>CM041776.1:423296174-423896174 GCA_023374045.1 Limonium bicolor
AACGATACCGTGACCGGTATTAGTTAACCTAAAAACCGCCTGTACTGCGCACTTGCCACGGCAAGTGCAGTAAAAACGGACTATTAAGAGGAGCTTTGACAAGCGACCAGTACTTAGCAAGTACCAAAATGGCGAGAGAAGCCAATATGGCAAGACAACCCTAAGAAATTCTGAAATGAAACTTCGGAAAGGCCTGACAGCCTGACCACTTTATTGAGGAGCATACCGTCGGCGAGAAGCTAGACCTGGTAAGAAGCAACCGGCAAGGGAATGCCATGAAGATTTTATTTTCTAAACTCAAATTTTTCTTTAAAAACGCAAGTTTTCCAAAAACCCCCAAATTTTAAAACCAAACCAGAGAGCCATGGTAAATCATCATAGGACGATACAAGAGGAGTTGGCAACAGAATACTTCACTTAGGCGTGACCGACACTACAAGTGTACACAAATGAGACATGGAACGACCGCACTCCAAAGGAGCTTGCGGGCCTGACAGACCAATTATGAGTTAGTTGGGTAAGTGGTAACGTATCAATAAGATACTCCATGTATGTATACAAGTAGAGTACGGAACACGGGAAGTAGCCCACTCCATACTACGGACGAAAGAGCCAATTCAAACCGAGACAGTTGGACACCTCGAATGATCGAAGAACACAAGAAGCTTACCAAGCTAAAGGAGTCAAGAATCCAGTAGGATGATGGAGCTAAGAACATAACGTTAAGAAGTGCGAGAAGCACAGAGTATTAAGTGTAGACATTGGATATGTGACAACTGGAAGAATACCCAGTATAAACAATACGGCGAATGCCTAAAATGAATATATCAATATTTGATGAATGGGATAAAATTCCCGTAGAATACCTCACCACAGAGGATAATGACCTGACCAAGAAGGTGAAGGAAAAGTACCAATGGTCTACCCAAGAATGGGAGACATTACAACCCTAAACGGGATAGTCAAGTATATAACCACAAGGCGGAGTAAGGAACTGAACATACCCATGAGTTCAGGCCAAATGTAATGGCGCAAATCAGTAACACCCAGGAGCAATCCGTGAAGGGTGCCGGAGTCAGTAGTTGAACGAGTTATCGTGTCGAGAACACAAGTGTTAAAGCGAACACTCGGGTAGAACCCGAAGGGATCCCACGTAACACGGGATATCCTAAACTGCCAGTGGACATAAATTAATGTCAAGATACTTAAAGGGCCTTCCATGAACGGAAGCGTGATGAAACTACCATATCAAAACCCAGTAATACCTCCAAACCATTTAATGGTATACGGAGAAGCGGAAACCTGTATAAACAGCCCGCATGGAGCATGGCGAGGCAATGTGGCTTATAAGCCGGTAACTAACTGCAACTTGTAGATCTAAACGTTGTAAACCTATGCATAGAGGCATAAGAGGAACAGTGGAGAATGAACCACTACCTTAGAGTGGGGATACCACTTGTTATTATGGGGCCTATGGAGCGGCATTGCGTGAATCCTCCAGAGAAAGGCTACCACCTAGGTATGAAATGTGAAACCGCTAGTGCGGTGTAGTAAAACTTGAGCATGTGTATATTGCCAATGAGTATATGAACTATAGTAGAGTGTAAGGAGGAACCTCGATTGCGGTAATTCTAAACCGAAGAGTAATCAGTTGAGTAGTAAACACTGTATGTGTGCAATATGAACTGCAGAGTAAGCAGTGCGCAAGTGCGCAGAGAGATTTTAAAAGTAACGTATTTCATTAGCTAAATGAATGGCAAGCCATAGTATAAATGGCGGGAGTACATGAGCGGCAGCTAAAGTAGTAGCGGATGCCATATAAGTGAATGTTGTAACGAGTAGAACAAGGTTCGCAGTAAGAGTATATTCGGTTAGTGATATGAAGCTGATAAGGAAATGTGGTAAAGAAGACATGATCATTCCTATCTCATGAGAGATTTACTGTCAAGGGTTTACGCTTCTGCACTCTGTATGACTGAGTGTTTTGGTATTGCACTTGTGCGGTAATGATCAAGTGGGAGAGCCAGGAATTGAGAAATGTCAACGAAGCCTGTTGAGTGAGAATCTAGAGAGATAACCGTGCGGCCATTGGCCAAAGATGCACAAAGAACGTGGGCAGTAACCCACAGGGCCCAGGATTGATATGTGGAAAAATGCAGAGTAGTATGAATGAAGAACTCTGGTACAGAACCAAGAAACAAACATAATCCATGAGCCACTATTAAACGAGGAAGCACTACATGCTAAGTAGTAGCTTGACCTCAACCGACAACAAGTCGGGAAAAATAAGTGAATAATCACAAAGGTATACAGTGTTATACGAAGTAGATTCCCAGAGAACTGGAGAGACAATCTAAAATTCATCGAATTCGCATACGGTAAGAGATACCTAGCGACGATTGAAATACATTGAGAGTACCAAAAGGGCGAGTAGGCTCTAGTTATCAGGTCACGCGATAGAAGCTTGTGGACCGTAACTCAAAGGTTAAGTATACCTAGCAATGTGAGTATTGGCTAATCCTAAATGCTTTGAAGCCTTAGAGGCTAGAACCAACCCGGTATGAGTTAATTACCGCATTGAAGTTAAAACACTTCAGATACCAGATTAATGAACCAATGTTCAGTGATAACATATGGTTGTTACGCGGGCGTAACCCTTTTAAGGGGGGTAGGGCGAGAAACCGCTTAGAGTTGTTACGTTTAGTGCGTAAACTACTATGTGCATAGCACAAAAGAAATTGTTTTGATGTTTGGAACTCATGTTACATAAACATGTGTACCCATTCATGTGTAAGTATAAGTATTGTGCATGAGAGATGCAGTAACGAGCAAGTATTGTGCATGAGAGATGCAAGTAATGAGTATGTAGTATTTATGAAAAGGGAGTAGAGAGACTCCTAGGGAATGAGAATCCCTATAGTATTGTCTATTGAGATTAGACATGAGATATGATGAGTATAAATCGGCATGAAACCGATGTGTAACCTAAGAGGGAGTGAGTTCCCTAGGTGATTTTATTTGAGAATGATTGATGGAGTGAGTTCCATCCTTTGGAGTTGTATGTTGTATGTTTAAGTTGAGTAATAATTTGACTAATGAGGCCACAAGTATGGAATGCCTAGGCAAGGTAAGTGAAACAAATAGAGAATAATGGATGACTTAAGTTCCATGATAAAGATAAATTGAAACAGATTGTTTTATGAATATGACTAGAAAGAGTAAAAGATAGGAAACGAAAATGTTTGACTATCTGATTGTTTGAAACTGACGTGGGAGGTGGAACTTGGTCTGCTAGCGATCAAGGGAAACCGAACACAAATTGGGTGGAAGGATAGTTCAACACTGATGCTGATCACATCAGGGTTGGATGATTCTTGAAGCTCCCTATAGTGGTCACAAGTAATCACGCTAAGAAAAGATACAGCTACCATAAATTTGATTTGGAGTTGTGTGATGTTTAAAAAGAATTTTCAAACAGATTTGAAAAAAGAATTTTCTTCAAGTATGAAGATGGAAACGAAACTGGTTTTGAAACCGCTATCACCCGCCGATGGCTGTGGCCTTAAGTCTTGATGACCGGTAGAACGGGGGGTGTACGGTTTTGAAACATTGCACCGTACGTGCGGCGGTCCTAAGTGACCGGTTGGGGCGGTGTCAGTGTGTGATTTTTCCAAGGCAGCGGGACGGGGAGAGTACCCTGAGATGTTCCTGTGTTGAGTGAGTCAACCAGAGTGCCTGAGGATATGTATATGTGTAACGTTTTGATCAGAACCGAAGGGACCGTGGGCCAGAGAGAGTAAGTGCCCATTTGTCATGAAACGGCCGTGAACCAGAAAGAGTAAGTGTTCAACGTGACCGGTACCTGAGGGATCAGTAGTAATACTCAACATGGATTCGAGGACTGTAGTGCCTTCTTGTCTTCGGACCGATTCCATGGAGAGATAACAAAAAGTATTTTTGATTGCTATACATGCTGTATATGGTGTGGTATGTGTAGTATGAAATGAGACTGACTTGTGGAGTCTGTAAGGTTATACATGTATTATAACCTTGGCATAGTACGCCATGAGAGTAACCATTTAGATTCACCAACTTTGAGGACAAAGTTCCTAAGGGGGGTAGATTTTAATACCCCGGATCTAAAAATGGTGATTTAATTACTCTAATAAAATTATAAAAGGCCTAATGGTGCCTAAGAGTATTGGTAAAGGAAATAAAACCAAAAGAAAGAGAAAACGCTTGAAAGCGAAAAACGCTAAAATGCGCGTTAAATGAGTATAAGAGATATATGATCTCGAGAGGGTCCGAGATGGATTCCTAAGGCTTAGTTAGGCCTAATAAGTGTACGGGAATGATTCCCGAAGAAAACGGATCCAAATAATGGATTAAAACGCTAACGGAGTTTTAAAGCACGTTTTTCGAGGAACCCGAAAACGTGACTTTAAGTGGTCAAATGGACCCGTAAAAATTATAGTTGATTATATAACTATAATTAAGTATTAATGGAAGCTTAATAACCATTAAAAATAAAGAAACGAGAAAAATCCGAAAAACGGGCCCGGTTAGTGAATAGTGCCAAACCGGGTAAAATAACGAGCGTTTTCTGTCAGAAACTGAAAAACGCTCCAGCTTAACTAGCTAGTGGGGGCCGGTTTTATTAAATAAGAAGCCTCTCCCCTCTCATGTTTATTAGTTAGCAAATAAGAAAGA
Organism: Limonium bicolor; assembly: GCA_023374045.1. Taxonomy (NCBI): domain Eukaryota; kingdom Viridiplantae; phylum Streptophyta; class Magnoliopsida; order Caryophyllales; family Plumbaginaceae; genus Limonium; species Limonium bicolor. The sequence continues at coordinate 423,300,885 of CM041776.1, forward strand.
AAGAAAGTAAAGGAGGAGAGAGAAAAGTAAAAAGTAAAACATAAAACTATCTCTCACTCTCTTTCCTCTCACTTTTCCTTCTTCTCTCTTCTTTCCCTTCTTCCCACGATTCCCTTCCTCCCTCTCTGGTGCTGTGCGACATGGAGCTCAAGCAAGGGTTCTCCATCTTCTTCTCCTTGCTCAAGTCTCATCCTTGCTCCGAATTGAAAAATAATCGCATATTTAAACTCCTCTCATCAAACTCTACCTTTCCCTCTTTTCAAAATCCCAAAAGCTTGAAGTTCATTTTCATGGGTGTTGCCCATTTGAGGAGGAAAGCACATAAACTTGAAGCTTGAAGCTTCCCCTTTCTAGCAAGGTAAAAATATCCATGAAAAAGTCATGTTTCTCCATTTTCCCACCTTGGCCGATTTTGGCTTTTGGTAATGACTAGCTTTTCTTCCTTGTTTGAGATATTCTCCAAGCTTTAATGGTGGTGGGAGTCCCTCTTAAGATTCAAGAGTTGAAAACCATTAAGAAATTCCAAAGGTAAAACCTAATTTGGTGCTTTAAGCATCCTTGTGAATTTTAGTTTATTTGGTGAGCCTAAGGGAGCTCCTTGGTGCTTATTTTGCAATTTGAATGTGGCTAGAGAAATGGGCAAATGAATTGCCTTGGCCGATTTTGAAGGAAGAAGAGGGGAGAAGAGAGAAGAGAAATAAAAGGAAACTTAAGAAAATTTAAGGTAAGAAACCTATCTTAGTGGTATCCTATATGTATTAGGATTTGGGAAGGGTTAATAAAATGAATGAACCCCACTTGAGTTGTGGTGATAATGTGCTTGCTTAGAAATAATGCAAGTGAGAAAGCCTTTGTGAGTTAATGCTTGTTTTGGGAGCTATGTATATGATGAATTATGCTTTATGGTGCTTAATGATTTTGCTTGATTAATGAGGAAAATATTGAGTGCTGATAGAACCCTTGTGGTTGGCTAGTTTTAGGATGATTTAAATGGTGGTATGAGTTTGGGCAATGTTAGAAAAGTAGCCAAGTTATGGCAAAATTTGTGTAGGAATTTAAGGGTTTGAGTATGGTTGTGAGTAAGTAATGACCTAGAGAAACTAGGTGTTGATGGTGGTTGTTTTGGGTTAGAAAATCACCATGGGAATACTTGTTAATAGAGGAGATTGATGCTAAATCTGTAGCAAGAACTTGTGTAAATGCCTAGGAGCTTTAGGAAAAGGAATGAGATTCAAGGTTTTAAGAGTGAGTCTGGAACTTGGTATGAGGTGTGCATTATCTTGGAAGTTTTGGAATGGTTAAATGAAGAGAGAACAATAATGCAAGTGTCAAGAGAGGTTAGAAAATGCACAAGGGTGCAAAGTGTTGAAATGAGAATGTAAAATGTGTGAATTTGAGCAAGAGTTTGAGTAAGGTTTGAGCCTATGATTTGAAGAGTTTTAGAGCATGTTTTAAGGTGATTAAACATGTGGAAAACTTGTGGAAAGTTTATGGAAAGATTAAGGGTGGTTTAAGGATTGATTTGGAGTGGAAAAATCAAGTTTGGAGCAGGTTTTAGCAGGGTCCGGACTTGGTCCTTGGACAAAGTCCGGACCACACCTAAATTAAGGCCGAGAGTGCAAGTGCTGCTTTGGTCCGGGACTATACTCCAGGACAAGGTCCCGGACCAGTGTAATTTCACCCGAGAGTTAAGTTCGCAATTGGTCCGGGACTTAGGGTAAGGACCAAGTCCCGGACCACCCCCAGAAACCTACAGAGAGTGTTTTAAAGGTTGTAATTGATGGGGGTTGAGTGTTAATGATTTATAAGATGTTAAGGCCTTGTTTGGTGACATGTAAAGGCCCTAGGAAGTGTAAGAAAGTGTTAGAAGTGATTGAGAAGTGAGAACTCAAATTAACAAAAGTAAACCGAGATAACGGGATAACGGGGTAAGTACGGGAGTAGCATTTAATAATGTACCGTATGAGCTAGTATTAATAATAATGTTTGAAACATTATCAGAGATCGTGCGTGACCCGAGCATGGTGAGATGACACGGTAAAAGTAAAACCCCGGTGGAAGGTATGATTTTCTCATGCCCCGTATGCTAACCGAGTTACTCTGATTTGTGTGTTTGTGTGCCGGCTTAATCAAGATTAAAGCATGAAAATAATCCCTTGTTTGATTATGGATGCCTTATTGTATGTTGTATGAACTAACATACTTGTACGCCGGTGTGGTCTAACATAGTGCATAGACCGACTCATAGAGAGTAGTGATTGACTAGAAACCCGTAGATCGGGTAGTCTCATGAACAATGGTAATATGCAAACACACACAAGCTATCGATTAAAGTATAACGATAACACAAACATATGAACTCCCTAAAATGTGAGGAGATGTACGGGTGAGTAAATACCCGATAACGGTTAGAGAACCTTATTGAAACAATCCACGAAAAAATATGAGTGGAGAGATAAATGACCTCCATCGAGAGGATTGAAGTTAGTCCAATAATGTGAACTTATAAGAAAGGTAAAAGAGACCTAAGGGACTATGTAACTCCCTTGAGACATGGTCGACCTCCTATATGAGGATCTTACCGGTATAAGAAAATATCCGAATGTATAAGTATATGATTGTGAGGGTAACCCTTAAACTAAGATTACCCGAATTTAAGTAAAGTTCCCAAAGTCATTAGAAACATCAAGAGTGATGCTTCTAGACTAATATACATGAATATTATAACTCCGAGAGAGGAGTGTATGGGAAAGCGAGTAGTCCGAGAGTAGTCGGACCTATGTAAAAGAGATGGGAACTAAGAGAAAGTTCCGTGAGCTAGTTGAGCCTTCCCACCATGCTAGACCCAGAGTAGGGTCGAAACGGGGAAGTAAGACTATGCTAGAGAGCCATGAGTTTGGCCTAAATATGTATAAGAGTAACAAGCGTGACGTAGGAGACCTGTAGTGTCTCGAGAATCTACAAGAGCTTGAGTATGAATAACCCAAGAGTGTGGGTGAGATAATGATGTAAATAACCCAAGAGTAGGGTGAGTATGAGAATGAGTAACCCGAGAGTGTGGGTGAGTTTAGTACGAGTAGCCCAAGAGAATGGGCGTGTAAATGAATAAGTAACCCGAGAGAGCGGGTGAGGTACTGAATAAGTAAACAAGGCATAGTGAGGAATAACCCTCAATGCCTAAGAGTAACAGTTACCACTAACAACATTGTTATGTTAGTTAGGAATCGTGTTCCGTGATTGGATGTAGATTCCTTGTGTGATATACATATATATTGTATTGCCATGATGCATGTTGGTTTGATTTAATGAACTCCATGTATATCCGACCCCAAAGTAGTCGGCGTACCGCGGTTAGCACGCGGTATATGCGAATTTCATATTCAGATTCCACAAGTTTTCCACATGTTTAATCACCTTAAAACATGCTCTAAAACTCTTCAAATCATAGGCTCAAACCTTACTCAAACTCTTGCTCAAATACACACATTTTACATTCTCATTTCAACACTTTGCACCCTTGTGCATTTTCTAACCTCTCTTGACACTTGCATTATTGTTCTCTCTTCATTTAACCATTCCAAAACTTCCAAGATAATGCACACCTCATACCAAGTTCCATGACTCACTCTTAAAACCTTGAATTCTCATTCCTTTTCCTAAAGCTCCCTAGGCATTTACACAAGTTCTTGCTACAGATTTAGCATCAATCTCCTCTTATTAAACAAGTATTCCCATGGTGATTTTCTAAACCAAAAGAACCACCATCAACACCTAGTTTCTCTAGGTCATTACTTACTCACAACCATACTCAAACCCCTTAAATTCCTACACAAATTTTGCCATAACTTGGCTACTTTTCTAACATTGCCCAAACTCATACCACCATTTAAATCATCCTAAAACTAGCCAAACCACAAGGGTTCTATCAGCACTCAATATTTTCCTCATTAATCAAGCAAAATCATTAAGCACCATAAAGCATAATTCATCATATACATAGCTCCCAAAACAAGCATTAACTCACAAAGGCTTTCTCACTTGCATTATTTCTAAGCAAGCACATTATCACCACAACTCAAGTGGGGTTCATTATTTTACTAAACCTTCCAAAATCCTAATACATATAGGATACCACTAAGATAGGTTTCTTACCTTAAATTTTCTTAAGTTTTCTTTTATTTCTCTTCTCCTCTTCTCCCCTCTTCTTCCTTCAAAATCGGCCAAGGCAATTCATTTGCCCATTTCTCTAGCCACATTCAAATTGCAAAATAAGCACCAAGGAGCTCCCTTAGGCTCACCAAATAAACTAAAATTCACAAGGATGCTTAAAGCACCAAATTAGGTTTTACCTTTGGAATTTCTTGAATGGTTTTCAACTCTTGAATCTTAAGAGGGACTCCCACCACCATAAAGCTTGGAGAATATCTCAAACAAGGAAGAAAAGCTAGTCATTACCAAAAGCCAAAATCGGCCAAGGTGGGAAACTGGAGAAACATGACTTTTTCATGGACATTTTTACCTTGCTAGAAAGGGGAAGCTTCAAGCTTCAAGTTTATGTGCTTTCCTCCTCAAATGGGCAACACCCATGAAAATGAACTTCAAGCTTTTGGGATTTTGAAAAGAGGGAAAGGTAGAGTTTGATGAGAGGAGTTTAAATATGCGATTATTTTTCAATTCGGAGCAAGGATGAGACTTGAGCAAGGAGAAGAAGATGGAGAACCCTTGCTTGAGCTCCCATGTCTCACAGCACCAGAGAGGGAGGAAGGGAATCGTGGAGAAGGGGAAATAAAGAAGAAGAAGGAAAAGTGAGAGGAAAGAGAGTGAGAGAATAGTTTTATGTTTTTACTTTTTACTTTTCTCTCTCCTCCTTTACTTTCTTTCTTTCTTTATTTGCTAACTAATAAACATGAGAGGGGGAGGCTTCTTATTTAATAAAACCGGCCCCCACTAGCTAGTTAAGCTGGAGCGTTTTCAGTTTCTGACAGAAAACGCTCGTTATTTTACCTGGTTTGGCACTATTCACTAACCGGGCCCGTTTTTCGGATTTTTCTCGTTTCTTTATTTTTAATGGCTATTAAGCTTCCATTAATACTTAATTATAGTTATATAATCAACTATAATTTTTACGGGTCCATTTGACCACTTAAAGTCACGTTTTGGGTTTCCTCGAAAAACGTGCTTTAAACTCCGTTAGCGTTTTAATCCATTATTTGGATCCGTTTTCTTCGGGAATCATTCCCGTACACTTATTAGGCCTAACTAAGCCTTAGGAATCCATCTCGGACCCTCTCGAGATCATGTATCTCTTATACTCATTTAACGCGCATTTAGCGTTTTTCGCTTTTCAAGCGTTTTCTCTTTTCTTTTGGTTTTATTTCCTTTACCAATACTCTTTAGGCACCATTAGGCCTTTTATAATTTATTAGAGTAATTAAATCACCATTTTTAGATCCGGGGTATTAAACTATTCCCCTCTCTACTTTATTTTTTGTCATCTAGTGAACTTAATAAGCTAACAAGCTAATAGATGTGTGTGAGTACTAATTAAAATCGGCCCCCACAAAATACTAGCTGGTAGCGTTTTTCATTTTTTTTTACAGAAAACACTCGTTATTTTACCCGGTTTGGCACTATTCACTAACCGGGCCCGTTTTTGGATTTTTTCTCGTTTCTTTATTTTTAATGGTTATTAAACTTCCATTAATACTTATTATAGTTATTTATTCAACTATAATTTTTACGGGTCCGCTTGACCACTTAAAGTTGCGTTTTCGGGTTTTCTCGAAAAGCGTGCTATAAAACTCCGTTAGCATTTTTAATCCATTATTTGGATCCATTTTCTTCGGGAATTATTCCCGTATACTAATTAGGCTTAACTAAGCCATAGGAATCCATCTCGGACCCTAACGAGATCATCTATCCCTTATACTCATTTAATGCGCGTTTTAGCGTTTTTCGCGTTTTACGCATTTTCTCTTTTCTTTCGGTTTTATTCTCTTTACCATTACTCTCTAGGCACCATTAGGCCCTTAATAATCATATTAGAGTAATTTAATCACCATTTTTAGGTTCGGGGTATTAAAGGGAGATATTGAGAAGACGGCATTCCGGACACGATACGGGCACTATGAGTTCACAGTGATGCCGTTCGGTTTGTCGAACGCACCGGCGAAATTTATGGATCTGATGAACCGCTTGTTCCGGGAGCAGCTGGACAAGTCGGTTGTGGTATTCTGTAACACCCCAACTCAATCCAAATGTGGTCTCGCAACTTAACGGCATATATATATACATGTCACAGCGGAATTCTTTACACTTCAGGACCTTGCCACGGTCTAACTACAGAATATACCGAACATTAGTACATAACAACCTTAACCAAATACATATCCTTCTTACAATCCCCTCACATCCTATACATCTTACTAACTCAATTGCCATACGAGTGTACATGCACAACTCGTAGGTCACGCTTAACCCGTAGCACTTGTACCCCTTCTTACTCTCGCGACGGCCGCCTCCTGATGTTCACGTGTGTAGTAAAAACAGCCCCAAAGGGGGTCAGCACGAATGCTGGTACGATCCTCTCATGACCCCCAAGCTAACGTGGCTACGACGACTAATTGTCGATAGCATGGAGGTTGATTAGATGCACAGCATAATAGTAAGTGCAGTAAACAACAAACCAAATTTGAACAATCAAAGTTCACACACAATGAACGACTTAAATGCGTTCCCTTAATTAGAGAGTTAATTATATAACTCCTTAAGTTATATTCCCTCTTAATCTTAGTGCATCCTTATCTCACCTCAATCTTAGTCTTATCTTAATCTTAGAAACAACCATCCTTTAAAAAGGAGTGGATGTAGCTTATCTTAGTCTTAATAATACAAACCATCCTTTAAAGAGGAATGGTTGCAACTTATCTTAACCTTACCTTATGTATGCCAACCGTTCTCTCATTGGGAACAGGATAGCCCTTAGTTCGTTGTTTATTTTTGTAGGGCTTGGTTTAACCCTAGCCAGTAGCAGGACACTTACCGGCAATAAACAACATTCTTAAATTGTTGGGGATGTAGGCTTGATCCCCCCACGCCATCTTAAAGCCACCTACCTTGGACTGGATGTCCAATGTAGCCGAGCCGGCCAACCGACCCAAGGCTACTAGTCCGAGGACTAGTCCTTAAGCGGAAGTCGGATCTGCTATAGATACCGACCCCCTTTCTTAGCATGCATGACCGGAGTCAGTCCCGGGTTCCTCACTCCCCCCTTAAGTTCCAGTTAGTAGTAGTCTCAAGACCATGTTTGTTGGTTAACCTCTTTCGGTTTATATCAAACTCATATTAGGGAGCGTTCCTTAGTCTCACTCAATTCCTTACTAAACGTTGGTTAGTAAGTTCTCACGGTATGTTGTGTTAGTTTTCAAACAACACACAACAATACAATAAACACAATATTCCAGTTGCATTTTTATCTTGTTTAGTGAGCACACAAAAACAAATAGCACACAAGCCGAGGGACACCTCGTTAGCAAGCAGGTCACAAGAAGAACTGTACCGTTCACCGTTGGTCGTTCGGTTGCTTACTCTCTTCCGGAGTCCAAATACTCAAGCCCTAAAACATTCATCCAGTTTTAGGTTGTTAATCACTTAACTTAATTCAACTTATTTAACTTACTTAACCCATAATGATTCCCACCTAACACCCCTTAAGTTTTACAACTTAACCTTAACTTTTAAGTTTATACTTATCTTAATCTCTTAGGTCTTTATACCTCTATTCATCATTGCCCTCTTAATGGGGTACCATTAATACCACTAAGCTTCCTTAGGGTTCCTCTCTCTTTTTTTTTGTGTGTTAAGGGTCGTCCGACCCACCGTCCGACCCACCAACTGGGTCGGACCCTTCCAGTAACTTTCGGGTTTGAAAAACTCCATTTGTCCGACCCATGTCCGACCCAACCAACTGGGTCGGACCATTCCAGAAATTCTCCCGTCTTTTTAAAACTCTTCCGTCTGACCCACCGTCCGACCCAACCAACTGGGTCGGACCATTCCAGAACATTTACGGTGGCTTAACAGAGGTCCGTCCGACCCAGAACTGGGTCGGACCACTACAGACTTTACTCTTAAGTTGTTCTTTCAATTCCAAATTTTTCCCCAAACCTCCTAATGTGTTCTAACATCATTTAGACCCTTAAACCACCTATAATCATCCTCCAAACTCATTAAAATAACCTCCAAAGATCTTCTTAAACATTACTAAATTCTTGCAAAAACTCCTAACGCTTATCATATAGTTCCTTATATCCCCAACTTGCAACCTCACCAAAACTTCAACTAACCAAAGTGTTTCTTTTCAACCCATATAACTCCTCCTTAACATCATTATATTCCATCTTTGCTTTGTTAAACCTTCCATGGTCATCTTGCATGTCCATGCACAACTTCTCTTCTTTTCATTTGTACTCATCACTCCTAAACTCTTGAGCTTACTTATACATTTCTTTCCATTACCTTAACACCTTGCCATTGTTCTTCATTTACCTTGACCATGCAACACCCCTCCTTAGACATTTCCACCTCTTTTATGCAACTTACTCACCATTCTCATGATCATACACTCTTATACGTTTCTAGTCATTTTCCTTGACGACTTACAACATTCTCCTACAATTTTCACTTCCATCACCCAAGTCCACACATTACCATTTAAACTAAACCTTACTAGTCCACTACTAACATCACCACCTCTTACACAAACTTCCCGAAACTCTCATTGTTTTACTCTCCAGTTCATACCTAAATCATCTCAAAGCATTATACATCATTTCCTCCAGATTTTTGCACAGGTCCTACCATTCCTCATAACATGACTTTGGTGTGTTCAATAACCCACCAATCCTCTAATTTCCTCCTAGACATCTCTAGGTCATTCTCATCCTCAAGAACATCTTAGTTAACTCATTTCCACTCAAATTCCTCTTAATGATCCCTAGTGAACCCTAGGGCATATTAACTCACCACTACCACTTAAACACTTTGTTTCCTACTCAAACTTCACCATAGCTTCTCTAGTATATTATCATGCCCAAACACGTTACTTTCCTCATTCAACCATCTAACACACATCAAGTTCTTTCTCATCATATCTCATCACCCAAACCAACTCATTCACAACAAACTCAATATATTGTAATAATCTTAAATTGCATAGCACTAAGGCTCTTAAATGGCATGGCTCCTAGGCCCTTAAATAACTTAAACTTAAACACTGAATTTCCCACATATAAAAGCTTTCAACCTGCAAATACACCCATCGATCTCATAGTAGTTATAATGCTCTTAAAACTCATCTTAAACTTATACTATCAACTCATTCCCATTGGCTCCTTAGTCACAAGTTCACAAGCTTGTTTAAGTTATTTTTCTTAGGTTACATAACCCATTACCTAATGTAAGCCCTAGGCTACATTGGTACTCCTCTAAAACTCATTCCTTAAACCTTAAACCACCATTAGGTAAGTAATTTACCTTGTTTTCTCAAGCTTATCGTATCTTCCTCCTTAGACCTTCTTCTTGAATGAATATCGGCCACCACTTAAATCTCCCTTGCCAATGTTCTAATCAATATTCAATGACTCCCATGAGTGCTAAACAATACACTAACCTTAAGGAATGAAAACCTAGGTTAAAATGTGTTCTAAGGTATAAAAGTGGATGATTACCTTTGAAGTCTCAAAGTAGACTTGGGCATTGAATGAAAGAGGACCTCCACTAGTCCTTGGTGAATAAAACAAGCTAGAACAAGGCATAAAAACAAAGCCCCATGAGTAGTAAATTTTCGGCCATGTAGAAGAAGTGGTGGAAACATGGTTTTTCTTACATTTTTCTTACCTTGAATGAATGGAGAACCAAATGGGCTCTTCAAACTTGATTTTCCTCCATCAATGTAGTTTCCTCTTGGCACCGAAATGGAGCTTTGAAGGATTTGAAAAGATAGGAAGATAGGTCTTGGCCTAACTAAGAGAAATCTATACTTGGTTTTGATTTGGAGCAAAGATGAACACTTGGTGAGCAATTGAAAGTGGAGCACCCATGGATGGAGCTCTCTCGGTTTTGGAGCAAGAGAAGAGAAGAAGAAACCGTGGGAAGAAGAGAAATGAAGAGAGAGAAGAAGAAAGGTAGGCTAATATAAGATATTTGCTTTATAAAAGCAAATAGTAACTCCTTTTACTTATCTCTTCTTTTCTTCCTTATTTGATGAAGTCTATGGTGACTCACCCTTATAAAACCGGCCCCCTATTTATAACCAAGATATTTATGGTCTTGGTTGACCAACTAATTGACTTATATTGATTAAAACTTAAACTAGTCACTATTTAGCACTATTCACAAATTAGTGCACATATTTCTGAAATTTTTGATTTCCCATTGATTTAGGCTTCCTAATGTGATACTAATTAGTACACATGTTGATTAAAGAGTAATGATGGACATTTAGCCACTCAAAACCCGTTTACAAGACAATTTTTCAAAAATGTGCTTTAAGACTTCTTAAAGCACATTTTGTGTTTTAACTTGTTTTCAAGCTTGGTTTTCTTTGGTAATTGGTTTAAAATGACCACTAGAATATTAATAAGGTCTTATCATGATATTTGGGTACTCACCCAAGTCTCTCCAAGCTTAGAGCACATTTTTGCCCTAATTGCCCTTAAGGCATTTTCTTGTGTTTTCCTTGGTTTAAATTGTCTACCAATCTTTCTAAGGCATATTTTAGCCTTACTACATCATGATTTGATGTTTACTTAGCATACTTAGGTTTGGGGTATTTCATATTCATCGAACATATTGATATATTCAAAGTCGAAGTTTGAGCATGAGGAACATTTAAGGAAGGTGTTAGAGATATTGAGGGAGAACCAGCTATATGCCAAGTTCTCCAAATGTGAGTTTTGGCTTGACCAGGTCTCTTTCCTGGGTCATGTCATCTCAGATGCTGGGATCTCAGTGGATCCAGCAAAGATTGATGTCGTGCGTACTTGGCCGAGACCGAAGACAGTTACCGACATTCGGAGCTTTCTTGGTTTGGCAGGTTACTACGGAGTTTGTTAAGGATTTCAGCAAGGTCGCGAAGCCGATGACCAGTCTGATGAAGAAAGATGCATCATTCGTATGGACGACCGACTGTGAGAGTTCATTTCAGAGTTTGAAGGACTCACTGACCACTGCACCGGTTCTGACCATTCTAGACGGTACGGAGGGCTTTGAGGTTTACTGTGACGCATCGGCAGAGGGCATGGGTGCGTGCTCATGTAACATGGCAAGGTGGTGGCATATACCTCACGCCAGTTGAAGAAACATGAGGAGAACTACCCCACGCATGATTTAGAGCTGGGAGCTGTAGTCTTCGCTTTAAAGATATGGCACCCCTACTTATACGGGGTTAGTGTGACGATCTACACCGACCATAAGAGCTTGAGATATATATTCACTCAGAAGGAGTGGAATCTTCGATAGAGGAGATGGTTAGAATTATTGAAAGACTATGATTTGAGCTCCAATACAAAGAAGGGAAGGCCAATGTTGTAGCGGACGCCCTGAGTCGTCGAGCACACTCACTCCATTCACTAGTTTCTTTCTCCAGCTTGGTTGATGAGGTGCGAGAGGCACAGAGGACAGACGAGTATATGAGGGAGGTCAGACAGAAGCTGACAGATGGTACCTTTGAGAGTCAGAAATATGACTTCAGACTTCATGATGACGATCTGATCAGACTTAAGGGCCGGTTATGCATACCACGAGGCAGCACAGATTTGAAAGACCGTATACTTAGAGAATCACACTGTTCTTCAGTTTCCATCCATCCAGGAGCCTCTAAGATGTATAAAGACATGAAGAGATACTTCTAGTGGTCGGGGATGAAGACAGATGTTACCGAGTTCGTCTTGAGGTGTCTCACAAGCTAGAAGGTAAAATTCGAGCACCGACGACTGGGCGGAATGGTATAGTCGATGCCAGTCCCGGAGTGGAAGTTCCATGATATTTCCATGGACTTCGTAGTTGGACTCCCACCTGCTAGGGGAGGTCTCAACATGATATGGGTGGTGGTGGATCGCCTTACCAAAGTTGCCCGATTCATACTGATGAAGGATACTTGGAGGGTGACCAAATTAGCTGAGTTATTTGAGAAAGAAATCATGAGGCACCACGAGATACCGAAGACCATAGTGTCAGATAGAGATACTAGATTCCTTTCGAGGTACTGAAGAGCTACCAGAGAAGCGTTGGGTACAGAACTGAAGCTGAGTACCGCGTTCCATCCTCAAACAGATGGACAGACTGAGCGTACTATTCAGACACTCGAGGACATGCCGAGGGCATGTGCCTTAGACTTCCAGGGCAGTTGGATTGACAAGTTGCATCTGATCGAGTTTTCATACAACAATAGCTATCACGCTTCGATCAAGATGACACCTTTTCAAGCATTGTATGGTAGACCATGTCGTACACCGCTCTGCTGGGATGAGTCGAGTGAGACGGTCATTAAGGCCGAAGTTCAGCAAATCAGGGAGAACATGAAAGCTGCTCAAGATAGTCAGAAGTCGTATGCTGATATTCGACGACGAGACCTAGAGTTCGCAGTGGGCGACTGGGTATTTCTGCGGGTATCACGATGAAGGGTGTATTCAGATTTGGGCAGAAGGGCAAATTGAGCCCGAAGTTTGTTGTCCTTATGAGATTACGGAGCGGGTGGGCCCAGTTGCTTACAGGTTGAATTTACCTGCTGAGCTAGGTAAAGTGCATGATGTTTTCATGTTTCACAGCTAAAGAAATACAAGCACCACCCCTCCCATGTGTTAGAACCGGAGAGGTTGACGTTAGAACCGAATATGAGATCCATGGAGGTTCCTCAGAGGATCTTGGATAGTAAGACTAGGGACACTTGCCATAAGTCAGTGCGACTGGTGAAGGTTCTCTAGTCTAACCAAGATGTTGAAGAGGCCACGTGGGAATTAGAGGATAAGATGAGGTCGAAGTACCCTTCTTTGTTTACCGACTAGATCGTCTGTATAGGGTACGGGGCGTACCCCTTTTAAGGGGAGGGGAGGTAGAGCTTCCTCGCTTTTGAGTTAGTAAACGAACATGTTTGTCGTTTGTTTGTTTTGTGTAAGATATGATTGTGTAAGTTATTACACCTTGGTGGTAAGTTTGAGATATGTATAATACTTATGTATTGTATTTGTGGTAGACCTTTGAGTCTTGAGATGTGCGAATGTGAATATAAGATGTGGTATTACGATTAAGGGAATTTGAGTACCGTGAATGGTAAGTTTATATGTGAACTTTGGGGACAAAGTTCTTTTAAGGGGGGTAGATTGAAAAACCCCAAACCTAGATATGATGTTATATGATAAACTAAGAAATAAGAGGGCTAAATAATGCCTTTGAAATATTAGGAAACAAGTTTAATCAAAGAAAACACAAGAAAACACCATAAGAGCAGTTTAAGCAAAAATGTGCTCTAAGGTTGGAGTAACTTGGGGAGCACCCAATATCATTCTTAGACCTTAGTAATATCCTAATGGTCATGTTAAATCAATTACCAAAGAAAACCAAGCTTGAAAACAAGTTAAAACACAAAATGTGCTTTAAGGAGTCTTAAAGCACACTTTTGAAAAATTGTCTTGTAAAGGGTTTTGGGTGGCTAAATGCCCTCATTACTCTTTAATCTACATTTTACTACTTAGTATCACATTAGGAAGTCTAAATCAATGGGAAATCAAATATTTCACAATATGACCTTGTTTAGTGAATAGTAACCAAATAGTGCTAGTTTAAGACATTAGTCAAAGTAAGTCAACTAAATGGTCAACAAATACCCAATATACCTCATTTGACCAAGGGGGTCGGATTCTAAGTGTAACTCACCATAATTATCTAGTAAGTAAAGAAGAAAGCAAAATTAAGAAATTTCACTATTTGCTTTTAAAATAAAATCCCTTATTTAATACCTCTCTCCTTCGTTCTCATTCTTCATCTTCTCCACCGGTTCTCTTGCTCTCTTCCTTCTCCATTCACGTAAGAGCAGTGAAATACCCCTAAATTAATTTAAATTAATTTAGGGGATTTCTTTTATTAAACCATAAATAATACTATTAATATTAAATTATGGTATGGAATTATGAATATTAAGTTATTATATGGAATTGTGAAATTTATTTAGGGGTTTTCTCCTATTTAACCCTAATTATTATACATTATTATATAGTATTATGAATTTAATAATAAGATTTATAAGTCAATAAATCTTGGGAAATTTCTAAACACTCCAATATATTATAAAGATTTTAGGAAGTGTTGGAACATTGTTTTGAAACATAAAAGTCAATATAAAATTCTAGAAACCTTAAAGCTTATTAAGCCTTGCTAGAGTTGACTTTTTGAGAATGGTCAAACCAGGCCATGAAACCTATACCAATAAATAGGTTATGAAAAACCATGAAGATCGATAAAAAGAACGTTTAAAAACGGATCATCCTAGCCAAAGTTATGATAGATTGAAGTTTAGAGCCAAAATTTTGAGAAATGCTGACGTGTCAGTCAGCCAGGCAGTACCACTGAACAGTCCCAGTTTTCGACAGTTTTGGCATGTCGAGGGTCGAATTTGAGACGCCTATATCTCCTGCTCTACTCCACCATTTGGTATGCCGTCTGTTTCATTCTCTTCTCCTAATCTCATCTTTCCAACCATTACTCACACACATCATCTAACTCCTTCTACAATGACCGGAAAATTGATCCAAAGTTGGCTCCTCGCGATTGCGTAACCCAGAATTCCAGTTTTTCCTGAAATCGGGTAAACTTCGTCACGCCATAACTTCTTCATTTCTCATCCAAATTTCGTGTTCTTTAGCTTGTTTTGAAGATCTATAATCCCTCTACAACTTTCGTGTTTATGACCAAGGCTGATTCGCACTGGTTGGGAGATAAATCTGTCTAAAGTAGCCTACTCGATCACGGTCGGAAATCTGCCCAGTTTACTCCGAAACCAACTAGGTAAACACAGATCTTGTGAGATCTGTAACTTTCTCCCTAGTTTATCAAATTCAATGATTCTTCCACTAACATCTAGAGTTACATGTCTACTTTAAAATGACGTAGGTGTCATGGATTGAATCAATCTCAGTTAGCACGAGTTGACCCATGAAGTAGGCTACTCGAACTGCACATAAAATATTGACCTTTCCAGAAATCGATTTCGATTTCATAACCGGCGCATCTCCGGTGAGTTTCGACCAAATTCCACCATCTATGCTCTTCGTTTTTGCATTCGTTCATAACCCTCCTATCAATTTAACCAATAAGCAATGAATTGAGGGGAATTTTAGCAAATCGAACCGAAACCAAATAAGAACCCTAACTTCGAACCCAGATTCGAATTTATTCAATTCTGCATGAAATTGGGGAAATTGGTACCATTAGAACCGGGATTTAATTTCGAGTCGATAGGAACAAGAATCACTCGATTTCGTTCTGTAGATTGTGAGAAAAACGAGATTTAGTACTCGAATAGGAGATTGAGTTCGATGAAGAACTGGAGACACAGGGCCGTCCGATCGCAGTTAAAGGAACGGACGGCCCAGATTAGATCGTGGGAATATAAGAGTATATTAAGTTTTATAAATTCCAGAAAAAGTCTTAACTTGTTGGTTACTTAAATATCTTCCCGAATGTATTTTGACTTGAAATTTTAACCATAGATTCCTTATTTAATCTAGTTTATTTTGATGTAAATTAATATGGGTTTTGAGTTTTTAAACATAAGTTATGATTTTTGCAAGTTACGAGTATTATGGAATTATTTGGATAATTTAAAAAGATATTTTTATGAAATAAAAATTTTATAATATGTCTAAAATGTTATAGTTACTATATACTTAATTTGGGAATTTTTGGACAAGGGGAAATAGGTTTAAAAATTGTAATGCTAAGGTTTTTCATAAGTTATCTTATAATATAAGGTTTTTAATGTAACCAAAATTAAGGTATAGTTGATTAATGAACTTTATAGGTTGGGGAAAATATAATAAGACTAAAATAACATTTGATACAGAATGTTAATAAATATTTTTGGGTATAAATTTAAGTGAAGTAAATATATATATAGATGTACGTATATATAAACGAAATAAAATAGTAACTTAGGTTAAATCAAGGAACTAAATTAATCTACATTTATATTAATTATATAATATGGTAGTTATATACTTAATTGAAACTAGTGAAAATACTTTATTTTATAAACCATATATTGGATGTAGCTATGTGTAAAAGTTAGTAAATAATTAAGTGCAATAAAACTACACAAGGAATGTCTTGAATAAATCCTAAATATATACACATAAAAAAACTACATAAATAAAAGAAATAAAATGCCTTATAGAAAATATAATATGAAGGAATTAATGAGATAAACTAAACCTCTACATAATACTAATAAAAGAATATTATATGAGGCGGTATTAAATTAAGATTATTAAACTTAAGGAGTTATCTTTGAATTTCTAAGATTTATATAAACCGTATTAAAATACATGTATAGTATTAGTCAACGACCATAATGTAAGTCTATAATTGGGTTAAGTAATTAATAAGTTAAAACTTAGGAAAATTGTGATTAGATTACATAAATGTTACACAAATAGATCTTATTCTATAATTAATGATAATAAATGTAATACCTTTACATCTAAATGTTCTTAATATATAAACAATAATAAAGTAAATAAATAAAATACTTTTACATATGAATGTGAGGTGGATTAGTAAGTCTAGATTTAATCATTTCTTAACATTTAAGGTATTGAAATATAACTTAATGTTTTAAGTTAAAATCATTAAAAGGATTATGATATAAAACTACATTAAACTATGATTTGGAAATTTATCTAAATAATAATCCTTAAGTTTCTTGGCATTAGATAAGCCATATGAAATACATTTATAACATTAATTACCAATACTTAGGATGTGAGTCTACAATTAAGTGAGGTATTTAGTTAGTAGTTAGAATTTATAGAAAGGTTTATAAATAGGAATTTGATACTTAAAACCTTTGAACCTTTTATTAGATAAAACTAAGTTACATAAGAGATTATATTGATCTACTTTACGACACTAAAAATATTAATGTGTCATTTGAGTATAAGGTATGAGGATTTTTCAGAACATATTATCTTATTAAGTAATTGACAATTTCACTTGTGAATGAGAGTTTAATTCTTAGATAAATTCTACCTTATGTTAAGATATAATGTTCATCCTAAAACATAATAAAGGAGATTAATTTATTAAGTTATTCCTTTGAAACCTTAGGTTTTGTAAACAATATGAAAAATGTATTTTAAGACGTAAGTTTATTAAAATTTAGTATAAAAGGATTATACATAGTCTATAGCGGGAATGTGTGTAAAAATAAAACATTTGGGAAATTAAATGTAAGCAAGGATAAATAAAAGGTTATCTTAAAGTGCCTTATTATATAGTTAATGATAAAGTAAATAATATACCTTGGAAATACTAAATGTAAGAGTTCGATAAATCTAAGTTAACTATAATATAGTTATTCAAGATGAGAAGCAATTTAACATCTTATGATAAGATTATTAGATGGTTGTAATAAAAGTCATCCTAAACTAAACATATGATAAATGAGTGTAGTAACTCAATTAGGTTATCATAAAATGCATCTATAACACCATGTTTCCAATATACAGGATGTAGATCTTAATTAAGTTGAGGGGAAAACTTAATCATAATGGATTATTTGGTAATACTGATAAAATACATAATCATTACATTTGTGAAATAAGAGTATAATATTCTAAGATAAACCTATCATAGGTCATAACCCGATATTTATTCTAAATTAAGAATAAAAGTATTAAGCTTAAGAATTATTATTGAGATTCTAAGATTAGATGAATAATATAATATGCACTTATGATATAAGGGTCTCAAGAGTCTTGAATTAGGGTTAAGTATGAATAAAGTGGATAAGAGTGTAACAATTAACAAGTGTTAATAACATACATTCCCTAGTCTTACAACCTTGGGTTATACAACATTCTAATATAAGTCAAAGGTTATACATAACATTTAAGTGAGGGCTTAAAAGACAATTGAGACTTAGAAATAAGAGTGAGGAAATTTATTTAAGTTTAACTTAGGTTACAAGTTATTGATGTTAGACTACCTTTAATATTCCTCAGAGTATTGTTGATTATTTGCACAAGTCGACTAGAACTGCTACAGCGATTACCAGGTACGATTTCTCGTACTCAGCTTGTTGGGTTTGGCCTTTATGGGATGTTTTGTACGATTTCTCGTACTCAGATATTTTTGATGACGAATTTTATGGAATGTTTTGAGAAACGCTAAATGAGCTTGAATGAATCTTGAAAGGAAATTGTGTTGTGTGACTAACTCAGCTTGATGTGACTAATTGAGCCTTGATGTACACTTGTATGGTCATTGGTTCCTTCTATCTGGTTGTTTCATTAGATATTATCTGCCTGGGGTTTACGCCTCTGCACTCTGTAGGACTGAGTGTTTTGGTATCGCTCTGGTGAGTTAATGATCTAGTGGAATATGGGAAATGTCAATCTTGGTAAATGCTTCTTTTGACCCTGGATATTGTTTCCTCCATGAGCTGAGTCTGGTTGTGATGTGCGCACACTTCATCGGTAAACAGCGAGGGGGTATATCCCCTGTCCAATCGGACGTTGTAAACAGCGAGGGGCTGTATATCCCCTGTCCTATCGGCGTAGTTAACAGCGAGGGGTGTGTTGTATATCCCTTGTCCCAAAAGGGACGCAGTTGGCAGCAGGGCATCTCTTCCCAATTGGTTTTATTCCACTCTTGAGTTATGGTTCTTGGATCTCTTCTTCCATTCCTAGTCCTTGTGACTACTTTGGTCTTTCTAATCCTAATTGGAACTGAATCTAACTTAAGCAATGGATGTTCACTAACTTTTGGGTGGTTTCTTTTAATGACTAACTTTACTTCTTGTTATTTATCTCTATCCTTGACTTGTTATTTTGACTTGGTGTTTTGATGTGCCTTGTTCTTCTGATTTGTTTTAAGTGTTTGACTTCGAGTTATTGTTATTTTAAGAGTTATGTTTTTTTTAAACTGTTGTTTTGGAGAGTTGTACCAGTTCCATTCCAGGGAACTGACTCACCCCTCCTGGGGTGGGCTGCTTGGTTTCATCTTGCAGGTACGGATTGTTATACAGGTGGCCACGAAGAGTATGAGTGATGGGATGGGAATTAGGAATTGGAGGGAGAGTTTTTATATCTTGCACTAGTTATGTTTTCTCGAGTTCAGACCGTAGCATTTGTAATATCATAAGTTGTAATTGGTGAGGTTGGTGCCGGGTGTTTGGAACCCGATGATCTGTAATCGCCTTAGTATTTTATTTCCGCTGCATTTATGATAAGTAGGGGCGTTACAGAAAGTGGTATCAGAGCGTAGTTACGCTCTGAGCCCGAGAAAACAAGCCGAGTGAAATAGTTAGAATATAGGTGCCCTTAAAACTGGGGAATTGGGGTAGAATTGGGAAGTGAGGATTCCAGTAAGGCACGACTCCTAACCCTTCTTGGATTAGTGAATGATTTCTTTATACACTTTTTGTATGAATGTCTGTTAGGAATAGTGTGTTGTCATACCGTTTGATCATTAAAATAGAAATAATAATAATAATAATAATAAGTCTGGAACATTATCAATTGGGTATGATAAGATCTTGGTTGGAATAAATCATACATTGAACTACTTTCAAAAGCATACGTATGGAAAATACATGGCTAAGAAAGCAATGCTTTAAAGCTTGTACACATGTTCCCAGAATTTTAAAGAATACTTTGGTTGAAAATAGTATACAAGTGGAGCTTTGAATAACTAAGTGATATATACTTCAACTCCTTTAAAGCTTGAAATAAATCTCAAGAACTACTTGGTACAAATTATTACCTAAAGATAATGTTTAAGATAAATCTTAAGTCTAGAAAATTATTAAACTAACAAGAACTAGTAACTCATCAGAAAAGATCAACATCCAAACCTGTAATCCACACTAAAACTATGTTAACTTCAGAAAGAAAATACATAAACCTAACACCCTACGGGAAGTGCCTGGTGCGACGAACTCCTAGGCTGAAAGTAGTGGGGGTGCACACTCACTTCTGGAAGTCTAGGGGCTAGACAAGCCTTGTCATCTAACCGTAAATAATCTTCTACGCAAGTGAAGTGATGGATTGTGTTGAACTTGAGGAGGATTGGTGGTAAGACGTTACCATCATGAAATCTTGAGCTAGGCATATTTCATTACTAGCCACAATGAACAATTCAAAATTTGTATCTTAAGATTCAGTATTAAAATTCATACATGTAAAGGGTTTATTGAGTTAAATATTTGGTGAAAAATACCTATACATGGAGGAAAGGGATTTAAATTTGGGTACTCCAAGGTACAACATCTACCCCTTATTAAATATAAAAAAATATATATATATTAAAGGAAGTAACTTAAAGATTGAGTGAAGGGAAGAGAGAATACTAAACTAAATATCATTGATCTTAAATACTTGGAGTAATGAGCATCAAAAAAAAAATGAGAGTTACTTAATTATTGGAAATTCTCATGTTTATTTGGAAGTTTAACATTATACATATGCAAAATTTTAGAAGTCACAGAAGGTGTATTTTTATAAAGGAATATAATACAAATTTTAATGTATGGTTGGCTAATAAAGCTTTGAATATAATTTTGAAAGACTATCTAGACTTAT
The DNA here is from genome assembly GCA_023374045.1 of Limonium bicolor. Classification (NCBI taxonomy): domain Eukaryota; kingdom Viridiplantae; phylum Streptophyta; class Magnoliopsida; order Caryophyllales; family Plumbaginaceae; genus Limonium; species Limonium bicolor. The sequence continues at coordinate 423,321,740 of CM041776.1, forward strand.
TATATGATCTAAAATATTATTTAAACTACTCAAACATGTTACACCTGATTTATAGCTTGTTAATATATTGATATGTGAAAATAACATAAATGGCACATTTACGTATTTTAGGTTATAAATTCGGTACAAGGTTTCATGAAAGATTTAATTGCATTAAAAAAAAAAGTTTTAATATATAGTATGATACTATTTTAAATAAGTTCATGAATTTTTAAGCCATGACAATTAAGAAACTTTAGGTTATAAAATGCTTCTAGAGAAATGTTGTAGTAAGGATGGCATTTAAATAATTACATTACATTATAATGGAATTTTTCTTTTATGAATTAATAGTTTCCAAATCACATGATTAAGATTTTGATACCTACTACACCCAATACTTAAATAAAGAAAGAGTGAACTAAAATGTTATTATAGTAATATCTAAGTATAACCTATGTTCCGTTCTCAAAATTTAACCTACTATATGAATGATGAATTCTAAACTTTGTTCTTGTCAATGACCGTAAGAGAGGCGAAATGAGTTAGGAAAGCATGTTGGGAACACTAAAAGATTTAATTATAATCAAGCTAGAATAACAACGAGTGATATTGTGCATCAAAAATGAACTGCATCCTTGAAGGAGGAATCTCCATAGGAGATGTAAAATATAGTGCTCCTTAAAAGTGAGTTTAAATTCCACTTCATTATTACGAGACGGATATGGGTCGTACCCTATTTTAAGGGGGGTACGACATCTTCATAAAATAAACATACAATATAAAATGAACATATAATGGACATATCATTCGTACTGGTCATAAAATGAATAGGTAAGGATCATAAAATAAATTTATAATAATCAAGAAAATACAAATACATAACAATCAGGGGGTACAAATAAATATCGATCATAGATAAATTCAACAGTTCCATAAAATTTACAACAAAGCTTGATAATAAGGTGCTGAATTCTTTGAATGTAGTGTTTGATAAGAAACAAATGTTTGGGAATTGTTATTGGATGAATACCCTTGAGTGGTTGATTGTTTGGTATACATTTTAAAGCTTGTAGTACAACTTGATATTTAGTTTACCCACACACCGGAAGCGGGTGTGAGTAGTTGGTAGATAAATCTTAAACTTCGGGACGAAGTTCTCTTTTAAGGGGGGGGTAGAGCATAATCTTCTTCGCTACCTCATCCAGATTATGCCCTGTTGCGTGATTAGCAGAGTAAGAGGTGTATGTGTGTACTTGGTTTTTACATTATGACACCGCATGTGACTTTTTATTTTTATCATGAAATATCTCGGTATATCTTGGTTCAGTTTGAGTTTGAGTAATCTCGAGTGGAATGTGGAATGGGAATGGATGGAAATAAAGGATTGGATTGGTATGGAATTTCGTTGGAATTATTATTGTTTTAGCACACCCGAAGTGTGTGTGAGTGCTTATTAGTTGATTTTTAAACTTCGAGGCGAAGTTTCTGTTAAGGGGGATATACTGAAATACCCCTAAATTAATTTAAATTAATTTAGGGGATTTCTTTTATTAAACCATAAATAATACTATTAATATTAAATTATGGTATGGAATTATGAATATTAAATTATTATATGGAATTGTGAAATTTATTTAGGGGTTTTCTCCTATTTAACCCTAATTATTATACATTATTATATAGTATTATGAATTTAATAATAAGATTTATAAGTCAATAAATCTTGGGAAAATTTCTAAACACTCCAAATATATATAAAGATTTTAGGAAGTGTTGGAACATTGTTTTGAAACATAAAAGTCAATATAAAATTCTAGAAACCTTAAAGCTTATTAAGCCTTGCTAGAGTTGACTTTTTGAGAATGGTCAAACCAGGCCATGAAACCTATACCAATAAATAGGTTATGAAAAACCATGAAGATCGATAAAAAGAACGTTTAAAACGGATCATCCTAGCCAAAGTTATGATAGATTGAAGTTTAGAGCCAAAATTTTGAGAAATGCTGACGTGTCAGTCAGCCAGGCAGTACCACTGAACAGTCCCAGTTTCGACAGTTTTGGCATGTCGAGGGTCGAATTTGAGACGCCTATATCTTTTGCTCTACTCCACCATTTGGTATGCCGTTGTTTCATTCTCTTCTCCTATCTCCTCTTTCCAACCATTACTCACACATCATCTAACTCCTTCTACAATGACCGGAAAATTGATCCAAAGTTGGCTCCTCGCGATTGCGTAACCCAGAATTCCAGTTTTTCCTGAAATCGGGTAAACTTCGTCACGCCATAACTTCTTCATTTCTCATCCAAATTTCGTGTTCTTTAGCTTGTTGAAGATCTCTAATCCCTCTACAACTTTCATGTTATGACCAAGGCTGATTCGCACTGGTTGGGAGATAAATCTGTCTAAAGTTGCCTACTCGATCACGGTCGGAAATCTGCCCAGTTACTCCGAAACCAACTAGGTAAACACGGATCTTGTGAGATCTGTAACTTTCTCCCTAGTTTATCAAATTCAATGATTCTTCCACTAACATCTAGAGTTACATGTCTACTTTAAAATGACGTAGGTGTCATGGATTGAATCAATCTCAGTTAGCACGAGTGATGACCCATGAAGTAGGCTACTCGAACTGCACATAAAATATTGACCTTTCCAGAAATCGATTTCGATTTCATTACCGGCGCATCTCCGGTGAGTTTCAGACCAAATTCCACCATCTATGCTCTCGTTTTTGCATTCCCGTCAAACCCTCTATCAATTTAACCTATTAAGCATGAATTGAGGGAATTTTAGCAAATCGAACCGAACCAAATAAGAACCTAACTTCGAACCCAGATTCGAATTATCAATTCTGCATGATAATTGGGGAAATTGGTACCATTAGAACCGGGATTTAATTTCGAGTCGATAGGAACAAGAATCACTCGATTTCGTTCTGTAGATTGTGAAAAAACGAGATTAGTACTCGAATAGGAGATTGAGCGATGATGAACTGGAGATTCTGGGCCGTCCGATCGCAGTTAAAAGGAACGGACGGCCAGATTAGATCGGGAATTTAAGGTATATTAAGTTTATTATTTTCCAGAATAAAGTCCTAACTTGCTAGATTAATTTAAAATCTTCCCGAATGTATTTTGACTTGAAATTTTAACCATAGATTCCTTATAAAATCTAGTTTATTTTGATGTAAATTAATATGGGTTTTGAGTTTTTAAACATAAGTTATGATTTTTGCAAGTTACGAGTATTATGGAATTATTTGGATAATTAAAAAGATATTTTTATGAAATAAAAATTTTTATAATATGTCTAAAATGTTATAGTTACTATATACTTAATTTGGGAATTTTTGGACAAGGGGAAATAGGTTTAAAAATTGTAATGCTAAGGTTTTTCATAAGTTATCTTATAATATAAGGTTTTTAATGTAACCAAAAATTAAGGTATAGTTGATTAATGAACTTTATAGGTTGGGGAAAATATAATAAGACTAAATAACATTTAATACAGAATGTTTATAAATATTTTGGGTATAACTTTTAAGTGAAGTAGTAAATATATATATAGATGTACGTATATATAAACGAAATAAATAGTAACTTAGGTTTAAATCAAGGAACTAAATTAATCTACATTATATTAATTATATAATATGGTAGTTAATATACTTAATTGAAACTAGGGAAAATACTTATTTTATAAACCATATATTGGATGTAGCTATGTGTAAAAGTTAGTATAAATAATTAAGTGCAATAAAACTACACAAGGAATGTCTTGAATAAATCCTAATATATATACACATAAAAAAACTACATAAATAAAAGAAATAAAATGCCTTATAGAAAATATAATATGAAGGAATTAATGAGATAAACTAAACCTCTACATAATACTAATAAAAGAATTATATGAGGCGGTATTAAATTAAGATTATTAAACTTAAGGAGTTATCTTTGAATTTCTAAGATTTATATAAACCGTATTAAAATACATGTATAGTATTAGTCAACGACCATAATGTAAGTCTATAATTGGGTTAAGTAATTAATAAGTTAAAACTTAGGAAAAATTGTGATTAGATTACATAATGTTACACACAAATAGATCTTATTCTATAATTAATGATAAATAAATGTAATACTTTTACATCTAAATGTTCTTAATATATAAACAATAATAAAGTAAATAAAATACTTTTACATATGAATGTGAGGTGGATTAGTAAGTCTAGATTTAATCATTTCTTAACATTTAAGGTATTGAAATATAACTTAATGTTTTAAGTTAAAATCATTAAAAGGATTATGATATAAAACTACATTAAACTATGATTTGGAAATTTATCTAAATAATAATCCTTAAGTTTCTTGGCATTAGATAAGCCATATGAAATACATTTATAACATTAATTACCAATACTTAGGATGTGAGTCTACAATTAAGTGAGGTATTTAGTAGTTAGAATTTATAGAAAGGTTTATAAATAGGAATTTGATACTTAAAACCTTTGAACCTTTTATTAGATAAAACTAAGTTACATAAGAGATTATATTGATCTACTTTACGACACTAAAAATATTAATGTGTCATTTGAGTATAAGGTATGAGGATTTTTCAGAACATATTATCTTATTAAGTAATTGACAATTTCACTTGTGAATGAGAGTTTAATTCTTAGATAAATTCTACCTTATGTTAAGATATAATGTTCATCCTAAAACATATAAAGGAGATTAATTTATTAAGTTATTCCTTTGAAACCTTAGGTTTTGTAAACAATATGAAAAATGTATTTTAAGACGTAAGTTTATTAAAATTTAGTATAAAAGGATTATACATAGTCTATAGCGGGAATGTGTGTAAAAATAAAACATTTGGGAAATTAAATGTAAGCAAGGATAAATAAAAGGTTATCTTAAAGTGCCTTATTATATAGTTAATGATAAAGTAAATAATATACCTTGGAAATACTAAATGTAAGAGTTCGATAAATCTAAGTTAACTATAATATAGTTATTCAAGATGAGAAGCAATTTAACATCTTATGATAAGATTATTAGATGGTTGTAATAAAAGTCATCCTAAACTAAACATATGATAAATGAGTGTAGTAACTCAATTAGGTATCATAAAATGCATCTATAACACCATGTTTCCAATATACAGGATGTAGATCTTAATTAAGTTGAGGGGAAAACTTAATCATAATGGATTATTTGGTAATACTGATAAAATACATAATCATTACATTGTGAAATAATAGTATAATATTCTAAGATAAACCTATCATAGGTCATAACCCGATATTTATTCTAAATTAAGAATAAAGTATTAAGCTTAAGAATTATTATTGAGATTCTAAGATTAGATGAATAATATAATATATGCACTTATGATATAAGGGTCTCAAGAGTGTGAATTAGGGTTAAGTATGAATAAAGTGGATAAGAGTGTAACAATTAAAAAGTGTTAATAACATACATTCCCTAGTCTTACAACCTTGGGTTATACAACATTCTAATATAAGTCAAAGGTTATACATAACATTTAAGTGAGGGCTTAAAAGACAATTGAGACTTAGAAATAAGAGTGAGGAATTTATTTAAGTTTAACTTAGGTTACAAGTTATTGATGTTAGACTACCTTTAATATTCCTCAGAGTATTGTTGATTATTTGCACAAGTCGACTAGAACGGCTACAACGATTACCAGGTACGATTTTCGTACTCAGCTTGTTGGGTTTTGGCCTTATGGGATGTTTGTACGATTTCTCGTACTCAGATATTTGATGACGAATTTTATGGAATGTTTTTGAGAAACGCTAAATGAGCTTGAATGAATCTTGAAAGGAAATTGGGTTGTGTGACTAACTCAGCTCTGATGTGACTAATTGAAGCCTGGAATGTACACCTGTATGGTTATTGGTTCCTTCTATCTGGTTGTTTCATTAGATATAGCTGCTGGGGTTTACGCCTCTGGGACACTTGTAGGAATGAGTGTTTTGGTATCGCCTGGTGTAGTTAATTTGATCTAGTGGGAATATGGAAATGTCATCTGTGTAAATGCCTTCTTTTGACCCTGGATATTGTTTCATCCATGAGCTGAGTCTTGGTTGTGATGTGCGCACATCTTCATCGGTAAACAGCGAGGGGCTGTATATCCCCTGTCCAATCGGACGTTGTAAACAGCGAGGGGCTGTATATCCCCTGTCCTATCGGACGTAGTTAACAGCGAGGGGCTGTATATCCCCTGTCCCAAAAGGGACGCAGTTGGCAGCAGGGCCATCTCTTCCAATTGGTTTTATTCCACTCTTGAGTTATGGTTCTTGGATCTCTTCTTCATTCCTAGTCCTTGTGACTACTTGGTCTTTCTACTCCTAATTGGAACTGAACTAACGAGCAATGGTTTCACTGACTTTTGATGGTTTCTTTTTAATGACTAACTTTACTTCTTGATATTTACTCTCTATCTTGATTATTTGACTTGGTGATTTTGATGTGCCTTGTTCTTCTGTTTTGTTTTAAGTGTTTGACTTCAGTTATTGTTTTTTAAGAGTTATGTTTTAAACTTTGTTTTGGAGAGTTGTACCAGTTCCATTCCAGGGAACTGACTCACCCCTCCTGGGGTGGGCTGCTTGGTTTCATCTTGCAGGTACGAATGTTATACAGGTGGCCACGAAGAGTATGAGTGATTGGGATGGGAATTAGGAATTGTGGAGAGTTTTTATCTTTCTTGCATTATGTTTTCTCGAGTTCAGACCGTAGCTTTTGTAATATCATAAGTTGTAATTGGTGAGGTTGGTGCAGGGTGTTTGGAACCCGATGATCTGTAATCGCCTTAGTATTTTATTTCCGCTGCATTTATGATAAGTAGGGGCGTTACAAGCAGCCCCCATGCTAGCTCCATCTTCCTTTGCCCACATCTTGCTCATTTTAGCTCCAAAATCAAAACAAAATACATATTCTTCTTAGTTAGCTCAAGCTCTCTCTTCCTATCTTTCCAAAACTTCAAGAGCTTCATTTTGGTGCCAAGACAAACCGCCATTAGAGGAGGAAATATAAGTTTGAGGAGTTCATTGGCTTCTCCATTCTCTTAAGGTAAAGAATATGTAAGAAAATCTAGGTTTCTACCATTTCTTCCCTTATCCGAAAATTTGTACTCATGGGACTCCATTTTATGCCTTGTTCTAGCTTGTTTTCTATTCTCCATGGGATAGAGGAGGTCCTCCTTGATTCATATCCAAGCTTGTCTTGAGAATCTAAGGTAAAACATTCAATTCAATACCTTAAAACACATTTTTAACCTAGGGTTTGTTCCTTAAGGTTAGTGCATTGTCTAGCACTCATTAGAATCATTGGATATTGATTAGAACATTGGCAAGGAGAACTTGGTAGGTGACCGAGATTGATCAAGGGAAAACCTAAGGAAGAAAGTTTGTGAAGCTTGGAAAAGAACAAGGTAAATGTCTTACCTTAAGGTGTTTTAATGCATTAATGGATGGGATTGAGATAGGTGATAAGTTTAGCTTAGAGATTACATTAGAAAAGGGCTATATGTATAACCTTGGAGAAACAAAGACTATATTTGAGAACTTGTGATTAAAGAGCAAATGGGAAATGAGATAGTTAGATGATTCAAAGGTGAATTACAAGAGCATTTATATTTCAATGGGAGCCTTGTTGTGTGTATTTACAGGTCAAAGGCTAATATATGTGGAAATTCAGTGGTTAAGCTTATTGTCATTTAAGGGCCTAAGTGCCAAGCATTTTAAGTTATTGCACTAGATGATGATTCGGTGTAGTTTTGATGTAATTTAGGTGTTAAGAATGTGTGGAAAGAATTTTGGGTGTTAAAGATTATTGAATGGTAAAAACCAAGTGTTTGAATGTGGAAATATACTAAAGAATTCATGTCAAAATTTAGTAAGAAAACAAGGAGTTTAAGGTTTATTAATGAAGTTTGATGACCTAGAAGGAACTAGGAATTATTAGGGCTTAAATTGGTGAAAGAAAGTGAACTACAGTGTTCTTGAGTGTTTTAAGGATTTAGGAGTTGTCTGGAAGGAATTAGAGTTCAAATGAGTGAGTTTAATGCTCTAGGGATGTAGTGGAAGTACGGTTAAGCCTTGTGCAAGTTTTAGTAAACAAAGGAGGGATAAAGCCTTGTGAGGATCTATGTGTAAGCTTGAGAAAAATAGTAGGAGTTTGAGTAAGGAAGGTGTTGTGGAAAAAATTAGCTTGGAAGTAGTGATAATGTTTGTGAGATAGCATTTTGGTTAGTTTGAGTTGTAGGTATGATATACCACTTAGACAACTTAAGCAAAATAGAACAAGTGTTAAGAGATTATGTGAGAAATTGGGTAACAAGTTTAGATGAGGAATTAGGCAAGGTTAATATGTTATTTTAGGGATAGAATATTTTTAAGATCTTATATGGACCTTGGGTAAAGCATGGATGAAGAGAGCAAGTGCAATCACAATTAGAAAAATGCAAATGGTTAAAACCTGCAGCTGGTCCGGGACCTTGGTCCAGGGTAAAGTCCCGGACCATGCCTAAATAAGAGCCGAGAGATCATCCAGCACCCTGGTCCGGGACTTAAGACTTGTATAAAGTCTCGGACCACCCCCTAATTTACCCCCGAGGGTTTTAGCTTGTATTGGTCCGGGACTTAGGTCCCATACAAAGTCCTGAACCACAACATAAAATCAGCCGAGAGTTTAACCAAGTGTTTGTCTGGGACTTAAGGTAAGGACCAAGTCCCAGACCACTCTAAAAATGATGTATAAGCTTGGAAAATGTTAGGTAATGATGGGGATTGATAGATATTGATGTTATAAAGTTATTAAGGGCATGTTTGGAGGGTGTAATGACTACTAAGTGGGTGAGCAAATGTAATAGATAATGAGAAAATGATGTGCTTAAGAGCTTAAGTTAAAGCTATAAGGACTTAGTGATTATTAGTGGGTAAACATTAGTAGTAGAGTAAGTTAAGTTCGTTGGGATGGGTTAAGTAACTAATGACCTAAAACTGATTGAATGTTCTAGGATTTGTGAATTGGGACCCGGAGGGAGATTTAACAAACGACCGCCGACGGTGAATGGTACTGTCCTTCTTGTGACCTGCTTGCTAACGAGGTGTCCCTCGGCTAGTGTGCTATCTGCTTATTTTCTATGACTAAGACAAGATAAAGCATGCAACCGGTTTTTATTGCTCTCGTTGTGTGTGTGTTTTCTTTACACTAACCCACGAGACTTGAGGTTGGCTACTAACTAAGTGTAGTACCTATTGAGTTAAGGAGAGGAATTATATATTGGTAACAGTTGCTTAATACCCGTTAAGGTTTAATTAACACTTGGATTGTAAGATTTTCACTAACTGGAACCTAAGGGGGGAGTGAGGAACCCGGGACTGACTCCGGTCATGCATGCTAAGGAAAGGTGGTCGGTATCTGAATCAGATCCGACTTCCGCTTAAGGACTTGTCTTCGGACTTGTTGCCTAGGGTCGAACGTCGGCTCACCTACATTGGATTTCCAGTCCAAGGTAGGAGGCATTAAGATGGTGCGGTAGGATCACCTAAATCCTAAATTATAAGATAAGTTGTTTATTCAACCAATGGAGTTAATAGCTCATTGGCTAGGGTTGCTTTTGACCCGACCAAGTAAACATTGAGATACGATACTACCATTTCTATTTAAAGAACGGTTTGTATTCTAAGAATAAGGTAGGACTAAGGCTGAGGTAAGTTAAGAAGGACTGAGGAGTTGGAACTTGAGGAGTTAACTTACTAAACTCACTTGCTAAAGGAACGCTTTAAGTCGTTCGTTCGTGTGTGAACTATGTATGTTCATTTGTGGATTGTGGTTTTATTGCACTTCATATTATGATTGTGATTCTAATCAACTTCCATGCTATCGACAATTAGTCATCGTAGCCCCATTAGCTTGGGGGCCACGAGAGGGTCGTACCAGCATTCGTGCTGACCCCTTTGGGGCTGTTTTTACTTTTGCAGGTAAGCGGCCCATGAAGAGTCACCACGAGAGTAGGAGTGGGTAGACTTAGGAGGGGCTTTTATTTTGAATACGGGTTGCGCTTGTGCTCCCGTCTGTTGATATTAAACTGATAGTAGTTGTGTTGTTAACAGAGATACTAAGAACTCGGTTGGTGAATATTTTGGATGGTCATGTAATCTTTTGGTTAAGTGTTGTAATACTTCAAGTTCGGTATATTCTTTTGATCAGACCGTGGCAAGGTCCCGGTGTAGAGTTATTCCGCTCTGATGTTTAAGATTATGTTGTTAAGTTACGGTAACCACGATATGCTATAGGACGGTGTGTTACAGTGTCCCTCGGCTTGTGTGCTATTTGTTTATGTGTGCCGGCTAAACAAGATAAAGCATGCAACCGAAATATTATGTTTATTGTTTTGTTGTGTGATGTTTGAAAACTAACACAGCTTACCGTGGGAACTTACTAACTAACGTTTAGTAAGGAATTGAGTGAGATTAAGGAACACTCCCTAATATTAGTTTGTTAACAACCGAAAGAGGTTTAATCAACAAACATTGTCTTGAGACTTCTACTAACTGGTACTTGGGGGGAGTGAGGAATCCGGGACTGACTCCGGTCATGCATGATAAGGAAAGGGGGTCGGTATCTAAGGCAGATCCGACTCCCGCTTAAGGACTTGTCTTCGGACTTGTTGACTAGGGTCGAATGTCGGCTCAGCTACATTGGACATCCAGTCCAAGGTAGGAGGCATTAAGATGGTGCGGTAGGATCACCTAAATCCTAAATTTTAAGATAAGTTGTTTATTCAACCAATGGAGTTAATAGCTCATTGGCTAGGGTTGCTTTTGACCCGACAAAAATAAACATTGAGATAAGATACAATCATTTCTATTTAAAGAATGGTTTGTATTCTAAGATTACGATAAGGTTTGAGGTAAGATACTACCATTTCTATTTAAAGAGTGGTTTGTAGTCTAAGACTGAGATAAGCAACGACCATTTCTATTTAAAGAATGGTTTGTTTTCAAAGACTAAGATAAGGACTAAGACTGAGGTAAGATAAGTTTGGATTGAGAATGAGAGGGAACGTAACTTAAGGAGTTAAATAATTGACTCACTAATTAAGGGAACGCATTTAAGTCGTTCATTGTGCTTGGACTTTGATTGTTCATATTTCGCTTGTTGTTTATTGCACTTTCTATTATGTTGCATCTAATCAACCTCCATGCTATCGACAATTAGTCGTCGTAGCCACGTTAGCTTGGGGGCCATGAGAGGATCGTACCAGCAATTTTGTTGACCCCCTTTGGGGGCTATTTTTACTTCGCAGGTGAACGTCAGAAGGAGACCGTCGTGAGAGCAAGATAGGGTAGATGTGTTACGGGTTAAGTGTGGCCTACGAGTTGTGCATGTACACTCGTATGGTATTTTAGTTAGTAAGTTGTATAGGATATGAGGGGATTGTAAGAATGATATGTATTTGGTTAAGACTTGTAAGTACTAATGTTCGGTATATTCTGTTAGTCGAACCGTGGCAAGGTCCTGGAATGTATTTGATTCCACTGCAATGTTTGTATATATGGTGATAAGTTTGAGATGACCACGATTGGATCGAGATGGGGTGTTACAAAAAGTGGTATCAAAGCGTAGTTACGCTCTGATGACAGGAATTACTGAACTTAGGAGAATACTGAGGTTGAGTTTGAGTTATGGGATATAAGGGTTGAGAGATAGAGTGAGAGGTGCGTTAGTTAGGACTTCCCGGTGTTTACCGGATATCCGTAGTACCTAGACCCGCCCTCCACATCCCGTGCTTGAATTATGGGGACAAACGCCAGAGAGAAGAAAACCTTCTCTTACTCCGGAAAAAACCCGATCTGGTTGTAACGCCCCTACTTAATGAAAGTGCAGCGGAAAATAAAATACTAAGGCGGTTACAGATCATCGGGCTCCAAACACCCGGCACCAAACCTCACCAATTACAACCTATAAAATTATAAATGCTACGGTCTGAACTCGAGAAAACATAACACAAACCTAATGATAGAAAAATATGCTAACGCTCCACAAATCCTAATTCCCATCCCAATCACTCATACTCTTCGTGGCCACCTGTATAACAATCCGTACCTGCAAGATGAAACCAAGCAGCCCACCACGGGAGGGGTGAGTCAGTTCCCTGGAATGGAACTGGTACAACTCTCCAAAACAAAAGTTAAAATACATAACTCTTAAAATAAACAATAACTTGAAGCCAAACGCTTAAAACAAAACCAGAAGAACAAGGCACTTCCAAATCACCAAGTCAAAGGTAACAAGTCTAGATAAGGATAAATAACAAGTAGTAAAAATAAGTCAATTAAAAGAAACCACATCATAAGTCAGTGATCATCCATTGCTCGTGTTAGATTCAGTTCCAATTAGGAGTAGAAAGACCAAGTAGTCACAAGGACTAGGAATGGAAGAAGAGATCCAAGACCCATAACTCAAGAGTGGAATAAACCCAATTGGGAGAGATGGCCCCCACTGCCAGTCAGTTGTCACACGGACGAGGTAAACAGACCTCCGCTGTCAGTTGTCCATATGGACGAGGTATAGCAGACCTCCGCTGCCACCGACCCGTTCTAAGTCATCGGTGAAAAGTGAGTGCACCACTTATTAGAAATAATCCATACCCAATACCAAGATTGACATTTCCCATATTCCCACTAGATTATTAGCTGTATAAGAGCAATACCAAAATGCTCAATCCTACATAGTGCAGAGGCGTAAACCCTCAACAGTCAATATCTAATGAGGCAACCAGATAAGAGGAACCAAAGATCATGTGAGTTGTACATCCAAGGCTCAGTTAGTCACATCAAGCTGAGTTAGCCACACAAACAGTTTCCCTTTGGAAATTCATTTCAGCTCAGTTAGCGTTTTCCAAAACATCCCATAAAGTCCATTAGCAAAAGTATCTAAGTACGATAAATCGTACCTGGTATATGTAGAAGCAGTAACCAAACTTGAAAATGCGAACTACTTCCACTAATCACCTATAATTAAAGTATTCCAAGCATTGATTAGTTAAGGCACTATAATGCTACCCATCTTCCATTCTTATTAGTCTATAGTTTTGTTTTACAATTACTCTCTCCTAAGGATCTGGCTAGATCTCGTAATTAAATCTTAATGTATACTTAACTTATTCCATTTACCTACTCCTGATTATAGGTTTAGTTTAATTAAACCCTTTGGTTACACTTGGCTAACTTACTTTGACACCTATTTAAGGTTTAGGATATGTACTTCCCCCTAATAGTCCACCTAGATGTCACATTAACATTTAATATTTTTGATTGTCACGTATGAATTAGGTTTATCCCAATTTTTCCCTCTTAATATGTTTCCCATAAGGTGTTACTTCTTTATTTACTTCTAATGTATTTATATACACTAATATTTTCCTTAGGATTTATCCAAAACATTCTTTAAGAAATTCTTATTGTATTTAATATCTTTTAGACATATCCACAACTGATATATGGTTTATAAAATAAAGTGTTTGCCCTAGTTTTAATTAAGCATATTAACCTCCATAATAATAATATGTAGTTTAGTTTAATACCTTGATTAACATGAGTTCCTATTTTATTTTTCTCACATAAGTATATATATATATAATATATATATATATGTAAACAACTTTTACTTCACTTAAAGATAATACCCAAAATATTTATAAACACACTGGTATAAAATGTTAATTTAGGTTTAATTATTTTCCCCAACCTAAAAAGCTTATTAACTAACCATACTTAATTTTTGTTACATTAAAAACCATATTTATAAGTTATTCTTATGAAAATTCAATAAACATAATTTTAAACCCATTTACCCTTGACCAAAAATTCCCAAATTTAATATATAATAACTATAACATTTTAGACATATTATAAAATTTTTATTTCAAAAATATCTTTTTAAATTACCCAAATAATTCCATAATACTCGTAACTTGCAAAATCATAACTTATGTTTAAAAACTCAAAACCCATATTAATTTACATCAAAATAAACTAGATTTTATAAGGAATCTATGGTTAAAATTTCAATCAAAATACATCGGGAAGGCCATTAAATAAATCTAGCAAGTTAGGACTTATTCTGGAAAACATATTAACTTATTACAACTTAAACCCCCACGATCTAATCTCGGCCGTCCATTTTTATTAACCGAGATCGGACGGCCCAGAACTCGTGAGTTCTTCAGAAATCCCCAATTCGCACCCGAGTACTAATCCGACGATATCTCACAATCCACAGAACGAAATTCGACGATTCTTGTTCCTATCGATTCGAAATTAAATTCCAGTTCTAATGGTACCAATTTCCCCCATTATCATGCAGAATTGAATAGATTCGAATCTGGGTTCGAAGTTAGGGTTCATATTCCGGTTTCGATTTGAATTCAAATTCTCCTATTGTAATCCGTAATAGACTAAATTAGCATGTGGGTTTGACCAGTAATGAAGTTACATTGGCAACAACGGAGCAATTTGATCAGAAACTCACCGGAATTGCATTATCGGGGAGAATCAAAATCGGAAGTTCTGGAACTCGTTATTTTATGTGCGGTTCGGGTATGCCTCTTCTCGAATCAACTCGCGCCAACTGAGAGGGATTGATTCATGGAACCTATCACAATCCAAACTAGACATGTAACTCTAGATGTTAGTGGAAGAATCATTGAATTTGATGAACTAGGGAGAAAGTTACAGATCTCACAAGATCTGTGTTACCTAGTTGGTTTCGGGATGAACTGGGCAGAATTACCACCGTGATCGAGTAGGCAACTTTAGACAGATTTATCTCCCAAACCAGTGTGAATCAGCCTTGGACATTAACATGAAAGTTATAGAGGGATTAGAGATCTTCAAACAAGCAGAAGAACACGAAATTCGGATGAGAAAAGAAGAAGTTATGGCGAGACGAAGTTTACCCGATTTCAGGAAAAACTGGAATTCTGGGTTACGAACTCGCAAGGAGGCAACTTTGGATCAACTTTCCGGTCATTGTAGAAGGAGTTAGATAATGTATGAGTAATGGTTGGAAAGAGGAATGATAGGAGAATCGAATGAAACAAACGTCATACCAAATGGTGGAGTAGAGAAAAAGATATAGGTGTCTAAAGATCGACCCCTGACATGCCAAAACCGAAGGAAATTCAACCGATTAAGTTAACTTGGTGCTGACTAGGCGCGACACGTGTCCCGAGGCGCGCGGCTGAGTCAGCTAGCCCCGGACACGTCAGCAACCTCCAAAATTTTGGCTCTAAACTTCAATTTATCATAACTTAGGCTAGGATGATCCGTTTTTAACGTTCTTTTTATCAATCTTCTTGGTTTTCCATAAACTTTTTATTGGTATACTCTTCATGGACCATTCTCAAAAAGTCAATGCTAGCAAGGCTTTTGAAGCTTTAAGGTTTCTATGATTTTATTTTGACTTTTAATGAAATACCCAAAGTTTCTAAAGGATGATTTACTTTGCTAATTAGGTCTTAATGAGCTATTAAGCATATTTAAATCCTAATATTGGCATAAGTACACATTTGGACCAGAAAAGTCCTTAATAGCACTTCTTGTATTGTTTTAAAAGTAGCTAGCTAGAATGCTCCAATAACATTGTGACAACCAAGTTGGTAGGTGATGCAGCAGCTAGCTTATGTAGCAAACACACAAGTAGGTGATGCAGCTGCTTGGGCAAGCTAGCAAGCAAGTAGGTGACTCATCAAGCTAGTAAGCAAGTAGGTGACTCATCAAGCTAGTAAGCAAGTAGGTGACTCATCAAGCTAGTAAGCAAGTAGGTGACTCAGCAAGCTAGTAGGACGTCTTAAGCACGACCAAGCTAGTAGGCAAGTAGGACGTCTTTAAGCACGAGGTGGCATGATGAGTTGGCACCTACTTAAACACTTGACCAATAGTAGCTTGACACCTAAGTAGGCTAGTAGGAGGTGGCAACATCCCATTGGAGACGTGACATGGCTTAGAAATCAGCCACACACCTTTCCTTCACCTTAAGTAAACTAAACCGTCCTCCTTGCTTATATAAACCGACCCCCACCTCCATTCAGCCATTTAGCACGTTAAGAAGAGAAAAAGAAAGAGAGGAAAGCTTACCACCACCACCTGGACGAGAGCAAAGAGAAGGAGGAGAGCTACTATCTTCATCTTCTTCCAATCCTAGAGGTAAGGTGTTTGGTGTGTTCTTCATCCTTTCCTAGTCTATTCTCAACCGAAAACCAGAGGAGAAACCAAGGGAACTCACTCCATTTCCATGTCCATTCTAGGAGCTTAAAAGCTGTCTTAGGGTGTTCTAACTTCTAGCAAGCTTTCCAAGGATTTAAGGAAGGTTTTCTTCAGCAATCTGCAAGGTAACTTCATGGTTACCATCCCTTAATAAATCTGTATGTTGTACAGGAGTATTACCCCTATATTATCTAATTAAAATTCGTAGGTATTTATTAGCCTAAAGCTAGAAGAGTTAGAAAAGTGTTTTAAGGAAGAAAAGGATGTGTTTTCAACCTACCTTTGATTACTGATTGCTTAAGAGGTTGTTTATGGTGTTTTGCTACTGTTTAGTAAGTGGGAATAACCTAGAGGTAATTATGATTGTTCTGGATGATCTTGAGTCTAATCTGGTGTTGTTATAATCTAGGATAAATGGTGTCTTAAAGAGTTTTGTTTAATCACCAGATTTGTGGGTGGAATTCTAGAGCATTAATCAAGTGTTTTAGGTGCTTAGCTAACCTAGAACCTATCTGGTTATTATGGCCGAGAACATAGGTGAAAGTATAGAATTGTTTAAGATGTTAAGTGTGATTACTAGAAGAGCTAATCTGGTGAATTAGATGTCTAGTACAACCGTTTCAGTTGGAAGTTAATTAGTGTAAACTAGATGTGTCCTAGGGCTAAAAACATGATTGTTGATTGTTCTGGTCATTAGTAACCTATTATGGCAGAATTGGCCATGAACTATTAAAGAGATGTATAGCATGATTTTAGGATGAAGATGATAGTTTAAACTAAGCTAGGACTTAAGGTCTTAAAGTCTAATATGTTAGGAACTTATATGTACTGTCTTAGAAGGTTGTTTATGGTTGGATTAACTCCTAAGCTAATCTGGTTAATATTGTGTTGTTATGACCGAAAATGTTAGGAACCAATTATGGTTTGATTCAAGTTGTAATCTATAGTTAAATTATGTCTTAAGCTAATCTAGATGAGATAGTTAATAATAGAACTGAAATGGATATGATTTGTTTGTTTGATCAAGACTTGGTCTTAAGGTATGATTTATGGTTGTTTGAATTGTTAAGCTGAGATATTTGATGTTGTATGATCTGGCCGAAGGTGCCATGTAAGATTATGTGATCATAGCCTTTCCTTAAGTGCGTTTGATTATTGTTATGTCCCTTGCGTTTGAAATTATGAAATGGGCTTTGTTAAGTGACTTGACTGTTGATTCTTGTTATACTTTAAATTGTTATATTCTGATTAATGAGGATTCAATGAGTAACTCATTGGAATGGATTGTTGAGATATATGGCCATATGTGGAACTTGAGCAGTAACTGCCTTCTTATGAATTATTGGACTCATGGTATGCCTTGGGCTCCATGAGATGCTTCATGGTTTCCTACACTATAGTTTAAAGGTACTATAGGGGGTGTGCACATCTTTTAGGGCCTGGAGTGCGTTTGGGAAAGGTTGGATCGCCTCAATGATCGGGATTCGTCCCTTGAACTGATTTGTGTGGAATGGAGAAATTGATGACTAAGGAAAATATGTGAATTGATTAACATGTACTTGTGCAGGTTTGGATGCCTTATTGTTAATGCTTGAACTCTTGGTTGAGCAAAGTTTGTGTATATACCATCAAGTACTTTACTAAGTTATTTTCTGATGGTAGCTTTGATTTTACTCAGCTTTGCTGACTTTTGGCTTTATGCCCTGTGGTCTTTCTTTGTGATTGTATGAATGGCCACAGATGCAGGAAATGAAGAAGCTTCTCCTTAGTTGTGGAGACATTCGAGAGTGTGGGCTTTTGGGGCTAGAAGACCATCATTTTATTCTCTCTTGGTTTCTAGACTAATGTATTAGGTTGTTCTATAACCTATGTAATACAAGTTAGTTTGGTTGTAAGTTAAGCCTAAGCATTCACATGGTTGTGAGTGTGGCGGTAACGTCCTATAAGACTTATGCTTCCGCTTTATTAATCTGAGCAAGTTTATTATCATATTATGGTTAGTAATTTAGGGGCGTTACAAAGTGGTATCAGAGCATGGTTGCTCGATATGGATTAAAAATGAAATTAGGATGGGATATGGGGCTGTGAGAGTAAGGCACGTGTTTGCTCCTGTTGTGTTAACTAACCTGCAGGAATATGGAGTATAATACTCTTATCTGCTTGATTGTTATTAATGTTTGAGGGAATGTGTATGTGTTAGTAACCCTTTTGTTGCCAAGATTAGATGGCAGCTAATATCCAAGAGATGGCTCAAGCAATGGCTGCAGCAATGGCACAGCTAGAAGCAAACAGGAATAATGTTATGCGTCAGATAACTGCGATAAAACCGAGAGTTTCCATGGGCAGGAAGATCCTCAGATTCTAGAGGGATGGCTACGAGAATTTGATAAAGTCTTTGAGGCAGTGGGCTGCCCCGAAGATAGAAAGGTAGGATGTGCTGCCTATTACTTCAAAGATGAAGCAGACCTATGGTGGGGAGCTGTAAAAGAGGGCTGTCTTCAACAACCTGGTTTTGGATGGATGGAATTGAAAACATTGATGAGGACTCGCTTTTACCCGGATCATCTAAAAGAGAAGAAGCAACAAGAATTTCTAAACCTGCAACAACGATCTATGTCGGTAGCTGAGTACCGGACCAGATTTCTGGAACTAGCTAGGTTCGCTCCAAACCTAGTCCCTGATGAAGAATCTAAGGCAAGAAAATTTAGACTTGGGCTGAATTTTCGAATTCGGGAGTTCATGGCGGGATCAACTTATGAAACATTACAAGAAGCTTATGAGAAGGCTGCCAGCATTGAGATGGTACAGCATGAAAGAAGGGAGTTCCATGAAGGGAAGAAAAAGAGGCCCTTTGGTGGACCAGCTGAGGGGTCGGATGTAAAGAAGCCCAATCTCAATCAAA
The DNA here is from genome assembly GCA_023374045.1 of Limonium bicolor. Lineage (NCBI taxonomy): Eukaryota > Viridiplantae > Streptophyta > Magnoliopsida > Caryophyllales > Plumbaginaceae > Limonium > Limonium bicolor. Next base: position 423,340,931 of record CM041776.1, read on the forward strand.
AGACAAGATTCAGTGGAGGTATCCAGAGCAAGGGTAAGGAGACATCTCCACAGCACCAAGTGGAAGAACTTATAACTGTAGGAGATGTCAGAAGAATCATCCGGAAAAGATTGTGAAGGGAGGTTCGTGACTTGTAACCACTGTGGAAAGCTGGGGCATCGGGCCTATGAATGTTTCCGAAACCCTGAGTCAAGAAGCTTCAGGAAAGGCATGCCACCGGTTAGCCAGACAAACTCTAATACCTTTAAAGCAGCTTCTGGAGTTGGTGGTGGACAAAGTAGCAGTAAAGGGGCTGAAAAGAATGAGAACAAGTACAAGAAGTCTGGAGCCCTGAATGTGATGAATGAATCAGAGGCTAGAGCTCAGGGAAATGTCATTACAGGTATTTTCCCTGTTCATGGATTAGAAGCACATGTTTTATTCGACTCCGGTGCCACATACTCTTTTGCTTCTACTGCTTTCATGAGGAAATTGAAGTTGTCCAGTATTTCTTGTGTGAATATTTGTGTGACAATACCATCGGGGGAAAAGATAAAATGCTCTGAGATTATAGAGAACGTGAATATTCTTGTTAAAGGAGTAGGTTTCCCAGCTGACTTGGTAGTATTTGAAGGCTTGGAATTTGATATTATATTGGGGATGGATTGGCTGCAACGGTACAAAGGCGGTTAGATTGTTATGAACAGCGGATTTTGTTAAAGAGTCCTTCAGGGCAACGGGTATCATACAGGAAGATAGTAAGGCAGCCAAAGGTGAGGATCATTTCTGCCATCTCCATGGCAGCAGAGCAGTAAGAAAAGGAAAACAAGTGTACTTGTGTTATGTACGAGATCTAAATGAAAAGAGAAATCAGCTTTCTGAAATTCCTATTGTTGCTGAGTACCCGGACGTGTTCCCAGAAGAGATTCCTGGAATGCCACCCAAAAGAGAAGTTGAATTTTGCATTGACTTAGTGCCAGGAACCGGACCAATAGCAAAAGCACCGTATCGAATGGCACCAGTGGAGATGAAGGAATTAAAAGCTCGGTTAGAGGAGTTATTGGAGAAAGGGTATATAAAACCTAGTGTATCACCCTGGGGTGCTCCAGTTCTGTTTGTAAAGAAGAAGGATGGGGGCCTTCGACTCTGCATTGACTACAGGAGCTAAACAAAGTAACCATTAAGAACAAGTATCCACTACCTTGAATTGATGATTTGTTTGACCAATTGAAGGGAGCTAATGTGTTTTCCAAAATTGATTTAAGGTCGGGCTACCACCAGATAAGGGTAGCCGAGCAAGATATCCAAAGACAGCATTTCGAACGAGGTATGGCCATTACGAATTTAGTAATGCCGTTTGGCCTAACTAATGCTCCTGCGGTGTTTATGGATCTCATGAACCGGGTCTTCACTCAATATTTGGATAGTTTTGTTGTGGTGTTTATTGATGATATCTTGATTTATTCAAAGAACCAGGAAGATCATGCCGAGCATTTAAGAAAGGTGTTAGAATTACTACAAGTGCATAAGTTATATGCAAAGCTGTCTAAATGTGATTTTTGGTTGAAAGAAGTGGCTTTCTTGGGCCATATTATCTCAAGTGAAGGTATAGCAGTAGATCCTTCAAAGATTGAAGCTGTTAAGGAATGGCCTCGTCCTACCAATGTTACAGAGGTTAGAAGTTTTCTGGGGCTTGCGGGCTATTATAGGAGATTTGTCAAGGATTTCTCCAAAATTGCTAGGCCATTGACGAATTTGATGAAGAAATCTGTTGGATTTGAGTGGAGTGACCAATGTGAGCAGTCATTCCAGCAACTAAAGACTAGATTAACTACTGCTCCAGTGTTAACATTACCAGAAGGAGTGGATGGCCTGGAGGTCTACTGTGATGCCTCGAAGTTTGGTCTGGGTTGTGTTCTAATGCAAAATAGGCGAGTGATAGCCTATGCTTCTAGGCAATTGGAAGAAGAAACATGAAGAAAATTACCCCACTCGACCTTGAGCTTGCAGCAGTAGTATTTGCTCTGAAGATCTGGAGACATTATTTATATGGAGTCACTTGCAAAATCTTCACCGACCATAAGAGTTTAAAATATATATTCACTCAAAAGGAGCTGAATAGAGAGAGGCAGAGAAGATGGTTAGAGTTTGTCAAAGATTATGATCTGGATATTCAATACCACGAAGGCAGAGCAAACCTTGTAGCTGATGCTTTAAGCAGAAAAAGAAGTCATTCAACAGCAGCCATGTGGATCCTCCCAGATAAGTTGTATGAAGATATTCGTAGGCTTGACATGGAGTTAGTAGTTAGAGGAGAAGAAGCACAATCAAGTAGTCTACACCAACTGTCCATTTCTCTAGATATATTCGAAGAGATCCGGAAAGACCAATCAGGGGATGAGAAACTTGAACAAATCAAGAGGAAAATTACAGAAGGGAAAGCTACAGATTTTAAGATCCATAAAGATGGAAGTTTAAGGTTCAAAGGTCGGTGGTGCATTCCTAAGAGCTGTGGGGAGATCAAGAACAAGTTGATGCAAGAAGCCCATCAATCACCCTACTCCATACATCCAGGAGGAAATAAGTTGTATAAGGATTTAAAGAAACAGTTTTGGTGGCCAGGAATGAAACGTGAAGTTGCTGAGTTTGTAGCTAGATGTTTAACTTGCCAGAAAGTAAAGAAGTTTGAGCATAGTCGACCAGGGGCTTAGTGCAACCATTGGAAGTACCAGCTTGGAAATGGGATTCCATATCTATGGATTTTATAGTGGGACTACCTTTAACTAGGTCAGGAATGAATCAAATTTGGGTTGTTGTGGATCGACTCACCAAAACAGCCAGATTTATACCAATGCGAGATACTTGGACAATGGATAAGTTAGTTGCTACTTACATCAAGGAAATTGTCAGATATCATGGAGTTCCTACAAGTATAGTATCTGATAGGGATTCTAGGTTTCAAAGTCGTTTCTGGCAGAGCTTTCAGAAAGCTATGGGTTCTCAGTTAAAGTTCAGTACTGCCTTTCACCCCGCAACAGATGGACAAACAGAGAGAAGAACAATTCAAACATTAGAAGATATGTTGAGAGCTTGTATTATGGACTACCAAGGTACATGGACTGATCATCTCCATTTGATAGAATTTTCATACAACAACAGTTACCATAGTAGCATTGGAATGGCTCCATATGAAGCTTTATATGGAAGAAAGTGTAGAACTCCACTATGTTGGGATGACATCTCAGAAAAGTTTTGTTAGGACCAGAAATGATTGAAAACATGATTCAGCAAGTGAAATTCATCCAGCAAAGGATGAAAGCTGCACAGGATCGACAAAAGTCCTATGCTGATAAAAAGAGAAAGTTTCTGGAATTTACAGCGGGAGAGAAAGTATTCTTGAAGGTATCTCCAACCAAGGGAGTCATGAGATTTGGGAAGAAAGGAAAGCTTAGCCCTAAATACATTGGCCCATATGAAATTTTAGAACGAGTGGGAACTTTGGCATACCGATTAGCATTACCAACAGAATTAGACAAGGTACACAACGTTTTCCATGTTTCTCAGTTGAAGAAGTACATACACGATCCATCTCATGTCATCCAACCTGAAAAAGTTCAGATTGACCCATCTTTGTCATATGAGGAGGTTCCAATACAAATATTGGACACAAAGGTCAGAGAGACACTCAAAGACTACGAAAATGGTGAAAGTCCTTTGGACCAACCATAAAATTGAGGAAGCAACCTGGGGGAAAAGGATTTTATGAGAACAAGATACCCAGAACTTTTTGATGAATCCTAGGTAACATTTATAGTTACGAGGTCGTAACTTAAAATTTAGGGGGAGTGACTTCGATACTCTTATTCTTGATATCTTTGGTATGAATATGTTAAGACCCTTTTTCATGAATGTTCTTCTGTTTATGCTTGATTACTTGGTGTGAATACTTAATGTTATTAGTTGCGTTATAGTTTTAATGTATGAATGATCTTGGGAATAGTTGGAGCTTCGGGGTCGAAGCTTTTCTTAAGGGGGAGTGAATGAAATACCCAAAGTTTCTAAAGGATGATTTACTTTGCTAATTAGGTCTTAATGAGCTATTAAGCATATTTAAATCCTAATATTGGCATAAGTACACATTTGGACCAGAAAAGTCCTTAATAGCACTTCTTGTATTGTTTTAAAAGTAGCTAGCTAGAATGCTCCAATAACATTGTGACAACCAAGTTGGTAGGTGATGCAGCAGCTAGCTTATGTAGCAAACACACAAGTAGGTGATGCAGCTGCTTGGGCAAAGCTAGCAAGCAAGTAGGTGACTCATCAAGCTAGTAAGCAAGTAGGTGACTCATCAAGCTAGTAAGCAAGTAGGTGACTCATCAAGCTAGTAAGCAAGTAGGTGACTCAGAAAGCTAGCAAGCTAGTAGGACGTCTTAAGCACAACCAAGCTAGTAGGCAAGTAGGACGTCTTTAAGCACGAGGTGGCATGATGAGTTGGCACCTACTTAAACACTTGACCAATAGGAGCTTGACACCTAAGTAGGCTGGTAGGAGGTGGCAACATCCCATTGGAGACGTGACATGGCTTAGAAATCAGCCACACACACCTTTCCTTCACCTTAAGTAACCTAAATCGTCCTCCTTGCTTATATAAACCGCCCCCACCTCCATTCAGCCATTTAGCACGTTGTTAGAAGAGAAAAAGGAAGAGAGGAAAGCTTACCACTACCACCTGGCCGAGAGCAAAGAGAAGGAGGAGAGCTACTATCTTCATCTTCTTCCAATCCTAGAGGTAAGGTTGTTCTTGGTGTGTTCTTCATCCTTTCCTAGTCTATTCTCAACCGAAAACCAGAGGAGAAACCAAGGGAACTCACTCCTTTCCATGTCCATTCTAGGAGCTTAAAAGCTGTCTTAGGGTGTTCTAACTTCTAGCAAGCTTTCCAAGGATTTAAGGAAGGTTTTCTTCAGCAATCTGCAAGGTAACTTCATGGTTACCATCCCTTAATAAATCTGTATGTTACAGGAGTATTACCCCTATATTATCTAATTAAAATTCGTAGGTATTTATTAGCCTAAAGCTAGAAGAGTTAGAAAAGTGTTTTAAGGAAGAAAAGGATGTGTTTGCAACCTACCTTTGATTACTGATTGCTTAAGAGCTTGTTTATGGTGTTTTGTTGCTGTTTAGTAAGTGGGAATACCTAGAGGTAATTATGATTGTTCTGGATGATCTTAGTCTAATCTGGTGTTGTTATAATCTAGGATAAATGGTGTCTTAAAGAGTTTTGTTTAATCACCAGATTTGTGGGTGGAATTCTAGAGCATTAATCAAGTGTTTTAGGTGCTTAACTAACCTAGAACCTATCTGATATTATGGCGAGTAACATAGGTAAAGTATAGAACTTGTTTAAATGTTAAGTGTGATTACTAGAAGAGCTAATCTGGTGAATTAGATGTCTAGTACAACCGTTTCAGTTGGAAGTTAATTAGTGTAAACTAGATGTGTCCTAGGGCTAAAAACATGATTGTTGATTGTTCTGGTCATTAGTAACCTATTATGGCAGAATTGGCCATGAACTATTAAAGAGATGTATAGCATGATTTTAGGATGAATATGATAGTTTAAACTAAGCTAGGACTTAAGGTCTTAAAGTCTAATATGTTAGGAACTTATATGTACTGTCTTAGAAGGTTGTTTATGGTTGGATTAACTCCTAAGCTAATCTGGTTAATATTGTGTTGTTATGACCGAAAATGTTAGGAACCAATTATGGTTTGATTCAGGTTGTAATCTATAGTTAAATTATGTCTTAAGCTAATCTAGATGAGATAGTTAATAATAGAACTGAAATGGATATGATTTGTTTGTTTGATCAAGACTTGTCTTAAGGTATGATTTATGGTTGTTTGAATTGTTAACTGAGGTATTTGATGCTGTGTGATCTGGCCGAAGGTGCCATGTAAGATTATGTGATCATAGCCTTTCCTTAAGTGCTGTTTGATTATTATTATGTCCCTTTGTTTGAAATTATGAAATGGGCTTTGTTAAGTGATTTGACTATTGATTCTTGTTATACTTTAAATTGTTATATTCTGATTATGAGGATTCAATGAGTAACTCATTGGAATGGATTGTTGAGATATATGGCCATATGTGGAACTTGAGCAGTAACTGCCTTCTTATGAATTATTGGACTCATGGTATGCCTTGGGCTCCATGAGATGCTTCATGGTTTCCTACTATAGTTTAAAGGTACTATAGGGGGTGTGCACATCTTTTAGGGCCTGGAGTGCGTTTGGGAAAGGTTGGATCGCCTCAATGATCGGGATTCGTCCCTTGAACTGATTTGTGTGGAATGGAGAAATTGATGACTAAGGAAAATATGTGAATTGATTAACATGTACTTGTGCAGGTTTGGATGCCTTATTGTTAATGCTTGAACTCTTGGTTGAGCAAAGTTTGTGTATATACCATCAAGTACTTTACTAAGTTATTTTCTGATGGTAGCTTTGATTTTACTCAGCTTTGCTGATTTTGGCTTTATGCCCTGTGGTCTTTCTTTGTGATTGTATGAATGGCCACAGATGCAGGAAATGAAGAAGCTTCTCCTTAGTTGTGGAGACATTCGAGAGTGTGGGCTTTTGGGGCTAGAAGACCATCATTTTATTCTCTCTTGGTTTCTAGACTAATGTATTAGGTTGTTCTATAACCTATGTAATAAAGTTAGTTTGGTTGTAAGTTAAGCCTAAGCATTCACATGGTTGTGAGTGTGGCGGTAACGTCCTATAAGACTTATGCTTCCGCTTTATTAATCTGAGCAAGTTTATTATCATATTATGGTTAGTAATTTAGGGGCGTACATTTAAGCCTTAAAAGCAATGTTCAAAATATTTCTAAAATCTTATAATATAGTTGGAGTGTCTTGAAATTTTCCCAATATTTATTGACTCATAAATTCACTATAAATTCATAATACCATATAATAATAATATAATAATATCATTAAGGGGTTTACTAAAAGAAATCCCCAAATTAATTTAGGGGGGTATTTCAACTGGTAGTTGGCTAACACATAAGCAATACGAAGAAATATCCTGTGTACAACAGTTTACGAGAAACTTGAACCTTTAATGGAGTGCAACGTGGGAAAATAGGCTTACCAATGGAATTCTACCAGTAAGAGAACGGAAATTACTGGCAACTTGGTCAACATGCTACACAGTCGAGTTAACAGCAATACTAATGAAAAGAAAAGCACTACGAGTGCAATAGGGAAGAAAAGATAAGCGACATGAGACCGGACAGTGGTTGCCGAATGAGACATAACAGATGGGATAGTACAAAGCATAAGAGTTGAGATTACTGGAAAGTCCAGTTAAGAACGGGAACCCAAAACCCATACAATGAGGAAGGTTACAAACCTGGCCGACATAGCGCAAACGACGATGAAAAGCGCACAATGTATACGGAATAGGACTACGATGTAGTCCCTGAAGGAGAACCATTACTTAGTAACCACGACAAGATTGTGGAAACGGAGCGAGAATCAAGACATGAGTAAATAACAAGGGGTTACCTCAGGAGGAGGAACACCCTGATAAGCGACAGTACTGTCAAACCAACCAGGAAACTGCCGGATGGTCAGTTATCCAAAAACGAAGGAACATCGAAGGAGTCCCGAGGACTCCAATTACATGGAGATTAGGAGGAAGTACCATTACAGACACACCAGCACCGGTAGCCATCTTGCATGGCGCACTTTGAAATACCCCATTGTAACACCCCCCGAATAAACGTCCGATAGTACAACAAGCTCCTAGCCTTAATACAAAACAACTATGCAGCGGATTCTCAACATCATCCGGGTGTCACAGACGCCAACCACCACGTGGTTGACAGACCACATTACCAACACCAAGTTACGGTCTGCATGACTGGAAACACTCTCCACCAAAACTCATATCAATACAAGATACAATTCCAAAAACCGGTGTCTACAATACAGTTACTAAATCATAACCGAAAAGTACAACCCGGGTTAGTAACAACCCATACACTACATACTATTCCAAATTTAGAAGTCATGCCCAGATAGACTACCCCCATTGATAGCCATTCCGCTACGCTCTGTTGTCACCCAGCTCAATACCTGTAAAATGGGTTGTAAAGGACTCAGCAAACTACGCTGAGTATGAACGTGTGTAGCCCGCATTTACCACGGGCCACACGACACTTGGTCGAATATTATTAAGTCAATTTACATGCTATAATAAAGCAGTAAACACACCACAGTACATCATAGAATCATACACACTTAAGGGTAGTAACACATTCAACAACAACCAAGCACAACAAGCTACTAGTATCACAACAACAATCATGTACATAATAAAACGTGTGCATAGTATGTAATACCCATGATCCTCACAATGGGATCGTACGAGCGTTGTGTGTTTTCATTTCTTTTCTCTTGTTCCCTTAAGGTGTATTTTCTTTCTATTTCCTTGCACCAGGTCTGGGGATGTAATTTAGATCCCGTGACCATCTCATGTAGGTGCTAATCTTTCCTTGTTTCTTTAAGGGTTATTTGTGAAATCTCTTATCACCACCATTTGGGGAACGTCTTCTTCATAGCAAATCCTCATTCCCGGATAGCTCTCTCTCTCTCTCTCTGTGTTTTTAAATGTTACGAGCCACTGCCCCGGATACCAAGGGTCCGTCTCCCTATCCCTTTTCAATGTTACGAGCCTCTGCTCCGGATACAAAGGGTCCGTCTCCCTATGCCTTCCAACGTTCTGGTCTCTACCCCGGATACAAAGGGTCCGTCTCCCTATTCCTTTTCAATGTTACTAGCCTCTGCTCCGGATACAAAGGGTCCGTCTCCCTATGCCTTTTAATGTTCTGGTCTTTACCCCGGATATAAAGGGTCCGTCTCCCTATTCCTTTTAATCTAATTGGTCTCTACCCCGGATACAAGGGTCCGTCTCCCTATTCCTTTTAATCTTATTGGTCTCTACCCCGGATACAAAGGGTCCGTCTCCCTATTCCCTTTTAGATAATGGTCTCTACCCCGGATACAAAGGGTCCGTCTCCCTACTCATTTCTAAAGGGTATTGGCTTATCATTACCATTGATAGTTCGACTCCATAGTGGGTGTCTTTAGAGGTCCTCTATAGTTAAGAGAAGTTTTCCCTTTATGTAGTTCCTTTAGTTTGTTTACGAAGTTCGTTGTGCTTTCAGCTCAAGGATTCATCAACGAGAAGGGACTACACTACTGTGTGCGCGCAAGCATATGCACAATAATAGTAAGCAGGCAAGCAAGGAAAATAATCAATCCATTCACATGCCTTACACAAGCTCACAACAGACAAATAATCACGGTAAAACAAACATCTGTTTTCATGCATTAGTCTTGTGGTCATAAACAAACAAGACAACAGCCACAAGCCGTGTAACACGGCAACATATGAACCACACATGTCCATACCTTTTTCAGAAGCACGTGTCGTCTCACACACGGGGTCCCGGGTAGCGTTCGTTATGGCCCTCGAGTTTTTCTATGGTTTGAAGTGGGTGTTTCCTGGTAATCTCTTGGCACGGTGTGGAACTCTCGGCCTGGCTAACTGAGAAGGAGGTGATCACCTTGCGTTGTACTTGAGAATGGATTGCTTGGGGAAAACTCACGGCACCTTTGCTTGTTCACGCCAACTTGCTCCAGATCTTTAGAGTCTTGCAGAGTCGCTGTGGGTAGCACCGAGGAAATGAAAGAAAAACTCTAGTTTTCTTGCGCCAGGAGTTAGAGCAACAGGGAGGGAGAGTGAAGGTTAATCATCTGGTTTTGTGTGAGCTTGCAGCAGACTGGAGTGGCTTATCAATCGAGACTCACCATGCGAGAAGGAAGGAAAAAGACGGGAGCATGTGGGGAAATTTCTCGCGCCACACAGAGCGTGCTCACATGCAGGGGACAACGCTTGAGAGTTAGTAAAAGTTGGGTTGTGGGGAATAATCTCAAATGCTGGTGGCTTGAATTTTGCTCTCTGATTACAAGGGGATGGGCGGTATCATTCTCAATGAAAGTTCTAATGCTCACCGGTTGAGTTTGGTGGGTTTGAAAGTCTGAATGTCCATGCTTACAAGATGGGGTATTATGTTTCCATACTAAATTAGTCGTTTATTTGAGTAAGTAATGTGGTGGTTTAACTTAACTAATGAGAGGTGTTTTTTACTCTTGTCTCAATCAGTGCATTTTATTATCGAATATGAACTCAGCTCAACTGGTTAAAGTGTTCGAGAGGGGTACGAGAGGTACCGGGTTCGAACCCATCTTATCTCTTCTCTTTTTTTTTGTTGTATACATGCCCATTAGTATATGTATGGGACTATAATATGTCGCGTCTTAGTTATACATATAACTATACATATAACTATATATTATGTCACATCGTAATTTCGTAACATTACATATGTACATGTGTATGTGACGGTATTAATACGTCATGTTGTTACTTATATATAACATTGGTCGTATATAATACACGTGCATATTTGATATATAATATATATATATATATATGTATATTATATTACATGTGCGACTATATTCACGTTTTCGGTTTAGAAGTGTGCATTCATAGAGCTTATTTTGCGTAACACGTACCGATACGCACATACGATGTTATTATTATTTACAATGTATATATGTATTTTTGTATGATCACAATGGTTACTCATAATTTAATTTAACCTTCACGAATTTAAACTGTTAATTATTTGGGGTATTTCACCCATAATTAATCTAAATTAATTTAGGGATTTCCTTTATTGAACCCTAAAAAATACTATTAAAACTAAATTTTTATACGGTATTATGAATTTAATAAAAGATTTATAAGTCAATAAATCTTGGAAAAAATTTCAAGACACTCAAATTATTATAAAAGATTTTAGAATATATGAACATTGATTTGGATCATAAAAGTTAATATAAATCATAGTTGAAATATCCCTAATAATTATAAAAATAATTAAGGTCTAATTATATAAGGCTAACATGTTGCAATAATGGATTAAGTAATATTTACATACATGAATTAAGGTTTCAATGAACCTCAATTATATTTATAAAAATAAATATTAGTCTAAAAAGATTTATCAAACCTAACATGAAATTCTAAATTAAGGGGATCAATTAAAAGGAGTAAATTATACAATATAAATCGGTGTAACATGTAATATATATTATTACATGAAACGACACATAGATTATTATGAGGAAGATTGGGAGGTTATTTAACAAGCTAATTATGAATCTCCTCTAATCCTTTTCATATTACCTCCACTCATGTTATAAGAAAAAATAACTAAAATAAATAAAACATAAATGATAGCCTCTCTCTATTTACTTTTCCACTCATGGTTATAATTAATTGGCAACCTCTCTCTTTCCTATTCCCTCATTCACATGTCATAAATATTCTCAACGTTCCTTTCCTCTTCATTTCCTCTCCATTTACTCACTCACTCACGGTCAATAGATGTATTTCCTCTTCATGTCTCTTCTTCATTTCTATTTTATTCTCTTCATTTATAATATTTTTTTGCAAACTCATTCCAAGAGCACTTATTCGACAAACAATGGATAGACAAACAAAAGAAATTCTTCATTTTCTTCTCATAATTATTGACAATCAAGGAATTTACATGCTAACCTCTATTCTTCTTATTCTCTTCATTTATAATAAAAATTCACTTTTCATTTCCTCTTCCCTTACGGTTATTTATACATATCATATTCTCTTCGTTCCCCTTTTTCTATTTCTTTTCTCCTCTTTTCACGACAATTTTTGGAACTCAAACTAGCAAACGCTCCGTATTTCTCTTCAATCTCTGTTGTATATCCTCTCTTCATCCCTTCTTGTTCAACGCCTTTGCAAAAGTAAACCGTTGAAACTACTGCTCACGCCAGATTCCAGAACCGGTATTTTACTGAACTTTTTCATCCCCTTCAATGGCGAATTAGATTGTAAAACGAAAAGAGAATATATGGGTTAAGAGTAAGTAATTAATTATCAAGTAGTGAAGAAGGTAGATGATTTTAGCATTTAATATATAATTATATATGTATATATAAGCTTAAGGAAATAGGATGAAATGAATAATAAATTAGTAATATGAGAGTAAGGAATTTAGTATTTAAGTTGGTAAATTGAAACCGACTGGTTGATAAACGTTAGGAAACTTGGGATATGATCTGGTAATGTGTTGAATTAAAAATTAATATGGTAAGGGTTAGAATATGGAGGAGATCAATAGATAAAATAATACAAAAATATATAGATATATGTATGAAGAGAGAAACTTTAGCCTAATAATATAGTTGCATATCATGATCATAAAGTGACAAATAAGATAATTAAAAAAACAAGTTATTATCACACTCGAAAAATTGAGGAGATAGGAGTTTAAAATGAAGGATGAAATCATACTAATACCTTAGTAAAGATTAGCTAGAATAACATTAGTGTATTTCATATATATATATATATATATAATGATATCGGTATTATATGTCGAGTTTTGGGTTAGTATCAACTATAAGATATTTTATATATGGAATAACATTTCTATTGTGGTGATTAGTACATTGGTGGGCTTGTAACAATCAAGGTGTCGGTTAATGATAATATGACCATTTAAACTAATGCACCGAGATTATAACGTAGATGATTACGTGATATACATCCCAGAATAAAACTCTGACTTGTTGAATTTATTTAATGACCTTCCCTAATGTATTTTGACTTGAAATTTTAACCATAGATTCCTTATAAACTATAGTTTATTTCCATATAAATTAATATGGGTTTTGAGTTTTTAAACGCAAATTATAATTTTTGTAAGTTCTGAATATTATGGAATTATTTAGATAATTTTAAAAGATATTTTTACGAAATAAAAATTTTTATAATATGTGTAAAATATCATAGTTACTATGTATTAAATTTGAGAATTTTTAGACAAGAGGAAATAGGTCTACAAATTGTATTTCTGAAATTTTTTGTAAGTTACCTTATAATATAAGGTTTTTAATGTAACAAAAATTAAAGTATGACTTATTAACAAACTTTATAGGTTGAGAATAATATAAGAAGACTAAACTAACATTTAATACAAATGTTAATAAATATATTTAGGTATCAACTTTTAAGTGAAGTAAAAAAAATATATACATATATAGATATATAAAAAGAAATAAAATAGTAACTTAGGTTAAATCAAGGAATTAAATTAATCTACATTTATATTAATTATATAATATAGTAGCTAATATACTAATTTTAAACTAAGGAGAATACTTTATATTATGAATCATATATTGGATGTAGATGTGTATACAAGTTAATAAGAGTAATTAAATATAATAAAACTACATATAGAATTTCTTGAATAAATCCTAATATATGTACAATAAAAGTAAATAAATGAAATAACATACCTTATGGGAAATATAATAAGAAGGAAAAAATTAGAGTAAAACTAATTCATACGTAACAATTAAAATATTAAATGTTAATGTGACATCTAGGTGGACTATTAGGGGAAATACATATCCTAAACCTTAAATAGGTATTAAAGTAAATTAGTCAAGTGTAACTTGAGGGTTTAATTAAGCTAAACCTATGTTCAAGAGTAAGTAACTGAAATAAGTTAAAATGTTCACTTAAGTCATACAAATTCAATGGTAGATGGTCAAGTCAAACCTGGAACTAAATCGAGGTTTCACGTTTGAAACCTCGCAGAATCTCTTTTTTAGGAAATTTAATCAATCAACAAAAACGTAACGCGGACGGGCTATCCTACTGGGCCAAGTCCGTGAACTCCAAAGCCCACTTAAACAATTCAACGAGAGTTTGGGCCACTCTTAAGATAAACTTAAATCTTTCCTAATTTAAATGAAATAGGCCTAATGAAAGATTTAATTAACAAGATCTAGCCCAGGTCCTTATGAGAGAGTAATTGTAAATCAGAAACTATAATCTAGTAAGAATAAAAGACGTTTTGCTTTATGAGTTCCTTGGCTAATCAGTACTTGGAACGCCTTAATTATAGGTTGTTAGTGGAAGTTCGCACTTTCAAGTTGGTTACTGCTACTGCTCCTTCCAGGTACGATTTCTCGTACTCAGATACTTTTGGTAACCTACTTATGAGACGTTTTTGAAAAACGCTAACTGAGCTGAAATGAATTTCAAAAATGAAACTATTTGTGTGACTAACTCAGCTTGATGTGACTAACTGAGCCTTGTATGTACAACTTACATGATCATTGGTTCCTCTTATCTGGTTGTCTCATTAGATATTAATTGTCGAGGGTTTACGCCTCTGCACTCTATAGGACTGAGTGTTTTGGTATTGCACTTGTGCAGTTAGTAATCTAGTGGGAATATGGAAAATGTTAATCTTGGTAAATTCTTCCTTGACTCTAGATATCGTTTCATCCATGAGCTGAGTCTTTTGTTATGACGTGCGCGCGTCTTCATTGGTAACAGTGAGGGGCTGTATATCCCCTGTCCAAAAAGGACGTGGTGAACAGTGGAGGGCTGTATACCCCCTGTCCTAAAAGGACGTTGTAAACAGTGAGGGGCTGTATATCCCCTGTCCTAAAAGGACGTACTTGGCGGTGGGGGCCATCTCTCCCAATTGGTTTTATTCCACTCTTGAGTTATTGGTTCTTGGATCTATCTTTTCATTCCTAGTCCTTTGTGACTACCTAAGTCTTTCTCTTCTTAACCAGAATTGGTTCTAACATCAACAATGGATGCTTACTAACTAAATGGTGTGACTTCTTAAGTGATTGACTTGGTTTTAAAGTTCTTTATCTATATCTTTGCCTTGTTCTCTTTTCTCTATAACTTGATTGTTTTGAAGTGCTTTTTCTCTGTTTTACTTTTAGAAGTTTGTTTTCATGTTACTGTCTTATTTGACGAACCATGTTTTAATTTATTGTTTTAGAGAATTGTACCAGTTCCATTCCAGGGAACTGACTCACCCCTCCCGGGGTGGGCTGCTTGGTTTCATCTTACAGGTAATAATTGTTATACAGGTGGCCACGAAGAGTATGAGTGATTGGGATGGGAATTAGGGTTTGTGGAGAGTGTGTACATTTTGCTTTTATTATGTTTTCTCGAGTTCAGACCGTAGCATTTGTAATATTATAAGTTGTAATTGGTGAGGTTTGGTGCCGGGTGTTTGGAACCCGATGATCTGTAATCGCCTTAGTTTTTTTATTTCCGCTGCATTTTTGTTAAATAGGGGCGTTACAGAAAGTGGTATCAGAGCGTAGTTACGCTCTGAGCCCGAGAAAACAAGCCGAGTGAAATACTTAGAATATAGGTACCCTTAAAACTGGGGAATTGGGGTAGAATTGGGAAGTGAGGATTCAGAAAGGCACGTTACCCTTACCACATACTTCACTTTACTTGCTTTTACATTACTTCACGAATTTATGAACACTCCATATATGCACCATCCTTAGAATGTTATAAAATTTCACACCTCTACTATTAAGACGGTTTGTCTTCATAGAATCAAAGGAAATTATAGGGTGTTGTGTGGGACCTTGAACAAATATATATATATATATGTGTGTGTGTGTGTGTGTGTGTGTGTTGAAATGTACTGTGAATATTTAGATACTAAAAAGGACTATCATTGATGATGACACGACATGGAGTCAAACCCCAATTGATTTGAGTTTCTTTATATGAAATATAAACATGGAACGAGGTCTTTGGAATAGCATGATTATTGTATTAGCCATAGCGTAGTATTACAAATATTTCTAATTTTCTAATAAAGGATGATAGAGAATCATGCCTAAAGTGATAACTTGGAAATAAAAAGTGCGTAATATATTATTAAGGATCAAATACGTGAGATAACCTAAAGGTTAGAAAATCCATAGGAAAATAATTGAAAGATAATGGATTAGATGGATCCATAACCCACAGGTTTCAAGATCAAAACTTAGTTGTTGAAGGATTATGTTCATTGAGAGTAAAGGAAAATCTTTAGATTTTATGAAGGGATTTGGAAATTGGTTTACAGAATAAATAGTTGAAAGTGAAAGTTGGAGATCCAAATGTTAGAAATCTAATGGGCGGATTAAATTATATGTTTTTAGAATACTACTTATCGTAATGCTAGGAAGAAGTAGCTAGGGATTCATGCAAGTATATCTTGGTATATGGTTTAATAGTTACTACGATGCAGGTACTTAGTAATGGTTATTTGGAATTTTCATAATTACCTATTGGAATAGGGTAATAATTGAATAGTTTGGTAAGTATGTATTTGACGCTTTATGAATTTGGTAAACCGGGTGGAAGGTTGAACTTGGTCCTGGCCAGATCAAGGGATACTGGACACAAAATGGGGTTGAGAGGTAATTCAACTTTGGCACTGGCCATGTCAAGGTTGGGTGATCCTTGAAACTACCTAAAACTAGATAAAAAAGGGTGTAATTCATTATACATTACATAGTTACTTTGAAAATTACACTAAGCAAGAGAGGTTTTAAATGGAGTATCATAATATAAGTTGCTAATAGTGTATTTTACATGAATTATTATTTCTTAAACAAATAGTTAGTTATAATATAATCAGTGTATTCTGTCACTAACTAACATCTTGATAATCCTATTCAATCAGGAATATATAGTCAATTATATTACAACCTAAGAGTAGTATGTTATTCTCTATCTTGAATGGTAACTAACAAACCACGATAAACTTCAGCCTGAAACATTTGACTTTATCATACTATTAAATAACATATAGATATACACCCACCTAACCCTAGGTTGAGAGGTAATTCATTACACAAAAATTATTATTTCTTAAAGATATAGTTAGTTATATTATAAACTATATAGTTCATCATTAACTAAACATTTTAATAATCATACATGTTTAATCAATAATACAAAGATCTACACACACCTTCAACCTTTAGCTTAAATGGTAACTAAGCAACTACAACATCCTACAACCTGAAATAATCAACATTACCTTGTATTAGACCATTCAATATTATGTAGATACACATACATACCTTGTACTAGTATAACTCATTAACTTAGTTTGTGCTACAAGATTACCAAGTTGTTTACTCAACCTAATAACTAGATGTTGTTCTAGGATTGAACTACTTGCCTAAATAATGGGGTTGAGGACGCTACTTAGGGACTGAGGACTCCACGAGAGTGAAGTACCCACACCTATTCACATGATATTTCCCTGTATTCATTCCTTCTATGGGTTCTCATTATTAGCGGTACAAGGGCGTACCTTAGCTCTTTTAAGGGGGAGGGGTAGTGCATACTCTTCCTTCGTCACCTCATCCAGATTATGCCCTATTTGTTTTATTAATAGAGTGATGGAGAGGTGTATGTATGTACTTGATTTATACATGGTGTGATTCTTGATTTCTATCTATGAAATATCTTGGTTTGGTTTGATGTTGAGTAATGAAATATCTTGGTTTGGTTTGATGTTGAGTAATCTAGAGTGGAATTTGGAAATGGAAATGGATGGAAATACATTGTGGGAGAAATTACTGTAACACCCCAACTCAATCCAATTGTGGTCTCGCAACTTAACAGCATATATATATACATGTCACAGCGGAATTCTTTACAATCCAGGACCTTGCCACGGTCTGACTACAGAATATACCAAACATTAGTACAACAATCTTAACCATTACCTATTCTTCTTACAATCCTCTCAACAACCTATACATCTTACTAACTCACTTGCCATACGAGTGTACATGCACAACTCGTAGGTCACACTTAATCCTTAACACTTGTATCCTCTTCTTACTCTTGCGACGGCCGCTTCCTGATGTACCTGTGTAGTAAAAACAGCCCCCAAAGGGGGTCAGCACGAATGCTGGTACGATCCCCTCATGGCCCCCAAGCTAACGTGGCTACGACGACTAATTGTCGATAGCATGGAGGTTGATTAGATGCACAATATAATAGTAAGTGCAGTAAACAACAACTCAGATATGAACAATCAAGTTCACACACAATGAACGACTTAAATGCGTTCCCTTAATTAGAGAGTTAATTAGTTAACTCCTTAAGTAATGTTCCCTCTTAATCTTAGTCCAACCTTATCTCACCTCAATCTTAGTCTTATCTTAATCTTAGAAACAACCATCCATTAATATGGAGTGGATGTCACTTGTCTTAATCTTAATTATACAAACCATCCTTTAAAGAGGAATGGTTGCAACTCATCTTAACCTTAACTTAATCTTAATCTTAACAATACAAATCATCCTTTAAAAAGGAATGATTGTAACTTATCTTAATCTTAACTTAATCTTAGTCTTAACAATACAAATCATCCTTTAAAAAGGAATGATTGCAACTTATCTTAATCTTAACTTAATCTTAGTCTTAACAATACAAATCATCCTTTAAAAAGGAATGATTGTAACTTATCTTAATCTTAACTTAATCTTAGTCTTAACAATACAAATCATCCTTTAAAAAGGAATGATTGTAACTTATCTTAATCTTAACTTAATCTTAGTCTTAACAATACAAATCATCCTTTAAAAAGGAATGATTGTAACTTATCTTAATCTTAACTTATTCTCAGAATACAAATCGTTCCTGGAGGGAAATGGTTGTAACCTAAGTCCAAACCTGGGATTTAGGTGATCCCACCGCACCATCTTAATGCCACCTACCTTGGACGGGAATCCAGCGTAGCTGAGCCGGCAACCGGCCCTAGGCTACAAGTCCGAAGACAAGTCCTTAAGCGGAGGGCGGATCTGATTCAGATACCGTCCCCCTTTTTCCTTAGCATGCATGACCGGAGATCGGTCCCGGGTTTCCTCACTCAAGTTCCAGTTAGTAATAGTCTCAAGACCATGTTTGTTGGTTAACCTCTTTCGGTTATATCAGACCCATATTAGGGTGTGTTCCTTAGCCTCACTCAATTCCTTACTAAACGTTAGTTAGTAAGTTCTCACGGTATGTTGTGTTAGTTTTCAAACATCACACAACAATACAATAATCATAATATTCCGGTTGCTTGCTTTATCTTGTTTAGTGAGCACACAAAAACAGATAGCACACAAGCCGAGGGACACCTCGTTAGCAAGCAGGTCACAAGAAGAACTGTACCGTTCACCGTTGGCCGTTCAGTTGCTTAATCTCTTCCGGAGTCCAATTTCCAAGTCCTAAAACATTCATTCAGTTTTAGGTTGTTAATCACTTAACTCAATTCAACTTACTTATCTTACTTAACTTACTTAACCCTTAATGACTCCAACCTAACACCTCTTAAGTCTTACAACTTAATCTTACAAACTTAATCTTAAACTTTTAAGTTAATTCTTAACTTAATCCCTTAGGTCTTTATACCTCTAATCATCATTGCCCTCTTAATGGGGTACCATTAATACCACTAAACTCTCTTAGGGTTTCTTTCTCTTTTTTTTTTTTTATGGTCCGACCGACCCACCCCCTGGGTAGTCGGCTGCAGAGAACATCCAACTTCACAGTTTCAGCAGCCGACCGACCCAGACTGGGGTCGGTCCCCTGGGTAGGTCGGCTGCAGAAACTTCTCATACATTGTCAAATTTTCTCCAAATTTTTCCTCAAGCCTCCTAATGTGTTCTAACATCATTTGGCACATCAAACCTACCTTATAACCTCCACCAAACTCATTAAAACAACTTCCAAAGATCTTC
This sequence comes from Limonium bicolor, assembly GCA_023374045.1. NCBI lineage: Eukaryota > Viridiplantae > Streptophyta > Magnoliopsida > Caryophyllales > Plumbaginaceae > Limonium > Limonium bicolor. The sequence continues at coordinate 423,360,676 of CM041776.1, forward strand.
TCAAACTTTTACTCAATTCTTACAAGAAATTCCTAACACTTGTCAATTAATTCCTTATATTTCTAACATGTACATTTTGCCTAAAACTTCAACTAACCAAAGTGTTTCTTTTCTACCCATATAACTCCTTCCTAACATCATTGCACTCCTTCTTTGCTTGTTAAACCTTCCAAGGTTATCTTGCATGTCCATGCACAATTTCTCTTCTTTTCACTTGTTACTCATCACTCTTAAACTCTTAAGCTTGCTTATACATTTCTTTCCATTATCTTAATACCTTGACATTGTTCTTCATTTACCTTAACCATGCAACACCCTCCTTAGACATTTCCACTCCTCTTATGCAACTTACTCACCATTCTCATGATCATACCCTCTTATACGTTTCTAGTCATTTTCCTTGATGACTTACAACATCCTCCTTCCATTTTCACTTCCATCACCCAAGTCCTCACATTACCATTCAACTAAACCTTACTAATCCACCACTAACATCACCACCTCTTACACAAACTTCCCGAACTCTCATTGTTCTTCTCTTAGTTCATACCTAAATCATCTCGAAGCATTATACATCATTTCCTTAAAACTTATGCACAAGTCTTACATTCCTCATATCATGATTTTGGTGTGTTTAATCACTCACCAATCCTCTAATTCCTCCTAGACATCTCTAGGTCATTCTAAACCTCAAGAACTCCTTAGTTAACTCATTTCCACCCAATTTTCTTTTCATGCTCCCTAGTAAACCCTAGGGCATATTAGCTCACCACCATCACCTAAACACTTATTTTCTACTCAAATTTCGCCATAGCTCCTCTAGTATATTATCATGCCCAAACAAATTATTTTTCCTCATTCAACCATCTCACACACATCAAGTTCTTCTCATCATATCTCATCACCCAAACCAACTCATTCACAACAACTCAATATATTGCAATAATCTTAAATTGCATAGCACTAAGGCTCTTAAATGACATGGCTCTTAGGCCCTTAAATGACTTAAACTTAAACACTGAATTTCCCACATATAAAAGCTTTCAACCTGCAAATACACCCATCAATCTCATAGTAGTCATAATGTTCTTAAAACTCATCTTAAACTTATATTACTAACTCATTCCCATTGGCTCCTTAGTCACAAGTTCACAAGCTTATTTAAGTTCTTTTTCTTAGGTTATATAACCCAATACACAATGTAAGCTCTAAGCCACATTGGTATCCACTTAAACTCATCCCTTAAAACTTAAACCACCATTAGGTAAGCATTTTACCTTGTTTTCTCAAGCTTATCTTAACTTCCCTCCTTAGACCTTCTTCTTGCATGAATCTCGGCCACCACTTAAATTCCCCTTGCCAATGTTCTAATCAATATTCAATGACTCATATGAGTACTAAACAATACACTAACCTCAAGGAATAAAAACCTAGGTTAGAAATGTGTTCTAAGGCATAAAAGTGGATGATTACCTTTGAAGTCTCAAGGTAGACTTTGGCATTGAATGAAATAGGACCTCCACTAGTCCTTGGTGAATAAATCAAGCTAGAACAAGGCATAAAAACAAGGCCCCATGAGTAGAAATTTTCGGCCATGTACAAGAGATGATGGAAACATGGTTTTTCTTACATTTTCTTTACCTTAAGAGAATGGAGAAGCTAATGAGCTCTTCAAACTTGATTTTCCTCCATCAATGGAGTTTTCTCATGGCACCAAACTTGAGCTTTGCAAGATTTGAAAATATAGAAAGCTAGAGCTTGAGCTAACTAAGAATAATATGTGTTTAGTTTTTGATTTGGAGCTAAAATGAGTAAGTTGTTGCCAAAGCAAGGTGAAGCAACAATGGAGGCTGCTTGGGACGGTTTGGAACAGAGGAAAAAAGAAAAGAACCGTGGAAGAAGAAGAGAAATGAAGAAGAGAGGAGAGAGGTAGGCTAATATAAGGTATTTGCTTTTATAAAGCAAATAGTACTATTCTCTCTTTTACTCTTCTTTCCTTTATTTGCTTAGTCATGTGGTGACTCCTCACATCAAAAACCGGCCCCCTCTTGTAGTTGGAGATATTTATTGTCTTAGTTGACCATCTCATTGACTTATGTTGACTTAAGCTTAATTTGGGCACTATTTTGCACTATTCACTAATTAGTGCACATATTCGTGAAATTTTTGGTTTCCCATTGATTTAAGCTTCCTAATGTGATACTAATTAGTACACATGTTGATTAAAGAGTAATGATGGACATTTAGCCACTCAAAACTCAATTCTAAGACAATTTCTCAAAAATGTGCTTTAAGACCTCTTAAAGCACATTTTGTGTTTTAACTTGTTTTCAAGCTTGGTTTTCTTTTCTAATTGATTTAAAATGACCATTAGAATATTACTAAGGTCTTATCATGATATTTGGGTACTCACCCAAGTCTCTCCAAGCTTAGAGCATGTTTTTGCCCTGATTGCCCTTAAGACACTTTCTTGTGTTTTCCTTGGTTTAAATTGTCTACCAATCTTTCTAAGGCATATTTTAGCCTTACTACATCATGATTTGATGTTTACTTAGCATACTTAGGTTTGGGGTATTTCAATTACATTTAGTATGGATTGGTATGGAGTTATGTTTGGAATTATTATTGGATGAACATCCTGGAAATTCTCCAACACACCTGAAGCGGTGTGAGTAGCTATTAGTTGCTGTTAAACTTCGAGACGAAGTTTCTTTAAAGGGGGGTAGACTGAAATACCCCATAAATTAATCTAAATTAATTCAGGGGATTTCCTTTATTGAACCCTAAAAAAATACTATTAAAAACTAAATTTTTATATGGTATTATGAATTTAATAATAAGATTTATAAGTCAATAAATCTTGGAAAAAATTTCAAGACACTCAAATTATATTATAAAAGATTTTAGAAATATATGGAACATTGATTTGGATCATAAAAGTTAATATAAAATCATAGTAGAAATATCCCTAATAATTATAAAAATAATTAAGGTCTAATTATATAAGACTAACATGTTGCAATAATGGATTAAGTAAATATTTACATGAATTAAGGTTTCAATGAACCTCACTTATATTTATAAAAATAAATATATAGTCTAAAAAGATTTATCAAACCTAACATGAAATTCTAAATTAAGGGGATCAATTAAAAGGAGTAAATTATACAATAAAAATCGGTGTAACATGTAATATATATTATTACATGAAACGACACATAGATTATTATGAGGAAGATTGGAAGGTTTTTTAACAAGCTAATTATGAATCTCCTCTAATCCTTTTCATAATACCTCCACTCATGTTATAACAAAAAATAATAACTAAAATAAATAAAACATAAATGATAGCCTCTCTCTATTTACTTTTCACTCATGGTTATAATTTAATTGGCAAACCTCTCTCCTTTCCTATTCCATCATTCACAGTCATAAATATTCTCAACGTTCCTTTCCTCTTCATTTACTCATCACTCACGGTTAATACATGTAATTTCCTCTTCATGTCCCTTCTTCATTTCTATTTTTATTCTCTTCATTTATAATATTTATTTTTGAAATACCCCAAACCTAGATATGGTATTTAAATGATAAACTAAGGTATAAGAAGGCTAAAGAATGCCTTAGAAACATTAGGAAACCATTTTAATCAATGAAAACATAAGGAAACACCAAAAGAGCAGTTTAAGCAAAAAAGTGCTCTAAGCTTGGAGAGACTTGGGTGAGCACCCAAATATCATTCTAAGACCTTAGTAATATTCTAATGGTCGCTTTAAGCCAATTACCAAAGAAAACCAAGCTCAAAAACAAGTCAAAACATAAATTGTGCTTTAAGGACTCTTAAAGCACATTTTTGAAAAATTGTCTTAGAAAGGGGTTTTAAGTGGCCAAATGCCCATGATTACTCCTTAATTAACTTGTGTACTAATTAGTATCACATTAGGAAGTCTAAATCAAGGGGAAATCAAAAATTTCACAAATATGTGCACTAATTTATGAATAGTAACCAAATAGTGCCTAGTTTAGTCTTTAATCAATTAAGCCTAATTAATTGGTGAACAAGACCATGACCAGCCTAATTAATGAGGGGGCCGGTTTTCTAAGGGTGTGAGTCACCAAGAGTAGCCAATTAATGTTAGAAGAAAAAGAGAAAAGTAAGTGGTTACTATTTACTTTTAAGGAATCAAATATCTTATATGCCATCTCTCTCCTCCTTTCTCCATTCTTCATCTTCTCCATCGGTTTCTCTTGCTCTCTTTCCTCTCTTTCACGTAAGAAGACAACTCCATGCTAGCTCCATCTTCTTTTGCCCACATCTTGCTCATTTAAGCTCCAAAATCAAAACCAAGCACATATATCTCTTAGTTAGCTCAAGCTCTTTCTTTCTACCTTTTCAAAACTTCAAGAGCCTCATTTTGGAGCCAAGGCAAACCGCCATTAGAGGAGGAAACTCAAGCTTGGAGACTCCATTAGCTTCTCCATTCTCTTAAGGTAAAGAATATGTAAGAAAAATGAAGTTCCCACCATTTCTTCACATGTCCGAAAATTATCACTCATGGGGCTTCATTGTTATGCCTTGTTCTAGCTTGTTTCTACTCTCCAAGGGATAAAGGAGGTCCTTCTTTACTCATATCCAAGCTTGTCTTGAGGAACCAAGGTAAAACAATCAATTTAATACCTTAAAGCACATTTTTAACCTAGGGTTTGTTCGTTAAGGTTAATGTATTATCTAGCACTCATTAGAGTCATTGGATAATGGTTAGAACATTGGCAAGGAGAGTTTGAGTGGTGACCGAGATTGTTCAAGGGAAAGGCTAAGGAGGAAAGTTTGGGAGCTTGTAAAAGAACAAGGTAAATTACTTACCTTAAGGTGTTTTATTGTTTAAGGGGATGGGATTTAGATAGGTGATGAGTTTAGTGTAGAGTTTACATTGGGAAAGGACTATAAAAACCTAGGAGAAATAATGACTATACTTGTGAACTTGTGACTAAGGAGCAAATGAGAAAAAGGAGATAGTTTAAGAATGTCAAGGTGAATTATAAGAATGTTTAAATTGCAATGGGAGCCTTTTTGTGTGTATTTGCAGGTCAAAGGCTATATATTATGAGGAAATTCAGTGTTTAAGATTTATGCATTTAAGGGCCTAAGTGCCGAGCAATTTAAGTTTATGCACTATATTGTGATGTAGTGTAGTTTTGATGTTTTACGTGCGCTAAGGAGGTTTGGTGAAAAATTTGAATGTTGATAGCTATTTAATGGTGAGAAGCCAAATGTTTTGTGTAACAATATACTAGAGAACCCATGGCAAAAATTTAGTGAAGAACCTAAGTGTTTAAGATGTTCTAAGGAGATTTCATGACTAAGGTAGTACTAGGAAACTTTAGGGGTTGTTTTGATGAAAAAGGGTGAGTTTAAGGTGTTTTAATGAGTTATAATGACTTAGGCATCACCATGGACGATTTAGGAATCAAAAGAATGTACTAGTGTATTTAGGACTTAGGCAAACATTGGTAAACAAGTAGAGAAAATAATGTGTTGGATGGATGGAGGCATAAACTTGTGAAGAAACTTTAAGTAGTTGCATAAAGGAGTTTTAGATGGTGAAAGATGCATGGGAGATGATGTTATAGTGGTGAGGAAGCACTTGGCATAGTGAATGTATTAGGTATGAACCACCACTTAGGAACCTAGTGAAAACACTACAAGTGTTGGCATTATTATAAGGAGAATGCATAAAGACTAAGGTGGATATTAGTGAGTGATTTAATGAGTTTTGTGGAGGGCTTAAGGTGTATTTGAAGTGCCCAAATGAGGTTAGAGCATACTAGGATATATGAGGTGAAGTTTGGAGTTAAATGGAATTTAGAAACAAGGTCCTGGAGTGACCGACCTTAGGGACCGGACCTGCAAGGTCGGTCGAGCTCAGTTTACACTACCGGAAAGAGTTTCTGGAATCGACCGAACTTGGGGACCGGACTTACAAGTTCGGTCGGGCTTGTATTTTGTGTACGAATTAAGTCTCTGGAATGGACCGACCTTGGGACCGGACTTACAAGGTCAGTCAAGCCTAGAATTTTGTACGGGAATTGGTCTCTGGAATCGACCGAACTTGGGACCGGACTTACAAGTTCGGTCGGGCTTAAATTTTCCACGGGGAAAACTCTCGGGAATGGACCGACCTTGGGGACCGGACTTGCAAGGTTGGTCGGGATAAAATTTTCAAACAGTAATACGTCCTGGAATGGACCGACCTTGGGTAAGGTCGGTCGGTAAGATCGGTCGAGCCAAAAAAAAAAAAAGAAATTTTAAATTCTAAAGATGTTAATTGGTAATAAGGTATGCCATTGGTAGGGTAATAATGATTAGGAACCTAAAAACCTAAGGAATTAAGTTAGGTTAAGTATATACCTTAAGTTTAAAGTTAAGTTAATATGGTTAAATGGTAAAGACTAAAGAGGGTATCGAATGGGAATCCCTAGGGATTAAGTGTCTTAAGTAAGGTGCAAATAGCTAATGGCCTAAAAATGAATGAATGTTTTAGGTTTGTGAATTGGGACCCCGAAGAAGGTTAAACAACGACAGTCGACGGTGAACGGTACAGTCTTTCTTGTGACCTGCTTGCTAACGAGGTGTCCCTCGGCTTGTGTGCTATTTGTTGTTTGATGTGACTAAGACAAGATAAAGCATGCAACCGAATATTAATGTTCTCGTTGTGTATGTGTTTTCTTTACACTAACCCACGAGGCTTAAGGATAGCTACTAACTAAGCTTGATACTTATTGAGTTAAGGAGAGGATTTGTACATTGGTGATTGTTGGTTAATACCCGTCAAGGTTTAACTAACACATGGTATTTAAGACTTTCACTAACCGTAACTTGGGGTGGGAGTGAGGAATCCGGAATGGTACCGGCACATGTGTATTGGGGGAGGTCGGTATCTGAATCAGATCCGACTTCCGAAAAAGACTTGTCCTCGGACTCGTCGCCTAGGGTCAACAAACCGACCCGACCACCCACTACTGTTTGAGGTGGGAGGCACATTAAGGATGGCGTGGGGGGATCAAGCCTACATCCCCAACAAATTAAGAAAGGTTGCTTATTGCTGGATAGTGCACTGCTACTGGCTAGGGTTAACCAAGCCCTACAAAAATAAGCAACCAATTAAGGGCTAACCAATCTAATAGTGGAACGGTTGGCAAATATAAGATTAAGGAGATTGTGGATCTAAGGAGTTAAGAACTAACTCACTTATTAAGGGAACGCCCGAGTAGTTCATTTGCATATGAGCTATTTATGTTCATTGTGGTTTGTTGTTTTATTGCGTTTCATATTATGCTTGTGATGCTAATCAACTTCCATGCTATCGACAATTAGTCGTCGTAGCCCCGTTTGCTTGGGGGCCACGAGAGGGTCGTACCAGCATTCGTGCTGACCCCCTTTGGGGGCTGTTTTTACACTTGCAGGTAAGCAGCCCATGAAGTCACACCACGAGAGTAGGAGTGGGTAGCCCTAGGTGGGACTTTATTTTGAGTACGGGTACCGCCTGTGCACCTGTCTGTTGATAGATGAAATTGAGAAATGTTATGTGGTTTTGGAGATACTTAAAACTCGGTTGGTGTATGTATTTTGGATGTACGGTTGTAAATATTTAAGAAGCGGTAATTCTTGTTGATTAGACCGTGGCAAGGTCCTGGTATTAGTTTATTTCCGCTACGACGTTCATGTATTACTGTTAAGTTGCGATAACCACGAATGGCTTAAGACGGGGTGTTACAAAAAGTGGTATCAGAGCGTAGTTACGCTCTGATCAAGAAATACCGAACATAAGAAACCACTGAGTTAGGATATAAGTTAAGAAGTAAGTGACGGGTTAAGGGTGTGAGCTGTTAGTGTGAGTAGAGTCAGATGACCACTAATAAGTGTCGATCGTCTTTACCGTCTACGGACGTTATAAATTTGTTAACCGAAACAGTGGTGGATACGAATCTAATGTGAGTTGTGATTGTTCAGATGTCAGGAAGGAGAGGCCGAGGCCGTGGCATAGGCGAGGATGCTTCAGAGATACCGGAGGGGCAGACGATCGCAGAGATCGTGGCTGCCGCATTAGGGCACATGGGCTATCAGCCTGGTGTTGGTGCACCACCTCCACCGCCACAGCCCCGGGAACCAAATTGGGTGAAGAGCCTTGCAGACCTTCGACCCGCGCATTTTAAGGGGGAGACTGATCCCGCCAAGCTCGAGGCGTACATCTCCGAGCTGGAGACCGCCTTTGAGACCCTTGACGTCCCTGCTGGGATCAAGGTACGTCTAGCTGCGTTCTACCTGAACGGGGCAGCAGGCGATTGGTGGAAGCTGGTGAGGGCCGAGCATGTGGCCAATCCAGACTTTGGCTAGGACCAGTACACAGCATTGCTACGAGCAAAGTACTATCCCGCCCATGTCCAGACGAAGAAGCGCCTACAGTTGGATGCGCTCAAGCAGACCGACAAGATGACGGTGGACGAGTATTACACAGAGTTCACCGCCTTGCTCTGTCTTCTGCCAGGTCTTGGGTATTCAGACCAGATACTGGTGGACCGCTTCTATGGCGGGCTTAGCCATCGACTCCGCTACGGCATGGGGCCGACGAGCTATACTACCTTGCAGGTAATAAGAATGAGTAAGAAATAATTAAGTGAATAAGATTTAGTTGTGAGAAATAAGAGAAACTAATACCTTGGGAAGCAGGAGTGCTATCATGCCGCTGCTAAGGTAGAGATAACCGTCCAGCTGAGGGACGAGGACAATGCTAAGAGGAAGAATGCTGGGAAGAGTACAGAGCACCAAGGGCAAGGTGGGTACAAGAAACAGAAGTACCAGCCTCAAGCCCAAAAGAACCAGAACCAAAAAGGAAAGGAGGAAAAGCAGAAGGCTACTGATGAGCCACTGAAGCTGACTTACGCTTATGCTGTTAAGCCCCTGTGCTCCAGGGCGCCAAAGGGTAAGGAAATACATCTTGGGTAAATAAGAATGGTTGACAACATTGAGACACAATCACTTATGCGATGCGTAATCAGGTACTGAGACTGGAAAGAAGACCGGTGGTGGCTACCAACGACACTACTATTGCCAGAGGTGCAAGGGGGACCACCCCGGAATTGACTGTAGGGGGAATAAGGTGGAGTGTAATTTTTGCGGTGTACTCGGGCACCGGGCATATGAGTGCTACGGGAACCCGGAGAGTAAGAATTACAGACCCAGTTTTAAGATTAAGACTAAGACCGATCAGGGAGCTGGTTCTGACGGTCAAAAGGGGGCGCAGCAATCGGCGAGCAAGAACCCACGGGTGGCCCAGAAATCGGGACCCACACTACACTTGGTGGACCGGGACGATGAGCCTGAACCCTCATCGAGGCCAGGTACCGCTATAACCATTTAGTAATAAAATTGCCTGCTTACCGCATTACATTCATGCTTAGTGAATAAATAAGATAAGTGAGAATAAGATAAGACTAGAATTTAAGAAAGACATAACCTGTTACACCTTAGGATACTTCAACATTTGTTATCCGATGCCTACAACACCTAACCCGGAATACACCGATGTCAAAATCCGAGACTTTCCAACCGAACAATGTCAGGTTATCCGCCAAGGTATGATTTTATTAAGGGGATACCTGACACCATCAGCACAAATAGCCATCATCATGAAATGCAGTCAACTAGGAGTGGGACCGGGAGGTTTTTATACACCGGAGTACCCGGGAGGAGCAAGGATGAAGTTAAAGATGATGAGCTTAGGCAAGGATTGGAATCCTTGTGCCAAGACCTACCAAACCATGAGGACACAGGATGGAGTCTCACCACCGGAAATACCCGAAGAATTCCATCCGGTAAATACACAAGTCATGGAGATCGCTCAGCTGTTGGAAGCTGAACCGGTTCCAGACATACAAGCAGACATTTGCATTGTAAACTTCTATGAGAAAGATGGGCGACTTGGACTACATCAGGACAAGGACGAGACAACGGAGTCTCTCGAACGAGGGATACGCGTAGTGTCTTGGTCCATAGGAGATGACGCTGAATTTTTGTACGGCGAGCAGAAGCGTGCGGACCGTGCTAATAAGTTAATACTTAAGTCAGGGGATGTATTAGTTATGGGAGGAGAATCAAGGATGTTATACCATGGGATTAAGAGAATCAAGCTGAATACAACACCGTCAGCAGTGATTAATGCGACGCATATGAAACCAGGACGGTTAAACCTAACCTTTAGACAATATTAGTCATGTAATGCTTTAGTATGGGATAAGGAATGAGATGTAAGATTAAAGCACATGTTGTAAGAAGGATGGTTATTAATAAAATAACAGTGTTGTTCATATCAGTTGTTACGACTCTTGTTATACCATCATTACTCATGAAGCTTGTGAATACGATTAGTTCATGGACTCGGTACGGAAGGTGCGCTAAGCATACTTACAGAGGCACAGGCCGACGCCAGCGGTACTATCCTCACCGGCACCTTTCCGATTAATGGAATTGAGGCATCAGTTCTCTTCGACTCAGGGGCCTCGCATACCTTTGTCTCGGCATCTTTCGCGAGAAGGTTGGGGCTAGACGCTGATGAGCTACCCGACTTCACGGTTACGCTCCCGTCTAAGGAGAAGGTTCGTTGCACTCGTTACTACCGAGGAGCCATTGTCAGAATTAAGGGGGAAGACTTTCCAGTCAGTTTTATTGAGTTCAGGGAGTTGGGATTTGATGTTATCTTCGGGATGAACTGGTTGGAGCGGCACAAGGGTCATATCCTCTGCGCCGAGCATAGATTGCTGCTCAGGAGCCCGTCTGGGGTAACAATATCGTACCACCAGAGGCCTAGAGAGCCTTCGACTAAGATCATTACCGCCATGGCAATGTATAAGGAATTGAGGAGAAAGGAAGAAGTGTACCTCTGCTATGTACAAGACATAGAGAGAGACCCCGAGTTCAACCCCGACTTACCGGTAGTGTCGGAGTTCCCCGACCTATTTCCACGGGAACTGCCCGGCATGCCACCCACTCGGGAGGTAGAGTTCACCATCGAGCTGCTACCTGGTACCGAACCGATAGCCAAGGCACCATACCGCATGGCTCCGACAAAAATGATTGAGTTAAAGGAACAATTGAAGGACTTGTTAGACAAAGGGTTTATAAGACCCAGTGTATCACCATGGGGAGCGCCAGTTCTCTTCGTGAAGAAAAAGATGGTAGTCTCCGCCTCTGCATAGACTACAGAGAGTTGAATGCAGTGACAATGAAGAATAAGTATCCACTACCCCGCATTGATGATCTGTTCGATCAATTGAAGGGAGCATCGGTGTTTTCCAAGATTGATCTCAGATCGGGGTATCATCAGATAGCCATTAAGGATGGAGACATTGAGAAGACGGCATTCCGGACACGATACGACCACTATGAGTTTACAGTGATGCCGTTCGGTTTGTCGAACGCACCGGCGAAGTTCATGGATCTGATGAACCGCTTGTTCCGGGAGCAGCTGGACAAGTCGGTTGTAGTGTTTATTGATGATATTTTGATATTTTCGAAATCGAAGACTGAGCATGAGGAACACTTGAGGAGAGTATTGGAGATATTGAGGGAGAACCAGCTATATGCTAAGTTATCCAAGTGTGAGTTTTGGCTTGACCAGGTCTCTTTCCTAGGTCATGTCATCTCAGATGCTGGGATCTCTGTGGATCCAGCAAAGATTGATGTCGTGCGTACTTGGCCAAGACCGAAGACTGTTACCGACATCCGGAGCTTTCTCGGTCTGGCAGGTTATTACCGGAGGTTTGTTAGGGATTTCAGCATGGTCGTGAAACCGATGACCAATCTGATGAAGAAAGATGCACCGTCCTTATGGGCGGCTGACTGTGAGAGATCATTTCAGAGTTTGAAAGAATCACTGACCACTGCACCGGTTCTGACCATTCCAGACGGTACAGAGGGCTTTGAGGTTTACTGTGATGCATCCGGCAGAGGGCTGGGTTGCGTGCTCATGCAACATGGCAAGGTGGTGGCATATGCTTCACGCCAGTTGAAGAAACATGAGGAGAAATACCCCACACATGATTTGGAGCTGGGAGCTGTAGTCTTCACTTTGAAGATATGGCACCACTACTTATACGGGGTTAGTGTGACGATCTACACCGATCATAAGAGCTTAAGATACATATTTACTCAGAAGGAGTTGAATCTCAGACAGAGGAGATGGTTAGAATTCTTGAAAGACTATGACATTGACCTCCAATACAAAGAGGGAAAGGCCAATGTTGTAGCGGACGCCCTGAGCCGTCGAGCACACTCACTCCATTCGCTAGTTTCTTTCTCCAGCTTGGTTGATGAGGTGCGAGAGGCTCAGAGGACAGATGAGTACATGAGGGAGGTCAGACAGAAGCTGACAGATGGTACCTTTGAGAGTCAGAAATATGATTTCAGACTTCACGACGATGATCTGATCAGACTTAAGGGCCGGTTATGCATACCACGGGGCAACACGGATCTGAAAGACCGTATACTTAGTCAATCACACTGTTCTTCAGTTTCCATCCATCCGGGAGCCTCTAAGATGTATAAAGACATGAAGAGATACTTCTGGTGGTCGGGGATGAAGACAGATGTTACCGAGTTCGTCTTGAGGTGTCTCACATGCTAGAAGGTAAAATTCGAGCACCGACGACCGGGCGGAATGGTACAGTTGATGCCAGTTCCAGAGTGGAAGTTCCATGATATCTCCATGGACTTTGTAGTCGGACTCCCACCTGCTAGGGGAGGTCTCAACATGATATGGGTGGTGGTGGATCGCCTTACCAAAGTAGCCCGATTCATACCGATGAAGGATACTTGGAAGGTGACCAAATTAGCTGAGTTGTTTGAGAGAGAAATCATGAGACATCACGGGATACCAAAGACCATAGTGTCAGATAGAGATACCAGATTCCTTTCGAGGTACTGGAGAGCTACTAGAGAAGCGTTGGGTACAGAACTGAAGCTGAGTACCGCGTTCCATCCTCAAACAGATGGTCAGACTGAGCGTACGATTCAGACACTCGAGGACACGCTGAGGGCATGTGCCTTAGACTTCCAGGGCAGTTGGATTGACAGACTACATCTGATCGAGTTTTCATACAACAACAGCTATCAAGCTTCGATTAAGATGGCACCTTTTCAAGAGTTGTACGGTAGACCATGTCGTACACCGCTCTGCTGGGATGAGTCGAGTGAGACGGTCATTATAGGACCAGAATATTTAGAACAAGTTAAGGCTGAAGTTCAGCAAATCAGGGAGAACATGAAAGCTGCTCAAGATAGGCAGAAGTCGTATGCTGATGTTCGACGACGAGACCTGGAGTTCGCAGTGTGCGACCGGTATTTCTGTAGTTTCACCGATGAAGGGTGTATTCAGATTTGGGCAGAAGGGCAAATTAAGCCCGAAATTTGTTGGTCCTTATGAGATAACGGAGCGGGTGGGCCCGGTTGCTTACAGGTTGAATTTACCTGCTGAACTGGGTAAAGTGCATGATGTTTTTCATGTTTAACAGCTAAAGAAATACATGCACCACCCCTCCCATGTGTTAGAACCTGAGAGGTTGACATTAGAACCGAATATGAGATCCGTGGAGACTCCTCAGAGAATCTTGGATAGTAAGACTAGGGACACTCGCCATAAGTCAGTGCGACTGGTGAATGTTCTCTGGTCTAACCAGGATGTCGAAGAGGGCGCCACGTGGGAATTAGAGGATAAGATGAGATCAAAGTACCCTTCATTGTTTACCGACTAGATCGTTTGTATAGGGTACGGGGCGTACCCCTTTTTAAGGGGGGTAGAGCTTCCTCGCTTTTGAGTTAGGAAACGAACTTGTTGTCGTTTGTTTGGTTGTTTAAGATGTGATTTTGTGTAAGTTCCTACACTTTGTGGTAAGTTTGAGATACGTATAATACTTATGTATTGTATTTGTGGAAGACCTTTGAGTCTTGAGGTGTGTGGATGTGAATATAAGACGTGGTATTCAGATTAAGAAATTGAGTACCGTGAATGGTTTAGTACACGTGTGAACTTTGGGGACAAAGTTCTATTAAGGGGGGTAGATTGAAATACCCCAAACCTAGATATGGTATTTAAATGATAAACTAAGGTGTAAGAAGGCTGAATAATGCCTTAGAAACATTAGGAAACCATTTTAATCAAAGAAAACATAAGGAAACACCAAAAGAGCAGTTTAAGCAAAAACGTGCTCTAAGCTTGGAGAGACTTGGGTGAGCACCCAAATATCATTCTAAGACCTTAGTAATATCCTAATGGTCATTGTAAGCCAATTACCAAAGAAAACCAAGCTCAAAAACAAGTTAAAACATAAATTGTGCTTTAAGGACTCTTAAAGCACATTTTTGAAAAATTGTCTTAGAAAGGGGTTTTAAGTGGCCAAATGCCCATGATTACTCCTTAATTAACTTGTGTACTAATTAGTATCACATTAGGAAGTCTAAATCAATGGGAAATCAAAAATTTCACAAATATGTGCACTAATTTATGAATAGTAACCAAATAGTGCCTACTTTAGTCTTTAATCAATTAAGTCTAATTAATTGGTCAAACAAGACCATGACCAGCCTAATTAATGAGGGGGCCGGTTTTCTAAGGGTGTGAGTCACCAAGAGTAGCCAATTAATGTTAGAAGAAAAAGAGAAAAGTAAGTGGTTACTATTTGCTTTTAAGGAATCAAATATCTTATATGCCATCTCTCTCCTCCTTTCTCCATTCTTCATATTCTCCATCGGTTTCTCTTGCTCTCTTTCCTCTCTTTCACGTTAGAAGACAACTCCATGCTAGCTCCATCTTCTTTTGCCCACATCTTGCTCATTTAAGCTTCAAAATCAAAACCAAGCACATATATCTCTTAGTTAGCTCAAGCTCTTCCTTTCTACCTTTTCAAAACTTCAAGAGCCTCATTTAGGAGCCAAGGAAAACCGCCATTAGAGGAGGAAACTCAAGCTTGGAGACTCCATTAGCTTCTCCATTCTCTTAAGGTAAAGAATATGTAAGAAAAATGAAGTTCCCACCATTTCTTCACATGTCCGAAAATTATCACTCATGGGGCTTCAATGTTATGCCTTGTTCTAGATTGTTTCTACTCTCCAAGGGATAAAGGAGGTCATTCTTTACTCATATCCAAGCTTGTCTTGAGGAACCAAGGTAAAACAATCAATTTAATACCTTAAAGCACATTTTTAAGCTAGGGTTTGTTCCTTAAGGTTAATGTATTATCTAGCACTCATTAGAGTCATTGGATAATGGTTAGAACATTGGCAAGGAGAGTTTGAGTAGTGACCAAGATTGTTCAAGGAAAAGGCTAAGGAGGAAAGTTTGGGAGCTTGTAAAAGAACAAGGTAAATTACTTACCTTAAGGTGTTTTATTGTTTAAGGGGATGGGATTTAGATAGGTGGTGAGTTTAGTGTAGAGTTTACATTGGGAAAGGACTATAAAAACCTAGGAGAAATAATGACTATACTTGTGAACTTGTGACTAAGGAGCAAATGAGAAAAAGGAGATAGTTTAAGAATGTGAAGGTGAATTATAAGAACGTTGAAATTGCAATGGGAGCCTTGTTGTGTGTATTGCAGGTCAAAGGCTATATATAATAAGGAAATTCAGTGCTTAAGATTTATGCCTTTAAGGGCCTAAGTGCCAAGCAATTTAAGTTTATGCACTATATTGTGATGTAGTGTAGTTTTGATGTTTTACGTGTGCTAAGGAGGTTTGGTGAAAAATTTGAATGTTGATAGCTATTTAATGGTGAGAAGCTAAATGTTTTGTGTAACAATATACTAGAGAACCCATGGCAAAAATTTAGTGAAGAACCTTAGTGTTTAAGATGTTCTAAGGAGATTTCATGACTAAGGTAGTACTAGGAAACTTTAGGGGTTGTTTTGATGAAAAAGGGAGAGTTTAAGGTGTTTTAATGAGTTATAATGACTTAGGCATCACCATGGAGGATTTATGAATCAAAAAATGTACTAGTGTATTTAGGACTTAGGCAAACATTGGAAAACAAGTAGGAGAAAATAATGTGTTGATGGATGGAGGCATAAACTTGTGAAGAAACTTTAAGTAGTTGCATAAAGGAGTTTTAGATGGTGAAATATGCTTGGGAGATGATGTTATAGTGGTGAGGAAGCACTTGACATAGTGATTATATTAGGTATGAACCACCACTTAGGAACCTAGTGAAAAACACTACAAGTGTTGCCATTATTATAAGGAGAATGCATAAAGACTAAGGTGGATATTAGTGAGTGATTTAGTGAGTTTTGTGGAGGGCTTAAGGTGTATTTGAAGTGCCCAAATGAGGTTAGAGCATACTAGGATATATGAGGTGAAGTTTGGAGTTAAATGGGAATTTAGAAACAAGGTCCTAGAGTCGACCGACCTTATGGACCGGACCTACAAGGTCGGTCGAGCTCAGTTTACACTACCGCAAAGAGTTTCTGGAAACGACCGAACTTGGGGACCGGACTTACAAGTTCGGTTGGGCTTGTATTTTGTGTACGAATTAAGTCTCTAGAATGGACCGACCTTGGGACCGGACTTACAAGGTCAGTCAAGCCTAGAATTTTGTACGGGAATTGGTCTTTGGAATCGACAGAACTTGGGACCGGACTTACAAGTTCAGTCGGGCTTAAATTTTCCACGGGGAAAACTCTCGGGAATGGACCGACCTTGGGGACCGGACTTGCAAGGTCGGTCGGGGTAAAATTTTCAAACGGTAATACGTCCTGGAATGGACCGACCTTGGGTAAGGTCGGTAAGATCGGTCAAGCCAAAAACACAAAAAAAAAGAAATTTTAAATTCTAAAGATGTTAATTGGTAATAAGGTATGCCATTGGTAGGGTAATAATGATTAGGAACCTAAGAACCTAAGGAATTAAGTTAGGTTCAGTATATACCTTAAGTTTAAAGTTAAGTTAATATGGTTAAATGGTAAAG
Organism: Limonium bicolor; assembly: GCA_023374045.1. Lineage (NCBI taxonomy): Eukaryota > Viridiplantae > Streptophyta > Magnoliopsida > Caryophyllales > Plumbaginaceae > Limonium > Limonium bicolor. The sequence continues at coordinate 423,377,687 of CM041776.1, forward strand.
ACTAAAGAGGGTATCGAATGGGAATCCCTAGGGATTAAGTGTCTTAAGTAAGGTGCAAATAGCTAATGGCCTAAAAATGAATGAATGTTTTAGGTTTGTGAATTGGGACCCCGAAGAAGGTTAAACAAACGATAGTCGACGGTGAACGGTACAGTCTTTCTTGTGACCTGCTTGCTAACGAGGTGTCCCTCGGCTTGTGTGCTATTTGTTGTTTGATATGACTAAGACAAGATAAAGCATGCAATCGGATATTAATGCTCTCATTGTGTATGTGTTTTCTTTACACTAACCCACGAGGCTTAAGGATAGCTACTAACTAAGCTTGATACTTATTGAGTTAAGGAGAGGATTTGTACATTGGTGATTGTTGGTTAATACCCGACAAGGTTTAACTAACACATGGTATTTAAGACTTTCACTAACCGTAACTTGGGGTGGGAGTGAGGAATCCGGAATGGTACCGGCACATGTGTATTGGGGGAGGTCGGTATCTGAATCAGATCCGACTTCCGAAAAAGACTTGTCCTCGGACTCGTCGCCTAGGGTCAACAAACCGACCCGACCACCCGGACTACTGTTTGAGGTGGGAGGCACATTAAGGATGGCGTGGGGGATCAAGCCTACATCCCCAACAAATTAAGAAAGGTTGCTTATTGCTGGATAGTGCACTGCTACTGGCTAAGGTTAACCAAGCCCTACAAAAATAAGCAACCAATTAAGGGCTAACCAATCTAATAGTGGAACGGTTGGCAAATATAAGATTAAGGAGATTGTGGACCTAAGGAGTTAAGAACTAACTCACTTATTAAGGGAACGCCCGAGTAGTTCATTTGCATATGAGCTATTTATGTTCATTGTGGTTTGTTGTTTTATTGCGTTTCATATTATGCTTGTGATGCTAATCAACTTCCATGCTATCGACAATTAGTCGTCGTAGCCCTGTTAGCTTGGGGGCCACGAGAGGGTCGTACCAGCATTCGTGCTGACCCCCTTTAGGGGCTGTTTTTACACTTGCAGGTAAGCGGCCCATGAAGTCACACCACGAGAGTAGGAGCGGGTAGCCCTAGGAGGGACTTTATTTTGAATACGGGTAGCGCCTGTGCACCCGTCTGTTGATAGATGAACTTGAGAAATGTTATGTGGTTTTAGAGATACTTAAAACTCGGTTGGTGTATGTATTTTGGATGTACGGTTGTAAATATTTAAGAAGCGGTATTTCTTGTTGATTAGACCGTGGCAAGGTCCTGGTATTAGTTTATTTCCGCTGCGACGTTCATGTATTACTGTTAAGTTGCGATAACCACGAATGGCTTAAAACGGGGTGTTACAATTTTGCAAACTCAATTCCAAGAGCACTTATTCGACAAACAATGGATAGACAAACAAAATAAATTCTTCATTTTCTTCTCATAATTATTGACAATCAAGGAATTTACATGCTAACCTCTCTTCTTCATATTCTCTTCATTTATAATAAAAATTCACTTTTCATTTCCTCTTCCCTTACGGTTATTTATACATATCATATTCTCTCCATTCCCCTTTTTCTATTTCTTTTCTCCTCTTTTCACGACAATTTTTGGAACCCAAACTAGCAAATGCTCCGCATTTCTCTTCAATCTCTGTTGTATATCCTCTCTTCATCCCTTCTTGTTCAACGCCTTTGCAAAAGTAAACCGTTGAAACCGTTGCTCACGCCAGATTCCAGAACCGATATTTTACTGAACTTCTTCATCCCCTTCAATTCTTCTTGAGTTCACGCTTCAGATCAATCACTGGAACGTCATTCTCTTCATGGTAACTTTCCAACTCAACACACTAGAACGTGGGCTATCACTTCTTGTTTCAGCGCATCTGCATATATAAATGACTGGGACGGTTGCTGCAACTTCTCTCCCTTTCTTCTTGTGTTATACACTCCTGCAAAGCCAAAGCGATGAATGAGAGAAAAATATACTCCACGCTCTCACCAATAAGAGAACATACATGCTGAAGCGATAAATCAATGGAATTGTTGTTGGCACACCAGACTTCACGAGGCTGAAAACAATTCATATATGCAACCGGTAATATACCTAACCCTGTCTTTCTTCTTCTCTACTGTTATAACAATAGAAGTTTTAAATTCTTCTGTTGGGTACCGTGTAAGAACTGAAGGAAAAAAGATAGAGATTAGCAAAAAGAAAATCTTAATCCTAACTAATTAATCAAAGTAATTGGGTTAGATATTAGTAGCGCTAGAATTCTGGTTCGTGAGTATAGGAATTTTCGCAATAATGTTTTGGGTTAAGAAACAAACTCAAAAGTAAAACGAGCAGTAAAAAAATATACAAATAAAAATGGTTGTATTAACAAGTGTATAACAAATTAAGTGGTTTTGAGATTAAGTGGGTAACAAGTCGTTGCGGTAATTAAATATAAATTGCTATTATTTATGGTGTAAGTTGAGAATTTTATGGTTTGATAAGTGGTTCAAATTTTTAGTGATTGTAGGATTTAAAATTTGTGAAATAGAGTATGGTAAAAGAGGGATTATAGAGAGAGGGATAAATATATTAATATAGGATGACTAAGTTATAAAAACGGATGGTTTGTAAAGAAAAATGATGAATTGATAAGTAATAAGTCAATAATGATATATTTGATAAAAGGCTAATAAAAAATTATTATTAAATGTTTAAATGGGTTGGTAATTTGGGATTAAAAAAAAACAATTATTATGTAGTTGAGTTTATTGGAAAATTAATATTTGTGGTTGGTGGGAGAGATTAAAGGATTACTTAATAATTAATTATCAAGTAAAGTAGTTAAATGATTAGTGAAAAGATTACTTCGATTTGTATTGATAGACAAGATTTACAGGAACAAGAAAGAATGCCCAAGGTGGAAGGCTTGAGTGTGAAAGGGGAAGAAAGAAAAGGGATGCTACGCAGAGCAAGAAGAAAAGCCAAGACCGAGCCTCAAAACCCTAGACAATACCCGGACTTATACAGACACAGAACCAAAAACAAAAAGAACTAACACAACCTATAAGCAAAACGATGCGTTCCAACTGATAGTGTGAAATATGAATGGTTCTAATGGTCTTTAATGTCTATTTGTATACGCGAATTGATACTATTCCACACTTATCTTGCGTTTTTCTGTGGTTTGTTGTTTGTTAAGGCTTGATACACTTTTTCTATGTTAAATGCAGAGAAAAGCCAAGGAAACACTAGATTAACTCACAAGGGAGGTAATGCCAAACGGGGGTCGAATCGGAGTCAAAATGAAGAAGTTAGAGGATTTTTAAGGTGTGTCCGAGCTTGTGTCCGAACTTCCAAGTTCGGACGCAAGTCGAGAGTTTGTATGCTGCGCCTGATGGGATGTCCGAACTTCGGTCCGAACATCGAAGTTCGGACATAGTTGAGAAAAGCCGGAGGTCTGAAGTACGGAGCATGTCCGAACTTGTGTCCGAACATCAAAGTTCGGACACAGGTCGAGACTTTCTGAATTGAAGCGCTCAAAGCATTGTGTCCGAACTTTGAAGTTCGGACCAATGTTCGGACGGCACGAGAATTACAGCACAAACTCGGCGTTTTGAAGGGAAAAAGAGGGAGAAAGGTCTATTTAAATGACCTAATCAGAGGGAGAAGGCATTCACGCATCATCGATCATTACAACACACCCCTTCCACACTGATAAACGAGGTTCTCTCCAATCATCCACGCCAATTGCATCGGTTCGCCTTCATCCACATTCACCAATCATTCCATCATCGTTCGGAGGAGCATCGACAGAGGAAGTGCGACTATCATCTTCAACCTTGCACCTGCATCTCACCTGATTCTGGATAGTCAATCAACAAAAGGGTTTTTCTTCCTTTAGATAGCTTCTATGTTGTTTGTATTTATCTTTTCATTGGCAATGTCTGGCTAGTAGGGATTTAACTCTGGGGTAGGGTTGTTCAAGATGGATTCAATGTAGTTAAGAATTCTGCAATTTGATTATGAGGCTGTAACGGATTGTTTTCAGGTTAATGACTATCAATTTTCTTCTCTATTAATTTCGCGAGTTATAGAGTTGTTCTGCGAAACCTATTAAGATCAGACAAGGTGATTAGTAGGGAGTTCGAATTAACCTGGGAATTTGGGGAAGGATTAGTCGGATAGATAATTTTTCCTACAAACGCTAACAATTCTTTGTGCTTATTCCGCCTGTATGTGTTTTGCCAACTGCTAGATTAGAGTTGACATGTCCTGATAGGTGAGCTCTTCAATGAACTAGGATTTAGCATTGAAGAGATAGAAAGAATTGGCCTTTCCGTTCTCATAATTAAGTTGTAGAAGTTACTAGATTTAATCAAGAAAGAACAACCTGAACCCGGAGTTCCACTCGTATAATCAAACTCATCATTCATTTTTACTGATTGCTTATTTCAATTCTGATTTGCATTTATTCGATTCAGTTTCAAAACAATTCACAACCCCCCTGAATTTGCAGTTTTCTTAGGATTTAGGATAGGACTTAGGCTTATTTATTCAAGTCCCGTGGATTCGATACCTGGTTACTTAATTTCCTATACTATAGTGACCGGGATTTTTGCAACCCGACAGACTTATTGATTTATTATTTTCTAGATTAATTGTTTAGTTTTAGTAGATCAATTAACCTGTTTGCAAAATGGCGCCGTTGCCGGGGACTTGACTTTGTCAAGTCCTTTGCCTTGGTTGTCAATTGTTTTTATTTTATTTTATTTGATTTGTTTTGTTAACTGTGCAGGTGTTGGTGAATGCACGGTACTCGATCTCGAGGTCCACCAAGATTCAACTTAGACTTAGATCAACCGTACAGCTCGAAGAGCAAGAAGAGCACTCACCTTCGCCATGGCTAATAACGGACCAGTCAATCCCAATGCCAATGCTGAGCAGTCCACTTTGGGAAGAATTAATCGCCCGCCAGCTGCTCCTAGAAGAGGACCTGTGACTCTACCTAACCTCACAGCGGAATTACAGCAGAATGGCAGAAGTTGAAACCAAGCCATCAGACAAATGCTGTGAGAAATCATCCAGCAGGGACCTTCTCAGGCGCAGACCCGGCTGATGCACTCGACCATGTCCATCGGTTCTTAGTCCATTTGGATTCGCTGGGGATGTCTCAGGGGCTTGAGGAATATGCTCGGCTGTGCTTATTTCAGCACAGTCTATCAGGGGAAGCCTCGAAGTGGTTCCACCGTCTACCACCAGGTATCATCACTACCTGGGAGCTGCTGACAGAGAGGTTCTATGAGAAGTATATCCCCATCTCCAGGACCAGGCAGATGATAGCTGATCTGACCGCTTTCAGACAGTCCGGCAACGAGACGATCTGTGAAGCTTGGGATAGGTTCAAGGAGCTGCTCCGCCAGTGCCCGCATCACGGTCAGAACATGACATCTTTGGCCCAGGGGTTCTTCCAAGGGCTGAGAGATGAGCACAGAGCCGAGGTCCGAGCTGCATTGGGTGGTAATTTGCTGGCTAAGAGTGGAGAGGAATTCATGTCAGCCATGGAGTCCTACTGCGAGGAGCTCCGCCAGTGGAGCAACAGCGGTGGCAGGGTCTTCACAGTTGGGCAGACCTCCTCTCGGGCTCCAGATCCTATGATGGAGCAGATTGCTGCTGAGCAGGCCCATCTGAGTACCACAGTGGGCAATATGGCGAAGATGCTCGAGAGGCTCACTATGGGACAGACACCGATGCAAGCCGTCAAGCAGGTGTCTTCTGGTCCGAATGAAGTATGCTGTTCTCAGTGTGGAGACAGCCATGACTACGAGGACTGCCCGATGGTTGCTGAGATGAGGCAGACTGAGGAGGCGAATGTCATTGGTCAGTACAACAGGCAGCCTTGGATGCAGAACCAGCATCCAAACCTGAGGTACGGTAATCCAACAACGCCCTCAACTCACAGCAGATGCAGCCTCAGAGGGCAAGTCAGGAGCACCACCCGGTTTTGTTAGGCCTCCATACAATCAGTTTAGGCCACAGCAGTCTCCAGCTCAGCCATCGTCACTGAGCTCGAATAATGCTAATTTAAAGGAGATGATGGATAAACTGATGGCGTCTCAAGAGCAACAAACAGTGATAAATCAGAACCTGGCAGCTGGCCAGCAGAAGCTTGAGAACGCCATGGTTGAGATGCAAGGAACGATGAGTCAGTTGACTCAGTTCCTCCTACAGCAGAGACCGTCTGGCTCACTGCCTTCCCAAACAGACCCCAATCCTAAAGCTCAGTTGAAGGCAGTGACGGTCTCAGAAACCGTGATAGTGGAGGATTGCTCAGATACAGAAGAGGTGGCTGCAGTTACTTTACGAAGTGGGAAGCAATTAATCAATAGAAATCAAGTGGCTGAGGATCAAGCTGATGAGGAGACCGGTCGCCCTTCTTCTAGCACTGGTGCACCATCAGGGCCCTCAGCCCCTCCTGAGGTAGTTGTTGAGGAGACCCAGGCTCCTATTTCTTCCCCTTCTATTTTGAATGCTAAAAACTCCAAGGGTAAGGCGGTTCCTAAGGACCTTCCTTTCCCTAATAGATTAAAAGAAAAAGAACTTGATGATCAATTTGGGAAATTTCTGAGTGTATTTCAAAGCTTACTATTAACATTCCCTTGATTGATGCTATCAAGCAAATGCCTAATTATGCTCGCTTTGTGAAGGATTTAATTTCTAACAAGCGAAGGTTCAAGGAAAAGGAGATTGTTCAGCTGACAGAGACGTGCTCTGCAGCTATCCAGCAGAAGCTCCCTCCGAAGTGTGGAGACCCAGGCCAGCCCATCATCCCATCCCTTGCACCATTGGAGACATGGACTGTGGGTACGGACTCTGCGACCTTGGAGCAAGCATAATTTGATGCCATATTCGATGTTTAGGAAGCTTCATGCTGGTGAGCTTATCCCTATTAATTTTAATTTGCAATTGGCTGATCGTTCCTCAATCAAACCTCGTGGTATGGTTGAGAACGTTGTGGTAGGTGTCGGTAACTTCTTCTTCCCTGCTGATTTTGTTATTTTGGATATGGATGAGGATGTTGAAGTACCACTAATTTTGGGTAGACCATTCCTGCGAACTGCTAAAACTGTCATTGATGTTGACAAAGGAAAAATCACCCTGAAATTTAATAATGAGGAGCTTAGTTTTGATATCACCAAAATGATGAGAACGAATGCTTCTTCTCATGCTGTACTTTCTATTGATGTCGACTACACTGATGATTTTGATGCATTTGTCGCTGAAAGTACTGATGACTCTTCCTTCCTGTTTGAGAATTCTGATCTGTAGAACAGGTGTTATGCCATTCGATTGAGGATGATAAGGAGAGCACTGAGGTAGCTACTGTTGTCCAGCAGCTTAACCAGGGACGAACCTATTTTCGCCCTCATGCTCCTCCTGTGGAGCCACTGGACAGGCCTACTCAGAGGCTCATTCCTTCAGTAGAGAAACCCCCTACTCTTGAATTAAAAACTCTCCCTTCAAATCTTAAATATGCTTTCTTGGCAGAGGGTAGCGCCCTGCCGGTTATTATTTCTTCTTCTTTGTCTGTTTCGCAGGAAAGCAGACTTCTGGAGGTATTGAGAAGGCACAAGGGAGCGTTGGGGTGGTCAGTGGCAGACATAAAAGGGATCAGTCCAGGGTTCTGCACTCATCGGATCTACATGGAAGACAGTATCAAACCAGTGACAACCCCAAAGGAGATTGAATCCCAACCTGAAGGAAGTAGTGAAGGCTGAGGTTTTAAAGCTGCTGGATGCGGGCATCATCTACCCCATCTCTGACAGTCGCTGGGTCTCTCCTGTGCAAGTCGTTCCCAAGAAGGGAGGAATTGTGGCGGTGCCCAATGATAAGGGAGAGCTGGTGCCTCAAAGACAGACCACTGGCTGGAGGATGTGCATAGACTACAGGCGGTTGAATGAGGCCACGAGAAAGGACCATTCCCGCTGCCGTTCATCGACCAGATTTGGAGAGGCTGGCTGGGCAGGAGTACTACTGTTTTTCCTGATGGATACAGCGGGTACTTCCAGATCCCCATTGCGCCAGAGGATCAAGAGAAGACCACCTTCACCTGCCCTTATGGCACGTTTGCCTATAGGAGGATGCCATTTGGTCTCTGCAACGCACCAGCCACCACCTTCCAGCGGTGCATGATGGCCATTTTCAGCGAATTCATTGAGAAAAGCATAGAAGTCTTCATGGACGACTTCTCAGTGTATGGCCAGAATTTTGATGTGTGTCTGGATCAGCTGGATCAGATATTGAGCAGATGTGAGGAGACCCACCTGGTTTTGAATTGGGAGAAGTGCCATTTTATGGTGCATGAGGGTATAGTGCTTGGGCACAGGTCTCCAAAGATGGCATCCAGGTGGACAAGGCAAAAGTGGAAGTCATTGAGGGGTTACCCCCTCCCACTTCAGTCAGAGGAGTCAGATCTTTTCTGGGTCACGCGGGGTTCTATCGAAGGTTCATCCAGGACTTTTCAAAAATCGCGAAGCCCTTGTCTGATCTCCTGCAGAAGGATGTAAAATTTCATTTTTCAGAAGAATGCTTGAAGGCTTTTCAGACCATCAAGGATAAACTCATCTCTGCCCCCATTGTGGTTCCCCCTGACTGGACCCTTCCTTTTGAGGTAATGACTGATGCTAGCGACTTCGCTGTAGGTGCTGCTCTCTGTCAAAGGAAGGATAAGATTTTGAGGGTCATCACATATGCCAGTAAAACTCTGACGGAGCCTCAAAAGAATTATACTACCACTGAGAAGGAACTACTTGCTGTGGTGTTCGCTCTGGACAAGTTCAGACCTTATCTGCTGGGGAGTAAGGTAATTGCCCACACCGACCACTCCGCCTTGAAGTATTTGTTTCAAAAATGATTCCAAGCCCAGACTATTGAGATGGATCCTGCTTCTCCAAGAGTTTGACTTGGAAGTGGTTGATAAACAGGGAAGCAGAATGGGGTTGCAGACCATTTATCAAGGCTTGAGACTCCAGATGACGGGGTCCCCATAAATGAGTTCTTTCCCGACGAAACGGTCTTTGTAATTGGGAAACTCAAAGAGCCATGGTACGCTGACCTGGCTAACTATCTTGCCTCTGGGTTGGTTCCCCATGATCTAAGCTACAACCAGAGGAAGAAGTTTTTGTCTGAGACCCGTCATTATGTTTGGGAGGACCCCTATCTCTTCAGAGTATGTGCCGATGGTCTAATCAGAAGATGCCTCCCTGATGAAGAGGTGAACAGTGTATAGAGTTCTGCCATTCTCGAGAGGCAGGTGGTCACCACGGTCCTACTAGGACTGCTGCTAAAGTTTTAGAGTGTGGTTTTTACTGGCCCACTCTACACAAGGATGTCCACCGCTTCTGTACTCACTGTGATAACTGCCAGAGATGGGGAACACTTCAAGAAGGCATGAGATGCCGCAGAAGGGAATCCTAGAAGTGGAATTATTTGATGTCTGGGGTATTGACTTCACCGGCCCATTTCCCTCTTCTCACGGAAACCACTACATCCTTGTTGCTGTAGATTATGTTTCCAAATGGGTCGAAGCAATCCCCTGCCCTTCTGCTGATGCTAAACTGTGGTAAAATTCTTGAAGAAGAACATCTTTACCAGATTCGGTGTGCCAAGAGCTATCATCAGTGACGGAGGTTCTCATTTCTGCAACAAAGCTTTTAATTCGCTGATGACTAAGTACGGGGTGACTCATAAGGTAGCTTTGCCTTATCACCCCCAAACTAATGGGCAAGCAAAGTGAGCAACCGAGAGCTCAAATGGATTCTTCAGAAGACAGTCAATTCCTCCAGGAAGGATTGGTCTGTCAAGCTTGATGATGCTCTATGGGCCTATAGAACCGCATTTAAACTCCCATTGGGATGTCCCCCTTCAAGCTGGTATACGGGAAGGCTTGTCATCTCCCAGTTGAGCTAGAGCACAGAGCCTATTGGGCTTTAAAGGCTCTTAATTTTGATTTACATGACGCTGGAGAGAAGAGGCGATTTCAGCTTTCTGAGTTGGAGGAACTGAGGGACCAGGCGTACGAAAGCTCTAAGATCTACAAAGAGCGCACCAAAAAGATCCACGACCGGATGATTCAAAAGAGAGACTTCAAAGTGGGGGATCTGGTGCTGCTCTTTAACTCTAGACTACGTCTCTTCCTTCTGGGAAGCTAAAATCACACTGGGCAGGCCCCTTCAGAGTTGTAGGAGTTACATCGTATGGAGCATACGAGCTGGAAAATAAGGCTGGAGAAACATTTAAGGTAAATGGTGCTCGATTAAAAAGCTATCTTGGTACTGATCATAATCTTTTTCCCCTTGCAGGCAATATTCTTTTGTGGAGAGTGAACCCAAGCCTACATTGAAGAGGACCTCCCAAGAGACGGGTTCAAACATGAAAAAGAAACTCTCTTGGCGAATGCGGAAAGGATTGAGCAGCTGAAGGAATTCACTGTAGGCTGTGGTGGAGTTTGCTCATCACACCTCTTTCTGATTGATTAAGCAGGAACTGTCTAGCTAAAGACATTAAAGAAGAGCAACTGACTGGGAGGCAACCCAGTTTTTTCGGTACTTTTAATGTAATCTTGTGTTTTTATGTTGTTTTTTAGTTTTGCTTTAGGATAATGTCTTTGCTGCAGTGAATTGAGCTCAAAAGAAACAAGGAGGTGCATTTTTGGGGATGTCCGAACTTCAGTCCGAACATTGAAGTTCGGACTCAGTTCGAGAGATAGAGACCTGCGCAAACCAGTATGTCCGAACTTCAGTCCGAAGATTGAAGTTCGGACTCAGTTCGAGAGTCCGAGGGCTGTGCAAGAGGCTACGTCCGAACTTCAGTCCGGACATTGAAGTTCGGACTCAACACGGGCATTCTAACGGAAGGCAAACACGAGATGTCCGAACTTCGGTCCGAACATCGAAGTTCGGACACAATACGAAGTTTATCTCAGGTATGCGCGTCCGAACTTCTGTCCGAACATCGAGTTCGACAGCTCGAAAATTCTGAATTTTAGTAAGGGGCGCGGACTTAAAACTCACAAACTTCATCCCCAACCTCTCGACACCGCGGCGCCCCCATTCTTCCTCCTCTCCAATCTTCCCTCACTCCCTCAAAACTCCACCAAATCATCCATTCTTAGTATCAATCTGTTCATCTTTCGATTCTCTACTACTCTAGGCCTGAAAATCGAGCAGAACCCTCACAAACTGCCCGATTTTGAGCATTCTTGTTCGAACCCTAACTTCCGAATTGGGGTTTTTTGAGTTCGATTTGTGCAAATTTGTGCTGTTCTACTCTCTCCTAAGCATTCATTCTACTCACCAAGGTAATTTTTCTACATTTCTACTTCGTTTAATGGATTTGTGACAAGAATTGAAAACAGAGTATGTCTAGTCGAGAATAGGATGTTATTTTTGAAGATTTCTGTGATTCACTTGCATACATGGGATTAAATCTTCTACTGTGATGTTAACTTGCTGGCTAGAACTGTTAAAACGTGCATTATTGTGATTCCATTGAAGACGTTTGAGGTGTGGTTTTGTTGTGCATGGCTAAATCTGGATTAGTAACTATCTTTTTCTGCTGGTGCTGAGGTTGAAATGTTAGTAGAAGTGGCTGAACCGTATTATTAGGATGATATCTTGAATCTGTGGATTAGTATGACTGAGACTATGTTTGATTGCACTGCCGGCCCCTGGGAGCGAGTACGTCACTCGCTATGAGTTTGCTCAGCTGGAGTCTCGTTTCGAGGACATGGATCGGCGCTATCAGGCGGAGATCGAGACTCTGCAGCAGCAGGCCCGTCGCTCTCAGGAAGACTATCAGGCTCTGCTCGATCAGTTCCAGCAGTGGCAGGCGTACTATCCGCCTCCACAGTGATTAGGATGCTGCTTGCTGTTTTTGTTTAGAAGCCATTCTTGGACTTCTTTCTGGATTTGTTTTAGTGTTGAACTGATTACTTTTATTTCGATTGGGTTGTAATTTTTCTTTTGATCTTTGTTTATTTGAATCTTAACTCTGAATATTGGCTGTCACTAATCGATGCTTCTAGCACACTTTTATGTTTTGTTTGAATGTGTGCAAGTGTACCTTATTGGGCTGACTCCATGCCGGACCCTAGCTTCAAGCGAGTGTGAGGAAACATTCTCCCCTGCGAGGACACTAAGTGTGAGGAAGAATCACTTCCTCGAAGCATCACAAAAGAAATCAGGGGAGTTTTTAGTTTCTTTTTCTTTTTGGTTACTGTTCGGCCTGTGCTTTAATTGTGAATAACTTTGTCCCTGTTCAATTCACCCTTGTGCGTCTGACACATTTAGTCCGATCTCCTTCTTGTGATTATTTCTGAACAATGCGGACATTGCTCCTCATTAAGTGTGAGGAAGGGGGAGATCTTTCTGAATGTGTCAGTCATTTTTTCCTTACCTAATTTTTGTTTGGTTTTGGGCTATGTGGGGGTAATTCCCTTAGAGTGCTTCTTAGTGTTGAATACGGGTGGATCTTTAGTTGTGGAATTGAGTCCGGTACTGACCTTTAGAGTTGGTTTGCTCCAAAATTGTGTGCTCTCTTATCATATTTTCAAATGGCTGAATTTTGTTAAATATCTGTGAACAAGTTGTTGTGAAGTTAGAACTGGTTTAACTTGGAACCCTGGGAATGATGAGAATGTCTGGAATGAAGGATAAAGGCAAGGTACTCCTCTGATCTAAGTTTCTTTTTCTGAACCAAAAACAGCCTCTTCCATCCGGTTATTAAGTCCTAGGGGTGTTTCATCACCCATTTACCTAAGGTCGTCTGATCTGGGATAAAAGACCCAATGCCGTTACAAGGATGGAGAGAAAAGTCTGGGGGATGAAGTATGTGCGAAAAAAATTGATATATATGCAAGAAAAACAAAGGAAGTTCTTTAAAGTCTTATGTTTATGATAATTCCTTAAAATTAGATCATGAGTACGTGGTGTTGAAAGGTTCTGCGGAATATGGCATAACTTCACACCCCTTGTCATCCACGGGTTTGAGAAGAGAAAGGTTGGAAGGTTCTGGGTACTCTACGTTTTGACTTCATGATTTAGCTTCTTCATAGTCTTTTGTTTTAAAAAGCGTACTTCATTGTTTGAGAGACATGCAGTTAAGAGCAGATCGATTCTTGGGTGATTATTGTGTCTTAAGCTCCTTATTTTATGCAATCCCAAGGTTTGGCCCTGAGGCATTCTGAGACATTTTACTCCTGCTTTGCTTGAGGACAAGCAAAGGTTAAGTGTGAGGAGGTTTGATGAGTGTGAAATATGAATGGTTCTAATGGTCTTTAATGTCTATTTTGTATACGCGAATTGATACTATTCCACACTTATCTTGCGTTTTTCTGTGGTTTGTTGTTTGTTAGGCTTGATACACTTTTTCTATGTTAAATGCAGAGAAAAGCCAAGGAAACACTAGTTTAACTCACAAGGGAGGTAATGCAACAAACGGGGGTCGAATCGGAGTCAAAATGAAGAAGTTAGAGGATTTTTTAAGGTGTGTCCGAGCTTGTGTCCGAACTTCCAAGTTCGGACGCAAGTCGAGAGTTTTGTATGCTGCGCCTGATGGGATGTCCGAACTTCGGTCCGAACATCGAAGTTCGGACATAGTCGAGAAAAGCCGGAGGTCTGAAGTACGGAGCATGTCCGAACTTGTGTCCGAACATCAAAGTTCGGACACAGGTCGAGACTTTCTGAATTGAAGCGCTCAAAGCATTGTGTCCGAACTTTGAAGTTCGGACCAATGTTCGGACGGCACGAGAATTACAGCACAAACTCGGCGTTTTGAAGGGAAAAAGAGGGAGAAAGGTCTATTTAAATGACCTAATCAGAGGGAGAAGGCATTCACGCATCATCGATCATTACAACACTCCCTTCCACACTGATAAACGAGGTTCTCTCCAATCATTCACGCCAATTGCATCGGTTCGCCTTCATCCACATTCACCAATCATTCCATCATCGTTCGGGAGGAGCATCGACAGAGGGAAGTGCGACTATCATCTTCAACCTTGCACCTGCATCCACTGATTCTGGATAGTCAATCAACAAAAGGGTTTTTCTTCCTTTAGATAGCTTCTATGTTGTTTGTATTTATCTTTTCATTGGCAATGTCTGGCTAGTAGGGATTAACTCTGGGGTAGGGTTGTTCAAGATGGATTCAATGTAGTTAAGAATTCTGCAATTTGATTATGAGGCTGTAACGGATTGTTTTCAGGTTAATGATATCAATTTTCTTCTCTATTAATTTCGCGAGTTATAGAGTTGTTCTGCGAAACCTATTAAGATCAGACAAGGTGATTAGTAGGGAGTTCGAATTAACCTGGGAATTTGGGGAAGGATTAGTCGGATAGATAATTTTTCCTACAAACGCTAACAATTCTTTGTGCTTATTCCGCCTGTATGTGTTTTGCCAACTGCTAGATTAGAGTTGACATGTCCTGATAGGTGAGCTCTTCAATGAACTAGGATTTAGCATTGAAGAGATAGAAAGAATTGGCCTTTCCGTTCTCATAATTAAGTTGTAGAAGTTACTAGATTTAATCAAGAAAGAACAACCTGAACCCGGAGTTCCACTCGTATAATCAACTCATCATTCATTTTTACTGATTGCTTATTTCAATTCTGATTTGCATTTATTCGATTCAGTTTCAAAAACAATTCACAACCCCCCTGAATTTGCAGTTTTCTTAGGATTTAGGATAGGACTTAGGCTTATTTATTCAAGTCCCGTGGATTCGATACCTGGTTACTTAATTTCCTATACTATAGTGACCGGGATTTTTGCAACCCGACAGGCTTATTGATTTATTATTTTCTAGATTAATTGTTTAGTTTTAGTAGATCAATTCCCCTGTTTGCCTCTCTCGATAACATCTAATGGCGTAGGGAATTCTCAATGTCTAGTATCCTAAGATTTAGGGTTTTACCCAACTTACGGAATACTCTCATGTTTGTGACATTGTTCGCTTTAGTCGGTTCCTCTCATTAGGGTTTCAACTATATCTCTAAGGGGTTTGGTGATCCCTTACCATGCTTTACTTTCTCAAGGTTCATATTTTGAACAATTATAAATCCTCTAGATAGAGGTTACTCATGTACTTCCACTATTATCTATTGTGTAGATTAAGTCAACTCGGTTCTCTAACTGTTACCGGGAGTTTACTATTCCCGTTTACTTTCTCACATTCTAGTGAGTTCATAGGTTTATGTTACTGTTTCTTGGTTCGATAGTTTTAGTGTGTTTTACATGTTTTCATTAATTCGTAACATGACTCTTCCTACGAGTCATGAATCAAACAAGACTCAACTATGAGTCGCACTACCATACACAATCAACATACAAGCAATTCATTCACAATTCACATTTCATGAATTATAAAACTTTAGTTGAAAGAATACAATCCAACCAACAACAATACCATACAAGCACCAATAAGGGCAAAAAATCCGATTCGTGCATTTATCTTGTTAGGTGATCTCACAATCAAGCAAGCACACAAATCGGGGTAACCAAGTTAGGATACAGAGCTGAGGAAATCATACCTTTCACCGGGTTTAACTTTACCGGGTGTTCTCACGTTCCTTGGTTCACACTTGTTCCTCGTGTCTTACTCTTGAACCACTAATTACATATCAAGTGATCCTATTAGCATTAAGGTGTTACGGTATGTAAACTTATACTCCCGTACTTAACCCCGTTATCCCGTTTAACTTAAGTGTTCTTAAACTCACAATTTTCCTAATCACTTTTCAAACTTGTTTACACTTCTTAGGACCTTTAAAGGTCACCAAACAACTCCTAAACATCACCTAAAACCAATACCATTCAATCCCCCATGCTTAGAACCCTTAAAAACACTTTCTGATGGATTTTTATGGTGGTCCGGGTTTGTCCCGGGGTTACAAACCCGGACCAATCACTGAATACGTTTCTGCCAATTTTTCTATGTGGTCCGGTGTTGTGTCTGGGTTTACAAACCCCGGACCACCCACAGAAATGACTTTTTGCCATGTTTTTGCTATGGTCCGGGTTTGTGTACCGATTTGCAAACCCGGACCACCCTGGAACTATCAAAATTTATAGTTTTTGGACAGTTTTCAACCCCTAATTCACCCTTAATCATTTCCTAATCTTTACACACATTTCCTACATGTTTAAACACCTTAAAACAAGCTCTAAACCTCTTTAAACCATTGGTTAAATCCTTACTCAAATCCTTGCTCAATTGCCACAAATTTTTCTTCCTTACTGTAACAGTTGCTCACTTGTGCACTTCCAACCTTTCCTTAATGGTTTACAATCCTCTATCACCTTACCCAATCCTTTATTGACCATTACTACTCATTCCTAGACAATGCATTAACTATACCCAAGTTCAACTCCCATTTCCCTAAGTATTGCACCTTAGTTCTTTTCTAGTTTTTCTATATATCCTTATATGTTGTTTGCTACATATTTTTACATCTTTCAAACCCATTCCCCATCTACCATTACAAGGTTATACATCTACTCTTCTAAACCAAACTAAACACCTAAGTTTCCCCCACTTACCAAGCCACCTAAAACACTCATTTTCTACCAAAATTTTGCCATAACCTCCACATAACCTTACATGTCCAAACCATCAATTTTCTCCCAATCTTCACTTAATCAATCATAAACTAGCCACACCCTTATAGGGTCCTACCAGCACATCAATAACCATCCAAATCATCAAATACATTATAGCTCCCAAAATCTCAATAAACCACAATATAACACAAACTCGATTCACTTGGCTTCAAAGCCCTTAATTCACAATTAAATTCACACATCCCGTCAAAATCAACTAGACACATCATTTTTCATACTTTGGGTTCATTATTCAATTTATCCCATCCCAAATCCTTAAATACATATAATTAGCATTAAGGTGGGTTTTTCTTACCTTAAATTCTCATGAGTAATGTTTTGCTCCCTTCCTTCTATCTCCTCTCTCCATTTCGGTCAAATTGGGCAATGGGGTTGTCAAACCCCAACCCAATATTCAAGGAGCACAAAAATGCACATAATTAAAATCCTAATCCTTAAAAATACAATCCAAAACAAGGCTCAAAACACCATAGTTACGGTTTACCTTTTTGAGCTTTTTAAGAGGGGTTCTCACCCTTGAATCAAGGGAATTCCACCACCATTGGAGGGTTGAATTGAAGCTCAAAAACAAGAGGAAAATAAGGTAAGAGAGAGCAAAAATCGGCTAAGGAATGAAGGTGAAGAAAAATGAGTTTTTCTTGAATATTTTTACCTTAGGAGAGAGAGAAGACTCCAAGCTTCAAAATGGTGTGCTTTTCTCTTCAAATGGGGAAAACCCATGGAGATGAACTTCAAGCTTTTGGGATTTTGAAAAGAGGGAAATGTAGAGTATGGAGGGTGATTTTTCGGTATGAGGGGGGTCTATCTAAATATGGTCTAACTAAAAAGCCTAGATCCTAGAAATTGCCATTCTGTGGAGGGTGAAAACCCGATAATCTGGCATCCCTCAAATACCTACTAAATCGTCCGTCTTTCCCAGAAAGCATAAGGGGAGTGCAAGTGTGCACTACACCTGCTCTCAATGGGCTCCACGCGGACTTATGCCTGTATAAGGCTGACTAGAGTCACCACCTAGTTTGACCTAAGGAACTAGGAAGGGAGGAGAAGGGTTCTAAGAGCCGTTAATTGACTCTGTGATTTGTTGCCTATGGATAGGACTTATCTGGTCACTACAGAGATCCTATTGTGAGTTCGCACTGGGTTACACCCCTTAGAAGTGGCAACGATCACGACTTCGATTGGTGCCCAAGGATACCTCGGCCTCCAATTTCGGGATTACCTTCTCAAAACCTTTTAGAGAGATTCATTTAAAAGCCAAGGATAGGATTAGGACGAGGAGAGAGAAAGAGAGTGGATGAGGCGAGCTTTTCTGTCAAGCTTGCGCCAAGGAGAGGAATTGTTGAATCTGGATGAGTATAGAATGAAGATTTGGGAAAAGTCTGAGGTTGGGTGAATAGACAAAACTTGGAGTCTGTTGATTTGAAGTTTGTGGGAGCCGAAGAAGGTTTGAGTGTTCGAGAGATATGAGAGTCCTAAGAGTGGGAAAAGGGTTTTTTTTATTGAATGGGGTCGCACCCTAATGGCTGCTACGTACTCAACTCTCTGTTGAGATCAGACCTTACGTAGTTCATGGTTTATGGGTTTAAGAAGTTTGAGGAGTTTGGAGAAGTTTTCAGGTTTGGGATGCTAGCCTGTGAGACGCTCGGGTCTGTGAGATGTTTGAAATCTTGAGATGTCGAAGTCTGTGAGACGCTTGGGTCTGTGAGACCGCTCGGGTCTGTGAGACGCTCAGGTCTGTGAGACATTCGAATCATTGGAATGACAAAGTCTGTGAGACGCTTGGGTCTATGAGACATTTTGAGTGTGGGGGTAATTGGATTTAGAATTGCAATCGAATTGAAATCGAAGCTGAATTGGTTGAATGAATTTTGATTTGAATTGGAATTGATTTGAAATTGAGATAGTATTTGAGTTGAATTGAAATTCGATTGATTTTTTTCTTGGAATTGGAATTGATCAATTTTGAATTGAATGGATTTTAATTGAATGGATTGAATGGATTTTGAACTGAATGAATTTTGAATTGAATTAGAATTGAATGAATTTTGAATTGAGTTGGAAATGAAATTGAATTTGAATTGACTTTGGGCTTGAATTGAATGGGATTGGACTGGGTTAAATTTGGGTTGGGCTGGGGAAGCGGGCCGAGGTTGGAAAACGGGCCGGTTGGAAAACGGGTTGGGTCAAGCCAAATTGTGGGCCTAGTCAGATTGTGGACCGGATCATGTCGGTTTGGACCGAGCTTGGATGTGTGGGCCTCTTGTGAATACCCCTAAATTAATTAAATTAATTAGGGGATTTCATTTATAAACCTTTAATAATACTATTAAGTATTAAATTATTATATGGGATTATGAATATTAAATTATTATATAGAATTATGAATATTAATTATTATATGGGGTTGTGAAATTTATTTAGGGGTTTTCTCCTAATTATTTATATTATTGTATAGTATTATGAATTTAATAATAAGATTTATAAGTCAATAAATCTTGGGAAAATTTCTAAACACTCCAAATATATTATAAAGATTTTAGGAAGTGTTGGAACATTGTTTTAAACCATAAAAGTCAATATAAAAATTCTAGAAATCTTAAAGCTTTATTAGCCTTGCTAGAGTTGACTTTTTGAGAATGGTCAAACCAGGCCATGAAACCTATACCAATAAATAGGTTATGAAAAACCATGAAGATCGATAAAAAGAACGTCAAAAACGGATTCATCCTAGCCAAAGTTAGGCTAGATTGAAGTTTTGAGTCAAAATTTTAAAATCTGCCACGTGTCAAGCTCACACGCGCCCACACTTTAGATAGATTTTATGTCCACGATTTTCGGAACCGACTTTTCCCTAACTTGTGACCTTCATAACTTTCTTATCGTTTGGAATTTTTGAGTGCCGTATTTTGCATTCTCTTCTCCTTAATCTCCTCTTCGCAACCATAACTCACACTACCCTAACTCATCCTAAATCAACCGAAAATTCGATCCAAAGTAGCCACCCTGCAAAACCGTAACTGCAGTTTCCAGTTTTTCCCTTCGAATCAGGTAACTTCGTCTAGCATAACTTCTTCGTTTCTCATCCAATTTTCATGTTCTTTTAGCTCGTTTTAAATAGCTCTAATCCCTCTACAACTTTCATGTTGATGACCAAATCTAATTCTCAATCATATGGAAGATTAGGCGTCTAAAGTTACGACCCCGATCTGTCGCGTTTTGCCCAGAATTTTTCCAGAAACGAGAAGGTAAACTCGTAACTTTCGGGTTCGATTTCTTTCTGTGTGTTGCGAGTTAGGATGAGTTTCTTGCTATCATTGTGTAGATCTAAGTTTCCTCTTTAGATTAAGCCCAAGAATAGTTCTAACTCCCTCTGTACTGTAAATTATAGTGATGCAAAGTAGGCTACTCAATCGAGTTGTAAAGGGGGCATTTTTCCGGAAACCGAAAACAATTCCTTTCGATTCGAGCAATTCCGGTAAGTTTTCTTCAAATTCCTTCACCTTGCTAAACTATGTTACATTATCGGTCAAAACCACGATTCAATTGCATTAATTACGCTTTAGATTGAGTGAATTTGGAGAATCGAATTCGAAAACTCTTAAGAACCCTAACCTCGAAATCGAATTCGAAAACCATTGAATACTGCATTATAATTGGGGAAATGTATCATTAGAACCGTAATTGAATTTCGAAACCATAGAAACAAAATCACTCAATTTCGTTCTGTAGATTGGTAGATATTGTCGTCGTTAGTACTCGACTTCGATTTTTGGATTTGATGAAGACTGGGGGCTTCAGCATCCGTCCGATCTGGACTTAAGAAATGGACGGCCAAGATTAGATCGTGGATAATAAAGATGTTTTAAGTTTATAATGTTTCAGAATTTAACTCTAACTTGTTGACTTAATTAAATACTTTCCCGAAGGTATTTTGACTTGAAATTTTAACCATATAGTTCCTTATTTAATCTAGTTTTTATTTTTATGTAAATTATTATGGTTTTGGAGTTTTTAACATAAGTTATGATTTTTACAAGTTACGGGTTTTTCTGGAATTATTTGGCTAAATTAAAAAGATATTTTTTATGAAATAAAAATTTTATAATATGTCCTAAAATGTTATAGTTACTGTATATTAAGTTGGGAATTTTTGGGCAACGGAAAAGGTTTTAAAAATTGTGGTTGTGAGTTTTTCATAAGAATAACTTATAATATATAGTTTTTAATGTAATCAAAAATTAAAGTATAGTTGATTAATGAACTTTATAGGTTGGGAAAATATAATAAGACTAATTACATTTAATACAGTATGTTTATAAATTTTTGGGTATTAACTTTAAGTGAAGTAAAAATTGTTACATATATTATATATATAATATATTTATATGAGAGAAATAAATAGAAACTTATATTAATCAAGGAATTTAACTAAACTACATTTATTCATTATATATAATAGGAAGCTAATATGTTTAACTAAAACTAAGGGAAATACTTTATTTTATAAACCATAAATCAGTTTTGGATATGTCTAAAAGATATTAGATATATTAAATACACTATAATTTCTTAAAGAATGTTCTGGATAAATCTTAATATATGTAGGTATCTGTATATATATGTATATATATATATCTATACAATAAATAATAAAGGAAATAACATTCCTTGTGAGAAATATAATAGGAAGGATATATATATATACGATAAATAAATAATAAAAGAAATAAAACTTATAGAAAATAGGATATGAAGGATTAATGAGTTTAAACTAAACCTCTACATGATACTAATAAAGAATTATATATGAGGTGGTATTATTTATGGTTATAGGTTGAGTTTTTAGTTATCTTTGAATTTCTAAAATTTATATAAACAGTATTTAAATACACGTATGTATTTAGTCAATGACCACAATGTAAATCTATAATTTGGTTAAGAAATTAATAAGTTTGAAATTTAGGAATATTTGGAATTATGTTTACATAAAGTGTTACACAAATAGATCTTATTATATAATTAATAATAAAATGAATGAAATACTTTTACATTAAATGTTCTTATTATATAACAATAATAAAATAAATGAGTTACTTTTACATCTAAATGTGAAGAGGTAAATAAGTCTAGATTTAATTATTTCTTAATATTTATATATTGAGTAATAACTTAATATTTTAAGATAAAATCATTAAAAGGGATTATGATATAAACTACGTTAAACTATGATTAGGAATTTAATCTAAATAATAATCCTTAAGTTTTCTTACAACACTAGTTAAGCCGTATAAATACATTTAACACCAATATTCAGGATGTGATTTATAGTTAAGTAATGTTTTAGTAGTTAGAATTTATAAGAAGTTTGTAAATAGGAATTAGATACTTAAATCTTTAAACCTTTAATTAGATGAAACTAGGTTACATAAGAGATTATATTGATTTACCTTTTGACACTGGAAATATTAATGTGTCATTTGAATATAAGGTATGGAGATTGTTCAGAATATATTATCTTATTAAGTAATTGACAATTTCACTTACGAACCAGAATTTAATTCTTTGATAAATTCTAACCTCATGCTAAGATATATTCCATCCTAAATACAATAAAGGGAATTAATTTATTAAGTTATTCTTTTGAAACTTTAGGTTTTGTAAACAATATAAAATGTATTTAAGACCTTGGGTTTAACGAAGTTTATATAAAAGGATTATACATGGTCTATAGAGAGAATGTGTGTAAAAGTAAAACCGTTAGGGAATTAAATGTAAGTAATGGATACCATAAAAGGTTATCTTAAAACACCTATTATAATTATGGTTAAGTAAATAATATACCTTGTGGTACTAAATGTGAAGTTTGATAAGTTTGAGTTAACTATAATATGGTTTATTTCAAGATGAAAATAATTTAACACTTATGACAAGATTAATAGATGGTTGTAATTAAAGGCCATTCTGAACTAAAGATAAGATAATTGAGTTTAGTAGCTCAAATAGTTATACTAAATGCATCTGCAACACTACGATTTCAGTATACGGATGTACCTTAATTAAGTTAAGGGGGAAGACTTAGTTATAATGGATTATCTAGTAGATATTCATGAAGATACATATCAATAAATTGAAATAATAGTATAGTATTCTAAGATAACCCATCATTGGTCATAACACGATGTATGTCCCTAAAGTAAGAATAAAAGTATTGAGCTTAAGAATTGTTATTGAAAATTCTAAGGTTGATTGAATAACGTATATGCACTTATGTTATAAAGGTCTTTAATGTGAGAATTATGGTTAGGTATGGGTAAAGTGGATAAGGGTGGAACAATTAACAAGTGTTATAAAATACATTCCTTGGTCTTACAACCTTGAGTTATATAACATTCTAAGACAAGTCAAAGGTTATTCATAGCATTTAAGTGAGGGCTAAAAGACATTGAGATTTAGAAATAACAGTGAGGAGTTTATTTAAGTTTGACGTGGGCTACAAGTGATTGATGATAGACTACCTTTAATATTCTTCAGAGTACTGTTGATTGTTTGCGCAAGTAGATTAGAACTGCTACAACGTTACCCAGGTACGATTTCTCGTGCTCAGCTTGTTGTGTGTTGGACTCTATGGAATGTTTTGTACGATTTCTCGTGCTCAGCTTGTTGTGTGTTGGACTCTATGGAATGTTTTGTACGATTTCTCGTGCTCAGCTTGTGTGTGTTGGACTCTATGGAATGTTTTGTACGATTTCTCGTACTCCGATATTTTTGATGATTGACTTGTGGAATGTTTTGGAACCGCTAACTGACTTTAAGAGGAATTTCTGAAAAGGAATTGGTTGTGTGACTAACTCAGCTTGTGTGACTAACTGAGCCTTGAGCATGAAATTTACATGGGTATTGGTTTTTCTATTTGGTGTCCCGTTAGACATTGACTGCTTAGGTTTACGCTTCTGCACTCTGTAGGACTGAGTGTTTTGGTATTGCTCTGGGTAGTTGGTGATCTAGTGGGAATTTGGAAAAGGTCATTCTTGGAAATCTTTCTTTCGACGTGCGCGCGTCTTTAATGGTAACAGTAGGGGGCTGTATATCCCTCGCCCATAGGGGCATTGATATTTGACAGCAGGGGGCTGTATATCCCTCGTCCACTAGGACATTGATATTATGACAGCAGGGGCTGTATATCCCTCGTCCATACGGACATTGATATTATGACAGCAGGGGCTGTATATCCCTCGTCCATACGGACATTGATATTTGGCGGTGGGGGCCATCTCTCCCAGTTAAATTATTCCACTCTGAGTTCTTGATTCTTGGATCTATTTCATCATTCCTAGTCCTTTGTGACTATCTGATTTTTCTACTCCTAACGGGAATTAGGTTTACTAAGGAAATGGATGTCCACTATTCATGGTGTGAATTTGTTCACTAACTTTATCTTTCGGTGATTAACTTTTGTTTTAATCTTGATGGTTTGATTTGGTGATTGTGAAATGCTTTATTTCTCGAGTGTTTTTAAGTGTTTGTTTTTCAAGTTATTATTTATTTAGAATTGTATTTAAGTTGTTTTTGGAGGATCGTACCAGTTCCATTCCAGGGAACTGACCCGCCCCTTCCGGGGTGGGCTGCTTGGTTTTATCTTGCAGGTACGTGTGATCTACAGGTGGCCACGAAGAGAAAGAGTGATTGGGATGGATTAGGCTTGGAGAGTTTTAATGTTTTATTACTTCTTATTTTTTTAAGTTTTCCTCGTGGTTCAGGCCGTGACTTTTGTAATCATTAAGTTGTGTTTTTGGTGAGGTTTGGTACCGGGTGTTTGGAACCATGATCTGTACGCCTTTAGTATTTTATTTCCGCTATAAATTGTTAAGAGGGCGTTTACAGAAATTGGTATCAGAGCGTAGTTACGCTCTGAACCCGAGAAACAAGCCGAGTGAAGTACTTAGATTATAGGTGCACTAAAACTGGGGAACTGGGGTAGAATTGGGAAGTGAGGACTCCAGTAAGGCCGACTCCTAACCCTTTTTGGAATTGTGAACGATTCCTTTACTACTTTCCTTTTGTGAATGTCTGTTGAGTGTGATGTTTGTTATACCGTTCTAACAATAAACTACAGAAATATAGATATATATATATGTATATACATATAAGTTTGGAACATCCTATATTAAGTACGATAAGATTTTGGTTGAGATATCCAAATATTAAGCTATTTTTGAAAGCATACTCATGGAGAATACATTGCTAAAAATGCCATCCTTTAAAGCTAGTACACAAATTCCTAGAATTTTAAAGAATACTTTGGTTGAAAACAGTAACAAATAGAAATTTACATAACTAAATTAGTATTGATATTATGTGAAAGTACTTCAACTCCCTTAAAGTTTGAATCTCATGAACTACTTGGTATCAATTTATTACCTAAAGATGATGTTTAAGATAAATCTTAAGTCTAGAAAATTATTAAGCTAACCAAGAACTAGTAGCATATTAGAAAAGATCAACATCTGAACTTGTAAAACACATTAAAACTCTATGTTAACTTAGAAAGAAAACACATAAACCTAACACCCTACGGAAGTGCCTGGTGCGACGAACTCCTAGGCTGAAAGTAGTGGGGGTGCACACCCACTTCTGGAAGTTCAGGGGCTAGACAAGCCTTGTCATCTAACTGTAAATAATCTTCTACGCAGGTGATGGATTGTGTTGAACTTGAGGGAAGTGGTGGTAAAGACGTTACCATCATGAAATCTTGAGCTAGGCAATTCATTGCTAACCACAATGAGCAACAAAATTTGTATCTTAAGATCCGGTATTAAACTCATAAATGTAAAGGGTTTATTGAGTTTAATCTTTGTGAAAAATACCTATATATGGAGGAAGGGATTAAGTTTGGGTACTCCAAGATACAACATCCCACCCCTGGTTGAATATATAAAAAAATTGAGAGTTACTTAAAGACTGGAAATTCTCATGTTTACTTGGAAGTTTAACATTATACATGTATAAAATTTTAAAAGACACACTAAAGTGATATTTACCAAAGCACCATTATCTAAGGGAGTACTAAGATTTAATAATCAGAAGAATACTTACATAGAACAAACCTTAAGAAAAAATAATTACCAAGAGTGAGTGAGTATTCATTAGACTAGCTCATTTGACTTAAAATTTTATACAGAGTCCCTACCTTAAAAAAATATATATAAATTTTCAGATTAAAGGAATCAGATTTTGGGCTACATTATAATTGATAAGAACTTCCGTAGATTCTCCCTTGGGTGAAATTATGTAAATATAAATAAGTAATTTTATGAGTAAACACTGAATGATTCGCCTAAAATATGATAGTTAATTAAAAACAATTGAAACTTGAAAAATCATAGAAAATATTTATTTTATAGAGTTTTAACATATGGTTGGCTATAACCCTTGAAGATATTTTGGAAGATTATTAAATGATCGGGAATATTATGTTAAACTACTCAAGTACGTTACACCTGGTTTATATTGGTAATATAATTGATATGATAAATGATCATATATGGACATATAATTTGTATCAGTCATTAATGAATAATAATAATCATAGATAAAATTTTTATAACCACCAAGGAAATACAAATACATAACAAGCAAGATACGATATATGTAACGATCAGAGATAAAATCAACGGTGGCAAGTAAAATTCACACAAAGATGTTAATAAGGTGTTGAATTCTTTGAATGTGTCGTTAGTAGCGGTACGAGGGCGTACCTTAGCTCTTTTAAAGGGGGATTGCTGGCATACTCCTCCTTCATTATCTCATCCGGATTATGCCTTGTTGCATTGTTTAGTAAGGGAAAACAGTATTAGCAGAATGAGAGGTGTTTGTATGTGCTTGGTTCTTACAATATGACACAGTATGTGACTTTTGATTTTCATCATGCTATATCTTGGTATATATCCTGGTTCAGTTTGATTTTGAGTACTCTTGAGTGGAATGTTGTTATGGAAATGGATGGAAATAAAGGATTGGTCTGGTATGGAATTTCATTGGAACTTTTATTGTCTCAGCACACCCGAAGCGGTGTGAGTGCTTATTAGTTGATTTTTAAACTTCGAGGCGAAGTTTTTTTGTGTAACACCCCCAAACACTGGCCTAGGAGTTAGGGGTATTACACGCCGCGTATTATTACATAATAACGCAAGGCTCTAATAAACGAACTTAAACAGATAGTCAAATAAGGCCCAAACGGAATACTTAAATATAGTATAAAACAAGAGATGTTAAACATCCCCAAAAGTCATTACAGAACCCCCAAACTAATATCAGAAGCGGAAACTAACAAAGAGGCCCAAAGGCTCAAATCCAAATACAAAGTCCAAGAGAAACTCAAACAAAGCAACTAAACTCCAGAAGCTGAGGGGAGACGATCCTCGCTAATCATCTGCAAAAGCGTTAGAAGTAGGGAATGAGCACACAACTATGCCCAGTAGATGACCACTTCATCAACCAGCATGCTCAAACATTTACAGAATGTTATCAAATCAGAAGGAGTCAAAGAGCCCACAAATATCAGAAATCAGAAACAGAAGTCCAATCATTAAGGGACTAAACAGAGCAGAAGCTGACAGAAGCAGAAAACAGAGTGGGACACTAGCGATCACAGCATACAGACAGAACGAGCAACCAGCTCGTGAACAGAACGAGGAAACCTCACTCGTAAACAGAACAGGTGTAAACACCCGTGAACAGAACGGGGAACATCACCCGTGAACAGAAGGATCCTACATAGCGCGCTACGAGACAGCGTAACCAGCCATCCAAGGGCTCAGCACAGAGATAACTAGGTCCCACAAACAGAAGCTTAAATACAGATAAGCATATGTGCACCCAAAGGCACCAGAAAGCTCATAGATAGCTTGGAAATCAGAAGGGGAATCCACCCCGCAAACAGAAGTCAAACGGAGCTCAACGAGCAAGTTTATGGGCAAAACAGTAGCCTGTCCGAACTTGTGTCCGGACATCAATGTTCGGACACAAGTCGAGACTCAGAAGGCAAAACCAGACAGATGTCCGAACTTGTGTCCGGACTTCAAAGTCGGACACAAGTCGAACCTTAAAACAGATGAGAGTCAGAGGTGTCCGAACATCCAAGTTCGGACGGATGTTCGACGTTCTTCGGAAAACAGGACGTGGAGAGTCCGAACTTTGTCCGGACTTCAAAGTTCGGACACAAGTCGAAGCCAAAATCAGAGAATACAGAGGCTGTGTCCGAACTTCAAAGCTCGGACGGAAGTTCGACACAGCGAAGATTTTCAAAAGATTAAGCGCAGAAGGGCATGTCCGAACTTCAAAGCTCGGACGGAAGTTCGGACATGCCGAAAACCTCGAAATCAGAAGCGAATTTAGCACGAACAAAAGCACCAAAACTTACTCAATCAACAACACATTTACAAACAACCTGGGGGTACATATGCACTACATCGCACTTAAATGGGGATTAACAAAGACAATAACCCAACAACACAAACACAAGATCAAAACATTGAACTAACTGTGAGAATCCAAACTCCCCAAGGCTGAACACACGGATCGAATCCGAAAGCCACCTACCTCAATTACAACAGAGGATTCTCTTCGAATCTGATCAACGATCGCTCCAACGCAGACACCGCAGAACGCAGACCCAGAAATGCAATCAGACAGCCTCTGAAACTCACAACGACGCAGAGAACGAACACCACAATCAGAAACTGTCCACAACCCAAAATCTGAAACGAAAACGGAAACAAAACCCTCACCTGAATCTGTCTACAGATTACAGAGCAGTCCACAGCAGATGAACCCGATGAAGGAGTCGAGAAGAATCGCTGAATCACAATCAGATTGTCGAGGAAATCAGAACGAGGAAAAATACCGGAACCAGCGGATTAAAGAAAGAGGAATCTGTCACGCCTACCTCGAATGGACCAGCAATTCGCAACGGCGGCGAAACCCACAGTAGAACTTGGATTGCAAAACAACACTTGCAAGGCTGAGCGCTTGATTGAGCGTATCTTGAGAGAGAGAAAGAGAGCAAGGGAGGAGGAGCGTACTGACGAGATTCAAAACTGACAGAGGGGGGGGGGTGGGGGGGTCGTGGGTGATTGAAGTGGTAATAACTAGGGAAATAATAATTAATGGAAGGGAAATATTGTGAGATTAATCTCACCAGAAAATAAAACGGATGGGAAAAGACCTCCTTGTCCCCGGCTTCTTTAATAAGGACTTCCATGTCCTAAATTCAGAATACAATAATGTAAGACCACTAGTGACGAAATAAAATATAACCAAATCTTGGGTTATAACATCACCTCCCCCCCTTAAAAGAATTTCGTCCTCGAAATTAAAACATACCTACTGCTCGAAAAGGGCGGGAAACTTAGAACGCACATCACTTTCGACCTCCCAGGTCGCCTCTTCCTCTCTGACCCGACCACTGCACCTTCACCAAGGGCATGGTCTTACTCCTGAGCTTACGAACATCTCGGCTAGAATCCTCGAAGGAACTGCCTCAAACGTGAAGTCCTCCCTCAACTGAAGCGGACTGAAGTCGATCACATGAGATGGGTCCGGAATGTACTTCCTCAGCATCGAAACATGGAAAACACTGTGCACTGCTGCTAAAGACGGAGGCAGAGCCAAACGATAGGCAACCGGTCCGATCCTCTCTAGGATCTCAAAAGGACCCACAAAACGAGGGCTAAGCTTGCCTCTCTTCCCAAAACGAACGACTCCTCGCACAGGAGAAACCTTCAGATACACATGGTCGCCCACCTCAAACTCTAGGGGTCGTCTCCTCTGATCGGCGTAGCTCTTCTGACGACTCTGAGCCACAAGCAGACGCTCTCTGATAGACTGAATCTTGCCCACAGCATCCTGAACCAAGTCTGGACCAATCACACTCTCTCCTTCAGATCATCCCACACAACAGATGGGTGATCTGCACCTCCTGCCATACAAGGCCTCAAAGGAGCCATCCCGATACTGGTCTGAAAGCTGTTATTGTACGCGAACTCTATCAGTGCCACGTGCTGATCCCAGCTGCCCCCAAAGTCGAGCACACATGCCCTGAGCATGTCCTCTAGGACCTGATTCGTCCTCTCTGTCTGCCCGTCTGACTGAGGATGGTAAGCTGAACTGAAAGACAACTTCGTCCCCAAAGCCTGATGCAAACTCTGCCAGAACCTGGACACAAACCTCGGATCTCTGTCAGACACAATCGAAGCCGGAACCCCATGCAGACGTACTATCTCATCAATGTACAACTGGGCTAAACGGTGCAAACTGAAAGTCTTCCTGACAGGCAAGAAGTGAGCGCTCTTCGTGAGCCGGTCCACAATGACCCAAACTGCATCGAAACACCCTCGGAGTCTTAGGCAGTCCCATAACAAAGTCCATACCGACGCTCTCCCACTTCCACTCCGGAACGGGAAGAGGCTGAAGCAAACCAGCTGGTCTCTGATGCTCGGCCTTGACCTGCTGACAGGTCCTACATCTGGATACAAAGTCGGAGATGTCCCTCTTCATATTGCTCCACCAGAAAGTCTCCCGCAGATCCCGGTACATCTTCACCCCTCCTGGGTGTACCGAGTAAGGAGCTCCATGGCCTCCTGCATGATCTCACGCCTCAACGCATCGTCTGCCGGCACACAAACACGGCCTCTGAACCTCAGGCAGCCATCCTCTGAAACCCGAACTCGGACTCCTGACCAGCAGACAAACTCTCTCTGATCTTACACAGACTGACATCAAGCTCCTGACTGGCCTTGATCCGGTCGATCAAGGTAGGCTGAACCTGCAGTGCTGCTAACATCCCAGACCTCTCTGGACGGACAACCCAGATACCTATGCGCTGCAACTCCTGAGCAGACCTCTCCACACCGGACAAGGCACAAACAGTCCCAGACGGACCCCTCCTACTGAGCGCATCAGCAACCACATTCGCCCTACCCGGATGGTAGAGGATCTCTAAATCATAATCGTGCAACAACTCCAGCCATCTCCTCTGCCTCAAGTTCAACTCCTTCTGAGTGAACAGATACTTGAGGCTCTTATGGTCCGTATACACCTTGCACGCTGCCCCATACAAGTAGTGCCTCCAAATCTTCAACGCAAAGACCACCGCAGCCAGCTCCAGATCGTGGGTCGGATAGTTCTTCTCATATGGCTTAACTGACGAGAGCCATATGCAACTACCTTCCCCTGCTGCATCAGAACACATCCAAGTCCCCTATGGGACGCATCACAGAAAACCTCAAGACCCTCGGTCCCCTCCGGAAGAGTCAAGATCGGCGCAGTAGTCAACCTCTTCTTCAGCTCCAGAAAACACTGCTCACAGGCATCGCTCCACTCGAACTTCATCCTTCTGCAGCAGACGAGTCAACGGAATCACCAACTTGGAGAAGCCCTCCACAAACTTACGATAGTAGCCCGCTAGTCCAAGGAAGCTACGAATATCTCCGACATTAGTAGGCCTGGCCCACTCAGTAATAGCTCGAATCTTCTCCGGGTCCACGGAGATACCATCCTTGGAGACCACATGTCCCAAGAATACCACCTGATCTAGCCAGAACTCGCACTTCTTCAGCTTCGCATACAACTCGTTCTCCCTCAGAGTCTGGAGAACGGTCCTCAAATGCTCCTCGTGCTCCTCAGCACTCTTGGAATACACCAAGATGTCATCGATGAAAACTACAACGAACTGGTCCAAAAACGGCTTGAAGACTCTGTTCATCATATCCATAAATACTGACGGCGCATTCGTCAACCCGAATGGCATCACTAGGAACTCGTAGTGTCCATAACGAGTCCTGAAAGCGGACTTAGGCACGTCGTCTGCCTTAATCCTCAGCTGATGATATCCCGACCTCAGATCGATCTTCGAAAACACCTTAGCTCCTGCTAACTGGTCGAACAAGTCGTCTATGCGCGGGAGAGGATACCTATTCTTAATGGTAACCTTGTTGAGCTCCCTGTAGTCAATGCACAACCGCATACTACCGTCCTTCTTCTTTACAAATAGCACTGGCGCTCCCCAAGGCGACACACTCGGGCGAATGAAGCCCTTATCCAGCAGCTCCTGCAACTGGACCTTCAACTCCTTGAGCTCAGCAGGCGCCATCCGGTATGGGGCCTTCGAAATCGGCTGAGTCTCAGGTGCGAGCTCGATCGAGAACTCCACCTCTCTGACAGGGGGAAGCCCAGGTACATCATCCTGGAACACATCTGGGAAGTCTCTGACCACTGGAATCTCCTCCAACTTCGCATCCTTGCGAACCTCAGGGATGTAGCACAGATATCCCTGGCATCCCTTCCTCAGAAAACGGAACGCCTGCATCGCAGATATGACTGGCGGCGAGCACGGGAGTCCATTCCCTGCTACAACTAGACGGGGCTGACCCGGCTCCTCAAAAGTGACTCTCGAAGCAGCACAATCAATATGGGCATGGTGCGCAGCAAGCCAATCCATGCCCAGAATCACATCAAAAGAAGTCATCTCCATCGGGATGAGGTTAGCACACAGAGTCCTATCTCTGACTAACACAGGACTATCTTTGCAAACAGAATTCAACAGCATAGAAGAGTCCCTAACTAATGGACTATGCACACATAACTCAACACCCAGAGGCACAACAGGCAAACCGAGCTCACCCACTAACTCAGCAGAAATAAAAGAGTGGGTGGCTCCAGAGTCAAACAAACAGAAAACAGAACGAGATGACAGCTGGAGAATACCTGTGACAACTCTGTCAGTCGATCGGTCTCTCTCTCCAGCCATCGCGTACACTCTGGCCTGGCCCTGGGGCTTCTTCTGCTCAGCCCGGTCTCGATCCTAGACCCAGATGTAGATCCTCCAGCTCCACCTCCAGAGCTACCTCTGCTCCTCTCAGCCTGAGGGCAATCAGCAATCCTATGCCCATGGATCCACACTTGAAGCAGGCTCCAGACTTCCTGTAGCAGTCCTGGCCTCTATGAAACTTGCCACAGACCTGGCACTTCGGAGCGGGAGCTGATGAAGACGAACCACCTCTGTCTCGCGAACGGTCCCCAGAGCGGTCTCCAGTAGACTGCTTCTTCTGAGAAGCAGACTGATCCCTCCTATCACTGTCATCGGACCTCTGCTTCCTCTTCTGGTCCTTCCCTCCAGACTGGCGACCTCTCAAGTCGGCCTCTACCAGCAGGGCGACATCAGCAACGTCCCTGAAGGTCTTGTGACGCAGCGGCGTCACAGCAGATCGGATGTCCGGCCTCAGGCCACTCTCAAACTTCCTGGCCTTCCTATGCTCGTCAGGCTCAGGTGCAAACTTAGACAGGCTGATAAACTTGCGGACGTACTCCTCAACGCTCATGTCCCGGCCCTGGCGTAGCCGGTTATACTCCAGGATGCGCTGATCCTTGTAGACGTCGGGGTAGAACTGTTTGTTGAACTCCCCAGTGAACTGCTCCCACGTCCAAGGCTGTGGGAACTTCCCCATCACTGACCTCCACCACTCCTTGGCTTCGGCCTTGAACAGAAAGGTGGCGAAGTCGACCTTCTGCTCCTCCTCAGAGCCCATCACCCGAAGTAAATCCTCCACCTCTGACAACCAGTGGCTGGCCTCCTGGGGATCTCCTGCCCCATCGAACGATGGCGGCTTCAGCTTCATGAACTCCTGAAGCGCCTTCACATTCCTCCCTCCAGCATCTGCCCCAGCCGGGCCTGCTCCGCCAGCTGGTCCTCCTCCAGCTGGACCGCCCCCTGCAGCCATGGTCTGCATGAGCTGCGTCATGAATTGCTGAACAGCATCAGCAACATTCCCTGGAGGGTTATTCGCTCTCCTTGGCGGCATTCTGAAAGTCCAACAAGCAGTTAACTCCGACACTAACACTGACATTTCTGACTGACTGGCTAACTTAAAATCCCAGCAGATTAGAACCCAGAGCTCTGATACCACTAAATGTAACACCCCCAAACACTGGCCTAGGAGTTAGGGGTATTACACGCCGCGTATTATTACATAATAACGCAAGGCTCTAATAAACGAACTTAAACAGATAGTCAAATAAGGCCCAAACGGAATACTTAAATAAAGTATAAAACAAGAGATGTTAAAACATCCCCAAAAGTCATTACAGAACCCACCAAACTAATATCAGAAGCGGAAACTAACAAAGAGGCCCAAAGGCTCAAATCAATACAAAGTCTCAAGAGAAACTAAAACAAAGCAACTAAACTCCAGAAGCTGAGGGGAGACGATCCTCGCTAATCAATCTGCAAAAGCGTTAGAAGTAGGGGAATGAGCACACAACTATGCCCAGTAGATGACCAACTTCATCAACCAGCATGCTCAAAACATTTACAGAATGTTATCAAATCAGAAGGAGTCAAGAGTCCACAAATATATCAGAAATCAGAAACAGAAGTCCAATCATTAAGGGACTAAACAGAGCAGAAGTGACAGAAGCAAGAGAAAACAGAGTGGGACACTAGCGATCACAGCATACAGACAGAACGAGCAACCAGCTCGTGAACAGAACGAGGAAACCTCACTCGTAAACAGAACAGGTGTAAACACCCGTGAACAGAACGGGGAACATCACCCGTGAACAGAAGGATCCTACATAGCGCGCTACGAGACAGCGTAACCAGCCATCCAAAGGCTCAGACACAGAGATAACTAGGTCCCAAAACAGAAGCTTAAATACAGATAAGCATATGTGCACCAAAGGCACCAGAAAGCTCATAGATAGCTTGGAAATCAGAAGGGGAATCCAACCCCGCAAACAGAAGTCAAAACGGAGCTCAAACGAGCAAGTTATGGTCAAAACAGTAGCCTGTCCGAACTTGTGTCCGGACATCAATGTTCGGACACAAGTCGAGACTCAGAAGGCAAAACCAGACAGATGTCCGAACTTGTGTCCGGACTTCAAAGTTCGGACACAAGTCGAACCTTAAAACAGATGGAGAGTCAGAGGTGTCCGAACATCCAAGTTCGGACGGATGTTCGGACGTTCTTCGGAAAACAGGACGTGGAGAGTCCGAACTTGTGTCCGGACATCAATGTTCGGACACAAGTCGAAGCCAAAATCAGAGAATGCAGAAGGCTGTGTCCGAACTTCAAAGCTCGGACGGAAGTTCGGACACAGCGAAGATTTTCAAAAGATTAAGCGCAGAAGGGCATGTCCGAACTTCAAAGCTCGGACGGAAGTTCGGACATGCCGAAAACCTCAGAAATCAGAAGCGAATTTAGCACGAACAAAAGCACCAAAACTTACTCAAATCAACACACACATTTACAAAACAACCTTGGGGGTTTAATCCATTGAAATGGCATTAAACAGACATAAACCACACACAAACACAAGATCAAAACATTGAACTAACTGATAGAATCCAAACTCCCCAAGGCTGAACACACGGATCGAATCCGAAAGCCACCTACCTCAATTACAACAGAGGATTCTCTTCGAATCTGATCAACGATCGCTCCAACGCAGACACCGCAGAACGCAGACCCAGAAATGCAATCAGACAGCCTCTGAAACCTCACAACGACGCAGAGAACGAACACCACAATCAGAAACTGTCCACAACCCAAAATCTGAAACGAAAACGGAAACAAAACCCTCACCTGAATCTGTCTACAGATTACAGAGCAGTCCACAGCAGATGAACCCGATGAAGGAGTCGAGAAGAATCGCTGAATCACAATCAGATTGTCGAGGAAATCAGAACGAGGAAAAATACCGGAACCAGCGGATTAAAGAAAGAGGAATCTGTCACGCCTACCTCGAATGGACCAGCAATTCGCAACGGCGGCGAAACCCACAGTAGAACTTGGATTGCAAAACAACACTTGCAAGGCTGAGCGCTTGATTGAGCGTATCTTGAGAGAGAGAAAGAGAGCAAGGGAGGAGGAGCGTACTGACGAGATTCAAAACTGACAGAGTGAGGGGGAGTCGTGAGAACGTGATTAGAAGAGAGGGTAATAAATGAGGGAAATAAATAAATTAATGGAAGGGAAATATTGTGAGATTAATCTCACCAGAAAATAAAACGGATGGGGGGAAAAGACCTCCTTGTCCCCGGCTTCTTTAATAAGGACTTCCATGTCCTAAATTCAGAATACAATAATGTAAGACCACTAGTGACGAAATAAAATATAACCAAATCTTGGGTTATAACATCTTTTAAGGGGGATATACTGAAATACCCTAAATTAATTTAAATTAATTTAGAGGATTTCATTTATTAAACCTTTAATAATACTATTAAGTATTAAATTATTATATGGGATTATGAATATTAATTATTATATAGAATTATGAATATTAAATTATTATATGGGGTTGTGAAATTTATTTAGGGGTTTTCTCCTAATTATTATATATTATTGTATAGTATTATGAATTAATAATAAGATTTATAAGTCAATAAATCTTGGGAAAATTTCTAAACACTCCAAATATATTATAAAGATTTTAGGAAGTGTTGGAACATTGTTTTGAAACATAAAAGTCAATATAAAATTCTAGAAATCTTAAAGCTTATTAAGCCTTGCTAGAGTTGACTTTTTGAGAATGGTCAAACCAGGCCATGAAACCTATACCAATAAATAGGTTATGAAAAACCATGAAGATCGATAAAAAGAACGTCAAAAACGGATCATCCTAGCCAAAGTTATGCTAGATTGAAGTTTTGAGTCAAATTTTAAAATCTGCCACGTGTCAAGCTCACACGCGCCCACACTTAGATAGATTTTATGTCCACGATTTTCGGAACCGACTTTGCCCTAACTTGTGACCTTCATAACTTTCTCATCTTTTGGAATTTTTGAGTGCCGTCTTTTGCATTCTCTTCTCCTTAATCTCCTCTACGCAACCATAACTCACACTAACCCTAACTCATCCTAAATCAACCGAAAATTCGATCCAAAGTAGCCACCCTGCAAAACCGTAACTGCAGTTTCCAGTTTTTCCCTTCGAATCAGGTAACTTCGTCTAGCCATAACTTCTTCGTTTCTCATCCAAATTTCATGTTCTTTAGCTCGTTTTAAATAGCTCTAATCCCTCTACAACTTTCATGTTGATGACCAAATCTAATTCTCAATCATATGGAAGATATAGGCGTCTAAAGTTACGACCCCGATCTGGTCGCGTTTTGCCCAGAATTTTTCCAGAAACGAGAAGGTAAACTCGTAACTTTCGGGTTCGATTTCTTTCTGTGTGTTGCGAGTTAGGATGAGTTCTTGCTATCATTGTGTAGATCTAAGTTTTCTCTTTAGATTAAGCCCAAGAAATAGTTCTAACTCCCTCTGTACTGTAAATTATAGTGTTGCAAAGTAGGCTACTCAATCGAGTTGTAAAGGGGGCATTTTTCCGGAAACCGAAAACAATTCCTTTCGATTCGAGCAATTCCGGTAAGTTTTCTTCAAATTCCTTCAACCTTGCTAAACTATGTTACATTATCGGTCAAAACCACGATTCAATTGCATTAATTACGCTTTAGATTGAGTGAATTTGGGAGAATCGAATTCGAAAACTCTTAAGAACCCTAACCTCGAAATCGAATTCGAAAACCATTGAATACTGCATTATAATTGGGGAAATTGGTATCATTAGAACCGTAATTGAATTTCGAAACCATAGAAACAAGAATCACTCAATTTCGTTCTGTAGATTGGGAGATATTGTCGATTTAGTACTCGACTTCGATTTTGGATTTGATGAAGAACTGGGGCTTCAGCATCCGTCCGATCTGGACTTAAGGAAATGGACGGCCAAGATTAGATCGTGGATAATAAAGATGTTTTAAGTTTATAATGTTTCAGAATTTAACTCTAACTTGTTGAATTAATTTAAATACTTTCCCGAAGGTATTTTGACTTGAAATTTTAACCATAGATTCCTTATTTAATCTAGTTTATTTTTATGTAAATTATTATGGTTTTGGAGTTTTTAAACATAAGTTATGATTTTTACAAGTTACGGGTTTTCTGGAATTATTTGGCTAAATTAAAAAGATATTTTTATGAAATAAAAATTTTATAATATGTCTAAAATGTTATAGTTACTGTATATTAAGTTTGGGAATTTTTGGGCAACGGGAAAAGGTTTTAAAAATTGTAGTTGTGAGTTTTTCATAAGAATAACTTATAATATATAGTTTTTAATGTAATCAAAAATTAAAGTATAGTTGATTAATGAACTTTATAGGTTGGGGAAAATATAATAAGACTAATTAACATTTAATACAGTATGTTTATAAATATTTTGGGTATTAACTTTAAGTGAAGTAAAAATTGTTACATATATTTATATATATATATATTTATATGAGAGAAATAAATAGAAACTTATATTAAATCAAGGAATTTAACTAAACTACATTTATTCATTATATATAATATGGAAGCTAATATGTTTAACTAAAACTAAGGGAAATACTTTATTTTATAAACCATAAATCAGTTTTGGATATGTCTAAAAGATATTAGATATAATTAAATACAATAGAATTTCTTAAAGAATATTCTGGATAAATCTTAATATATGTAGGTATATGTATATATATGTATATATATATTATATATATATATAATAAATACAATAAAAATAGATAAAGGAAATAACATTCCTTGTGAGAAATATAATAGGAAGGATATATATACGATAAATAAATAAATAAAAGAAATAAAATACCTTATAGAAAATAGGATATGAAGGAATTAATGAGTTAAACTAAACCTCTACATGATACTAATAAAAGAATATTATATGAGGTGGTATTAATTTATGGTTATAGGTTGAGTTTTTAGTTATCTTTGAATTTCTAAAATTTATATAAACAGTATTTAAATACACGTATGTATTTAGTCAATGACCACAATGTAAATCTATAATTTGGTTAAGAAATTAATAAGTTAAAATTTAGGAATATTTGGAATTAGTTTACATAAAGTGTTACACAAATAGATCTTATTATATAATTAATAATAAAATGAATGAAATACTTTTACATTTAAATGTTCTTATTATATAAACAATAATAAAATAAATGAGTTACTTTTACATCTAAATGTGAAGAGGATAAATAAGTCTAGATTTAATTATTTCTTAATATTTATAGTATTGAGTAATAACTTAATATTTTAAGATAAAATCATTAAAAGGGATTATGATATAAAACTACGTTAAACTATGATTAGGAATTTAATCTAAATAATAATCCTTAAGTTTCTTACAACTAGTTAAGCCGTATAAATACATTTAACACCAATATTCAGGATGTGAGTTTATAGTTAAGTAATGTATTTAGTAGTTAGAATTTATAAGAAGGTTTGTAAATAGGAATTAGATACTTAAAATCTTTAAACCTTTAATTAGATGAAACTAGGTTACATAAGAGATTATATTGATTTACCTTTTGACACTGGAAATATTAATGTGTCATTTGAATATAAGGTATGGAGATTGTTCAGAATATATTATCTTATTAAGTAATTGACAATTTCACTTACGAACCAGAATTTAATTCTTTGATAAATTCTACCTCATGCTAAGATATAATGTCCATCCTAAATACAATAAAGGGAATTAATTTATTAAGTTATTCTTTTGAAACTTTAGGTTTTGTAAACAATATAAAATGTATTTAAGACTTGGGTTTAACGAAGTTTAATATAAAAGGATTATACATGGTCTATAGAGAGAATGTGTGTAAAAGTAAAACCGTTAGGGAATTAAATGTAAGTAAGGATACATAAAAGGTTATCTTAAAACACCTTATTATAAAGTTATGGTTAAGTAAATAATATACCTTGTGGATACTAAATGTGAGAGTTTGATAAGTTTGAGTTAACTATAATATGGTTATTTCAAGATGAAAAGTAATTTAACAACTTATGACAAGATTAATAGATGGTTGTAATTAAAGGCCATTCTGAACTAAAGATAAGATAATTGAGTTTAGTAGCTCAAATAAGTTATACTAAAATGCATCTGCAACACTACGATTTCAGTATACGGGATGTAGACCTTAATTAAGTTAAGGGGGAAGACTTAGTTATAATGGATTATCTAGTAGATATTGATGAAGATACATAGTCAATAAATTGTGAAATAATAGTATAGTATTCTAAGATAAACCCATCATTGGTCATAACACGATGTATGTCCTAAAGTAAGAATAAAAGTATTGAGCTTAAGAATTGTTATTGAAAATTATAAGGTTGATTGAATAACGTATAATGCACTTATGTTATAAAGGTCTTTAATGTGAGAATTATGGTTAGGTATGGGTAAAGTGGATAAGGGTGGAACAATTAACAAGTGTTAATAAAATACATTCCTTGGTCTTACAACCTTGAGTTATATAACATTCTAAGACAAGTCAAAGGTTATTCATAGCATTTAAGTGAGGGCTTAAAAGACAATTGAGATTTAGAAATAACAGTGAGGAGTTTATTTAAGTTTGACGTGGGCTACAAGTGATTGATGATAGACTACCTTTAATATTCTTCAGAGTACTGTTGATTGTTTGCGCAAGTAGATTAGAACTGCTACAACGTTACCCAGGTACGATTTCTCGTGCTCAGCTTGTTGTGTGTTGGACTCTATGGAATGTTTTGTACGATTTCTCGTGCTCAGCTTGTTGTGTGTTGGACTCTATGGAATGTTTTGTACGATTTCTCGTGCTCAGCTTGTTGTGTGTTGGACTCTATGGAATGTTTTGTACGATTTCTCGTACTCCGATATTTTTGATGATTGACTTGTGGAATGTTTTGGAAACCGCTAACTGACTTTAAGAGGAATTTCTGAAAAGGAATTGGTTGTGTGACTAACTCAGCTTGTGTGACTAACTGAGCCTTGAGCATGAAATTTACATGGGTATTGGTTCTTTCTATTTGGTGTCCCGTTAGACATTGACTGCTTAGGGTTTACGCTTCTGCACTCTGTAGGACTGAGTGTTTTGGTATTGCTCTGGGTAGTTGGTGATCTAGTGGGAATTTGGAAAAGGTCATTCTTGGAAATCTTTCTTTCGACGTGCGCGCGTCTTTAATGGTAACAGTAGGGGGCTGTATATCCCTCGCCCATAGGGGCATTGATATTTGACAGCAGGGGGCTGTATATCCCTAGTCCACTAGGACATTGATATTATGACAGCAGGGGGCTGTATATCCCTCGTCCATACGGACATTGATATTATGACAGCAGGGGGCTGTATATCCCTCGTCCATACGGACATTGATATTTGGCGGTGGGGGCCATCTCTCCCAGTTAAATTATTCCACTCTTGAGTTCTTGATTCTTGGATCTATTTCATCATTCCTAGTCCTTTGTGACTATCTGAGTTTTCTACTCCTAACGGGAATTAGGTTTAACTAAGGAAATGGATGTCCACTAATTCATGGTGTGAATTTGTTCACTAACTTTATCTTTCAGTGATTAACTTTTGTTTTATCTTGATGGTTTGATTTGGTGATTGTGAAATGCTTTATTTCTCTGAGTGTTTTAAGTGTTTGTTTTCAAGTTATTTATTTAAGAATTGTACTTTTAGTTGTTTTTGGAGGATCGTACCAGTTCCATTCCAGGGAACTGACCGCCCCTTCCGGGGTGGGCTGCTTGGTTTTATCTTGCAGGTACGTGTGATCTTACAGGTGGCCACGAAGAGAAAGAGTGATTGGGATGGGATTAGGCTTGGAGAGTTTTAATGTTTTATTACTTCTTATTTTTGTTAAGTTTTCTCGTGGTTCAGGCCGTGACTTTTGTAATCATTAAGTTGTGTTTTGGTGAGGTTTGGTACCGGGTGTTTGGAACCCGATGATCTGTACGCCTTTAGTATTTTATTTCCGCTATAAATATGTTAAGTAGGGGCGTTACATCTTGTGTTTTTGAAATTGGACTGATTTTGGGTTTTGAGTGTGAATTGATTTTGGGTTATTTCAGAATGGGCTGAAGTTGGATTTTTTCATTTTTGGGTGACATAAGTTTAAATTGAATCTTGGGCTGATTTAATTGAATTTAGGTCAAATTTGGAAACGGGCCAGGCTTGAAAAACAGACCGGACTTGGACTTACTAGACCGGATGGGGTTTGGGTCGAATTGGGTCTCGTTTGAGCTTTTGGACCGAATTGGTCCTTGTTTAGATTTTTGGGCCGAATTGGGCTTTGTTTGGATTGGACTGGTTTGGGCCAGAGTGAACTAGGCTAGATTAGGCTAACTTGGGCTAGAGTGGATTAGGCCAACGAGCCAGATGGATCAAGGTGGGCTGATGGGCCAATGGGCTTGGGCCAGGTCAAAATTGTTGTTGGGCCAAGGAAGGGTATTGAGCCAAGTTTTGTAGAATGGGCTGTTGGGTTCGGGTTTGATTTGGACTTGCGTTTTCAAATTGGACTAATTTTAGGTTTTTGAGTTTGAATTGATTTGGGTTTTGGGTCAGATTTGGATGATAGGCTGAGTCATATTGAGTATTATTTTATTTTATATACATGTTTTTTAGATGTGTGTTTTAGGGTTTAGGGTGTCACCTTGACCAAGAAGGACACATGACCCACTAAGTGCCAAGGGACACCCACTATCCTAAGGGCCTGGTCCTGAAGGCTGATTACTACGACTAATTATGGATTGTGCTTGAATTGAGATTGAATTTAATACTTGGACCAATGACTAAGTTGGTCCAACAATTCCAAACCCAACACATTTGTACAAAGGTAAAGATAGTGATACTAAAAAAAGCATATATACATGGGAAAAAAAAGCAAACAATTCACACATGATAGCAAAATGAAATCTGATAAGAAAGAAAAGCCTAATTTTAATCCTACTTCGTCTTTCTTGTTTTAGCAAAAGTGGGACAATAAAATAAACAAGGTTATATACACAAATTTAAGTTCAATGAGGTATCTAAATTCCTACGTTCCTAACCGTTTATTTTTGTAATTAAGATAGACAAAAGAATTGGATTTTTATGAGTGCTATCCACGAGTTGCAATCATTTTTTATTTTTGGGAAATAAAACTTAACACTCAAAACAAACTGATTATTCCGAAGTCTAACTATGTAATTGCTTCAGTTTTTTATTTTAACACTATCAATCCATTCTATTCAACTTGAGCTTAGTTCGTTGTACACTAATGAGCATGAATAACAAGAGTACCGAAACAAAACTACTCATAAACAAGTTTGTAAGGAGTGGCAACGAAGGAAAACGTACAACTATGTCTGAAAGTTAAAAACAAGTCACACAGGGAACAACATAGACATTTGAGTAAAGAATCAAATTAGAGATATAAACCGGGAGAGGAGAACTGAGATTTCCAACAAGGTGGCTTGCCCCGATTCATCATTCATCAAATATGGGGAGTTCCCGATCAATTCAGTGGCTAAATGCTTGTACCCCGCTTCAGCCATGGATAATCCTCAAAGGAAAGCTCGTCCATTACCGACAGAGTACCTCAGATAAACATTGAACAACATGTTAAAATAAATACAACCAAGTGGGTCTCGAATTCAAAACTACCTCAAACTCAACAAAGCACCAGAAAACAGTAAACGCAACAAAGTAGCAGTACGAACATATTATTTTCCATAATGAACAGTAAAAGTGGAATGACATATAAGAGTTGTCACCAAATCGACCAAACTACCGTGAAAACGACAATTATAGACAAAATGGACAGATCTACATGTAGAAGAACAATGGATGTTTCCTCTTTTCTTCTTTCGTGCAGTCTCGTGAACGTTTAGACCCACAACGAGTCTGAATATTTTAGGACTTGACACCAATTTGAAACCAAAACGTGCGGAACGGGATTGATTTACAGACGAAGGTTCTCTGGGGTCAGAAATGAAATTCTAGAGAATGATAACTTCTCTTTCCTGGCGAGGGTCTCATGAATGGATTATAGACTAAACCTACTTCCAGCCCCGTCTCTGTCGGGTGACCGAAACGTAGTAGCTCCAGGGATGTATCTCTACAGAGGTTCGGGTACATGAAAAGAAGAAAAAGAGATGCAGGCCGTACAACAATGGATATTCATTGTTCTTGATTTTCTGTTGTTGGAGAAGAAAGGTTGATCGAATCATTGAGAGAGCTGATGGAGGCGCGGAGCAGGTGTGCTCCTATCACCTGCTGGGTTGCAAAAAGGGTACCGACGGGAAGAGAATGAAGAGAGGTGGAGCTAGCATGCTCCTTGGTCGCTAGTTGGTAGAGCAAAATTACAGTGAGGATGGGAAATGAAGAGAGGGCAAAGGTGTATGTTCCTTGTTTGCCAGTTTTGCTTTGCAAATATTACCACCGTGAGGAGAATGAACGGGAGGCAGAGCAGTATGTTCTCCATAGTGAAAGAATGAAGAGATCTGTACACTCCTCGCTCTCCAGTGGGTTTCGTAATTACCGAGAAAAGAGGAATGCATAGAGGGTGGAGTTGTATGCTA
This sequence comes from Limonium bicolor, assembly GCA_023374045.1. Taxonomy (NCBI): domain Eukaryota; kingdom Viridiplantae; phylum Streptophyta; class Magnoliopsida; order Caryophyllales; family Plumbaginaceae; genus Limonium; species Limonium bicolor. The sequence continues at coordinate 423,421,777 of CM041776.1, forward strand.
CTTGTTCTTGGTTGTAAAAATTACCGTCGGTGAAATGAAAATGAAAAGGATGCAGTGTTTGTTTCCTGTTTTACCGATGGTTGAGGAGAATGAAGAAGAAGAGTATGTATGAGCAGAGAGGGTATTTGTGGATTGAGGTCGGCTGGATTGAGAAGGTTGGGGGTCAGGTCTTGCCTTGTTGCTGAAGATGATCAGAGGCAACCGGTCTGTAGGGGTTTTCTAGGTTTGCAAGTTACGTGAAAAAAAATTGACAGGGGAACAAGGATGATGATCGTCGACGGTGGCTACAGTACTCTTCTGGTTTATATTATAACAATGGGTTTAGGGTTTTTTTTTACGAAAAATGCTGATTAACTAGGGTTTTATTCTATATTGGGTCGGGTTTGACTCGAGATCAAATGGGGAAGACAGTGTTTGAATGCAAGGGTGGGGGACTCGAACCCCTAACCTCTAGTTTTCCTATATTGAACACATACCAAATAAGCTGGCTATGGTTATTGATGTAATATGCAACAATTAGAAGAATATCATTCGCTTCTGAGGTCAAGCACGAGAAATAATAAAACAACTACATTAAGATTGCTTATAATTGGATTTGAACTGAGGATGCATAATATCCTTGTCGCCAAGCTAACCCGTTGTGCTAACTATAGAACTCAATATGAAAAGGTAAAAAATAATACTAAGCCCCTAATCTAAACTGAACGAATCTTTAAAAATGTTAGCGTTTCAAAAAGAAATATATACAGCAAAACAACAGGGTTTTATCTGAGAAAATGAAATATTATTCTTCTTTTCTTTTTTTAAAGAGTCATTATAAAGTGTAGATAATAAAAATACAAACACATGATAAAGTATAACATGAACTAAAAAAACGCCATAATGAGTACATGAAATAATGAAATAGCGTTAGTATAATGGAGATAAAATGCAAGCGATTGCCATCAAAATGGAAATCAAATTAGATATGTACGAATAGCAGTAAATAAGATAGGAAAGAAGTAACAAAATAAGATGAGATGAGGGAGAGTTTAATCGAATTAGCAACAAAACGAAATGTGCCAGTATGGAATATAATAACAAGAATGTACATAAAATGATGAAAATAATGATAAGGACAAAATAAAAACAAGTACTAATAAAGAATATACAAGTAAAAGTATCAATGAGATGTAATACGATGAAATAAACAAGTAACGAAATAGCATGGACCAAAATAAAACGAATAGACAAATAAATAAACGAATAACATATAACTGACCAACATGAAATAAATAAAAAATAAAGTGGAAAAATAAGTAAATAACAAAAAGGGACGGGTTTGAAAACGAATGCTTTAAAAATTAATTTAAAAAAAACAAAAAAAAAACAAACAAACTTTGTCATAAAATGACAATTTCATTTTGGTATGCACATGAACAAGTTTTGAAAACAAAGGCGATGACCCTCTTATTTTATTTATTTTCTGAATTTTGCTTTATGGGGTGAGAATTTTTGGTGTCTACATAGAGCTTGATGAGAGGATCACAAATATGTAATTATTTTTGTGATTGGAGCTTTAATAAAGCTTGGGCATGAGGTTGAAGTTGAAGTAGCCATAGGAGGAGGAGGAGAAAATCGGCTGCCATGGGGAAGAAAGGGAGAACGGCTGGGAAGAAAGAAGAGAGGAAAGAGAGGGGAAAAAGAGAAATGAGGGAGGAGAGAGAGTATTCTACTTTTTGTACCTTTTTCCTTTCTTTCTTTTTCTTTTCTTTCTTTCTTTACTAGTTTAGTGTGTGAGTGTGTGAGAGGGCTGTCTCACATGTTAAAACCGGCCCACATATATGTTACAAGCTGGAGCGTTTTTCATCTTTTACAGAAAACGCTCGTTTATTTACCCGGTTTTAGCACTATTCACTAACCGGGCCCGTTTTCCGGAATTTTCTCGTTTCTTTAATTTTAATGGTTATTAAGATCCCATTAATGTTTATTTATAGTTATTTAATGAACTATAATTTTTACGGGTTCGTTTGACCACTTAAAGTCACGTTTTCGGGTTTTCTCGAAAAACGTGCGCTAAAGCTTTATTAACATTTTTAATTCGTTTTATGGATCCGTTTTCTTCGAGAATTGTTCCCATATATTATTTAGGCCTTATTAAGCCTTTCAATTCCAGTTAATACTCTCATCGAGGTCGTATTCCTCTTAGAGTCACTTAACGCTCAATTTAGCGTTTTTCGCTTTTTAAGCGTTTTCTTGTTTCTTTTAGATTTATTCTTTTTACCCAAAATTCATTAGGCACTAATAGGCCCTCAATATTGTATTAGAGTAATTTAATCACCCTAATTAAGTCCGGGGTATTTCAGCAACAATCAGTTCATCGATTTTAGGTTGTTTTCCTAGTTTCAACTTTTCATGAGCGGAGAGAATTTCACTATAGTTGATTTACATTTTCATGAGTGCCCTCATGAGGTTATCTACCTTTTTTTTGCCTGAATGTTTCTTTAATTCTTCATTTTCCTCCAAGAGTTCCTTGTTTTCATTTTCAAATAACTCTAGTTGATCAACTAGTATGAGAGAGAACTTTCTAAGTCCTAGAAGTTTAGCTTTTAGAATTCTCTGCTTGAGGTTTGGTTGTCATCGCTTAGTTTAGAGTCTCCCCATGCAGCAATGAAGGCTTCTTTCCTTGGCCCTTTGTTGAATGATCGTCGGATAGGCTTCTTAACCCTATCGTTGTCTTCTCGGGGTTGTTGAGGACAGTCTTTGATGTGGTGTCCGCGTCTTGAACACCCAACACATTTGTCATTGTTTTTCTTTTGATCATCCGACTTCTTGGGCTCCTTCCCTTTCCTCATTTTATTTCTTATGAACTTTCAAAAGTACCTCTTAGCATAGATGACCATTTCATTATGTGCTCTCCTCATCTTCATTTTCATCTACTTAAGGGCTATACCTTTTCCTTTATCTCTTGATGAGCTTTGAGTTTTTGTTATAGTTTTAACTCGAAAGCCATTAGAGATCCTAGCATGTCTCCCAAAGACATCTTGGAGAGATCATGTACCTCTTGCATGGCGTTGGCTTTGCTATCGAAGGAGGCAGGAAGAAATTTGAGGAACTTCTGAATTTGATCCTCATTTGAGATGGTTCTTCCAAGTACCAACATTTCATTGATGAGCTTGGTGAACCTTGTGTGCATTTCTGAGATACTCTCCTTTTCTTCCTTTTTTAATATCTCCCAATGGGTCAACAACAGCTCAATGCGGGTCTTTTTGATCTCATCATTCCCTTCATATGTGACCTCATCCGAATCTCTTGAGCCGTTTTAGCTGAGGCTACCTTGGAGTATTGTTCAGGTCACAGTGTAGAATTCTTACTGCTCGTGCATTGAAAATCAGCTTCTTGATTTGATCATCCGTCATGTTGTCTACTGATATGTCTTGTCTTTGAGCATCTTGGAAGGTATATTCACCACGTGATATAACCCTCCACATCCTAGGATCATCAGACTTGATATGAAACTCCATTTTATTCTTTCAGTGAGTGTAGTTGTCTCCATCAAAAAGTGGTGGTCTATTTGGTGCAGAAGCTTCTTCTGATGCTAGTAGGCTTGCATGAGTCATTTTGATCCTCTTCCAAAGCAGTTAGCTTTATAGAAGAGACCCACTCTGATACCAATTGAAACTGGCTGGCGCTCCTGATGCGTTCCCGACCGGTGGTGGATGTATCGCTGACTCAAATAAATTTTGATAGTTTAAGGAAAGACATGAGATAAACCTTAAAGTGAAAACTCCATTTCGATTGAGATTACACACACAAAATTCACTCAATCTGCCTCGCCCTACACATGGACTCTCGAGACAGTTTCGACTTTACCCCTAAAGTCCTTAACCCTCACCTGACTATCGGCCTGCGGTTCACCGATCGCTCCCCAACATGTCGGTCTATCAAATACCCAAAGTATTGACACTCTAACCCAGTCCTCACTAGCTCACCAACTCTCTAGTACTTACACACACTCTTGTCTGACTCACACTTGCTCAGATTGTATCTCTTCTTTTTATCTCGTAAGCTTGATTTACATAGGACATAAATGCTCATATATATATACACGTTAGTTAAGGTGTAACTAACGGCCTATGAATATGTAGACTCTAGAAGTAGATTACTTATTCTTCTCTTATTATAATAGTCACACCCTACTACTAATTATCTTCCAGCTTGATCTGGAGCTATCAACACACGTGTTGCCTTGCGATTGGGCAAGTTGGTGGCACGTCTCCCAAGTGGTCGGTCCCCACTAGCACACTTCAACTTGTCTGACCTTGTCTGGTTAATTAATGCTCATAAATTCTCTCTTCTGAATTTATTTTGGCTATGTAATGATGTTCATTAATAGCCTTTGCTTATCTTGTTATCTTACAAATTAATGAGCTTCTCCTTTTGTTGTGAGCTAGTTGCTTGTGTGGGTGTGACACATCTGAGTGAGTTTGTCAACGTTGCTAACACATTTCCGCCCTTGTTTAATGTCTGATGCATGAGATATGTGATGGTGTGGTTCTTGACTACTTGTGTGTTGCTAGAAGTTCTCCGGTGCTCTTACAAACAGGTGCCCGACTGGTTGGGCACATGCCGTAGGCTGAGTGCGCTTGCAACCTTGCGTGCTAAGCCACTTATTCACCTGTTTATCTGAATGATAAGCTTGACAAACATGTTAGATAAACACCACAAGTTTGCTATCATCAAAACTAAAGGTCCTTGACTTAACAGATAGTGCCTCCAGATTTTGAGTTCAAACACAACCGCAACCAATTCCAGATCATGAGTGGGATATCGGGACTCATACTCCTTCAACTGTCTCAAAGCATAGGCTATCACCTTCCCATTATACATCAAAACACATCCCAACCCATACTTAGATGAATTAATGAACACCTCAAATCCTTCTGTCCCCGAAGGTAAGGTCAACACTAGTGCAATAGTTAACTCCTTCAATGTCTGGAATGCCTTCTCACAGTCATCATCCGAATGGAACTTCACCACCTTCTTCATAAGGTTGGTGAGTGGCCTCGCTATCCTCGAAAAGTCCTTCACAAACCTTCTGTAGTATCCTGCTAAGCCCAGGAAACTATGAACTTCTGTCAGGTTGCCCGGTCTAGGCCACTCCTTTACTGCTTGGACCTTAGACGGATCTACAAATATGTCCTCACTGGTGACGATATGACCCAGAAATGCTACTCAGTCCAGCCAAAATTCACACTTGGATAGCTTTGCATACAACTGCTACTCCCTTAGAATCTGCAATACCAGCCTTAATTATTTTTTTTGTGCTCCTCCTTGTCCTTGGAATAGATCAGAATGTCATCAATGAACACTACCACGAACCGGTCTAGATATGGATTGAAGATTCAAATCATCAGGTCCATGAAACAGCAGGTGCATTGGTCAATCCAAACGGCATTACTAGAAATTTGTAATGCCCATATTGGTTCTGAAGGCTGTCTTCGGGAATATCTTTCTCTGCAACTCTGAGCTGATGGTAACCCGACCTCAAATCGATCTTAGAAAATATTCTGCACACCTGAAATTGATCAAAGAGGTAATCAATCCTGGGCAACTGATATCTGTTCTTCACTGGATCTGGTTCAGCTCTCGGTAGTCTATACACAACCTCATGCTCCCATCTTTCTTTTTCATGAACAAGACAGGGGCTCCCCATGGTGATACACTTGGATGAATGTACCCCTTCTATAGGAGCTCTTCCAATTGAGCCTTCAAATCCTCATTTCTAACGGCACCATCCGGTATGGGGCTTTTGAAATAGGCGCTGACCCAGACACCAAAATCGATGCTGAACTCCACTTCTTTATCTGGTGGCATATCAGGGATCTCCTCCGGAAATACATCTGTGAATTCATTCCCACATGAATCCCCTTCATCTTGTCTGACTCTCTGCTCACATCTTGGACATAATAGAGGTACGCCTGCTGTCCCTTCTTGACTTGGGCTACGATCGACATAGCTAACACAATCTTCACCCCTGGCTTCTCCTCCACTCTCCTGTAGGAACTCTCTGCCCCGACGGCCCTCTTAGCACAACTTTTTGCTCATAACAATCGATCCTTCCCTTGTACTTACTCAACCAATCCATACCCAGGATTATGTCCAAGTCAGACAAATCAAATTTGATTAGGTCCGCTATAAAATCCTCCCCCTTAATATTTATAATCACATCCTAGATCATAAAGCAGCATTGGAACACCTTCTCCGAGGGAATGAATACAGATACATATATAGATTCAACTAGTCACCAATCCCAACTTCCCTATAAAGTAAGACGAGATAAAAGAATACGAGCTCTAGTGTCAAATAAAACTCTAGCAGGAAATCATGAATAGAGAAGGTACTGCTAGGACTTCCGCCTCGGCGTCAACTTCTGCTTCCGACTTATCACATTGATCTTTCCCGATGCACGGTAGTTGTTGCCTTGAATGTCTCCCTGACCCCTGTTACCTTCGTTTGAGCCATTACCACGTTGGGAGGGGTCCCCATGCTGGTTCTGGTTTTAGTTTTGTCCCCTGTTCTAGTTATCTGTTGGCCTGAAAGAGCGACTACCATCATCCTCTCTACTGATTGCCTCATTGAGGATTCTGGAAGCACTCAAACGCTCGGTGACCCCGCTTACCACATCTGAAGCAAGTAATCAAGTTCCCATTACAGTCTATTTCTGGGTGATCCCTGTTACACTTCCTATAGTGGAAGTTCCACTCACGCCTTGTCTCCCCCTTCTGGAACTGGTTATGGGGCCGATCCCCCACGTCTGGTTATTCCTTTGGTCCCCAGCGAACCTCTACTTCCCATCGTAGTTGGTCTTCCACCTCTTATCCTGGTTCGGCCTCTAGGAATAGTCCTCACGACCTCTCAATCCTCTCCACCACCAAACTTTCTCTTATTACCCACCTAGAGCTCCCTCCTTTTCTGCTGTACACTATATAGGTTAGCAGCCTTCCCATAAGCGTCTTGAAGGGTAGGAATGGTCAGAACACTCAGGGCCTCCTGTAGGCTCCAGTTAACCGCCAACAAATCTCACAATCTCTGCACCTTCGATGCTTTGTCAGGGACCATCGTCGGTGCAAACCTTGCCACTCCAAGAACTTGGAGTGGTACTACCCTTCACACTCATAGTCAGCTGCTTAAGTTTGGAAAACTCCAGGTACTTTTGCATTCGGACATGCTCGGGGCAGAAGCGCCTCTTCATCGCCACCTTTAGCGCGTCCCACCCAAAATCGGGTTCAGCTAACAACACATCCTTGTTGGTTGACCATCAGATATTAGCCTCTCCTTGAAGTAGTACATTACCCCCATTAACTCTTCTATCAGGGCAGCTGACCACGTCGAAGATTTGGTCGAACTCCCGGATCCAGTCCTCCAACAAACTAGATCTTCCTCTCCAGCAAATGAAGTCGGGTGATGGAGGAGCGACAGCGGATGAAGAAGCGCCGGCGGTGGTAGAACAACGAGCTCGTTTGGGTGCCATGGGAAATTCTGTAAATTGGAGTTTTGTGTCGGGTGGGAGGTTGGTGAGGTTAGCAGGTAGGGCGATGGAAAACAGGGGGTGCAGTAGTGGTGACGATGTGAGCTGGGTGGAGGCGAGATGTGCGGCGTCAGTGTTGGGTGGTGATGGTGTGTGTGGTGTAGTGGTGACCGATGCTGGCGCTGGAAGAGGTGGAGATGGTGAGGACGGCGGAATGGGTGGTGGGTGGCAGTGGAGCGTGGTGGTAGAATACGAGCTCATTTGGGTGCCATGGGAAATTCAGTAAATTGGAGTTTTGTGTCGTGTGGGAGGTTGGTGAGGTGTAGCAGGTAGGGCGATGGGAAAACAGGGGGTGCGGGTAGTGGTGACATGTGGAGCTGGGTGGAGGCGGAGATGTGCGGCGTCAGTGTTGGGTGGGATGGTGTGTGTGGTATTGGTGACGATGCGGCGCTGGAAGAGGTGGAGATGGTGAGGACGGCGGGAAATGGGTGGTGTGGGTAGTGGAGCGTGGTGGTACTGGCGTACTGGAGGCGATGAAAGTGGGTGTGGATGAAGGTGAGATGTGGTGGTGGCGAAATTGCAGGTGTGACGGTTGTGCTGGCGATGGGAGTGTCGGGTGAGAGCGGCGATGGTAGTGTCGGGTGAGGAAAAATTAGGGATTGCAGGTGGGGAATGTGAGTAGGGGTAGCGAAGATTGAAGACGGGGTTCTTTTTATTTACTACTGCACTGTTGTTGGTCCGAGACCTAAGTTATATATGAGGTCCCAGACCGTTATGTAAAAATAAGCCGAAGGTTGCAGTCGCTCTGGGTCCGGGACTTAAGGTATGTATCAAGTCCCGCCCCCCCCTGTTTATAAGTCGAGACTGCCCTTTGTTGCCGGTCCGAGACTTAGGATATGGAAGATGTCCCGGACCACCCCATGTTTTCTGTCCGAGAGTTCCTGCTCTAACCGGTCCGGGACTTAGGATATGGACGATGTCCCGACCACCCCATTATATTCCACCGAAGGTTTGCTTCCCTAGCTCTCTGTTCCTCTCCCTGCACCAAACCTACAACTAAATGAAAACCAACAAAGAAAACAACTAACAAAAGAATTAGAACAAGCAAAACATGAATCAAAACTATAAACAAGAAGATAAGGGAAAGAGATTGGGTTGCCTCCCAATGAGCTACCCGTCTTTTCGGTCTTTGGCTAGACCGTGCAACTGGAAGATCAGTATGACGGATCATGCACCGTGATCACCGAATGGACTTCGGCGATGTCACCACTGAGATAATGCTTCAGCTGAGACCCGTTGACCTTGAATGTCTCCCCTTCTGTATTGATTAAACTGATGGCTCGATAAGGCGAGACACTCGTCACTATGAATGTTCCAACCCAATGAGACTTCAACTTCCCTGGAAATAACTTCAGGCGGGAGTTGAATAGAAGAACCTTATCCCCAACTTGAAACTCACGCTTGACCAACACTTATCATGCATCCTTCGTCTTCTCCTTATAGATCTTGGCGTTTCAAAGCTTCCTCTCTAAACCCTCCAGATCCAACAGCTGCAACTTACGCTTCTCACCAGCCTTTAGTAGATCAAAATTCAATGCCTTAATCGCCCAAAGACTTGTGCTCCAGCTCACCACGGGCAAAGTGACCGCCTTGCCAAAAACCAACTTGTTGGGGACATACCTAAAGGTGGTTTTAAGGCAGTGCGTTAATGCCCCAAGGCGTCATCTAACTTAGGGACCAATCTCGCCTCGAAGAGTTACCGATTTTCTGAAGGATCCACTTAAGTTCCCTGTTGGTTATCTCGGCTTGCCAATTCGTGTAACACCCCAACCCGAAATCTAATAACCTGAACGACGATCGCTCCCAAATAAACTTAAACTGCAGCGGAATAAATTACAATAACCGGGCGGTATTACAATGCCGTTAGCCACCCTTGTGACTAACAAGGCTAACTCCAAATACAAATCTCAAAAGTCACGGTCTGAATACGAATACAATCCGAGATACTAGGAATCAAACTCAAAGGTACAATAATTAAGTAAAACAAATAGCTAGTGATAAACTCCCATAGCTTGATCTACCCCACCTACACTCGGTGTGGTAATATCTGCAACTTCAGGTACCTGAAAAATGGGGGTGCCCCCAAAGGGCTCAGCAAACAATGCTGGTATGGAAAACGTGCAGCCCATCGGCTACCGGCCACACCAACTACTTTGTCGAATACATGCAGTTCATTTTTTTGTAAAGCTGTAAACAAGCATAACATGATAATAACAAGTATCCATACAAGGACAACAATGTCACATAGAACAAGACTTCAGAAGGTCAAGTTAGATGAACTGTAATCATTGATAATAGTCGGGTCCACACAATGGGACTGACAGGTGTATAAGAGTATGTCAATATAGTGAAGGTATAGTGACCTTGTTAAAAAGAAAGGTGGGTAATGAGTCCCTCAGAAGATAACGTAGTTAACTCCTGTACTTAAATGGGTGGGAATCGAACCCTCGAGAGAAGTGAAGTCTTCCCCTTACTTGAACTGTTCCGGTACGCAGCCGGTGAGTGGACATAGAGTGCACCCAAAACTCCCGTCGCGACGTAAATTGAATAGGAGACGACCTGAGACAGGTACAACTCCTGTAGCATGCATGGCCAGATCCAACTGGGCTCCTCGTTCTCGTAGTATAGAATTGTTAGGTGTCACACAAGGACGTTAATCAAGAACACAATGTGTATTGTCAGTTATCACGTTTAGGATAACGACGTCTGTTATAAAGTGAAGTTAGTGAGAAGCTTGAGTACAAGTTCTCGGTATAATAAAACGCAGGTATTTAATCCACTGGTAATGTAGTGTTGTATGCGTGGGACATACACGTATAGTTAGCATCAACACGCACATAAAATAACACAACAGTGCACAAGAGTAATACAACATTTTACATTAATTATCTTGGTCGTTATTTCAAACAACAGATAGCACACAAGCCGGTGTAATCCGGTAGCAAACAGGTTGCAAGAATCCCATACCGTTCACCGTAGATTGCAGTTGAATATATCCTGGTCAACGTCTGGTCAAGTATTGTCCTATATTAGGATTAACTGAGAGGGTTAATTTATGTTACCTTGTATATAAAATTTTATTGGATTATTCAACAATTTTATTTATTTCATGTGAGGTTTATTTCTTCACACTTAGATAGTTTCTTTAACCTCTTAACCTTATTGATAATTAAGGTGTTTATATATACATTCTAATTTATATAGTCTTAATGAATAACTTATATTGTGTGGTAATTTCTTTTAATTACCTTATGATTTAATGTATAACTTATTTTGTTATTCCTCCTTGATTTATTTATAAATCCTTTAATGTACATATATATTTATTTATTCATGGTATTTATGTTACATTTTTTAATTGTCTAGATGACAAATAACTTTATAATTTCTCAACTATATTTATATGCCATACATGGACATAATATTCTTATAGTTTTTATTATTCCCCTTTTAACCATAAATAATATTTATTGGTTACCTTTAAATTCCTTATAACTATATAAGCCATAGTTTAAATTCCATAATTCCTTAAATCAAAATTCTTTTTTCTAATTCCTCCAAATATCCACATAGGACCTATATTTATTTAAATCTAAATTATTACCCTTATATTTCGGTTATTTACAAAACAACCATTAATTCATAAACTTTACATTTAAATTCTAATCTCATTATATTATATAGTTTTAATTCCTTATTTAATTATATTACAAAACCACCATTAATATTTCGGTATATAACTTTTGAATATTATAACTTTTCGAAAATTACAATTTGGCCCCTCAAACTTTCGGCTTAATATATTATTTTCTATATTTACAATTTAACCACAATCTTATAACCTTTACATAATGTCTTATAAACTATAGTTTTAATTTTAATTCTCCTTAATTGCCGAATCTAATATTATATTTTCTTAAATTACAAATCTAACCCCAAACAATTCGGCTTTGACATATACTTTCCTTTATTTACATTTTCACCCCAAAACTTTATAATAGTTACTTAATAACTTATAAACTATAGTTTAAATATTTAATTCCTCCAAATTTCGGAAGTAACTTTATAATTCTCCTAATTATGGATTCGCCCCATATTAAATTCCAAACTTTCATAATAACTTTTATAAATTACATAATAGCCCAAAACTTTATAAATTGTTATTTTAACACTTGTTTAAATTATCTAAAATTCATAAACTTAATTCCTAACCTTATATTATATCATAATTACTCCAAGGAGACCCTTAACTCTCGGCTTTCATCATATATACACAAACTTTGTAAATTTACAATTTAGCCACATAACTTAATTAATTAGCCATTTAAGCACTAATAAAATATTTTAAACTCTCCAAACTTTATAATATAAGTTTATATACATAAGTAGCTCATTAAAACCTATTCTTCACCAAGGCCATTCGGCCATAATTTATAAGTTACCATATAGTATATAAAAGTAGATTTATATGTCAAAATAATTATACATAAATTCATATGAGTCATATAACTCATGTAAAAATTATTGTAATGTCTTATATTGATTCTTAGCTCAAAATAGAACTTATTTGTCCTTGACAATTCGGCATGAACTAAGATGTAACCTAGGTAACTTTGTGACATTAAAATGTGTCTTAAGGTAAATATTTTCCATATATGTTATAGATTATATTTTTGGTATATTTTACCATATGGTTTCGGTTTTAGATACCTAAGAGGTGTACATAATTTTTGTATAATTTTTAGAAGCTTAACCAAGCTTAAAACAAAAGGATTAGTAAACTTACTTCTTAATAAAGGATGGTTAAGTGCTTGAACTCTTCTTGAATCCCAAGCTTTCTCCAAAGAAATTGATGCTCCACTTCGGTTTTTATGCAAGAGGTGGAGGAGTTTAGGAGTTAGATCTTTAACAAAGATCTTAAGTAGATTTGTAAGTAGTTTTTCAAGGATTTACCTTAAGCTTTTCTCCTTAGGATTTCGGCACACTTAAGATGGATGAAGAACAAACTTTCCTTCATGAAAATGAAGAAGAAAAGAGCCTTAGAAGAAGTAGAATTCGGTTACACATAAAAATGGCTTTAAGGATTTTCAAGCATGAAAAATACCTTAAGGTAACCTTGAGATGCTCCTTGGATTAATGTTGATTTAGACAACCTCCTTGGAGTATTAATTGATGCCGAACCCTTGTAGTTATGCTAGGAAGAGTTTTGCTTCAAGGCTTGACAAGAAATGCTAGGAAATTACCTTAAAGATGAAGATAGAAGTTAAAACTCCATTAATGGACTTAAGAGCTTCAAAGGAAGAAGATGAAAGGAGAAGAGAGGAGCTTACCAACCGGTTGCAAGGAGGAGGAATGAGGTTGCAACCGTATAACTTAGGCAAGTTGGGAAAGGTTTTTGATTTGTTTATTTTAATGTTAATTTGACTAGTCTTTCATTTGTTTATTCCATAGATTATTGGCTCAATAAATGACCATGTTCTATGCTGCTTTTCGGCCATGTTACAAGACAAGGCAAGGTGGAAGAAATTATGGAAGCTAAATGACAAGGTAAGTTAGGTAAGGCTTTATTCCTTTGATTTTTCAATGTTTGAACTTGTCTTCTTCTTCCCTTGTAGGTGGGCGATTTTAGGGTTATTTGGAGCCTCTCAATCGGCAGCTAGAGCCCATGGACAAGCATGGGATGGTCACTTGAATTTAAGAAATCAAAAGGAGAATCTAGATCTACTTTTTGCTTTAATTATTTTTGCTTTTGTCAAGCTAACATGGCCTTGTTTTCTTGCAGGATTTCGACAGCATGGAGGTCAAATGAGACCTATATTCTTTTTCCATTAAGTATTATAGCACATGGGAAGGTGAGTCACCATGTTTTATGCCTTTTATAAGTTTTAAATGTAAATTTTATACTAGTTTTTAGGTAGAAAATCGGCCCCTATAGAGCTCCTTGTTTGACACTGCCTTTAATTGATTTAGAGGTCAATTCATCCCATTTAAGATTCATAATTCGTGGCATGTCAAAAACTACAAGGTAATTGCGTAAAACGCGTTTTAGTGACACCCGAAGGTGCGTTTTTGTGCTGGATATTTTGGGAAATAAGTTGTCTTTATGAGTTCCAAGTGTTTATAAACATTATTATAGTAAATAATGATATATTAAGGTGTTACATTGAGTTATATGGGGTTACATCAACTCATGACATAATTCCCGGGCTATCGGACACTCCCGAGGCAAAAAGGAGCGTTAAGAATTTCCCCGAGGATTTTGTTGAATTTTGAGAAACTAGCTCGTGGGTTCTCTTTAGAATGATTATTAATGATGTTAGGAACTCTAGGAATGAATTATATAGGAGTTCGTGCCGCCTCGGCACCTCTCCGGCTTTTCGTGCTTTAAGGGGCGTGCGTGAGCACTCCCGAGCGTTTTGCGTTTTTGACTGAATATAGCCTAGGGACTATGTTTGTATAATCATATAATGAGGGTATGACCATTTGGTTTGAGTTTTAGAAGGTCATACAAGGTCATGCTTAATCGCATGTTTCTAAGGCGTTTTAGCGTTTATGGTGAAACGACTATTTTTACGTAACGTTTTCATGCATGTATTTGCATGCGTACGTGAAATGGTTTATATTTGGATTATTTTCCATTAAATAATGGTTTTATAATGTTAATTAGATTTGGGGTATTTCAATCTACCCCCCTTAAAAAGGACTTCGCCCCGAAGTCTCATATCTAAATTTATAAGGTTGTGGGGGAAACAAGTTCCGTTAAGTATCCACAACTCAATCTAGTTTTTAGGGATCAAGTCCCAAGTCTCTATATTCCTAAGTTCATAGTGTACATCAAACACAACATGAATACTTTGGAAGGTCATATCATATACCTACAATGTAGTGTACACAATCACATTTCACTTCAAATAGTGCAGCGTAGTGCACATAATCTTTCCATTGTAGTAACGAAGTACACATCAGCAAGTAAAGTACAAGGTACATTCAAATACAGTGTTACACAAGAACACATACAGACAAGGTGTCACAGAATGCACAAAGTGCAACAAAATGCACACTAAACTCACAAACGAAAAAGGCTCTACCCCCCTAAAAAAAGGGGTACGCCCACGTACCCTAGACTAAGGTGTCTAGTCGGTAAATAATGAGGGAAACTTTGCTCGCATATCCGCTTCTAATTCCCATGTGGCCTCTTCAACATCATGGTTCGACCAAAGAACCTTTACGAGGCTCACAGACTTGTTTCGAGTATCTCGTGTCTTTCTATCTAAGATTCGTTGCGGTGTTTCCACGTACCGCATTGTTGGTTCTAATGATAGTGTCTCTGGTTGTAGAACATGAGAAGGATGAGGCATGTATTTCTTAAGCTGAGACACGTGAAAAACGTTGTGTACTTTGCCCAACTCTGCTGGCAAATCAAGTCGATATGCCACAGGCCCACCCGCTCTGTGATAGCGTAGGGTCCTACAAACTTTGGGCTTAGCTTGCCCTTCTGTCCAAATCTGAATACACCCTTCATCGGTGATACTCGTAGAAATACTGGTCGCCAACTGCGAACTCAAGGTCTCGTCGTCTCTCATCAGCATACGATTTCTGTCTGTCTTGCTGCTTTCATATTATTTCTGATCTGTTGTACTTCTGCCTGAACTTGCTCTAAGTACTCAGGCCCAATGATGACGGTCTCACTAGACTCGTCCCAGCACAATGGTGTGCGGCATGGTCTGCCATATAGTGCTTGAAAAGGTGACATCTGTATAGAGGCGTGATAACTGTTGTTGTATGCAAACTCGATTAGGTGTAACCTATCTATCCAGCTACCCTGGAAATCCAAGGCACATGCTCGTAGCATGTCCTCTAAGGTCTGAATAGTCCTCTCTGATTGACCATCCGTCTGAGGATGAAATGCTGTGCTAAGCTTCAATTCAGTTCCAAGTGCTTCGCGAGTAGCTCGCCAATATCGTGAAAGAAATCTGGTATCTCGATCTGAAACAATAGTCTTTGGTACTCCATGATGTCTGATAATTCTTTTTCAAATAATTCTGCCACCTTGGTACCTTCCAAGTGTCTTTCATCGGTATAAATCTCGCCACTTTGGTCAGTCGATCAACAACAACCCAATCATATTTAGTCCTCCTCTCGTAGGTGGTAGTCCCACCACGAAGTCCATAGAGATATCATAAAACTTCCATTCAGGAACTGGCATAGACTGTACCATGCCTCCTGGTCGTCTATGTTCGAATTTCACTTTCTGACAAGTGAGACATCGAATCACATATTCTGTCACGTCGCCCTTCATACCACTCCACCAGAAATACCTCTTTAGATCTTTGTACATCTTAGAAGCTCCTGGATGGACAGATGTGGAAGAAGTGTGGGACTCTCGAAGAATATGCTCTTTTATATCTGTGTTGTCTCTGGGAATACACAATCTGCCCTTTATCTGATTAGCCCATCATCGTGTAGCTGAAACTCATACTTCCCTCCTTCAAATGTACCGTCAGACAACTTCTGACTGATCTCCATCATTCGCTGATCATTCTGCTGTGCGCTACGTATGTCGTCTATAAGACTCGAGCTAGCCACAATGGCATTTAAGGAATGTGCTCGTCGACTCAATGCGTCTGCTACTACATTAGCTTTTCCTTCTTTGTACTGCAAATCGATGTCGTAATCCTTGAGAAATTCAACCCATCTTCGTTGTCTCATGTTTAACTCCTTCTGGGTGAATACATATTTCAAACTTTTGTGATCCGAGTATACGGTCATCTGGACACCATACAGGTAGTGGCGCCAGATCTTCAATGCAAAACAATTGCTCCAAGTTCCAAGTCATGTGGGGATAGTTCTCCTCATGTTTCTTCAGCTGTCGGGAAGCGTAGGCGACTACCTTCCCATTCTGCATGAGTACACACCCTAATCCCCTGCCTGATGCATCACAGTAAACTTCATAACCCTCTGTGCCTTCAGGTATAGTCAAAACTGGTGCTGATGTCAAAGCATCCTTCAAATACTGGAATGAGGTTTCACATTCTGTAGTCCATGTGAATGGTGGTCCTTCTTCATTAAACTTGTCATAGGTTTTGCTATTTTGGAGAAGTCTCTGACGAACCTTCTGTAGTAACCTGCTAACCCAAGGAAACTCCTGATATCAGTCACTGTCTTTGGTCTGGGCCAGGTGCGAACTGCTTCTATTTTTTGCTGGATCCACTGCGATCCCAGCGTCTGAGATAACATGTCCTAGAAAGGAAACTCGGTCTAGCCAAAACTCACACTTGGAGAACTTAGCATAAAGCTGGTTCTCCCTTAAGATCTCGAGTACATGTCGGAGGTGACTCTCATGCTCTTCCTTAGACTTTGAATAAATTAGGATATCATCGATGAATACAACTACGGTCTTGTCCAGCTGCTCTCTGAATAATCTGTTCATTAATCCATGAAGACTGCCGGTGCGTTTGACAAGCCAAAAGGCATAACTGTAAACTCATAGTGGCCATATCGTGTTCTGAATGCTGTCTTTTCTCTGTCTTGCTCCCTGATAGGTATCTGATGGTATCCTGATCTCAAATCGATCTTTGAAAACACCTTTGCTCCTCTTAACTGATCAAACAAATCGTCAATTCGTGGTAGTGGATATTTGTTCTTCACTGACACTGCATTAAGCTCTCTGTAATCGATACATAACCGAAGGCTTCCATCCTTCTTCTTCACAAAAAGAACTGGTGCTCCCCAAGGCGATACGCTAGGTCGTATGTATCCCTTGTCTAATAAATCCTTCAACTGTTCCTTCAACTCAGCCATCTCTGCTGGTGCCATACGGTACGGTGCCTTAGCTATGGGACCGGTACCTGGTAGTAATTCAATGGAGAACTCTACCTCTCTGGATGGCGGTAAGCCTGGAAGTTCCTTTGGAAAAATATCCGGAAATTCTGACACCACTGGCATATCTGGATCAAAATCTGGGTCGTGCTCTACATCCTGAACATAGCATAAATATACTTCCTTCTGCTTCCTGACTGTTTGTACATGGACATAGCAGATATCACTTTTATTGATGGTGCTCTAGGGCTCTGGCGGTAAGACACTGTCACTCCTGATGGGCTCTTAAGTAACAGTCTGCGCTCTGCACAAAGGATGCGGCCTCTGTGCCGCCCCAACCAATCCATCCCGGCTATAACGTCGAATCCTAGACCTCTGAACTCAATTAGGTCAATGGGAAATTCCTCCTCCTTAATACGGATAGTGGCTCCTCTATAAAGACGAGTGCAACTGACCTTCTCCTTAGACGGGAGTGCCACCTTAAAATCAGGTAACTCTACAGCGTCTAGCCCCAACTTCCCCGCAAGCGAAGGCGAAACGAAAGTATGTGAGGCTCCGGAGTCGAACAGTACTGATGCAGCCACTCCATTGACAGGAAAGGTACCAGTGAGGATCGTGCCGCCCTTGCTGGCCTCCTCCTCAGTAAGTATACTTAAGGCACCTTCCGTCTCCTTAGCACAACCTAACAACAGAATCTGGGTAAGTACTTTGACATATGATGGAGGTCGAAAGACATTCACTTTTCATAACAATAATGCTTCATTGATGAGATGATCTTCTTTCAGATGTCTAAAGACAATTACAATGCTAGTATTTTCTAAAAGTCAAACTTAATCTTCCTGGTTTCATGTGGGTGGCGTTTATCACTGTCGAAGGTGCTGAGTTCATTTTAATCCTTTTAATTCCATGGTATAGCAATCTTGACTTTCCACCCATTATTAAAACCTCCTGACTTCAATATGATTTTCTTCGCAAGGTCCACACGCTTCTGCTCGCCATATAGGAACTCTGCGTCATCTCCAATTGACAAAGACAATACTGGTATCCCCTGATCGAGGGACCCTTGTGTTTCATCCTTGTCCTGGTGTAGTCCTAAGCGGCCTCCTTCTTCATAGAAGTTGATGATACATAGATCAGCCCTTAGATTGGGAACTGGATCTTCTTCTAGCTGTTGAGCTGTATTAACTGCTTGTTCCACAATTTGTAAAAATTCTTCTGGGATTTTTGGTACTTGCGCTCCATCTCCATTTCTTGTATCCTGGTAGGTCTTTGAGTAAGGATTCCAATCCTTTCCTAAGCACATCATTTTCAGCTTCATTTTTGATCCTCCTGGAAATTCGGGAGTGTAGAACCCTCCTGGTCCTGCTCCCAGTTCTTGACATCTTCTGATGATTGCAATTTGTGTTTCCGGCGTTAGGTATCCTTTGAGTAGTATTAATCCTGGTTGGATAACCTTACATTGTTCGTTCGCTGGTTCTTGTGCTTTGATAATGTTTTCTTCCAGGGAGGGCGGTGAGGGGATAGGAAAGCATATCTTATAGCTTCCTACGTGGTTTAAAATTCTACTAGTGAGTCTTATTAGTTCTTTCCTACTCAATTAGGCTTTAAGGCATGCAAGCACTCATTCACAACATTCACTGCTCAATGACATGTTCGTATGGGTTTAGAATTACCTGGGTTGGTAGAAGTACCAGCTTCATCTGAGCGGTCCATAACATGCAGGGCGGGTCCCGATGCTGGGCCTTTGCCCTTAGCTCCCTGAGCTTGGTTGTTGGTGGAGGGCGAGTATCGCTGGCTCCACTCTTATGGCCGGTGTTTGCCTTTGCTCCCGGGCGGTAGTTCCTGCTCTCCGGGTTTTTAATGCACTCGAAGGCTCGGTGTCCCCATATCTGACAGTGGCGGCACTGGACTTCTCCCCTTGGCAGTCCACGCCGGGGTGATCCTTTCCACATTGTCTACAGTTGAAGTGGCGGACAAACCTCTGGCCCGTGTTTGAGCCATGTCCAGAACCTAATACAATCGAGGTCAATTATATATTCCAACGGTACTGAAGTAATCACATAAGTTTCAAATTTAACTGCTTGGTTAGAGTGCCTACCCTTAGATGGGTAGGTTTTCTGTGAGTTTGCTGCTCCGTAGGTTCCTGACTGGGGGTTCCCAGTAGTCTGGTTCCCCTTCCCTTGATAGGACCCCTGGCCTTTTTGAAAGGGTTTGTTCCTTCTGTTGGAGTTTCCCTGCTTGGCATCTTCGCTGCCAGGTCCGTCCTTTCTCTTTTGGGAGCTCAAAGCATCCCTTCTTTTGCATGTGATCTCCACAACGGAGGCAGCATGGTAACATTCCTGAAATCTCAAGGTATCAGTTTCCAAATCTCCCATGACGGAGTATAGTAGGTAATAAATTCCAACTGGTTTATATTTCCCCTGTTTTACCTGTAAGCTGGTGGGAATGACTGGTCCCATCCCAAACTGGAGCCGAGGACTCAGTCCCCCATAGAACCGGTCGACCAAAATCTGGTCCGAGTATCCTAATCCGGGTAGTAGTCGGAGTAGTGAAGTAAACTTTGCATAGTATTCATCCACGGTCATCTTTCCGTCTGTTCCAGCGCGTCAAACTCCCTAGTCTTCACCATCCTGGTGTGGGCCGGGTAGTACTTGCCCCTAAGTAGTGCGGTGTAGGCTCCCCAAGTGAAAGCTGGATCGTCCAGGTGGTCGGCCTTCACCATATTCCACCAATCTCCCTGCTGCATCTTTCAAGTAAAAGGCAGCGAGCCTCACCTTTTCCCTAGCTGGGACGGCGAGTGTCTCAAATGCTGTTTCCATCTCCATGATATAAGTCTCCAAGTGTACAGGGTCAGTCTGTCCTTTGAATACAGTTGGCCTGAGATCAGCCAAACTCTTCACCCAATCCTTCTCTCTCTGGGTGGTGGTGGTGGAGGTTGCTGCTGCTGCTGTGCAACTCCCCCCGCTTGTGCAAATGCTTGAGCTATCAGTAGCAATGTCTGCCAGCCTGATGGTTGGCTCCTCTGCGGTCTGTTCGCGGCGTCCACCTCTTCCTGACATCTGCAGGGTGTGGATGTATATTAGATACTGTGGTCACAATCTTGGTCTTGGATAGTAGTCTAAGTAAAACTAACTTAAACTCCTTTCTATACTATCACTCAACCCGTAACCTAAAGCTTTAGAAATCCTAATCTCGGTGTATTCTTGTATCCAGAGCGTAACTACGCTCTGATACCACTTTTTGTAACACCCCAACCCGAAATCTAATAACCTGAACGACGATCGCTCCCAAATAAAACTAAACTGCAGCGGAATAAATTACAATAACCGGGCGGTATTACAATGCCGTTAGCCACCCTTGTGACTAACAAGGCTAACTCCAAATACAAATCTCAAAAGTCACGGTCTGAATACGAATACAATCCGAGATACTAGGAATCAAACTCAAAGGTACAATAATTAAGTAAAACAAATAGCTAGTATAAACTCCCATAGCTTGATCTACCCCACCTACACTCGGTGTGGTAATATCTGCAACTTCAGGTACCTGAAAAATGGGGGTGCCCCCAAAGGGGCTCAGCAAACAATGCTGGTATGGAAAACGTGCAGCCCATCGGCTACCGGGCCACACCAACTACTTTGTCGAATACATGCAGTTCATTTTTGTAAAGCTGTAAACAAGCATAACATGATAATAACAAGTATCCATACAAGGACAACAATGTCACATAGAACAAGACTTCAGAAGGTCAAGTTAGATGAACTGTAATCATTGATAATAGTCGGGTCCACACAATGGGACTGACAGTGTATAAGAGTATGTCAATATAGTGAAGGTATAGTGACCTTGTTAAAAAGAAAGGTGGGTAATGAGTCCCTCAGAAGATAACGTAGTTAACTCCTGTACTTATAATGGTGGAATCGAACCCTCGAGAGAAGTGAAGTCTTCCTCTTAACTTGAACTGTTCCGGTACGCAGCCGTGAGTGGACAAAGAGTGCACCCAAAACTCCCGTCGCGACGTAAATTGAATAGGAGACGACCTGAGACAGGTACAACTCCTGTAGCATGCATGGCCAGATCCAACTGGGCTCCTCGTTCTCGTAGTATAGAATTGTTAGGTGTCACACAAGGACGTTAATCAAGAACACAATGTGTATTGTCAGTTATCACGTTTAGGATAACGACGTCTGTTATAAAGTGAAGTTAGTGAGAAGCTTGAGTACAAGTTCTCGGTATAATAAAACGCAGGTATTTAATCCACTGGTAATGTAGTGTATGCGTGGGACATACACGTTATAGTTAGCATCAACACGCATAAAATAACACAACAGTGCACAAGAGTAATACAACATTTTACATTAATTATCTTGGTCGTTATTTCAAACAACAGATAGCACACAAGCCGGTGTAATCCGGTAGCAAACAGGTTGCAAGAATCCCATACCGTTCACCGTAGATTGCAGTTGAATATATCCTGGTCAACGTCTGGTCAAGTATTGTCCTATATTAGGATTAACTGAGAGGGTTAATTTATTACCCTTGTATAATAATTTTATTGGATTATTCAACAATCTATATTATTTCATGTGAGGTTTATTTCTTCTTCACACTAGATAGTTTCTTTAACCTCTTAACCTTATTGAAATTAAGGTGTTTATATACATTCTAATTTATATAGTCTTAATGAATAACTTATATTGTGTGGTAATTTCTTTTAATTACCTTATGATTTAATGTATAACTTATTTTGTTATTCCTTCCTTGATTTATTTATAAATCCTTTAATGTACATATATGTATTTATTTATTCATGTACTATTTATGTTACATGTTTTTAATTGTCTAGATGACATAATAACTTTATAATTTCTCAACTATATTTATATGCCATACATGGACATAATATTCTTATAGTTTTTATTATTCCCCTTTTTAACCATAAATAATATTTATTGGTTACCTTTAAATTCCTTATAACTATATAAGCCATAGTTTTAATTCCATAATCCTTAAATCAAAATTCTTTTTCTAATTCCTCCAATATCCACATAGGACCTATATTTATTTAAATCTAAATTATTACCCTTATATTTCGGTTATTTACAAAACAACCACATTAATTCATAAACTTTACATTTAAATCTAATCTCATTATATTATATAGTTTTAATTCCTTATTTAATTATATTACAAAACCACCATTAATATTTCGGTATATAACTTTTGAATATTATACTTTTCGAAAATTACAATTTGGCCCCTCAAACTTTCGGCCTTAATATATTATTTTCTATAATTACAATTTAACCCACAAAATCTTATAACCTTTACATAATGTCTTATAAACTATAGTTTTAATTTTAATTCTCCTTAATTGCCGAATATATATTTATATTTTCTTAAATTACAAATCTAACCCCAAACAAATCGGCTTTGACATATAACTTTCCTTTATTTACATTTTCACCCCCCAAACTTTATAATAGTTACTTAATAACTTATAAACTATAGTTTAAATATTTAATTCCTCCAAATTTCGGAAGTATACTTTATAATTCTCCTAATTATGGATTCGCCCCATATTAAATTCCAAACTTTCATAATAACTTTTATAAATTACATAATAGCCCAAAACTTTATAAATTGTTATTTAACACTTGTTTAAATTATCTAAAATTCATAAACTTAATTCCTAACCTTATATTATACCATAATTACTCCAAAGATACCCTTAACTCTACTCTCGGCTTTCATCATATATACACCAAACTTTGTAAAATTTACAATTTAGCCACATAACTTAATTAATTAGCCATTTAAGCACTAATAAAATATTTTTAACTCTCCAAACTTTATAATATAAGTTTATATACATAAGTAGCTCATTAAAACCTATTCTTCACCAAGACCATTCGGCCATAATTTATAAGTTACCATATAGTATATAAAAGTAGATTTATATGTCAAAATAATTATACATAAATTCATATGAGTCATATAACTCATGTAAAAATTATTGTAATGTCTTATATTGATTCTTAGCTCAAAATAGAACTTATTTGTCCTTGACAATTCGGCATGAACTAAATTAACCTAGGTAACTTTTATGACATTAAAATGTGTCTTAAGGTAAATATTTTCTATATATGTTATAGATTATATTTTTGGTATATTTTACCATATGGTTTCGGTTTTAGATACCTAGGAGGTGTACATAATTTTTGTATAATTTTTAGAAGCTTAACCAAGCTTAAAACATAAAGATTGGCTTAGTAAACTTACTTCTTAATAAGGATGGTTAAGTGCTTGAACTCTTCTTGAATCCCCAAGCTTTCTCCAAAGGAAATTGATGCTCCACTTCGGTTTTTATGCAAGAGGTGGAGGAGTTTAGGAGTTAGATCTTTAACAAAGATCTTAAGTAGATTTGTAAGTAGTTTTTCAAGGATTTACCTTAAGCTTTTCTCCTTAGGATTTCGGCACACTTAAGATGGATGAAGAACAAACTTTCCTTCATGAAAATGAAGAAGAAAAGAGCCTTAGAAGAAGTAGAATTCGGTTACACATAAAAATGTGCTTTAAGGATTTTCAAGCATGAAAAATACCTTAAGGTAACCTTGAGATGCTCCTTGGATTAATGTTGATTTAGACAACCTCCTTGGAGTATTAATTGATGCCGAACCTTGTAGTTATGCTAGGAAGAGTTTTGCTTCAAGGCTTGACAAGAAATGCTAGGAAATTACCTTAAAGATGAAGATAGAAGTTAAAACTCCATTAATGGACTTAAGAGCTTCAAAGGAAGAAGATGAAAGGAGAAGAGAGGAGCTTACCCAACCGGTTGCAAGGGAGGAAGGAAATGAGGTTGCAACCGTATAACTTAGGCAAGTTTGGAAAGGATTTTTGATTTGTTTATTTTAATGTTAATTTGACTAGTCTTTCCATTTGTTTATTCCATAGATTATTGGCTCAATAAATGACCATGTTCTATGCTTGCTTTTCGGCCATGTTACAAGACAAGGCAAGGTGGAAGAAATTATGGAAGCTAAATGACAAGGTAAGTTAGGTAAGGCTTTATTCCTTTGATTTTTCAATGTTTGAACTTGTCTTCTTCTTCCCTTGTAGGTGGCCGATTTTTAGGGTTATTTGGAGCCTCTCAATCGGCAGCTAGGAGCCATGGACAAGCATGGGATGGTCACTTGATTTAAGAAATCAAAAGGAGAATCTAGATCTACTTTTTGCTTTAATTATTTTTGCTTTTTGTCAAGCTAACATGGCCTTGTTTTCTTGCAGGATTTCGACAGCATGGAGGTCAAATGAGACCTTATTCTTTTGCCATTAAGTATTATAGCACATGGGAAGGTGAGTCACCATGTTTTATGCCTTTTATAAGTTTTAAATGTAAATTTTATACTAGTTTTTAGGTAGAAAATCCCCTATAGAGCTCCTTGTTTGACACTGCCTTTAATTGATTTAGAGGTCAATTCATCCCCATTTAAGATTCTAATTCGTGGCATGTCAAAAACTACAAGGTAATTGCGTAAAACGCGTTTTAGTGACACCCGAAGGTGCGTTTTTGTGCTCTAAGGATATTTGGGAAATAAGTTGTCTTTATGAGTTCCAAGTGTTTATAAACATTTATTATAGTAAATAATGATATATTAAGGTGTTACATTGAGTTATATGGGGTTACATCAACTCATGACATAATTCCCCGGGCTATCGGGACACTCCCGAGGCAAAAAGGAGCGTTAAGGAATTTCCCCGAGGATCTTGTTGAATTTTGAGAAACTAGCTCGTGGGTTCTCTTTAGAATGATTATTAATGATGTTAGGAACTCTAGAATGAATTATATAGGAGTTCGTGCCGCCTCGGCACCTCTCCAGGCTTTTCGTGCTTTAAGGGGCGTGCGTGAGCACTCCCGAGCGTTTTGCGTTTTTGACTGAATATAGCCTAGGGACTATGTTTGTATAATCATATAATGAGGGTATGACCATTTGGTTTGGGTTTTAGAAGGTCATACAAGGTCATGCTTAATCGCATGTTTCTAAGGCGTTTTAGCGTTTATGGTGAAACGACTATTTTTACGTAATGTTTTCATGCATGTATTTGCATGTGTGCGTAAATGGTTTTTTATTTGGATTATTTTCCATTAAATCATGGTTTTATAATGTTAATTAGATTTGGGGTATTTCAGTTCATCTATGGATGATACGGTAGAGAAAACCTTATGCCGTACACCATACTCTGCAAAAGAGCTTTCAAACTGTTTGTTGCTGAATGTGTACCCCCGTCACTTATGATCACTCGTGGGAACCCAAAATGGGTAAATATATTCCTCTTTAGAACTTAGCACCACTCTTGCATCATTGGTCGGTGCTTTGCTATCGCTCAGCCCACTTGGTGACATATCCACTGCTACCAAGATGTAGAGGTTACCTTGAGACGATGGGAACGGTCCCTGAAATCAATGCCCCGATCGAATGGCTCAACCTCCAAGATCGAATTTAATGGCATCTCGTGACGTCTGGATAAATTCCCTGCCTCTGACATTGATCACAAGTGGGACAAACTGATAACAGTCCTTGTTCAAGTTCTTCCAAAAGAAGCCAGCCTCCAAAACTTTTGCGGCTGTCCTAGCCGGACCAAAATGACCCCCTGCTTCTCTAGAATGACAGTGTGATAGGATGTCTCTAGCTTCATTCTCAGAAACACAACGACGAATCATACCATCTGCACAGACCTTGAACAGAAACGGGTCATCCCAAAGGTAATGCTTGACCGTGGAGAAGAACTTCTTCTTCTGCTGATGACAACTCTGGAGGAATGATGCCCTTGGCTAGGTAGTTTGCAATATCAGCATACCAAGGGTCCGTGGAATGACTGATCATGAAGACATACTCATCAGGAAATATTCATTGATTGGCCTGCCATCATCTGGAACTTCCATACGGGATAAGTGATCCGCCACTCCGTTCTGCGCTCCAGGTTTATCTCTAATTAATATCGAATTCCTGCAAAAGTAAAATCCATCTGATCAAACGAGGTTTAGCGTCAATCTTTCCAAAGAGATACCTGAGAGCGGAATGGTCGGTGTGCACGATGACTTTGCTGCCAATAATGTACGGTCGAAATTTATCACAAGCAAAGACTATCGCCAGCAGCTCCTTCTCCGTTGTGGTGTAGTTCTTCTACGCTCATTCATAGTCTTACTAGCATAGTAGACTATCCTCAATTCATCCTTGTCATGCTCTGACCCAGCTACTCTCAATGCGTAATCGCTGGCATCACACATAATCTCAAAAGTAACGACCAATCAGGAGCAACAATAATAAGGCAGAAACCAATTTAGCTTTAAGCAAATTAAACGCATCTAAGCACTCTTTTGTAAACTTAAATTTAGCATCCTTAAGTAATAATCACAAAGAGGCATAGAGATCTTAGAAAAATCCTTAACAAAACGCATATAAAAACCCTCCATGACCGAGGAAGCTCCGGACATCCTTTACCGACGATGGTGGTGGCAGCTGCTCTATTACTTCAACCTTGGCTTTGTCAACTTTGATTCCTTTCTTAGAAATCTTATGTCCGAGAACGATGCCTCCTGCACCAAGAAGTGGCACTTCTCCCAATTGAGCACCAAATTAGTTTCCCCCTCATCTAGCTAAGATTAAATCCAAGTCTCTCAAAGATGAATCAAAAGTCGGCCCAAAGACAAAAATCATCCATAAAGATTTCGATGCACTTTTCAATAAAATCAGCAAAATAGCAGTCATGCATCGTTGAAAAGTGCCTCGTGCATTACATAAACCAAAAGGCATGCGTCGATAAGCATAAGTACCGTATGAACATGTAAAAGTGGTTTTCTCCTGATCTTCTTTACAATTGGAATTTGAAAATAGCCGGAGTAACCATCTAAGAAACAGTAATATTCTTGTCCTGCAAGCCTTTCTAGCATTTGGTCAATAAAGGGAAGGGGGAAATGGTCTTTCCTAGTGGCGGCATTTAATTTCCTATAATCAATGCAAACTCTATGCCCAGTAATAGTATGCTGAGGAACTAACTCACCTTTATCATTAGGTACTACAGTTAAGCCCCCTTTCTTGGGTACTACCTGTGTAGGACTTACCCATTCGCTGTCAGAGATCGGATAGATTATACCTGCATCCAATAGCTTGATGACCTCCTTCTTAACTACCTCTTTCATGTGCGGGTTCAGTCTTCGCTGGGGTTGTCTCAAAGGCTTGTAATTCTCCTCAAGGTAATGCGGTGAGTGCAGAACGTAGGAGCGATGCCTTTGATATCAGCAATGGACCATCCTAGCGCCTCTTTGTTCCTCCTCAAAATCTGCAACAAAGCTTTCTCCTAGTTATCAGTTAGAGTATTCGAAATAATAACAGGTAAATCAGTAGGAGGAACTAGGAAAACATATTTAAGGTGACTAGGAAGCGGTTTAAGTTCAAGAGAAGGTGGTGATTCCACAGAAGGAGCTAGCGTCTTTGGAACTCGGTCCAGTGGTTCCTCCTTGATTCTGTGGTTCTTCCTATATGGCCTCCCAGCAGAGAGCTGAAATGCTGTAGCAGAAACCTCAGAATCATCATGAGTGGTTTCTATGGAATCTACCAAACACTTCTCCCACATCCAGCTCCGTGTGGCTGTAAGAATAGTCCTGCATCAAAGTGTCAATACAATCTAAACTGAAACAAGCATGAACATCAGAAGGGTGAGTAGCAGCCTTGGTCATATCGAACACAAGCTGCTCATCATGTAACCGCAATATAATCTTCCCTCCTTCAACATCAATGAGGGTCCTTGCTGTTCGCATGAATGGTCGACCTAAAATAAGCGGTACTACCATGTCTTCCTCCATGTCTAAAATAACAAAGTCCGCAGGGAAAGCAAAAGTACCAACCGAAACAATTAAATCTCTAACCACCCCTCTGGGTAAGATAATTGACCTATCAGCTAATTGCAAAGTAATTCGTGTAGGTTCACATTCTCCTAAACCAAGCTTTAAATACATAGATAAGGGCATCAAATTAATACTCACACCTAAGTCACATAAACCCTTACCACAATTCACATTACCTATCGTGCAAGGTATGACCGGAGTACCTGGATCATCAAGCTTAGGTGGAAGCTTCTTCGAAAGAACAGCTGAAACACTCTCGGTAAGCTGCACAGTATCCTTCTCCACTAAAGACCGCCTATTGGACATGATGTCCTTCATGAACTTCGCATATATGGCATCTACTTCAAAGCTTCAGAAAAAGGAATGTTAATTGTTAGTTTCTTAAAGATACTTAAAAACTTACCAAACTGCTTATCCAAGTCTCTCTTCTTCAACCGGTTCAGAAAAGGAACTGGCGCTTCAACAACTGCGCGTCGTGGAGGTGTGGAAGTCTTAGTAGTCTTGCTAATTGCCACCTCCTCTTCAGCTGGTTCCTCCTGAGAACCTG
This sequence comes from Limonium bicolor, assembly GCA_023374045.1. Taxonomy (NCBI): domain Eukaryota; kingdom Viridiplantae; phylum Streptophyta; class Magnoliopsida; order Caryophyllales; family Plumbaginaceae; genus Limonium; species Limonium bicolor. The sequence goes on from CM041776.1 coordinate 423,450,619, forward strand.
CTGGTGCAGTTTCTTCATTCTGCTCAACATTAGGAAGAAGAGCCTCAACTTCAGGGACCACCGGGTCAAGCTATGTACCACTCCTTAATGTGATCGCCTTGGCATGTTCTCTCGGATTCTGTTCCGACTGACTAGGCAAGGAACCCAAAGGACGCTGAGCCAACTGCTGAGAAATCTGAGACAGCTGAGTCTCGATGTTTCTATTGAATGTCCTCTGATCATTATTGAAGGTCCTCTGCTCCTGATTGAAGGCTTCCAGCTCATTGAACTTCTTCATGTTAACCGAGATGAAATCATTCATTATGGCCAGAACTTCATCCATACTAGAAGACGCTCCACCACCTGAATTCTGTGCTTGCTGATTCTGCAGTGGCTGCTTTTGATAAGAGGAATTATACTGCTGTTGGGGCCTCTGATTGTAATTGATGTTACCGCCAGCTTGGTAACGATTCTGCTGCTGAGAATGGTAACCCGGGTTTGCCTTGATTTCCAAAATAATTGCCCGGTCTGTTACCAACATAATTCGCCGCCTCTTCTTGTGGTGGAGTACATTGGCACATGTTAGAAGCCCTACCACAATATTCACAAGGTGGATAAACCTCAGGAGCAGCTGCTGCATTGACTGCGGATTCATCACTGCACACATATGCTCAAACTGCTTTGACATCGTTTCTATCTTGGCAGCCAGAAAAGTGTTCGAATCCACTTCATAAACTCCACCAGGTTTCTTCGGTGCAGCTTCTCCGGCTCTCGTACCTCCCCACTGATTAGCTGCTGTAGTAATAGTCTCTAACAGCTCTTTGATTCTTGTAATGGGCAGCTCCATCAAACTTCCTCCAGCGCATGTATCAACCAACAACCGGCTAGACAGATCCAAGTCTTTGTAAAAAGACTGCAGTACAACCTCTTCTCCTAGTCTGTGATGCGGTACCTTCCTTACTATCCCTTTAAAACGCTCCCAAGCTTCAGATAACGTCTCACCGGCAAACTGTTTGAAGTTGGTAATTTCTCCTCTCATGGTTGGCATCCGAGAGGGTGGAAAATACTTCGCCAGGAATGCATTAGCCAACTCTTCCCAAGTAGTGATACTGTCAGGCGTCAGCGAGTTTAACCATTCAGCTGCTCTATCCCTCAGGGAGAATGGAAACAGAGTGAGCCGAGCAACCTCCTACGAAGCTGGTGTCGAACACGCTCCTACCAATCTCAGGAATGTGGTGAGGTGGACATTTGGGTCTTCAGTAACTGTCCCGCTGAACTGAGGTGCGTTCATCACCATGGTCACGTAGTGGGTCTTGAACTGCCACTGCACTCCTACTGGTAATGCAGGAATCACTATCGGCGACACCAACCCTTCAACACTTGGACGGGTGTAGTCCCTCATCTGCCTCTCGTTGTTTGCCATGTTAACTGCTGGTTGAACTTTCGGACCCTCTTCGACAACAGGTGGTTCAAGCACCCTCTCCTCAACTGGTGGATCCAGATTCAATTCCCTATGAAGCTGTCTTGCAAACCTCTCGATCTCGAGATTGAGTTCGAACTCCGGTTCTCCTGCAGAGCGGGTTTTAACCATAAACCTAGAGTTAGTAAACTGAAGCTAAAATAGCGTAAATTAAAAGAACAATAGCAATTAAATTAAAACAACAAAAATAAGAGAAAGATAAAAAGAAATTAACTCACAAAATATGCAGATAAAAATCCTAATTACTAAACACAGAATGTTCAAGTAAAGAAATAAAATCAAAAATAAAATCTGGAGAATAAAAGAAATCTAAAGCAAAAATAAAACTATCCTAAACTAATAACTATACTAAACAAAATCATAAACACGGAACAGACGTAACTGAAAAGGAATACCCGATCGGCATGCATAAGCAAATCACGCTGATTAAAGGGAAAAACAAAATAAATTAAATAAACAAAAATAAAGAAAATAAAAATAAAGACTAAACTAAATAACCGTGCCTCCCCGACAACGACGCCAAAAACTTGTTGGGGTAAAACCTAACGGCAAGTGTACCGGTCAATTCTAGCAAGTTTTAATAGAGAGTATTCCCTAAGTATCGAACCAGAGGAGGCGATGTCTAGTTTAAATCTTTACTAAACAGAAAGGAATAAAAACTAAATAACAGATTAAAACAGGAAATTGGGGGTTTGATTTGGTGATGAGCAAAAGCTGTAAACAGATTGTAAAACAGTAAAAAGCAAGAAAATAATTGTTACGAAGCTGATTTGGGAAAGAAATCCCGGTTTACTACTGCACCCTAAATCTGTAATTCCTTTCCCTAAGTGATTCCTAAAACAATTCTGAATAAAACCCTAGAACAAAGATAATTTACCTCCGGTCTCCCGCTCAATAAATTATAGTTAGCAAAGACCGAATTCTAACTCTCGTTACGAACCCACTGTTTACTAACTGCCTTAAGAAGAATCTAGAATAACGGTCAATTAGCGATTTAGAGGAATTGCCGTCTCTAAACTAACCGGTTATTTTCCTATATTCAATTGAAAGCCGCAGTCGTCACATATAAGCTAACAAAATACTAATCTTTATAATTGGCCAGATTATAAACGATTAAGAAATTAAGCAAGGAAAATAACTTTATTCAATCGAATTGCCAAGAATCACAAAGGTACAGGAATAATCAATCTAGGGATACATAGCAAACAGGAATTAAAGAAGACTACTCAGACATATTCATAATGACAATGCACAAGTTTAATAATAAAGACTCAGGGAAACAAGAACAAGAGAAAACTCTAATGTCAGTAGCCGTCGTGGATTCACTATTGTTCTTGCTTCAGCCTTCTCTCTGATAGCCTCCAAGATCTGCCCAAGACTTAGCCTTTCTCTCTCTCTTATCTTCTGTGTAAAAGTAAGCTCTATGGTGTATCCAGGCATGTTGCTCACGTTGGCAGGCCTCTACTTATATAACAATCAAAATTCTATCTTTAATCTCTTCCTTCCACGCTGATTCTGGCTGCGTTTTATCTAATTGGTCCGGGACTTGGTCCGTGTATGAAGTCCCGGACCACACTCTGAAATACTCCGAGAATTCACATACAGGTATGGTCCGGGACTTAAGATATGTATCAAGTCCCGGACCGGTAATTGAAACAGGTCGAGCGTCATGCCGTCGGTTGGTCCGGGACTTAGGGTTTGTAACAAGTCCCGAACCAGTCTCCAAAATAGATCGAGAGTAGCTCCAATGGATGGTCCGGGACTTAGGGTATGTGCAAGGTCCCGGACCCATCCTAAATTTGAGAGATAATGCAAGTCTTCACTCTGTTCAACATGTTTGACCGTCCAGAATGACATTACAATGATCGGGAATGCGTTTTCTTGAGATTTTCACCTGAAATAACACGTAAACCCATCATAGATGACAATTGCAAATAAAAGCATAAAACTAACCATAAGGCGGGAACTTATTGACAGATAACGATGAATTAAACACAAAATAAACCCCATAGACATAGATAAATTCCCGACTTATCATGTAGTCCTCTTGTAGGTTGTCTCTTTGGGCTTGCCTCTGACCAATCTGCCCCACGCTTATGGCCAGCTCTTGCAACTATCTCATAGGATCGTTCCCTGCCATAGCTACTTGACGAATTCTACTTCTGGTGCGATATACGAAGTTGGATCGGCCAGCCAGTCCTGCATCCCTGGAACTCAAAACTGAATTCCTAATCATGAACCACTGATTATTGTCATCAATGCTTAATTCACAAGATCTAATTCCCTATAATTGATTCCCCATCTCACATCGCAATCCAATACTAAAGATTCTTGTATAGTATATATACTAATGTATTTGTATATGTATGTATATATGTATATATATAGTGCCACACAAAACAATTCACCTCCAACTCTTAATACGTCTCACAATACACGGGAGTAGATAACTTAGAACATTCCATCATAGAAGAATCAAACACATAATACACCATAACACACAAATATATTCCCCCAAAGACGGCTTATTCCAAATTTTAACCTTTTCAACCAAAGTCTTAACTTATTTCAAAAACACAGCTCTGATACCACCTTGTAACACCCCAGATTCTACCTCATTATAAAGTACGAAACGATACGAATCTAACGCTGCAAACAAAAACTAAAACGAATGTCAAACGAGTTTTAAAACTGAGTAATAAGGTCTGTCCGACCTTGCGTCCGAACTGGGATGTTCGGACGAGGTCCGATAGATTTAAATGAATGTCCGAACTTGTGTCTGGACTTTGACGTTCAGACACAAGTCGAGAGTTCAAAACACACCAGGAAGTCCAAGACGTCTGAACTTGTGTCCGGACTTTGAAGTTTGGACACAAGTCAAGGGTTGAAATCCATGAAGTCCAGTCATGTGTCCAAATGTCTAAGTTCGGACATAAGTTCCAATAAAATCAGTTGTACGTGGTCCGAACATTAGTGCGGACATGTAAGTTCGGACCAATGCCGAGACTTACAAGCTAGAACCATCCTCGCATGTTGTCCGAACATGCACATGTTCAGACAGATGTTCAGACAACGCTTAAACTATAAAACTTGGAAAACTTTTGGGGCCTGTCCGAACATGTACGGTTGGACGTATGTTTGGACATAGCCAAAATCTCAAAAACTAAATTAATTCATCCTTCATTGCAAAACTAAGAACTTATAAGTCTTAAAAACATGTCTTATTAATACTCATAAACTCATAATATTTAACATAATCAAGGTTGTTGTAACTTAAATAATAGCGGAATATAAACTAAATCTGAGGCATTACTGCCACACTCAACCACTTGAGTGCTCAAGCTAATCCTCTTCCACCAACACCAAGTATTCTAGAAAATAAAACCCAAATAATGTATGTGAAAACAATGCCATCTTGACAGAATACAATTATTCCTAACATATATACGGCAACGCGATCCCAACCCTAACCCTTAGTTGTCAATACCTGCGATCAGAAAACATATATACACACAAGAAAGGACCGCACAAATCAGTGAAACTGAGTAAATTTTGTCTCATATCGTAAAATACATTTTGAAATCCTTTTTAATAATCAAGAAAACCAACAGAAGGTATCACAATCCAACGCTCCAAACTGTTGTCCAGCAACCATATCCAACATAATAACAGGGGAGGTTTCACAAGGAACTAATCACTTACATCCACGGATGGACACCCAATACGGGGCCGCAATAATAATACCACCTCACCCCAAGTTTAAGTGTGCATTCCCCTCACCAACCTGTGACTAGATAAAATAGATCATAGAGCTTAACTGCATTTCACTGTTCGCAGCGCAATTATATATACACGGAGTACAAAGTACCAATAATTTACACGGAGTACCAAAGGTACCAACAAGTTTACACGGAGTACCAACCGGTACCAATAACGCTATCGTTCCAGTGAAAGTCTCCCAAATCGATAACCAGTTCCTCAGGTTTGTAAAATCATAAACCTCCCATTCACCATGGTTCAGGGGAATAAATTCCCAAATTAGGGTTTCAAAATCAAGAATAAATCATCAACATTCCACAAATTCAATCAATTATGAGCACAGTGATTTACCTGGTCACACGCTCCACTACGAGAATGGTTCAGCAAATTCATAGATATCTCCCGTCAATAAATTCGGAATCTAAAATTATAAAGAGCCATCATTCAGAAACTCACCAATCCACAACTACAATAGATAATACCTTAACCTTAGCTAGGTAGTAACCCTTACCCTTCTAGAGACTCTAATTTGGCACCAGAGAAGAAGAAGCTTGAAGAAGACAGAGAATGAAGATGAATATAAAGTTGAGAGGGGAAGAGTGTAACACGTCGTGATAACCGGTGAGGAAGATGGAAGTGGGGAGGGGTATAAATAGAATAATTTCAATAAACAAAGGAGGAAGATAGTAAAATAATTAGTTTTCAAGGAAAAGATAAATTATTATGGAATAATTAATTTAGAAGAAGGTAAGAAGTGGAAGAATAGATCTGGGAGAAGATAAGAAGTAAAATAAGATAATTAATTTAGAAGAAGATAAGAATGACCGTAATATATTAATTTATGGAAAGGGAAGGACATATTAAAATGATTAATTTAGAAGAAAAGAGTAAAATAATTAATTTATTTTCCCTGAGCTCGTTACTAATTTGTCTAACTTAATATCTACCCAATGTAAGCTATATCTGATTGTATAAAATACTTGTAACGATTTATGTAATTTGATATTCCTAGCTCAAAATATACGGGTATTTCAGTAACACCCATTAGGTTTTGACTTCCACTACTGAGAGTAGATGATAAGTTAAAATTAGTTTTAACTTAAACTTCGGTCTTAATAAATACCGGCTAGTTTTGGGTGTTACACTAATTAACCTTGATATGAAATTAGGCATATTGTACGGGTGAAAATGTATATTAGGAAGTGTACTGGCCTGTCGTTGCAAGTTTTCCTAGGTAGTATGCCCCGGGTTATCGAACCAAAGGAGGTTGTGTCTAGTTTGAGTCTTTAATCTACCTAACTAATAAACTATAAGAAAATAACAATAGTAAATTGAGGGTTTGAAAGCGGAAATTAAACGATTAATTAAAACTAAAACAACTAAAAGTGATTCTTTAGCAAATCTAAAAGGGTGAATCCTGGTTTACTACTTCTCCCTAGTTTATCAATTCCCTTCCTGAGTATTTTCTAAATTCTAGATTGTAGCCTCAGATCTAAATTAATCTAAAACAGGTCCTTCGCAAGATAGATCTTTACTAGCAATTCCCAATCCTAACTCTCGTTACGAATTTACAAATTAACTAGTAGTGTTAACAATTCATTTGTTTCTAGTCAGCTAATCCCCACGAATTGCTGGATCAAGTTTCATTGGTAATATTCCTAAGGTCTAATGTACGCCGCAGTTCTCACTCGTAAGCAATTCATACCAAATAAACTCAAGCAACAATTAATCACAAGAGAATTCAATAATAAACAAGGAATAAAACTACAATCAGTATAAAATTTATATTTAACAACTCAGGAAGCAAAATAAAACTAGTTGTTCATAGCAAACCAGTATTCTAACGGCTACTCAGACATCGAGACAAAGAAATAATAACAATGTTAAAGAGATTAGAAAACATCATCTAATTGTAGAACGATGACGAATTCAGTCTCTGTCTTCTGCTCCGGTTTGTCAAAACTGTCTGATGTCTCCCTTTGTGTCTGACTTCTATGCGGCTAGGTTAGAATTATATTCTCCATTGTCGTATCAATGCATGCGCCTCTGTATATATGCCACCATCTTGTCGATTTGTGTGTGTGGGCTGAATTCTCTGCGTCCCCAAAATTCAAATGTCTGCGCCTCACTACTGCATGGGCTGCCCGTTCCACCGCATGCATTTGTATTCGCATGTGAAATGCAGCCGTCCTATAATCAGTATACAGCTCGTGTGTATTCATCATGATGCATGGTTCACGAGCATGTGCAAATCGAAGTAGTCACACACGTCATGCATGTAGATCCATGCAGCCCAATATTATGCATGTAGGTCAAGGATGAATAATTAATTGGATTGATCCACCATACTTAACATCTAGAAGAGTACGTCCCTTTTCAAAGTCAAAGTTGTCGGCCATGTCCAACGACAGCACGTGAAATGATTTCGCTTCTTATGGCTCTCGGGTCCGAGAATTGAAAAAAAAATAAGTAAACCCGGACCATTGCAATATATATGCAGTAGTTTTTGTTCCTTTGTGGTCCAGGTTTATAAACCCGTACATAAACCCGCACCATGTTGTAAATTGAACAAAATGTTCGTTTCTACTTCTGTTTGGTCCCGGACTTCATCGTTAAGCTCTCAGCACACATTCATAAGTCATTTTCTTCATTATTTCATCTGTTTTAGCACAAAACCACAAGTAAGGGGAGTTCTTCGCATATAACATAAAATAACATATAAGTAATGAATTTATCATGTAAACCAATACAATATTAATTACATTAAGCGTAGAAATATAGATAAATTCCGCACTTATCAACTACCCCACACTTGGTTTGCTTGTCCTCAAGCAAATAAAGAGTATAACTGCTCCAAACCGAAACATTAAACTCCAAGATCAAACATAAGTGGAAGGAAAACAAGAAAAATGACAATCATAAAAAATCAATCTACTCTAAAGTGTCAGTTTTCGCAAACAGTGAAAAGAAAATAATTTAAATAAAAGCATGAATAAGCTGAACTGTAGAAACTAAAACACAATTTAGCTTAGGACCTTCCACCAATTTCATTCCATTACCCTTTGGATGACAGGGGTGTGAAGTAATGTCTTATTCCGTATTACCTTTCAACACCATGCACTCATGATCAAAAACTAAAAAAAATTGCAATTGAATATTTCGTATGCAAAAACTTTTCTTCGTCAAGAAATAAAAACAAACGATTTATTAAATTAATTGCATAGTTGTTCCTGCATCCAGACTTTACTCTTTATCCCTGTAACGACTTTGGGCCAACTATCCCAGATCACGAGACCTTAGGTAGATACGTGTGTTAAGACAAGATCATTCAGTTTTGATGATAACAAACCTTGTATTGTCTATCTAATGCATTAGTCAAGATTCATGATTCAGATAGACAGACGAATAAGTGGCTTAGCACGCAAGGTTGCAAGCGCACTTAGGTCATGAGTGGCTTAGCACGCAAGGTTGCAAGCGCGCTCAATCCACGACATGTGCCCAACCAGTCGGGCACCTGTCTGCGAGAGCTCCGTAGAACTTCTAGCACAGACAACCAGTCAGACATCGCACGAAGATTTCTCTCATGCTTAAAGATGAAAAACAAAGACGAAAGACTGCAAAGGATCGACACATTCAGTTAAGACACATACATCCACATAAGCAACTTGTTCATGACAAGCTCACGACAAAAGGAGAAGTTCATTAATGCACAAGATAACAAAGCTATAAATGAACATCATTACATAGCCGTAATGAATTCAGAAGAGGCATTTATGAGCATTTAATGAGCCAAACAGAATGAGGCAAGTGGGGCACACAAGTGGTGATTGACCTATCAAGAGCGTTGCCGCCAACTTGACCAACCATGAGGCGACACGTAGTTCAAAGCCTCCAGATCAAGTTGAAGAATCTCTGCAAGTCTAGTGTGGCTGTTATGTGAATAATCGAAGTTGTAGTCGACTCCTAGAAGTCTAGGGATTAATAGGACGGTAGTTACATCCTACCAACCGTGTATATATACTTGCATTTATTCCATATGTAAGTAAGCCTGTACAAGAGAAAATATAGAGATAATCTGGGTAAGTGTGGATCAAACTTAGGAGTGTGTGTAAGTGCTAGAGAGTTGGTGAGCTAGATAGGACTGGGTTAGAGTATCAATACATTGGGTATTTGATAGAACGATAGGTCAGGGAACGGTCGGTGAACCGTAGGCTGATAGTCAGGAGAGGGTTGAAGACTTTAGGGGTAAAGTCGAAACTGTCCCGGGAGTCCGTGTGCGGGGCAATGGAGGTTGAGTGAATTTCGTGTGTGTAAATTCTCAATCGAAATGTGTTTTCCAGTTTAAGTTTATCTCGCGTCCATTCCTAAACTATCAAGTTTTATTAGAGTCCACGATACGTCCACGACACATCGGGGACGCGTCAAGAGCGCTTGCTGGTTTCAATTGGTATCAGAGCGGGTCTCTTCTAGAGAGCTAACTGCTTTATAAGGCGATCTAGATGTCTCATGCAGGAATTCTAGCAGCAGAAGAAGGTTCTGCATCAAATCGACCACCACTCTTCAATGGAGACAACTACACTCACTAGAAGAATAAGATGTAATTTCATATCAAGTCTGACGATCCAAGAATGTGGAGCGTGATAACACATGGAGAGTACACTTTCCAGAATACTCAAGGACAAGCCATATCTATCGACACATGACGGATGATCAAATCAAGAAGCTGGTATTCAATGCTCGAGCTATAAGAATACTTCACTGTGCACTACTACCTAAGCAATACTCCAAGATTGCTTAAGCTAAAACAGCCCAAGAGATTTGGAAAACTCTCGAGGTTACTTATGAAGGGAATGATGAGATCAAAAAGACTCGCATTGAGTTGCTACTCACTCATTAGAAGCTATTCAAGAAGGAAGAAAGGAGAGCATTTCTGAAATGCATACAAGGTTCACTAAGCTGATCAATGAAATGTTGGTGCTTGGAAGAACTATCTCTAACGAGGATCAAATTCGGAAGTTCCTCAGATCTCATCCTGCCTCCTTTGACAGCAAAGCCAATGCCATGCAAGAAGTGCATGATCTCTCCAAGATGTCTCTGGAAGACATGCTAGGATCTCTAATGGCTTTCGAGTTAAAACTACAACACAGGAATTCAGAAAGCTCATCAAGAGATAGAGGGAAAGGCATAGCCCTTCAAGTAGCTGAAAATGAAAGATCCGAGTTAGGAGATGACAATGATGAAATGGTCCTCTATGCTAAAAGGTACGTTCGAAAGTTCATAAATAAAATGAGGAAAGGCAAGGAGTCCAAGGAGTCAGATGATCAAAAGAAAAAAATGACAAGTGTTTTGGGTGTTCAAAACGCGGACATCATATCAAAGACTGTCCTCAATGATCCCGAGAGGACAACGACAGGGTCAAAAAGCCTGTCCGACGATCATTCAACAAAGGACCAAAGAAGGAAGCCTTCATTGCCGCATGGGGAGATTCTGAACGGAGTGATGACAATCAAACCTCAGACAGTGAGAAGGCTCACCTATGCCTTGAAGAAGTGTGCTTGATAGCAGAAGGCAATCATGTCTCAGAATCAGAAGAAGAACATAAGGTAAACTATTCTAAACTTAGAAGGAGAATTCAAAAGGCTGAACTTCTAGGACTTAGAAAGTTTTCTCTTACATTAGTTGATCACCTAGAGGCATTAGAAACTGTAAACGATGAACTTTTGGAGAAAATGAAAATTGAGAAAAACCTCGGATAAAAGCAAGGTAGATAATCTCATGAGGGCACTCATGAAATTAAAAAGAGATTATAATGAAATTCTCTCCGTTCATGAAAAATTGAAGTATGAAAAACAACCTGAAATCGATGAATTGATTGTTGCGCTTAGCACAAAAGAAAAGGAACTAGCTACCTTCAAAGAAAAATATTCTAAGATAGATGTTGTTTCTAAGACACCCATGAGGAGAAGCAAATGACATGTCAGATACAGGTCAGAGACCAGTCGTAGAGATGTCTGCAGCTTATGCAGACAACCTAGTCATCACGAATCCAATTGCTATAAAACGTGTTTTATGAGGCATTGGCAACTACAAGAAACTAGACTAAAACTGGGTAGTAAAAAATGATCTTAGAACATTTAAGGTGGAAATGGGTCCAACCTTTCTATGGATCCTAACCCCACACCACTAACGTGTTTAGTGCAGGATCGTGAGAATGGACCCCTGCTGGTACATCATCGAAATGGGTGCTCTAAACACCATGACAAGAGACAAAAAAGTTCTTCTCACTCGAACGAGAAGCCAAGGAACTGTTTCCTTGGCGACAACAAGAAAGGAAAAATCATTGGTGTAGTACGGTGGCATTACATCTGATTATGTCATAGATAGTGTAAATTTAGTTCATGGTTTAAAACGCAACTTGCTTATGTTTTCTCAAATTTGTGACAAAGGTAATTCAGTTCACTTCTATCCTAAACATTGTAGCATAGTAAGTTAAAACAATGGCAAGAGTTGTTAAAGGGAAAAGTGGAAAATGTTTATGTAACTAGTTTGGAGGATATGACAGTCCTAATCTTCCATGCTTGACTGCTTCAATAGATGACTCTACACTATGGCACAAAAGACTAGGGCATGTTAGCACTTCTTTATTAAGAAAACTTGCCAAGAAAACATTGGTAAGAGGTCTCATTGAGATTAAGAAATCTGAGACAAATCTTTGTGACGCCTGTGTTAGAAGCAAACAAACTAAGATTTCTTTTAAGTCAAATAACTTAGTTAGTACATTCAAAGCCACTTGAATTACTTCACATGCTTATGTGGACCCATGCGAATCAAAAGTTTTGGAGGAAATTGGTATGTATTTGTGATGTTGATGATTACTCACGGTTCACTTAGACACTCTTTATTGCTTCCAAAGACGAAGTCTTCGAGAAATTTCAAGCCTTTGCAGGAAAATTCCAAGTACAACTCAACCTCAAGATCAAAACTCTTCGGTATGATCATGGGTCAGAGTTTGAGAATCAACAATTCATGGATATGTGTAAACAACATGGGATTAGTCACATATATTCAGCACAGCACAAGAAACACCCCAATAGATGGGGTAGTTGAGCGAAAAAACAGAACACTACAAGAGGTAGCCAGGGCCATGCAATTGGGGAGCAGTCTTCCTTAGGTCTTCTAGGCAGAAGTAGTGGCAACTGCATGTTACAATCACAAATAGAACGCTCTACGACCTATCCTCAGCAAAAACTCCCTATGAGTTAATCAAGGGAAGAAAACCAAACATAAGTCCTTTCAGGACCTTTGGTTGCAAATGTTATGTCCACAACAATGAAAAGGGTCCCCTTGGAAAGTTTGATGCATGTAGTGATGTGGCCATCATCCTTGGATACTCTAAAAGACCGGGCATACAAAGTATAACAATAAAAGGACACTGAAGGTGGAGGAAGTGTGCACGTGGTGTTTGATGAGGCTGACGTACTCAAGATCAAGAAATTTGATGAAGATGAAGAACTTGGATTTGATCTAGTTGATGAGGATCCATAAATAATCCCAAGATGAATCACCGACTGAAAAACTTGCCCGATAGGTCAGCAATAGGTCAACAACAGGTCGACGAAGGAAACAATGATGTCGAGGATCCTCTCTCTTCTTCATCACCATTCTTCAATCTCGTGCTTTGTACAAAAATCATCCATTGGAGAATATCATATCAGACATATCCAAAGGAACCCAGATAAGAGCACAGACTCGAGATCTTCTAGCTTTCTCAACGATAGTCTCCACCCATCGAGCCCAAGAACGTCAAGTAAGCTCTTTGAGACTCAGACTGGATCAATGCAATGCAAGAAGAACTAAGCCAGTTCGGAAGATGCAAAGTCTGGCATCTTGTGCCTCGTCCTACTCATCAAGGAGTACTTGGCACAAAATGGGTCTTCAGAAACAAACTGAATGAGATGGGAGAAGTAGATAGGAACAAAACTCGTCTGGTAGCTCAAGGATATCGTCAACAAAGAAGGGATAGACTTCCAAGAAACTTTGCTCCGTGGCAATGATGGAGTCCATCCGATTACTAATGCATTTGCTGCACACAAAGGAATCAAACTCTTCCAACTTGACATCAAAAGTGCCTTTCTAAATGGGTACGTCAAAGAGGAAGTATATGTTCAGCAACCCCCAGGTTTTGAGACGCAAGAAGGAAAGGGCATGGTACTTAAACTCGACAAAGCTCTTTATGGGCTCAAACAGCTCCAAGATCATGGTATGATCGTCTTTCTTCCTATCTCTGGAAAAACCAATTCAAAAGGGGAAGGTGGATAAAACCTTGTTGTGTACAACAACAACAGGGATTTCCTAATTGTGTAAGTATTATGTTGATGATATAATCATTGAGGCCTCTGATGAGAAATATTGCAAAAAGTTTGAAGCTTTGATGAAAAAGGAATTTGAGATGAGTGATCTGGGAGAATTGAAGTTCATTCTAGGTGTAACGCCCCACATTTAACAAAATGCACCGGAATAAAATACTAAGGCGATTACAGATCATCGGGTTCTAAACACCCGACACCAAACCTCACCAATTACAACTTATAATACTACAAATGCTACGGTATGAACTCGAGAAAACAACATAAACATAACTACAAGTAAAATAGAATAACTCTCCACAATTCCTAATTCCCATCCCATCACTCATACTCTTCGTGGCCACCTGTATAAACAATTTTGTACTTGTAAGATGAAACCAAGCAGCCTACCCCGGAGGGGTGAGTCAGTTCCCTGGAATGGAACTGGTACAATTCTCCAAAACAATAATTAAAACATAATTCTTAAAATAAACAATAACTTGAAGTCAAATGCTTAAAACGAAAACAGAAGAACAAGGCATATCAAAATCCCAAGTCAAAGGTAACAAGTCAAGGATAGAGATAAATAACAGGAAAGTAAAGTTAGTCAATTACAAAGAAACCACACCATAAGTTAGTGAACATCCATTGCTCGTGTTAGATTCAGTTCCAATTTATGAGTAGAAAGACCCAAGTAGTCACTAGGACTAGGAATGAAGAAGAGATCCAAGAACCAACAATTCAAGAATGGAATAAACCAAATGGGAGAGATGACCCCCACCGTCAAGTACGTCCTTTTAGGACAGGGGATATACAACCCCTCACTGTTTACAACGTCCTTTTAGGACAGGGGATATATAGCCCCTCACTGTTACCGACCCGTTCTCAGTCATCGGTGAAGACGTGCCACTATAAAAAAAGTATCATTTACTAACACACAGTTTTACTAACACTAATTTAGTGTCGCTATAAGTATAATTTACTGACACATTATATGTGTCGGTAAAAGCTAAATCATTTTTACTGACTCATTTATTAAAGTGTTAGTGCACACCTAATTTTTACTGACTCATTTATTGAAGTGTCAGTACATACCTAAACTTTACTGACATAAATCTTTATTTTACTGACTTATAAAATTTAAAGTCAGTATAGTAACTAAATATATCTATACTGATAAGTTCTATCAGTCACTAAAACCTATCTACCTACAGAAAAAAACTGGCGCCATCTTTACCGCTCACTAATCTATCTAAAATTCAAGTAAGCGCGCAAATACCTACGCTAGTTACCTCCCCTTCAAATCGACAGTACCAAAAATGTTTCAGACGCGCGAACTACACCAGGAGCGAACAAGAGGTAGAAGAAATTAGAAGCTCCAAGTAAGCACGAGCGAACAGGAGGTAGAGAACTTAGGAAATTGAATCCCAGAGGTAATTTCTCTACGTTTCCCCCAATTTGAGATTAGGGTTTGTATTCAGTTGCTGTGGTTTGATTGGTTGGGTGGTCTCCTTGGCGGTGTTGCAGCTGTGTTTTCCGATAGTAGTTTCTTGGTTTGTAACGCGGTGGTGGTGGTGGGGTTTTTGGGACAGGAGAGAGAGGTGACGATTGTGGGATTGATAGAGATTAAAGATCCAAACTGTAACATTAATAGTCACTGACAATTGTTTGCTGCTTGCTTCAACAGCTTGCAAAGGTTTTCTTTGCTCTTGAATGACTCCTTACTCCACAACCAAGCACCTCAGCCAATTTCATACACTCTTCTGCTTTCTGTTCCACGTTATTGTGTGACTCTTGCTCCTGAAAGTTAATACATTTGCCTTCTGTATTCCTAGTCGTTGAGTTATGGATTAATTCTACCGACAAATGGATTTCTCTTTGATAGATATTCCTCGTTACTGGAGATCCTATTCCTTTCGTCTTGCCTGTCTCTTGAGTTACCTGAATTGGTTCCTCCTTTGTGAACAGTTTGTCAAACGCACTCCACATTCAACTTCTTTTTGCCCAAGTTCATTTATGTCTATTTCGGCGCTCCTCTTGGTGTATGGCTAGTACTGACAGTTTTGGCTCATTGCCCGAATGACTAACGAACTAGGAAGTAGATATTTCTTGTGATTAGATTTTGAGTTACGGGCAGGATTTTATATCAAAACAGGGAATGATGTTGCAGCTATATGGATATATGCAATGGATTTCTAACGGTAATCTGTTGGAGATGGTTGTGGATAAATTGAGTCCTTCCGTGAGTGGATCTTCTTCCCTTAATAATTTTGTTCATGAACTTTCTCCTTGTCTCTGAACTGGTTGGATCGGTTGCATGTTGTTGTATTCAAGTTCTTTGCAGCTGTATGTTGAATGTTCCTGAATAGGAACTGTGGGAAAGATATACAGTTGTTTTTAGTATTATGATCTGCCCGTCAAGTTCATGTTTCTCTCTTTGAATGGTGCAGAGTCGTCCTGAAGTTCAACTAAAATGCAGTAGAAACTCTTTGCATTAATTCTCGTAATCTTGGGTTGACTCTTGCCACTAAACTATCTAGCCCAGGTTTTACTTTTTGATCTTTTACCATCAGTTTATCTGCTGCGATTCCATTTTCTTTATTAAAAACTTGCTGCCTCTGAGCTTGAACATTTTTCTCCTTATAGTTTTGTTTCACACGAGTCCTTGTTAATGACTTACTGCATTAGAAGACTCTGATTCCAACTCTGGCCTCGTCCACGCGCTCTCTGTGTGTATATCATTGCTTGACCCCAGAAGATCAGTATCTTCAGTGATGATGCTTTCTTTACATGGCCAGCATATGTATGAGGATGTTATTATACAGTAGATCCTAACACTGTCAAAGTGTTGCTTTTGAAATTAGATTTGTTAGATGACGTTTTGCTCTGTCATTTCTTTATGCAATTAAGTTTCGATGAAATTTTGTAACTCGATAGTTTTTGATGATGATTAGCTCGCATATGCCAGTGCCACATTACTTTTATACTAGCCTGTTGTGA
The DNA here is from genome assembly GCA_023374045.1 of Limonium bicolor. NCBI lineage: Eukaryota > Viridiplantae > Streptophyta > Magnoliopsida > Caryophyllales > Plumbaginaceae > Limonium > Limonium bicolor. The sequence goes on from CM041776.1 coordinate 423,467,182, forward strand.
GCTAGAACTTAATATTGCTGCTAATGTTGCTTTTGCCAAGCTTTATGTGACTCTGTAATGACCAAGTTTTAATAAAATCATGGTGCAGGTGATTTTCTCACTCTTTTAAATGTAACAACTGATGAGAAGGTTTTGCCTACACCTTATGGTCTGCTGAAGCCTTCTCTTGGAAAACAGCGGTTGAAGGTTCGTAATGTTTATGCTTGTTAGCTCTTCTTGTTGTATCAGTTTTTCATCTCATAACTTGACATTGTTGGAAGTGTTAGATACCATGAATCATAATGCGAGCATGAGAAGGCTATAATGAAGATCAACTTTCATCGAGTGAAAGAATACTAATGGTCTCTCTTGCTAATGAATATTTTCTGCTTATCTTGGATAACCATTTACTTAGGTATCTTCTATCTTTGTGACGATATAATTTTGTGTGTGCAGGTGCTAAGTAAAAGAATGTGGATGAAGTCAAGATTTTATTTTAGAAGTAGGAGAAGTATGAAGAAAGAGAGAGAGTGATATGTTACATTCTAAACTCGTTTAAGAACAATATTGTATTTTTGACTTAAACTCAACTTATCTTGATGTTGATTACAATACTTTTGGAGGATAATGATGAATGTTAGTGTTTGGACTTGCGCTATTGTAAACTCTTAACATTTTTAATGGCATTGGAGCTTATTGAATACTACATTTATTGTTTGAAAATTCATAGGTCATTTTATGAATTATTGTATATATCAACAAGTAGTTGTGCGTCAAAGTAGCTGTTACAGGATGGTTATTTCTGTTTGTATAATCATCCTTTACTAACATAAATTATGAGTTAGTATATATGTATGTTGACACTTACTTTTGTGTAAGTATAGCTATTGCAGTATGGTTTTTTCTGTTTGTATAAACAGCTTTTACTTACATAATTATGTGTTTAGTATATAGGTAGGTATACTGACACTTAGTTTTGTGTTAGTATAATTCACAAGCTATTCTATCACTTACATTAAGTGTTAGTATAGATGATCTGCCTTTACTGACTAAGAAAATAAGTGTCAGTAAAAGCTCAAAACCTTTTAAATAAAAAACACGACACCCATATATGTGTCGGTATAGACCTATAGTATCTGAGGTTATACCGACTCTTTTTTTATGTGTCGGTAAAGGTCAACTAAGTCTATACTAACACTTTTTGTGGCTATACTGACACAAATGTGTCTGTAATGGCATTTTTTTTGTATTGCGCACGTCACAACAAAAGACTCAGCTCATGGATGAAACGATATCCAGAGTCAAAGGAAGAATTTACCAAGATTGACATTTTTCCATATTCCCACTAGATTATTAACTGCACAAGTGCAATACCAAAACACTCAGTCCTACAGAGTGCAGAGGCGTAAACCCTCGGCAGTTAATATCTAATGAAACAACCACATAGGAGGAACAAATAATCATGTAAGTTTCACATTCAAGGCTCAGTTAGTCACATCAAGCTGAGTTAGTCACACACAGTTTCCTTTTGAAATTCATTTAAGCTCAATCAGCATTTTTCAAAACGACTTTTAAGTCTGTTAGCAAAGCAACTGAGTACGAGAAATTGTACCTGGTTAATGCTGTAGCAGTTCTAGTCGACTTGTGCAAATATCCAACAATACTCTGAGGAATATTAAAGGTAGTTTATCATCAATAACTTGTAGCCTAAGTTAAACTTAAGTAAATTCCTCACTCTTAATTCTAAATCTCAATTATCTTGTAAGCCCTCGCTTAAATGTTATGTATAACCTTTGACTATTTAGAATGTTGTATAGTGTAAGGTCAAGGAATGTATTTTATTAACACTTGTTAATGGTTCCACTCTTACCCACTGTACTAATACTTAACCATAATTCTCACATTCAAGACTTTTGAGACCTTTATATCATAATTGCATTTTATATTATTCTGTAAATCTTAGAATCTCAATAATAATTCTTAAGCTCCATACCTTTATTCTTACTTTAGGATAACCATCGTATTATGACCTATGATGGGTTTATCTTAGAATACTATAATATTATTTCACAATGTAATGATTATGTATTTTATCAATATCTACTAGATAATCCATTATGATTAAGTTTTCCCCTTAACATAATTAAGATCTACATCATGTATGTTGGAATCATAGTGTTGTAGATGCATTTTATTATAACTTAATTGAGCTACTAAACTCAATTATCTTATCTTTAGTTCATAATGAATTTTTATTACAACCATCTACTAATCTTGTCATAATGTTGAATTACCTTAAATCTTGAAATAACTATATTATAATTAACTTAGACTTATCGAACTCATACATTTAGTATTCAGAAAGTATATTATTTTCTTTATCATTAACTATATATTAAGGTGTTTTAAGATGACCTTTTTCGTATTCTTACTTACATTTAATTTCCTAATTGTTTTATTTTTACACACATTCCCGCTATGGACTAAGTATAATCCTTTTATACTAAATTTTAATAAACTTATGTCTTAAATACATTTTTCAGATTATTTAGAAAACCTAAGGTTTCAAAGGAATAACTTAATAAATTAATCTCCTTTATTATGTTTTAGGATGAACATATATCTTAACATAAGGTAAAATTTATCTAAGAATTAAATCCTCATTCATAATTGAAATTGTCAATTATTTAATAAGATAATCTATTCTGAAAAATTCTCGTATTTTATATTCAAATAACATATTAATATTTCTAGTGCCGTAAAGTATATCAATATAATATCTTATGTACTTAGTTCCACCTGATTAAAGGTTCATGGTTTTAAATATCTAGTTTCTATTTACAAACCTTTTTTTCTTAAGTTTTAACTACTAAATACATCACTTAAATATAAACTCACATTCTGAATATTGGTAATAAACACATTTAATATGGCTTCTCTAATTTTAAGAAACTTAAGGATTATTATTTAGATTAATTCCTAATCATAGTTTAATATAGTTTTATATCCTAATCCTTTTAATGATCTTATATGAAAACATTAAGTTATTATTCAATACTATAAATGTTATGAATGATTAAATCTAGGCTTATTAATCCACTTCACAATTAGATGTAAACGTGTTTATTTACTTTATTATTAATTATATAATAAGATCTATTGGTGTAACATTTTATGCAATCTAATTATAAATTTTCCTAAGTCTTAACTTATCAATTACTTAACCCAATTATACATTTACATTCTGGTCATGGAAAAATAATTTAATACATGAAATTTAATATGGTTTATATAAATCTTATAATTTCAAAGGTAACTCTTCAAGCTTAATTTCATAACCATAATTTAACACCACCTCATATAATATTCTTTTAATAGTATTATGTATAGGTATAGTTTAACTTACTAATTCCTTCATATTCTATTTTCTATAAGGTATTTTATTCCTTTTATTTATTCTTTCGTTATCTATATATTAAGATTTATTTAAGCCATTCTTTACGTAGTGTTATTGTATTTAATTATCTCTATTCACTTTTATACATATCTACCTTCAATATATGTTTTATAATATAAAGTATTTTCTTTTGTTTCAATTAATTATTTAACTTCCATATTATATAATTAATATAAATGTAGATTAATTAAATTCCTTGATTTAACCTAAGTTACTATTTTATTCCTGGTATATATATATGTATATATATATATATATATTTGTTCACTTAAAGTTTTTACCTAAAAATATTTATTAACATTCTGTATTAAATGTTAATTTAGTCTTATTATATTATTCCCAACCTATAAAGTTTATTAATCAACTATACTTTAATTTTTTGTTACATTAAAAATCATAGATTATAAATAACTTATGAAAATTCCATAATTACAATTTTTAGACCTATTTCCTCTTGTCCAAAAATGCTCAAATTTAATATACAGTAACTATGATATTTTATACGTATTATAAAATTTTTATTTCACAAAAATCTCTTTGTTAATTATCTAAATAAATCCATAATACTCAGAACTCACAAATATTATATTTGAGTTTAAAAACTCAAAACCCATATTAATTTAAATAAAAATAAACTAGACTTTATAAAGAATATATGGTTAAAATTTCGTGCCAAAATACATTGAGGAAGGCCATTAAATAAATTCAACAAATTAGGGTTTTATTCTGGAATTTATAATACTTAATATACTACTAATACCCACGTTATAATCTCGGCCGTTCGTTTCTCCTAACTACAATCGGACGGCCCAGATCTGTCGAGTTCATTAGGAATCCCCAAATCGCCACGAATAGAGATTGATCAAATTCTCTCAATCCACAGAACAAAATTCGATGATTCTTGTTTCATTGGATTCGAAATTGAAAACCGCGGTTGCAATGGTACAAATTTCATGAATTATAATGCACTTATCAATAGTTTCAAATCTGGGTTTATACGAGTTAGGGTTTGTTATTATGATTCGAATTTCACAAAATTCTCTCTATACGATGCATTATATGTCAAATTGGTAGTTGGGTTAGATCTAGAATGAAAAACCAAATAACAACAATGGAGGAATTGATCGGAAACTTACCAAAGAAGCACCGGTGAGGGAATTGAAATCGAATTTCTGGAAACGTTCGAAAGTTCAGGTTGTTCGAGTAGCTAACTTTGAGGATCTATAATTTACAATATAGATCGAGTTAGGCCACGTTCTTGGGCTTATTCGAAAGAGTAAATGTAGCTCTACAAATTGTTAGAAACATCTTAATCTAATTCGTAATACATAGGAAGAAATCTAAACCGAAAGTTACGAGTTTATACCTTGCGTTTTCTATGATTTTATGTGCATGATAAATCGGGAACTTTAGACTCTTCGTTATTGCACACGATTGGGAATTAGCCTTGGGTATAAACAGAATAGTTGTAGAGGAATTAGAGATCTACAAAACAAGCTAAAGAACGCGAATTTTGATTGAGAGATGAAGAAGTTATGACAAGATGAAGTTTACCCGATTATCTCGTTTTTCTGGAATTCTAGGTTGCAGTTTTCAGGGAGGCAACTTCAGATCGAATTTGCGGTCGATGTAGAAAAAATTAGGTTGAGTATGAGTAATGGTTAGAAAGATTACTTGTAGTAGAAGAGAATGAAGAAACGGCACTTGAAAATTCTAAAAGACGGTTGAGATATCGATGTCACAAGTTAGGGTAATATTCAGAAGGTTGCTGGAAGACTTGGCCGAATTTTTAGAGGAAGTCTGGTGAGGATGACGTGGCGCCACTCCAGAGGCGCGCATGGCTGAGTCAGCAACCCTAGCCACGTCAGAAATCTTCAAAATGTTGGCTCTAAACTTCATTGTATTATAACTTTGGCTAGGATGATCCGTTTTTAACGTTCTTTTTATCATTCTTCTTGGTTTTCCATAAAATTTTTATTAGTATAGGTTTCATGGGCTGGTTTGACCATTCTTAAAAAGTCAACCCTAGTAAGGCTTAAGGAGTTTTAAGGTTTCTTCGATTTTATATTGACTTTTATGATTTAAACCAATGCTCCATACATTTCTAAAATCTTTATAATACAATTGGAGTGTCTAGAAATTTTTCCAAGATTTATTGACCTATAAATCTTATTATTAAATTCATAATACCATATAATAATTTAGTTTTGATTGTATTATGTAGGATTTAATAAAAGAAATCCCCTAAATTAATTTAAATTAATTTAGGGGTATTTCACTAGGACTTCAAGTCAAGCAAAATGACGAAGGGACTATCATATCCCAAGAGAAGTATGTAAAGGATTCTCTAAAGAAATTTGGAATGAAGGAATGTAAGATGTTTGACACACCAATGGCAGTCAGCACCAATATGGGCATCAAGACCGGTGACCGACCGATCGACCAGCAATCATACAGAGAGATGATTGGTTCTCTACTATATTTAATTGCTACTGGACCTGACATTGTGTATAGCGTTTGCTTATGTGCCAGGTTTCAAGCAGATCCAAGAGAAAGTCACCTCACAGCTGTAAAAAAATCCTGTGTTACTTAAATGGAACCATGAATCTTGGGATCTTTTACCCTAAGTTCACTAACTGTAACGTTGTAGGATTTTCAGATGCAGACTATGGAGGATCTATCACCGATAGAAAGAGCACAACATGGACAACATTCTTTGTTGGGTCACGTCTAATTGCATGGGGATCAAAGAAACAACAAAGTGTTGAAATCTCATAACTGAATCTGAATACATTGCTGCGGCAAGCTGTAGTGCTCAACTCCTATGGCTTAAACAACAAATTGGTGATTATGGCGTCAAAACAGGTACATTACCAATTATGTATGACAATATAAGTGTCATCTCTATTTCCAAAAATCCTATGCATCATTCTCATACCAAACATATTGACATTAGACATCACTTTCTTAGAGATTGTTATGAAAAGGAATTAGTTGGTTAAAGTATATGTTCTACTGAGGACCAACTAGCTGACATCTTTACTAAGCCATTAAGTAGAGAAAGGTTTACTAAGGTTGTTCATGATCTTGGAATGATATTCATTGATCACATTTAAACTGTCTTTTATTTCCCATGATATGTCACCGACATGTGAGCAACACCTGTTATATTGTCGTTTAGTAGTCAATGATCAGTTTAATGCATAGAAATTATGTCAAACGACTACTTGAAATAGATTTGTCATTTTCCACAACAAGTGAGATTAGTTTAGAGAAGGTCCAACGGATAGAAATAGGAAAACTTCTCAACGGATCGTTGACAACCGTCACGACCCCTGCCCATTATGAATAGTACCGTTAGGACATGTCAGCGAGCGGACGAGGAGCGGTCGCCGACCGTTACTCGATATCTATAAAAAGGTGACAAGAGTTCCTCTCTTGTCACACTATTGCCCTCACTCTCTCTAATCTCTCTAAGCACTCAAAGCAATTTCTTTTCTCTCTTCCAAACACTCTTGTGAGATTAGTGCAAAGAACCCTTGCCTCACAGCCGCCAAAAGAACACTCGATTGAAAAGTTTTAAACTCCAGTACAAAATCCTCTAAACAAAAATGGCACCCCAAACTGTTCTTCGATCAAAGGCTAAGAAATTCTCAAGGAAGCTTCCTCACACCAACTGGCCGACATACAGCCGACCAAATCTCTAACTTGCCTGACCAAAGAAGAGGAAGATAAACTCGTGATCAAAGTAGTACAAGAAGGCGAACTATATGCGAGTGAGGTAGAGAACATAAGAACTCATGCTCCCAAAACCTACTACCTCATTGAATCCGGCATCTTTAAACCTACTATTCTTCCTAACCCTACTCCCAAGGAAAATCCACAAATGTTTTCTCCCGCTCCTTCACCAAAAACCACCAAAATCACCACAAAGCAATCCAAAAACAAATCCAAGAGCCATTCCACCGCTATAACTGGTCACGTGACATGCACATCAAAGCGTACTCAAAAGCTAGCAGCACCACAAAAATCACACTCTACCCCAGAAAAGGCCATACGACGACTGCACTCCTTCGATGAAGAAGAAGCAACTATCTCAGCTGAAATAGAGGCAGCTGTACAACAACTGGAAGAAGAAGAGGTTCAACACGATGAACCAGCGCATAAAGATGCTTCAGTAGAGGAGATACACCAAGAGACATCAGCTGACTCAGAGGAAGAGGTGAATCTCATCGCCGTGTTTGGGGAACCACTCATTGACAGATCCGTGACACCTCAACAACAGCTTCAGGTTCAAGACAGTCACATAGAGTCGCCATCACATGTCATACTCACGCACGAGGAACGTGAGCAACTAAAGAAAGCAAAGGGCAAAAAGAAGATGGTTCATTCGCCACACGCTAAAGAGCTCGAAGAGCTTCTTCAAGCCAAGAAGGCCGTTTCCAAGCCTTAACCACCTCAACCTCTAAAGCGCCTCAAGAAACTCAAGGAGCTTGAGCCAACCTTGATCAAGGCTGAGAATGTCAACGACCGATCTTGTCCCGTCTTACACAAAATGTTGGACATAAAGTGGATGGAAAAGATGGGCCTGGGAGAGATCGTCGAGCTATTGGAGTTCCAAGGATGGGTAGACTTCTTCTAGACTCTTATCCCTGTCTACACAAAACTGCTCAATGCTAACAGAGAAATTGTTAGGATAAACTATATACAAAATGAATAAATTAATAAACTAAACCTACAACTCTACTACGGGTAGCAAAATAAAACCCGGTCGGAGTATAGTGTAAATATATTACGACCGAGAGTATCGAACCCAAGGGACTTATAGAAAACTAGTTCTAATCCAGGCAAAAGCCTATCCTATAATAACACGGGGGGAAAAGTAAATGTGATTCTAAATACATAACTAAATAAAATAAACTAACTAAATGTATGATTCGGGACTAGATCAACCCAAGCACCACTGTGAACATTTAATACATAACAAGTTTCTGAAATCACCCGAACATATGAACGTGCCGGATATCCAGCTGGATAGTTGATGCACGGCATATTCAAAGACATTGAATGTGCCGGACAGAACTAACCCGACACTAGACTCGGCAAGAATGAAATATGAATTTTTATCCCAGTTTCGAACCCCGAAAACAAGGACTCACTACCCAAATTCGAAACCCAACGATCTCTCGTCATATTTGATTGAAATAATGAAAATGGATAAGGTTATTCAACTCTTTCGGTGTTGCCCATCTACACTCTGCATCTAACAACGGTGACGGACCACTAAGATACCTTAACCAAAAACACTCTTGTCTTTTGAACCTCAAGTGAAATTTAGAAGATAGGAGAACAAGTAGCGAACTCATTCTGCCTTATATGGAAATCTGAATCTTAGAAAAACTTGGGAATATATATATATTGAATGATCAAAGTGTTTACAAGGAAGGAACTCATCCCTAACCAAACTAACAAGGATCTCTACTTCACCATCCACTCCAATTAAAGAAGAAATACATGGGGGAGAAGGAGATTAATCAAAAGCCTTAACCCGAAAAGGTAATCTTCTCTTCTTCTTCATGGATGGATCCGTAGAAACTCTTGGACACCAACACTTGGAATGAGGTGGAAATGAAGCGTGGAATGGAGTGTAATACAATGTTGGAATGTTCCAAATGATGAAGACTCACGGCCTATTTATAGGGCTTCAAAATGTCTCCTGCCGGGCGTCGTGCCGGATCACCAGTAGCCGGCACACGTGGGAAATGTGCCCAACTGTTAACGGTCGAAACCGCCAAATTTGCGCGAAACAGTGTATATGCCGGGTAGAACATACCCGACATCACACCTGGCACTAGCTAATTCTCCAACGGTCAATAACTGCCATCGTCTGGTCAACCATGGCGACTCTTCACTTATGCCGGATGGGATCTACCCGGCATCGTATCCGGCAAAGCTCCTTTCCCGATCTATGCTCATGCCGTGCAGGATTAATCCGGCATTGAGTCCGGCATCATTTGAACTTTTTCCTAGAAAATCATTCCTTGCACAGAAAACTCACAAACACATAAGTTTGTACAAATAATATACTTTATCACATAATAAGCATAAATAACACATATATAACCTTATTTAGATAATTATAATACTAAATCTAGCACATAAAATATGATAAGTCTGCGGCTTATCAAGGCCCTACACTTACCTTTTGCTAGTCCTCGAGCAAAACAAGATTAGAAAGGAGTAATTACTTATGCACAAAACAGATAAACTTTAGAATGACAATTAGATAAATATTTCTAACTACCTGACTCTAATCCACAAGTATCACTTAATCATCCTTATCTATCCAGACATACTAATGGGTATAAAATAAAGAATTTCAAAACCGAGCAAAAACTTTTGGGCTGTTTGCCTAAGGGATCTGTAAACTCTCCTTTTTCCGGTTTCCATCATTCAGCTCTATTTTTCAAGAGTTTCTGAATGTGGCCAAGACACTCATCGATGGTTTTACATTCAGCCCTATTTTTCAAGGGTTTCTGAATCAACATGATTTTTTTGCATTGTAGAACGGGGAATTTAGGAGAAAAATAAAAGGAAAAACTCTCGTTTCTTGCTTTTATCTGAGGTAGTTCATTGCAACCTCAAAAAATATAATGCTTTTCCTTTGGAAGAAGATTTCTTGTTTTTTTCTTTTTTCTTTTCTTCTCTCTTTCACAAAAACCCTTTTTTAAGATCTTCACCCAAAAGATTTTTCACAATTTGAAAAGAAAAGAAACAAGTACCTAGAAGTACAATAAGGAAGGAATTAGGAGAAAGATCATGTACTCATGTTTAAACAAAAAGAATCAAGAAGTTAAAAACAAAATCTACAAGTCATTAGAGAGCTTACCTCTTGAGAGAACAAGCTTTTAGTCATTCCTAATCTTATCTCAACCAAAAACATGCAAAAAGTTTAGTAAAACATCGATAAAACTCACAACTTATGCATATTATAAAATAAAACTTATTTTTTAAGGGGGATCCCTGCCCTACACTTGGCAGGAACACTGTCCCCAGTGTTCAACAGAAAAAATTTTTTTTTAAGAAACTAAAATAACTGAAAAGGAACAAAATAAAGAGAAGACAACTAAAAAGAAAAAAAAGTCAATAAAAAGAAAAAAAATAAAGATAGAGGGAACTCCCCTGAGGTGAGAAATGCATGAGGAGGAACCGCCCTACACTTAGCCTTTTAGGCTAATTGGCATTATCTGAGATCCTAGGAAGGATAGTGACCGAATTCGCATGCTCCCGTGGATTATTTGCGTTTAGGATAGGAGCTGACCTTGCTGTTGTGGTTGCGTCAGAAGCTGCTGTAATTGCAACTGCAACGATTTGTGCTCCTTGCGAATGGTCGAGATCTCATTGTGAGTGTCCTGGGTCTTATTCATTAGGGCTGACATCATGTCACGAAGTTCAGCCATTTCAGCCTTTGATGATGATGTAGGATGGGATGGTCTGTATTGCCTTGGACCTCCCTGGTAGCCGGCTTGACTTTGGAAATGTTGAGGGGACTGGTTCCCTCTGTTGCCATGGCTGCCGATACCCTTGGTTACTCACATAATTGACTTCCTTAACACTCTGAAAGTCGGGCATGTCAGGGCTTGGAGCGTGTGGTCGTGCACTAACCACGTTCGCCTGTTGAGGAAGTTTGTTCATCGCTATTTGTTCTACCACCTTTTGTAGAGCGCTAATCTTCGTGGAAGTTTGAGCATTGCTCTCCAACAACTGCTCATGACTTTGCATTAATTTGTCAAATTTAGCGTCGCCCTCTCCCACTTGATATAAACCAGCGGTACTACCCCTGGTTCCACCGGTGGCCCAATCCCTAATCTCTTCGCAAAGAGATTCAACCCCACTAAGGAATTGATCTCCAGGCTTCTTTAATATATATGCACCAAGGGAGGATAAGATCATCGTCTTGCATTGATTGATCAACCCTTTGTAAACAACTGAGATAGTTGTTCCTTGGTGAGGCCGTGGTGTGGACATGTGCGCAGCAACCCTTTGAATCTGTCCCAAGTCTCACAGATGTTCTCCGAGCTAGGTGTCTGAAGTTGTAAATGTCGGCGATCATCTCTAGGGTGAGACTAGGGGGCATGAATTTGTCATAAAACTTGGTTGCCATGTCCTCCCATGTGGTGATGGTACTGGGGGTTAGACTGTGGTACCACTTGCTGGCGTTCCCCGTAAGGCTATGGGAAAGAGGGAAAGTCTGGCGTATTGGAGGACATTGTTTGTGGAGGTTAGGCTGTTTGTGTGTTGCAAGAATTTGGTGATGTGGAGCAAAGCATCGTCCGGGTTTGTACCATCGAACATACCCAATTCCTTGATGCATCGTATTTGATGATATGGCTTATGTTTTTGCCATTCATCGTATTCATTTTGTGGAAGGAGAGTGAGGTCGATTGCGGGCTTTTGGCCTTGGTTAGAAGGCCTATTGATGTTTCGGACGGTAGGTGCTGCCATTGGTGTAGGAGGTATGTGTTGTTGGTTTCTTCGTTGACGAATTGAGCGAAGGAGGGTTCTCTCAATCTCCGGATCAGAGTTGGCTAAATTTTCAGGAGTACTCGTTGACCGAAGAAGCATTCACTTGATAACATCAGGAGGAGCAAGAGAAAAACGTTTATAATACTTCATAATAATAAAAGAAATAATATAATGACATATTAAAATTATGAGAATACAAGAAAAAGTTAAGTTTTGGTTATGCCGGACACGGTGCCGGGTGTATGGCACCCGGCATTGGACTTCTTCCAATACTACCGGGTTAAGAGTACCCGGCGTCGCGTCCGGTCTTCTGCGAATCTCAAAAAAATAAAGAATCAACAATTAGGAAGTATTAGAAGAGAGATCTAAGCGAATGGTGCAAGAAAAGAATAGAATACTATGAGGAATTTAACATTTTACGAAAATAATTTAAAACTGAAAATAATTTGAAGATGCCGGACAGGTTACTAGGTTAGTTGTATCCGGCAGTGGACTTCCTCCACTAATGTCGGGTTGAAGTTACCCGGCATACCACCCGGCGCGCGTTCAAACTCGAAAAAAAAATTAAATGGAAAGGGAAAGGGAAGTTAACATAAAAGAGCAATGAAAAATAATATTTATAGACAAATCAAAGATTAAAAAAAAAAGACAATGCGAAGTAAAAGTTGAAGTTTGATTATGCCGGGTCGTACGCTGGGTAAACTCTATCCGGCGTAGGACTTCCTCCAAGATGCCGGATGTAGAACACCTGGCACTGAACCCGGCACATTCAACCAAAAATAAAATTACAAATAAATTAAAGAATCAAAGAATTAAAGAATAAAGAATAAAGAATAGGGCGTTTTACCGAATTTAGGACTTGGACTAATTCCAAGTCCCCGGCAACGGCGCCAATTTGCTAACAAAGAAATTGTTAGGATAAACTATATACAAAATGAATAAATTAATAAACTAAACCTACAACTCTACTACGGGTAGCAAAATAAAACCCGGTCGGAGTATAGTGTAAATATATTACGACCGAGAGTATCGAACCCAAGGGACTTATAGAAAACTAGTTCTAATCCGGGCAAAAGCCTATCCTATAATAACAAGGGGGGAAAAGTAAATGTGATTCTAACTACATAACTAAATAAAATAAACTAACTAAATGTATGATTTGGGACTAGATCAACCCAAGCACCACTGTGAACATTTAATACATAACAAGTTTCTGAAATCACCCGAACATATGAACGTGCCGGATATCCAGCCGGATAGTTGATGCACGACATATTCAAAGACATTGAATGTGCCAGTCAGAACTAACCCGGCACTAGACCTGGCAAGAACGAAATGTGAATTTTTATCCCAGTTTCGAACCTCGAAAACAAGGACTCACTACCCAAATTCGAACCCAACGATCTCTCGTCAGTATTCGATTGAAATAATGAAAATGGATAAGGTTATTCAACTCTTTCGGTGTTGCCATCTACACTCTGCATCTAACAACGGTGACGGACCACTAAGATTCCTTAACCAAAAACACTCTTGTCTTTTGAACCTCAAGTGAAATTTAGAAGATAGGAGAACAAGTAGCGAACTCATTCTGCCTTATATGGAAATCTGAATCTTAGAAAAACTTGGGAATATATATATTGAATGATCAAAGTGTTTACAAGGAAGGAACTCATCCCTAACCAAACTAACAAGGATCTCTACTTCACCATCCACTCCAATTAAAGAAGAAATACATGGGGGAGAAGGAGATTAATCAAAAGCCTTAACCCGAAAAGGTAATCTTCTCTTCTTCTTCGTGGATGGATCCGTAGAAACTCTTGGACACCAACACTTGGAATGAGGCGGAAATGAAGCGTGGAATGGAGTGTAATACAATGTTGGAATGTTCCAAATGATGAAGACTCACGACCTATTTATAGGGTTTCAAAAATGTCTCATGCCGTGCGTCGTGCCAGATCACCAGTAGCCGGCACACGTGGGAAATGCGCCCAACTGTTAACGGTCGAAACCGCCAAATTTGCGTGAAACATTGTATATGCCGGGTAGAACATACCCGGCATCACACCCGGCACTAGCTAATTCTCCAACGGTCAATAACTGCCATCGTCTGGTCAACCGTGGCGACTCTTCACTTATGCCGGATGGGATCTACCCGACATCGTATCCGGCAAAGCTCCTTTCCCGATCTATGCTCATGCCGTGCAGGATTAATCCGGCATTGAGTCCGCATCATTTGAACTTTTTCCTAGAAAATCATTCCTTGCACAGAAAACTCACAAAAACAAAGTTTGTACAAATAATATACTTTAACACATAATAAGCATAAATAACACATATATAACCTTATTTAGATAATTATAATACTAAATCTAGCACATAAAATATGATAAGTCTACGGCTTATCACTCAAAGAACACATGAGACAGCTAGGACCTCTCCAAAGAGACGAAGACGATGACTATCTCTTCTCCACAGTTCAAGACATCCACATCAACATAACAAAGACCTGAATATGCAAAACCTTCAACTTAAATCTAGAAGGGCTGGTTATTTCCAAAGAGACAACATGGAATGACCTAGGACACCAAGGTGGGAAAATGGTGAATATGTTCAACAGAGGAGCAACTATGAAAAATTTCATGTTGTGGACATGTCCATCTTAGACAGAGTTCTGTTCAATATGATCACCCATAACATAACCCAAAGGAATCAACGAACTCACAATAGTGCATAAAAGGTTTTAACCACGGTTATTTTGCCTAAAAACCACGGTTAAAAACCGTGGTTTATACTCCCGTCGCAAAAAAGAAGAAGCTATAAACCACGGTTTAAAACCGTCGTTTTTAATGTAAGACTATAAACCACTGTTTGTTGTAACCGTCATTTAAGATTATTTTTTGTCGTGGTCTCACCGACTTTATATGACGGTTTGATTAATGAACGGTGGTATATAGACAACTTTAAACGACGGTTTCTACTAAACCCTGGTATAAAGCGCACTATAAACGACGGTTGCTACTAGAACCGTGGTATAAAGTCCTCTATAAACGGCGGTTTTCAGGTAAACCATCGTTTATACTCTTACTTCATTAAGTTTTAAACCACGGTTTATAAATTAACCGTGGTTTTTTTTTTGTTTTTTAGCCTCTACCATGTGGTTTCAAACACAACCCAATATAATCACATATACAACCTGTACAGGGCATCCAACTGGTATTGCCCTTTGGTAACCAACCACACTATATATATATATATATATATATGACTATAAAACAAGTTGTCAATTTGAATTGTAACATAAAAAATGAATTACAAACAAAAGTGTAACTCTAATTACACTAGGAGAAGATTGAACTTTACAAACTTTTAAAGTCTACATTACTTCAGCACAAACAAAAAGTGTAAATCTAATTACACTAGGAGAAGATCTAAGATACGCTTAAGTAATTTTTACTCCAAAACTGCGATAAATGATCTCTTACAAAGTCCAGATCCGCTTTGGCATACGTGCCCCGTGCTTACTTTGTGAAAAACGAAACGCTGTCCAAATAGAAACTGATCATAATTACTACACACAATTTTATTTAACACAAAAACAACTACAACTTGATTGGTATCGGTTACCTTGTCATCATCATCAAATGTGTCAATATTTTTGACAATCTCCATACATGTATCGCATCACAAATAGCCACAGCTCCGTGAATCAGGCTGTCAGTGAGTCTTCCATCAGGGCTTGTACGTCCTTAATGTTTCTTGGCTGCGGAAGGTTGAGGACTGCTTGGGTTTTTCCGGATCAACCTCAATTCCTTCTGTCCGATATAAACCCCAAAAACTTCCCTCGGGTGACCCCGAAGACGCATTTTTCAGGATTTAACTTGATCTTGTATTTATCCCGGGTATTGAAGGTTTCCTCAAGGTCTTCCATGTGCTAGGCTATAGAATCACTTCTCACTACTATATCATCCACATATGCCTCCACATTTTGAGACAACTGCTCCCGAAATACCTCGTCAATCATTCGCTGAAAGGTTGCTCCTGCATTTTTTAATCCAAACGGCATGACCTTGTAGCAAAAATACCGGTTGAGGGGTGACAAATGAGTTTTGTATTGGTCATTTTTCGTCATTATTTGGTTATACCTAGAGAACGCATCTAAAAAGCTCATCACGCTACTCTGTGCTGTTGCCGCTACAAGATTATCTATGGAAGGCAAAGGGTAGAAATCTTTCGGACAAGCTTCATTCAAATCTGTGAAATCCACACACATCCTCCATTTTCCATTTGCCTTTTTAACCAAAACTACATTTGATAGCCATTTTGGATAAAAAAATTTCTAATAAAGCCGGCTTCCAGCAATCTTTCGACCTCCGCCCGGGCAGCCTCGTCCCTTTCTCTTCCTACAATCCTTTTCCTTTGTCGGATGGCGGGAACCTTTGGATCGACGTTCAAGTTATGCTGGATAAAGCTGGCGTCCACTCCGGGCATGTCCTTTGGGCTCCAAGCGAATGTCTTTCTTCTTTTTTCCAAAAATCTCATTAAGCGAATCTGCTCATCATGGGGAAAAGCATTTCCAATTTGAAAAATTTAGAAGGATCGGGTTCAGGGGTACCTCTTTTGGTTGTTCCGCCGGTACCACTACCTCTCGGAGGTTTCTCCAGGCATCCGTGCTCTGGCTTCTCCTTCTCCGTACTCTCGACTGGAGCCGACCTCTTTGACTACGTCCTCTTCCGGAAAGTCCTCGGTGATCCGTACTTCGCACACCCTTGCTGTTTTTGGCTTCCGGGGATGGATACCAGCCTTCCGCCCCTTGTCAAGTATTTGAGCTTGAGGTAATAGGTGCTACAGACAGCTCCGAAAGCATTGATCCCGGGTTGCCTAAGTAGACGTTGTACCCGGACAGATCTCGCATGATATATAAGGTTATTTTTTTGTTCTCCTATCATCCTTTTGCCTAACGTCATTGTGACATCGATACTTCCGCTGGCCTGAGCCGTGATTCCTCCAATGAACCTCCGAAAGTAGCAGTAAATGGCTTGACCTTTCATCCGGGTTTTCCAGTTTCCGGAACACCGCTAAGGAGATCACATTTGCTCCCGCTCCGCTGTCGATAAGGATGTTTCCTACCATCCTATCATTGATTTGAGCTCGAATGACGAGGGGGTCATTGTGGGGGTAGTAGACTCCCACCTCGTCTTCCTCCGTGAAGTAGATAGGTGGTAAGGGTTCCCTTTTTGGACTTTCTTCTCCGGTAGCTTCTCATGGACTTCGTGTACGTGCCTTTCTTTTCTTTTGCCGTGAATGGCCCCTTTTCTGAGAACAAACCAGTATGACCCCAAAATCGAAAGATTTGCTATGGTCTAGCTCGGGGTGATCCTCATTCCTCATGCCACCCCCGTTATGCCCGTAACGAGATCGGTTTTGGTAGTCGTTGTTATTCTTTGCTGTTGGAAGCTTCCTGTCTCTGCTTTTCTTGTTTCCTCTTTTGCTCATCGATTTTGTTCAGTTCTCTTGATAATGTTACACAATGGTCGTTCTGTGGTTGAAGTGTCCGTGGTATTCACAATACGCCATTGTGTTTTCTCTTGAGGCGGGCTTCTTCGGGGGCGGAAGATAGCCTTCCCTTACTGCGCTGCATACCTTCCTGGAGCGATAGTAATAACTTTTGCTCCATATGTCGTCTTGCCTCCAGTATGGGAAGGCGTGACTGGATCCTTCCCATACGGCCTGTACCTTGCTCCCCAAGGCTTCGAAGCAGATGTCTCCCCATAACTCGCCCCAACAGACAACGCTCCTCCTTGTTTCTTCTCGTTAGGCGGCCTGAAACTATTGGCCAATTCTTTCGCCTTATTTTCCGCAATCTCTGATTTCAAGAAATCGTGCAGCATTTCTGCTAACTCTCCGTGAGTTTGCGGCGCTTTGGTAGCAATTTTCCCTACCAACCTTGGATTTGCCAATCCATTCCCGAAAGCTTTCACCAGTATCTTCTCATCCACATCGTCTATTTCAGCCACTTGCTTATGGAAGCGCTCACTGTATTCTTCACCGTCTCTCCCCTTCTCTGCCTGATGTCCACCATTTCGATCGTATCTTTCTGGATCTTTTACTTGCTGCAAAGTAAAGTTGAAATTCCTCTGTAAGTTGCTTGAAGCTTGAGTTGGATTGAGGTTTCGAGAGGAGATCCAATTTAGAGCTTTTTAGTAAGTGTTCCCGGAAAAAAATTGCAGAGTGCCTGGGAACTGATCCCTTGAGTGTTCATCGCGAAGATGAACTTCTTGATATGTTGAGCGGAGTCTCCGGTTCCGTCATACTTCTTTATTGCCGGAGCGACAAAGAACGGTGGAAGCTTCGCCTTCCGAATATTTTCGGTGAAGGGATACAGTGACATGTCGACGAGGTCTTCCTCTGCATCTTTCGGTGGTGACTTCTCTTTCCGGCTTTCTTCACTCTTTGATCCGTTCTTTGCTTTCAGATTCTCGATTACGCTCGCCATCTCGTCGATCTTCTTCTGGTGCTCCAGATCTCTATCTGTCTGTTCCTGTTGGAATCGTTCATTGTTCTCAGTGATCTTCTCATTAACCTCTTGCGCAAAACTCCTCATCAGATCGGTGAAGTCTTCCTTTGAGAACGAGCTTTCCCCGGTTGCAGCCATCTTCCCCTTCCCTTTGCTTGATCGTGGTGCCATGGTCGAACGAAAGACAAGAAACGTGACTCTTGTGGATTGGATCGTGGTTGTCTTTCGACGTTCGTTTCCCACAGACGGCGCCAAATGAGATGGTATGGAACTCGCACTCAAACTGAGGTTGCAAAGAGAGCTCCAAGTGTTGTATTGATAAGAGCGTATCCAATTACATAGCTTATGGTTCTTATTTATAGGCTCCCCTATAGTGTATAACCGTTTCTGTGGGCCTACATCATTCTAGAATATTCTCAAACATACAAGGCTTTCGTACAACTTTACCTGAATAATTACTCCCAGTCTCTCGGAGAGGGTCTTGCTCTGCTTCGGAGGCGAGTGACTCTCAGTCTCTCGGAGAGGATCTTGCTTTGCCTCGGAGGCGATTGTTCTTCTGCAGTCTATCCGTGGTATGGCTCTCTGGTCGCAAGGGTCCGTTCGTTGGAGTCGGAAGGGGATTTGGTCGGAGAGAGTCCCATCTGTTGTCTCCGCAGGCAGCATGTACTCTCCGCTAGCCATTTGGTTACTACGTGTGGTGGAACCCCACTTCAACTGCCATCACACCATCCATAGATTACCAACTTTAGATAGATCAAGAAAATTAAACGTTACTTTAATCAAGCATGCTTAAATTAAATAATTACTTACACGTATGTAATGAAAGTTCAAGATGGAGAATGGTTTACGCATGTCACTTAAACCAAGCTTATGACCACTGCATAAATATAGCATTTTAAAATGAAGCCATTTATTGCCAATAATCTAGGACATGCTTAAAATAAATAGAAATGCATTAAATTTTAAAGACTCACTCCTTCAAAAATTTCTCTATAGCAATCTCCCGAAGGTCATCAGCGCCCAGCGGGTCTAGTATCAACATGCATGCATGAGGAGTCGATACATAGCACCAACAACATCCATGATTGCTACCACAGGTAAAAAAAGATTGTGTTGTAGAACAAAACCCTTAATTATCACATAAATGTAATTAGAAATAAAAAATTCTAGTTATTGTGTACTTACATCTGATGATTTGAGATCACCAAATATTTGCTTCGTCTTCGCACCGCAAACACAAAATCCATGCCTCATGTGCTGTGTACATCCCTCATCCAGTGCGGCTGATCTGTTGACATCAATTGCGGACACAAAAAGTGATGGCAAATATTCTGTTGTTCGCTTGCAGTCTAGCAGTCAAACACCTAAACAACATTTTTTAAAAGATATATTAAATAGCTTATAGAAATGAAAGATAATTTCAATAATTTAAAAGATACTTACACACAATAGGCCTGAATCATAGAGATGTTAAGCAGGTCCCCCATCAAAACTAACATCGCTTATGGTAATCATCAGATCGATAGGCTCGAGGGCGTGGAAAACATGCATAGGCACTTTCATGTTGAATTTGGTGACAGTCTACTCCTTCGTCATGAGAAAGTTGTACAACATCTTTTGTTTGTCTGTCAACTTCTTCAGAAATTTGGGTGTCAGAATAGGGGATCTCCTAGGAGTCATATCGAAAGGTTTCACCTCTTCCTTTCTCGCACTCTGACTCTCCTCACTTGATTTCACCACTTTCTTCCCTTATCCACTATTCTCTTCTTAACTGGCCTTTCCTTATCAATCTAATAGTATACAAAATTTAAATAATAAACATACAAGTCAACAATTAAGTTAAAAAATAAACAGTAGGCATGTAAATAGTTTACCTCGCCACCGACATCAATGAGAGAATATGGCCATGGAACAACTGAAGATTTTGCGTCAATTAGTTTACTCCACTAATTCCACTCCAATGGAAGCGGAGATTCCTCATGGCCATGCACAATGGCGTTCTACCGACACACGAGTGTGGAGAGGTGGGATGAGCTTGAAATGTACTATAGCATTCGGTCCGGTCGGTAAAACCCGGCCATATGCAACATGCACAGTCCCACCATCCAACACTCGAAACAGCTGGCATGATTTAGCCACCTACATCAACCCACAACAGTAAGCCAGCTAATAAAAATTATATGTTGTGTAAAAGTAATGTTAAAATAACTAAGGTGGAAAAAAAAACAAACCTGAAGGTATTCATAAGGGAATGTATCTTTTGTAGAAGAAGAAGAAGGTGCAGGAGGGGTCGGCGAAGGAGCAGAGACCAATGCAGCAGTAGCAGGGGTCGGAGTAGGAGGAGAGACCAATGCAGTAGTAGCAGGGGTCGGTGTAGGAACGTCGACCATCGGTGCATCCGGCGTCACGGTAGGAGCAGACGTCGGTGTAGGATATGCTTTCGGTGTATGAGTAGGTGTCGGTGTAGGAGCATGCACCTGGCCCAGTACTAAAGCCTCAAGTCTTGTAGGCGCTCCTTGTAGACTTGACGCTCTCCAGCAAAACGTCTTTCCACCTCCTACACCCGTGCGCCCACCATTTTCCCTATCGTTTCAGACTGTGATACTCTCGCTCGAGACAAAGGAAACACGTCTTTTTGGCGAAACTTCTCCTTCAAGCCCCCGCACTCGCCCTGGATGATCCTTTTGCCCAAGGGCCTTGTTCAGTGGATCATCCTGAGACGGAGGGGTCGGAACCCTCTCCATTGCTCAGTAGATCCAGACTATTTAAATTACAAAATATTAGAAATGAACTTACTAATTAGTAAACAACAACTTTTAAACATATATACTTACAATCTTTGAAGCCAACTCAGCAGTCTCGCTCTGCGGGAACTCATATACTCCCTCGTCATTTTTCTTCATGCGACACCAACATATATGTCTGCACTCTACTTGCGTCTTCAATGTTCTCAATAACTGACTGAGTGCCGTCTTCATTAACTTTCGTCAGCAAGCCCTCGCTCTTCTACTTCTCTAACCGCCCCGTATACCCAGCTCGTCCCATGTAATGCTTATATATATTCTTCGCCCGGTTATGTCTCGCTTGTTCTTGACGCATCTGTTACAAAATTTGTACATTATAAGTTATTTATAAAAATAAAAATATTTGTAAAATTTGTTTCTTAAATAATTTAGAATAAATAATTATAGAAGTACCTTAAACTCTTCAGTCTGGCGTCGGTCGTAGAATATCTTCCAGTCCTCCTCCGTGATCATACCATCATACACTACCCACGGCGGTGACTTTTGTGGAGCCTGGTTTGTTAGTCCAACTGAAATACCCCGAACTTAAATATGGTGATTAGATTATTCTAATATGGTATTTAAGGTCCTAATAGTGCCTAAGTAATTTGGTAAGGGAAATAAATCCAAAAGAAATGAGAAAAACGCTTAGAAAGCGGAAAACGCTAAAATAAGCGTTAAATAACCATAGGAGGTACGAGACCTCGGTTATAGTGTCGTAAGGATTCCTAAGGCTTATTCATGCCTAATTAGTATACGTGAATGATTCCCGAAGAAAACGGATCCAAGAAATGTATTAAAACGCTAAAAGAGCTTTAGCGTGTTTTTCGAGGAAACCCGAAAACGTGATTTTAAGTGGTCAAACGAACCCGTAAAAAAATTATAAATCAATAAACAATATTATTAAGCAATAACGGAGGCTTAATAACCAATAAAAATAAAGAAAGGAGGAATTTCCGGAAAACGGGCCCGGTTAGTGAATAGTATCAAAACAGGGGTAAAAAACGAGCGTTTTCTGTAAAAGACGAAAAACACTCCAACTAGCAGTAATGTGTGGGGCCTATTTTAAGGGGTCAAATAACCCTCTCACACACATGTAGCTAGCTAATAAGTAAAGGGAACCAAAAAGCAAATAGAAAAGTAGAAAAGGGTACTTTCTTTTTCTCTCACCTCTCACCTCTCATTTCCTCATTTCTCTATTCTCTCACCTCCCTCCTCCTATCCCAGCGATTTCTCTTCCTTCTCCCCATTGCTGCAGCTGATTTTGAGAGCTCAAGAAGGCTCCCATGGTTTCTCTTCTTTCTCCTCATGCTCTAGCTCCATTTGAGCTCCAAATGTAAAACAAAATACATATTTGAACTCCCCTCTTCAAGCTCTACATTTCTATCTTTTCAAAATCCGAAAATGAGCAACTTCATCTCCATGGGTTTTCCCCATTTGAAGAGAAAAGCACACCATTGTGAAGCTTGGAGTCTCCTCTTTCCAACAAGGTAAAAATCTTCATGAAAAACTCAAGCTTTCTCCACCTCCTGTGTAACCGATTTTTGCCTTCTTGTAATGCCTTGTTATCTCTTTGTTTGAGCTTGGTTCAACCTCCAATGGTGGAGGAGCTCTCCTTTGTATTCAAGGCTTAAAAACCTCTCTTGAAATTCCAAGGTAAAACCCTAACTTGAGGTAATTTAAACCCTTCATTTAATTAGTGGTGTTATAAGAGGTTAAAAGTTTAATTAGATTCTCTTTATGTAATTTGGGTGTTGGGATGGAGTTTGGTAACTCCACCCCACACAAATCGATTTGAACAAGAAAGAGAGGAAGATGAGGAATGGAAAGAAAGAAATGAAGGAATCTAAAGCTCAAGGTAAGAGCTCATTCTTAATGCTTAATTTAATGCATTAGTGTAATGGAAAATGGGTAACCAAATAAAAGGACCTAAACTATTGTACTAGTAGTGTAGTTATGAAATTTTAAGTATTGGGAACTTGTAAAGGAATTGTAGGCCTTAGGGCCAAGTATATTGTGAATGAGTATTAGTATTGTTGTTGATGGAGTATTGATGTATTGAGCTGAATTTATATTGTATTGAGTGCTGGTAGGACCCTTGAAGGGGTGTGGTTAGATTAGGAATGAATTTGGTGGAAAAGTATATGTGTAGATAAGTAAGAAAAGTAGATAAACTATGGCAAAATTTTAGTAGGAATTGTGCATTAGTGGATGACTTGGTGAATGGGAGAACCAAGGTGTGTATTGGAGTTAGTAAGGATGCTTAGTACCATGGATTGATATTGTAGTATGAGGGTATAGGAGTGTAAAATCTGTAGCAAGCAGCTTATGAAATGCATTGGAGGAACTAGGGAGAATTAGAGTATAAGATATAGAGTGAGTGAGGTGAATGTTGGACTTGGGTATAGACATTGTGCTTGCTTGGAAATGTATTGGGATGTTAGGAGTGGTATGGTAGAAGAAGAAATTGAATGGTAAGAGTTGGTTTAAAAATCTGTAGCATAAGAGACACAAAAAACTATGCATAAGTGTTGAAGAAGAAGTGAATGAATTGTGTATGTGGAGGTAGAAGTGAGTAAGGAATTTGGGGGAATGAACTAAGGCAATTTGGAGGGCCTAAGTAGTGTTAAAAAATGTGGGGTTACATGTAGGAAGATTAGGGAAACAATGGGCAAAGTATAGAATTGAAAACAGATTTTAAAACTGAAATACTGGGCCGGACCGACCTTGGGACCGGACTTGCAAGGTCGGTCGAGCCCAGATTCACAAAGACGGAAACCTTCTGGAATGGACCGACCTTGGGACCGAACATGCAAGGTCGGTCGGCCAGAAAATTCCCCGTAATGAAACCTACTGGAACGGACCGACCTTGGGACCGGACATGCAAGGTCGGTCGGCCTAAAAATTCCCGTCAAGTAACTCACTGGAATGGACCGACCTTGGGACCGGACTTGCAAGGTCGGTCGGCCCTGAAATTTTCCAGCGTATTACCCTACTGACTTCGACCGACCTTGGGACCGACCTTGGGTAAGGTCGGTCGAGTAAAAAAAATGATTATAGTTATCATATGTATATATATATATATGCCTATACACATATGTATATGTAAATGTAGCAATACATCATTAATGGAAAGAAAGGACGAGGAAACGCACATGTGAGTAAGGAAACAAGTTAAGAAAGTTGTAAGTATAAGAACATTAAGTATACCGAGATAACGGGGTTAGTAAGGGAGTAGTGATTATTTGTATATCGTATGAGCATAGTATTAATAACAATGTTGGAAACATTATTAGTGGAACAAGTGTGAACCAAGGAACAAGGGAACACATGGTAAAGCTAACTCCGGTGAAAGGTATGATTCTCATGCCCCATATGCTAACCGAGTTACGTTGATTTGTGTGCTGTATGCCGGCTAATCAAGATTAAAGCATGAAAATGGTTTATTGCCTTCATTGTATGTCTTGATGTATGTTGTGTGAGCTAACCCTTCTTGATTGATTGTGTGGCTTCATTTAGTGCGTAGTATGACTCACAAATGAGTCTTGTTGTGTAGTGACTCGTAGTAGGAGTCACGTTGTGAACTAATGGAAACGTAGCAACGCACTAAACTAATGAATCAACAAACGATAACGCAACCCAATGAAACTCACTAGAATATGAGAGAGTGTACGGGAGTAAAAATCTTCCGATGATGGTAGGAGAACCAAATTACTAATCCACAAACAAAAGTAGTGGAAGTATAAAAGTAACCTCTAATAGAGGAATTAATCCTGGTGCAAGACATGAACCATGAGAGTAGTAAAGAATGATGAGGGATCTCCAAACCCCTAGCAATTAGTCGACCCATTATGTGAGGACCCGACTGATGTAAGTATGTCCCGATCATGAGAGTATTCGATACGTTGGGGAAACCCTTAAATCTGAGGATACTAGACGGTGGAAATTCCCTAAGCTAGTGGAGGTTATCAAGAGAGATACTTCTAGGCTAATCATGAGATTGTAACATGCTCTGAGTGAAGAGTGTTGGGAATTTGAATAGTCCGGTAAAAGCGGACATTTGAGTATTTGGGGAGCTTGCGTATAGCCCTCGTATTGTAGGTCCGGTGGCGAGTCTTGTGTATGACTCCGCCCAGAGGCCAAAGTAATGAGTAATGAGTATTACATATGTATGAGTAAAGTAATGAGTACTGAGTAAGAAGTGAGTATGAGTATGTAATGAGTACCGAGTATTGACTATGTACGAGTAAGTATTGAGTATTGAGTACGTATGAGTAAGTATGGAGTATTGAGTAGTGAGTATGCACAAGTATAGTAACGAGTACAGAGTAAGGATCGTGTACGAGTAAGGTATTGAACATGGAGTGATGAGTTGCAAGAGTAAGGAGTGAGTATGAGTAGAGTAGCGAATATTGAACACAGTACGAATAGAGTAGTGAGTAACGCAACGAAAAAGTAATGAATAAATAACTAATACGAACGGTTGACTATCGAATGTCTTCCTCGGTAAGTATTGAACCTTGTATGTGTATGTAGGCATTGTTTATTGTATTGTTGTAGCATGAGTATGTATGTATGCATGTAAAATGAACTCCATGTATATCCGACCCAAAGTAGTCGGCGTACCGCGGTTAGCACGCGGTATATGCGAAATTCATATTCAGCGTAAGCTGACCCCCTAGGGGGAATGTTTTTAGTGTGCAGGTACTCGAAGCTGACCACCGTTCAAGAGAGTAGGACGGGGACTGCTACGTAAGCATGGGTAGTTGTATAATAGGGATTGTAATTGTGATGTATTGCGAAAATTGGAAGTTCCAAACTGTATCGGTAACTTAAGGATTGTAGTAGACTCGGTATAGTAATGTATTGGAAGTTGTAATTGAATTATGGTTGAGTATGCAAGGGAATGTATTGTATTGTGTAGAGTACTCGGTATGTTCAATTCATCAGACCGATAGTATGCAGTATTGTAACTCGCCTTGTTAGTCACATGGGTGACTAACGGCATTGTACACCCGCCGTTGAGTATGGAGTATCCGCTGCGAAGGTAAGTATTGTACAGTAATGACGGTATTAGCGGTAGAGGTGTTACACCAACCATCTACCAACCGATGCTTGAACTGTCGCAATGATGTCGCTAGAAGTGATTCAATCTTAGTCCGAAGATCATCCGCGACTTTGTACCGCTTCTGCACCATCTGCCACATGATGTCTTTGTCCACCTTTTCTTGGTCCGTCCAATTCTTATTAATCAAGCAATGGGATTTTACCATCAATCCCAAGTAAGAAGCAAACTGCTGCTTCGACCCACCAGAATGTCTGAGGTACTTGTCCCATACCAAATCGATGGGAGAATCCTTCTTAACCTTCAACCCACGGGTCGGTCCACGTCCCTTCCGAGTGTTTTATGAAGTAGATGCATCTGGTGGTTCTTCGGAAGGGACATCATCGTCAATATCATCCAACCTCAACAATACATCCTCCTCGACTCTATCGTCAGGATCCATAATCTGAAAAATAATCAATAATTAACAAGGTTAATACAAACATCTACTCAGAAGAAGGACAAGTATAAATTAGAATAACAAGAATAAATTTAAAACATTTAAATACCAACCTGATGAGTACTAATGGTGAGCTAGCGCAGACAACACAGAAGAAGGACAAGTAGGCAGATGCTCTAGCGTGTAGTATATAACACCTATTCAATGTAATTAGAATAATGTTAATTCCGGAAAAAAATTTGACATGACCTTTGCGTATTTTAGATACTCCACACTTTTTTAGACAAAAACAAACACAATAGCAACACACACCCATTCTTAGCAAACCACACAAATTAGACATCATCAGACAGGCAAGTGTGCATATGTTAAATGTATATATGTGATCAAAAAGAAATCAGAAACTTATATTGTAAAATTACCGTGAGTTAATAGATAAGTACGATTATTTTACCAGTTTTAATGAAGATTTTTCACTTGTCTTCAAACCGGTGTGTGCGAGTCAACTCCGGCAATTTAATCTCTGCAGAAACACAGACACCACTAGAAGATGAAGAGAGGGGCAGAACATATATGTTCCTTAATTCATCGGTTAGAGGTTGCAAAATTATCATGAGTTTGCTTCACAAGGTGCAATAGAAGAAATGGAACTTCTATTGTTATTAATTTCCATATAGAGAAGAAGATAAGTTTGAGTATATTACCAGTTAGGAAATGAAATTTCCAGCCTCGTTCTAGTGTGCGAGAGACCACTTCACAAGGTGCAGAGCATGTGTAAATGTATATGTTCCTAGTTCGGCAGTAAGGATTGCATAATTACTACCGTTTCTTCACAAGGTGCGACAAAATAAATAAAAAACTTATGTTGTAAACTTACCATGACTTAATAGATAAGGTCGAGTATATTACCAGTTCTAATTAATGAATATTTTCAGCCCCGACTTCAAACCGGTGTGTCCAACTGTACTACACCTAGCGAATGAAATTAGAATAATGTTAAATTTTAGGAAAATTTGACATGACCTTTGCATATTTTTACGCACTCCATAATTTTTACGCATAACCACACATATTAGCAACATCAGAACACGGTTCCAGTGAGTATCAGCAAAACCCACAGACATTAAGCATCATTATCACCAAAAATATGCTACAAAAATGTAAAGCCAAACAAAGCCTGATCAGGCTACTGCACACTAATGCCATCATCTAATCTAACCACGCAACTTCACAACCGACAACATAAGTGTAACTCAAAGAAACTTTGCAAATCGTTCTTTCAAGATATTAGTTTGGTTACAAAAATAAAAAAAAACAAATTACTAGCACTTTGGTTACAACCTCGGGTTTTAATCGGGCAAGATGGAGGCGGGGGTTGATGGGGCACCGGTGGCTGGGGCGCAGGCTGCCGGAGGAGAAGCAGCAGCTGGCGCGGCTGAATTCTGGCGGTCTGTTGAAGCTCAGGCACATGAGAAAACGCGGCCTGCCATTTCAAGGCACGCTGAAGATGACGTTGAGACACGGGCGGTGGCGAAGGAGGCGACGGGAGCGACAGGCGGGGCGGAGATGATAGGCGGGTGGAACTGCGGGTGGTTTTGGGGAATTATAGAGAAGAAGTGAGAGAGGTGACGGGCGACGGGGGAGACGACGGAGAAGGCGCAGTAGGCCGTGTTGAGTGCGGCGGAGGAGGCGCGAGGGAGAGGGCGGCGTCTATGGAGATTTACGATGGGGGAAATCGCCAGAGAAGGGTACGAGTCGGGACGGGGAAGAAGAAGGAGGGAAAGAAAATTGACGGGGTATTTTAAGTAGTAGAGTTTTAAACGACGGTTCCACGCGATAACCGTCATTTAAAACTGTCTGATGGAACTTATAAACGACGGGTATGAAGAGAACCGTGGTTTAATAGTTGAGGCGCGGAACTATAAATGACAGTTTCAAAGAATCGTCGTTTTTATGCCATTATAAACGATGGTTGGTACACGAACCGTGGTTTAAAATCACCCGTCGATATTTTTTGTGACGGTTTGTCTTATAACCGTGGTTTATAATATATAAATGACGGTTATACTCATAACCGTGGTTAAAGTCCGTCATTTAAAATCTTTTTCCACTAAGGTCACATAGTGAGTGCAAGAGACGTAAGACTTATGTACGCCCTCAAGACCAAGGAGAAGATTGACCTCCCAGCCATGATTCTCCTCACACTTGATGAAAGCCGACACGTCAACCAAGGGCTAGTACACGGGTGAGTGGTCACCGCAGCACTAAAAGACTTTGGAGTGGACACCGACAGGTTCTACGAGTGTGCGTGAACCAATCAGGACTGCATCTATTTTGAGATGCTTTCCAAAATGGGAATCAAGACTATAGGAGATAAGCTCGTGGCTCTCCAGAAGCCCACAAAGAGCAAAGATGCAAGGTCAGAACCTAGACTGACGGCAAAAGCCTCAGGAATCAAGATGAAAAGGAGTCTCTCACCTGTCCACGACAGGTTGGGGACTAGTCTGAATACTTTAGCTCGGGACGTTCTTTAGCGTGTGAGAGTTACTCTCACCGCTATGCAGGCTGTCTCCTCTGAACCAAGTGTCCATAACATGGTTCAAGGAGCAATAGATTTTATAGACTCCCACATGGCCTGAGAGTTCTTTGTCTCTTAAAGACACGAGTGAAACCGTGAGAGTTTGATTTAGGATTAGATTTTCTTTTCCAACAATTGTTTTATTTGGCTTTGACTATCTGTTTCAAAGTAACTTTTTGATATCAATGAAAATGCAACTGGTTCTTGTCGACTTGAATGCTTACGATGGTTCCGAAATAATTTATTGTATTGGCTGCTTCATCCTTGATTAAAAATTGCAAAAGTGATATGAGATATTTAGTCCCACCCATTCCACTAATCCAATCTCAGACCTTGACACCTAAAAAGCCTACAAACATAGCCCACAAGACGTAGCACCTCATTTATTACCACTCACCGATCAGTCATTGAGCATATCCAAAGTGAAATACCCCAAACTTAATTAGGGCGATTAAATTACTCTAATACGATATTGAGGGCCTATTAGTGCCTAATGAATTTTGGTAAAAAGAATAAATCCAAAAGAAATAATAAAAACGCTTAAAGAGCGAAAAACGCTAAAACGAGCGTTAAGTGACCCTAGGAGAAATACAACCTTAAATAGGGTACTAAATGAATTTAAAAGGATTAATAATGCCTAAAATAATATATGTGAACAATTCCCGAAGAAAACGGATCCATAAAACGAATTAAAAACGCTAATAAAGCTTTAGCGCACGTTTTTCGAGAAAACCCGAAAACGTGACTTTAAGTGGTCAAACGAACCCGTAAAAATTATAGTTCATCAAATAACTATAAATAAACATTAATGGAAGCTTAAGAGCCATTAAAATTAAAGAAACGAGAAAATTCCAGAAAACGGGCCCGGTTAGTGAATAGTGCTAAACCCGGGTAAATAATGAGCGTTTTCAGTAAAAGACGAAAACGCTCCAACTGGTTCACTTATATGGGGCTGTTTTAAAAGGGGAGCCAGCTCTCTCTCTCACACACACTAAGTTAATAAAGAAAGAAAGAAAAAAAAGAAAGGAAGGAAAAGTACAAAAGCAAAAAAATACCTCTCTCCTCTCATTTCCCTCCTCCTCTCTCTTATTCTTTTTCCTTTCCCATCGTGAGCCCTCTTCTTCCTCCCCTTCCTACAGGCGATTTCGAGCTTCACCAACAGCCATGGCTTCTCCACTTGCCTCCCTTGTACAAGCTCCGTTGTGAAGCTCCAAATTCAAAATAAATTACATATTCTTCTTCCTCTCATCATCCTCTACACTTCTATCTTTTTAAAATTGCAAAAGGATGAAGTTGACCCCCATGGGTTTTGACCATTGGAAGAGAAAAGCACATCATCTTGTAGCTTGGAGTCTCTCTCTCTCTCCTAAGGTAAAAATATTCAAGAAAAGCTCACTTTTCTTCACCTTCCTACCTTAGCTGATTTTTTCTCTCTATTACCCTATTCTCCTCTTGTTTTTGAGCTTCATTTCAACCCTCCAATGGTGGTGGGACTCTCCATTTGATTCATGGGTGAAAACCCCTCTTGAACACTCCAAAAGGTAAAACCCTGATTATGTGCTTTAAGCCCTTTCATTGAATTAAAGTTTCCTAAGGGTTTAGGTGATTAATTGAGTATATTTTTATGTTTCTTGAATGTTGGGATGGAGTTGGGCAACTCCATTCCCACTGGACCGAAATTGAGAAGAGGAGGAGCAAGAGGAGAATTAAAAGAGCTCATGAGAATTTAAGGTAAGAAACTACCTTAATGACTTTATCAATGGTTTTAGAATTGGGTTTGGGAAAGATAAAAGATGAAATAAATCTGGAGCAATAATGTGCTTGATTGTGGTTAGTAGGATTTTGTGAAATGTTGATTTGAATTAAGGGCCTTGGAGCCAAGTGATTTGGGAATTGTGTTTATATTGTTGTTTGGTGGATTTTGAATGGAGTTATGTGCTGGTAGGACCCTTGTGGGTGTGGCTAGATTAGGAATGAAATTGGTGAGAGTTGATGATTTGGGACATTAAGGTTTATGGGGAGGTTATGGCGAAATTTTAGTAGAAAAACAAGTGTTGTAAGATGACTTAATGTGATGGGAGAACCTAGGTATTTGTAATGTTGAGAGGAGAGGATTGATAGCCTTGAAATGGCATTTAGAGAACTAGGGGGAAGAGTGTAAAATATGTAGCAATGGAATATTGAAATGTTTTAGAAAAACTAGGAAATGAGCTAGTGTGCAAGACTTTGGAAACAAGAGTTGTGCTT
Organism: Limonium bicolor; assembly: GCA_023374045.1. NCBI lineage: Eukaryota > Viridiplantae > Streptophyta > Magnoliopsida > Caryophyllales > Plumbaginaceae > Limonium > Limonium bicolor. The sequence continues at coordinate 423,498,770 of CM041776.1, forward strand.
GGGTTTAGTTAACGTACTTGTCTAGGGATGAATTGGTATGGTCATTGATGCATTTGGTGAGGGTTGGTAGGATGTAAAAACTAGCAAGAAGAAGTTAGAAATGCATAATAGTGCAAAATGCAGAATGTGAGAATGTGAATTTGAGGAATTTGAGCAAGAATTGGGTTATGGATTTAACTAATGATTTGGAGTGGTTTAAGGAGTGTTTTGAGGTGTTTAATTACGTAGAAAACATGTGGAAAGATTAGGAAATTATTAGAGGTGAATTAGGGGTTGAAAACTGGTGGAAAACTGTAAATTTTGACAGTTCCAGAGGTGGTCCGGGTTTGCAAATCGGTACGCAAACCCGGACCATAGCAAAAACATGGCAGAAGGTGACTTCAGAGGGTGGTCCGGGTTTGTAAACCCGAACATATACCTAGACCATAGCAAAAATGTAACAGAATGTGAAATCCAGGTTGGTCCGGGTTTGTAACCCCGGACACAAACCCGGACCATCATAAAACTTTGCCAGAAAGTGGTTTTAAGGGTTCTAATGATGGGGAAGTGAATGGTATTGGTTTTAGAAGTTGTTAAGGCCTTGTTTGGTGATATCTAAAGGTCCTAAGAAGTGTAAACAAGTGTAGTAAGTGAGTGAGAAGTAAGGACATAATTTCACATAAGTAAAACTAAGTATACCGGGACAACGGGGTAAGTACGGGAGTAGTAACTATTGTTGTACCGTATGAGCATAGAATTAATAACAATGTTGAAACATTACCAGTGGAACAAGTGTGAACCAAGGTACAAGGGAACACATGGTAAAGCTAACTCCGGTGAAAGGTATGATTTCCTCATGCTCTGTATCCTAACTTGGTTACCCCGATTTGTGTGCTTGTTTGATTGTGTGATCACCTAACAAGATAAATGCACGAATCGGATTGTTTGCACTTGATGGTGCTTGTGTAGTATTGTTGCTTGATTGGTTTGTAATTTGCAAAGAAGTTTGTATAATTCATGAAATGTGAATATGAATGAATTGTTGAATGTTGATGTGTATTGTAGTGCTACTCATAGTGAGTCTTGTTTGAGTAGTGACTCGTAGAAGGAGTCCGGTTGTGAATCAACGAAACATGGATACCCACTAAGCTATCGAACCAAGATGAGAAAACACACGAAAACCATCAATCAACGGACACGATAAACCAAACTTAAGAATTGACTCAAAATGAGAACAAGCGCCACACGAGGCTAGTGAACGTCCTTAATTTCAATAGTCGACCTCCTATGCAAGGATGTGACTCAATGTTAGAAAACGAACATAGTTCCTAAGTAACGGAGGTGTAGGGGCGACCCTTAAATCGGCAGATACAACGAGATGGGAAAATCTCCTAAGTTGTATGATAGCATCGAGAAAGGTGCGGCTGACTAATGTTTATATATGTATTTATATATGAGTACCTATTGTTACTAACCCGAGAGCTGGGTTAGGGGATTGTGAGTCACGCGTGCAAGGAAGAGGAAGCAAAGAGCGTATGTTTCCGAATCCATGGTCGAACTCCCTTGTTACCGGGCCGTGTGCCACATAGTGGTGCCTGCGGGGCCGTGTGCCACATAGTGGCGCCCGACTGGAGTAAGACCGGCAGAGCTTACCCGTTTAAAGAGGTAAGCTGGGTACTATGAGATAGGAAGAGGGAACATGAGAGAATGTTTCTAATCCTGTATTGAGATTATAAAAGCCCGGTGGTGAGACCTATATATGTCTCTGCCCGGAGGCCTTTGAGGCTTAACTTAAAATTATTCAAGAGTAGAATAAATAAGAAACTAGATCGGGACTGAGGGTGTCTAATGATCTAGGAGTTAAGTAAACTGCCCCGTAGGGGTGGAAGGTTGGTAAATGACGAGAATAAAACTCACTTGAGATATGGTCTCTCAAGGTTTAAGAATAAGGTAAATGAATTTAACGAGCTGGACGTGATATCTGTGTGGATTGTATTCCTGGATTGAATGTGGAGTGTTGTGTGAATGTACATGTATGATGTATTGTCGTAATGCATGATGTTTGAATTAAAATGAACCGCATGCTCTTGACCAAATAGTCGGCGTACCCTCGCTAGTACGCGGGGTATGGGAAGTCATATTCAGCGTAAGCTGACCCCCTAGGGGGAACGTTTTTAGTGTGCAGGTACCCGAAGCGAATATGAACACTGTAAGAGTCTGTCAGCTAAGCCGGACACCGTTCGAGAGTAGGACGGGGTTGTTATTGATATGGGTAGTTGCTAAGGGAATTGTATTTATGTATTGTGGGTTTGTAAGACCGAAGGGTCATTGATAAACTTGGGAATTGTAGATACTCGGTATAGTATTGAATGGTTATTGTATTGTATATTGTGGTGTTAAAGGTTGTATAGACTTGAGAATTGTTTAAGTAAAGGAAGCATCGTTGGTATGGTGTACTCGGTAAAGACCCATCAGACCGATAGTGTGTTGTATTGTTGTTTGGAATTAGCCTTGTTAGTCACGTGAGTGGCTAACGGCATTGTTTCACCCCCGGTTGTATTAGAATTTCCGCTGCTGGTGTATTGACAATGGAGACGGGTTAAGAGTAATGGTGAGATTACCGGTAGGGGTGTTACAAAAAGTGGTATCAGAGCGAAGTATCGCTCTGATGGTCTGAATACCGAGTTTAGGAAAAATACCGGGTTAGGAATTAGAGACTTAGGGCTAAGGGTCGAGTGTTAGCGTGAGAGGTACGCTAGTTATGAACTTCCAGTGTGATCTGGATACCTACATATCCACTCCTGCCCTCCGCAACCCCGTTATAAGTTGGGGAAAAGAACGCCAGAGAGATGGAATGACCTCTCACCCTCGGGTTAACCCGATCTGGCAGTTGTAAAATAAACTTCGTAAATAGAAAGAACCTGTCATGCGGTAGATTCCAAGGGTTGGAAATCCCAAAGACGGTTCCCGTTTGAACGACGATAACCGTATAGAACGGTGGAAGATTGAAGATCCTAAATATAGGATAACTAAATTTACGGCACCATGGGGCGACGTGCTTTGCAGTCGCGAGAACCATGCGCAGCCAACAAGAAGGGAAGCATAGCTACACAATGAGCAGAAAAGCAGAGTAACAGAACCGAGACAAGAGAGTCTACGTACTGTAATGTAGGACAATATCGTCAACGGTAAACAAACCAACTATGGAATTAGTCAAGGTTGGATTAACCCCAAACCTAAAATGTCAAAAGGGCGGTAACACCCGAATAACATAGTGCAGATAACTATGAGGAGATTCATGAAACTTACACCAACAGGACTACGATGTAGCTCCTAAGGGTTAGACAAGCCTCGGTAACCACCATTAAGGTGTGGAAACAGGCAACGAAACAAGATACACGGTGTACAAAGGTCAGGAAGCCCTGAAATATCAACAACTTTGTCAAGAATACCGAGAGATTATCAGGAAGTGATCACTAAGATCGAAATGGATGGAAGAGCCAATAAGGCCACCAAGTAAGGATGGAAAAACGATACCGCAACCGGTATAAGGTAACCTAAAAACCGACGTACCCGCGCACTTGCCAAGGCAAGTGCAGCAACAACAAGACAAGTTGGAGGATGTTAAATGACTAACAAGTACTTACTAAGCACCATCATGAAGATGGAAGTAATCATAGGATCGCCAATCCTAAGAACTTGAGGAACCAAACATCGGAAAGGCCTAACGGCCCGACCATTACATTAACGAACATACTAGTCAGCAGGAAGTGGACTTGGTTAAGACTTAAACATGGCAACGCCATGAAGATTTCCTTTAAACTCAAGTTTTCTACTTCAAAACCCAAAATTTCTTTCAAACCACAAATTTTCCTTTTAAACCTCAGATTCTATTTAAAACCAAACCAGAGAATCACGGTGCGTATCATAGAATGATACAAGAGGAGTTGACGATAGAATACTTCACCTAGGCGGTGTGTGACGAGCACAATGAGTATACCCAAATGCGGGATGTGGGACGACCGCACTCCGAAGGAGCATGCGGGCCTGACAGACCCTTTTGTGAGTTAGTCGGGTAAGTGGTAACGTACCAATAAGGTACCCCACGTATGTATACATGTGGTGTACGAAACACGAGAAGTAGTCAGCTCCGTTCTACGGACCATAAGTGAATTCAAACCGGAAGGGTTGGACACCTTGAACAGTCGAAGGAACTCAGATTATCTTACAAGTTAAGGAGACAAGAATACACTCCAGAAGAACGATTGAGAGATAAAAAGTGCGAGAAGCACTAGTAATTGATCAAGACATTGGAGATGTCTCAAGGATATTGGAACAAAAGCATGAAATAACCGGAGTAGATACCGGTCAAAGCACTATAAGGCAAATGCCTAGCGGGAACACCTCAATGTTTAATGAACGGGATAAGATTTCCAGAACAACCACTATAAATACCCAGGGTGAACATCTAAGGTACCGTAGGATACCGACCACCACTGAGGGAAATACCAAACCGGTTAAAACCTTAAGGGAAACACACATGGCCTACCCTAGGAACGGGAGATGTATAACCCCAAATGGGACAATTTGGAATCCAGAACCGCAATGCGGAGTAAATTACACATTCTCATAAATGTTAGCTGGATGTAAATGGATAATCAACAACACCCAAAGCAATCCATAAGGGTATCAAAGTCAACATAGTGAACGAAGTGTCGTAACAAGAGCACCAGAGCTATAACGAACACTCGGTTAGAACACGAAGGGATCCCACTTACTCTGGGGGATACCCTAAATTATTGCAAAGTACCAATCAATACCAAGACACTTGAAGGGCATCCAACGAACGGAAACGTGATGCAAGGATCCTTGTCATGGAGTCCAGTGTTACCTCCAAACCAATTTATGGATTACGGAGAAGCAATGCTTATGAACAGCCTAAGATGAGCAGAGCTCTAGGCAACGAGGCTAGTACGCCGAGAAACTATTATAATACATAATTCAATGGTTACAAAAACCCATTGTGAACTATATGGAGAGTTGCTAAGAACGGCACCAGTGAAGATGGTTAATAACCAACGAGTAAAGATACCCTCACTAAGGTGGTACCGCAAGAGCGGTGAACATACAAATCCCAGGGAAGAGGATACCATCAATAAAAGTCTGAAAATATATCCCTTTCAGAACTACCAATGTAGTGAAGCTTGAGCATACAGGTATTGCCAAGCAATGTGGAAATAAGCTATTATAGCACAATGTTGGAACCGAAGAGTAATCGGTTAAGAAGAAATACAGTTTGTGCAAGGGAAGTGGAAAATCAATAACGCTCAAGGAGCTTAAAGATATAAAAGAATATCAATTCTATAACCAACCAAGGGAATGGGAACCATTGCCTAAATGGTAGTAAAACATGAGCAGAAGCTAATGAAATAGCGGATGCAATAGAAACCAAAGTTGTAAACAAATACGAACATGGTGCGCAACAAGCAACCAGTACATATGAATAAGTCATACAATGAGACGGAGTTGATGAATGAGGATGGTAGACAGACCGAGAAATAAGGAAACAATATTCATTCCTATTGCTAATCTCACAAGAGATTTACAGCCAAGTGTTTACGCTTCTGCACTCTGTAGGACTGAGTTTTGGTATTGCACTTGTGCAGTAATGATCGAGTGGGATAGCTAGAAAATGGGAAGGAATGTGACAATGTAGTAAGAGTAGAAAGGAGACTTATGAAGGTACAAGGACCGACGCATAGAAAATGCAAGGTCGTACGAGAGTAAAGAACACTGGTACAAACCAGTTTAGTGAGCATAGTTCAGAAGCCACTAGTAATGGAGGAAGAACTACAATTAAGCAGTGGCTCAAGCTCAACCGACGATAAGTCGGGAGAACTAAGTGAATAATCACTCAAATACACAATAGTATGTACATTGATTCCAGAGGACTGGATAAGAAACCTGTAACTCATTGAGTTTGCGTATGGTAAAAGAATACCGCACCTGATTAATAAACCTTATTCCCAAGATAAAAAGGGATAAAAGGACAGTGTATAACACATTAAGGATAACGAGAAGGGTAAGTAAACCCTAGGTTATCAGGGTCGCGTAGTAGAAGCTAGTGGGCCCAAATCCTAAAGGTTTAATACCCCTAGTGAATGAATGGATAATTGTTAATGCCTCGAAGCCTCTAAGGCTAGAACCGAACCCGGTTAAGAGTTAAATAAACTCCGATGGAAATTCTTGGTGCAGGGACTAAACCAGTAAATTGGTTAAGACCCTTTGACCAGAAAAATTGTGTAATAGATCGTTGGAAGTTGAATTACTCCGTGACGGCTAAACACCGTAAACCTATGTCCAATGTTGACATATGGTAGATTACGTGAGCATAATCCCTTTTAAGGGGGGTAGAGCGAAAATTGCGAAGTGTATGTTTCACGTGATAAGGGCGTAGAACTATTATGCGCATAGCGCAAGAGAAATGTTTTGATGAGGGGTACTTATGTTACTTAAACATTTGTACTCACTCATTGGGAAAACTATGATTATTTGTGAAATTGAAGTGAAAGGAGTATTGATTGTGAGAAATTTGAGGTGATGGAGTAGATAAACTCCATGGGAATGAGAACCCGTTGATATATGCCTATTCGAGATTAGACATACTATTCGATTTGGGATTAGACATGGTATGGATGAGTATATTGGGAGACGAAACCGATGTTGAACCTAGTGGGAATCGAGTCCCCTAGGTGACTTGAGTTGATTGTATTTTCTTGTAAATGATTGGGGATAGTATGAGATATGAGCCGGTATGAAACTGGTGTGGAGATATATGTATGTTTGAGGAAAATTGATGAGTACAAATCGGTATGAAACCGATGTGGAATCTAGTGGGAATTGAGTCCCCCTAGGTGAATTGATAGATTTTATTTGGGAATGAATGGAGGATAGAAAACGAATGGAGTTACAACAGTATTGAATTTCTAAAGTAAGTATTTGGAGACAATGGAGGATGATGGATGGACGAGTTCCATCGTTTGGAGATGCTTTGCTTTGTTTTTATGATTAGAATGATTAAAAGATAGAAAAATGATAAATGATTGAATTACATGTTTGTTTGAACGGAAGTGTGAAGTCGAACTTGATTTACTAGTGATCAAGGGAGATGGAGCACAAATTGGGGCGGAGAGATGGTTCATCGCCAATGCTGATCACATCTGGGTTGAATGATTCTTGAGGCTCCCTATAAGTGGTCATAAGTAATCCTGCTAGGATAAATGCAGTAAGCATGAATTGGGTTTAGTGTGGAATTGTACTGTTATGTATGCTTGTGTGGTACGGGCATGTACACACGGTAAATTGCATTATGATAATTATTTGGTGTGCACCGGTATGTGCATGGTTGGCAATCGTTTTGGGTTGCACTGGTATGTGCACGGGGTAAATTGTTTTGTGACGTACTGATGTGTACGCACGTTGCATGGTACTAGGAAGTATGTTGCGTGGGTTGGTAGGTACCCACGGTTGTCAAATTGCTTGTTAACTGATTTGGTGTGTACCGGTATGTACACACTGGCTGGACTGACCTTGAGCCTGTAGGGTTATAGAGATAATGACCTCGGCAGACGATATGTCAAAACGACTAACGATAGTAGACTCACCAACTTTGTGGGCAAAGTTCTTTAAGGGGGGTAGATTGAAATACCCCGAACTTAATTAGGGCGAGTTAAATTACTCTAATACGATTTGAGGGCCTATTAGTGCCTATGAATTTTGGTAAAAAGAATAAATCCAAAGAAATAAAAAAAACGCTTAAAGAGCGAAAAACGCTAAAACGAGCGTTAAGTGACCCTAGGGAAATACAACCTTAAATAGGGGGTACTAAATGAATTTAAAAGGCTTAATAATGCCTAAATAATATATGAACAATTCCAAGAAAACGGATCCATAAAACGAATTAAAAACGCTAATAAAGCTTTAGCGCACGTTTTTCGAGAAAACCCGAAAACGTGACTTTAAGTGGTCAAACGAACCCGTAAAAATTATAGTTCATCAAATAACTAAATAAACATTAATGGAAGCTTAAGAGCCATTAAAATTAAAGAAACGAGAAAATTCCGGAAAACGGGCCCGGTTAGTGAATAGTGCTAAACCCGGGTAAAATAATGAGCGTTTTCAGTAAAAGACGAAAAACGCTCCAACTGGTTCACTTATATGGGGCCGGTTTTAAAAGGGGAGCCAGCTCTCTCTCTCACACACACTAAGTTAATAAAGAAAGAAAGAAAAAGAAAGAAAGGAAGGAAAAGTACAAAAGCAAAAAAATACCTCTCTCCTCTCATTTCCCTCCTCTCTCTCTTATTCTTTTTCCTTTCCCATCATGAGCCCTCTTCTTCCTCCCCTTCCTACTGGCGATTTTGAGCTTCACCAAACAGCCATGGCTTCTCCACTTGCCTCCCTTGTACAAGCTCCGTTGAAGCTCCAAATTCAAAATAAATTACATATTCTTCTTCCTCTCATCATCCTCTACACTTCTCTCTTTTTAAAATTGCAAAAGGATGAAGTTGACCCCCATGGGTTTTGACCATTGGAAGAGAAAAGCACATCATCTTGTAGCTTGGAGTCCTCTCTCTCTCTCCTAAGGTAAAAATATTCAAGAAAAGCTCACTTTTCTTCACCTTCCTACCTTAGCCGATTTTTTCTCTCTCTTACCCTATTCTCCTCTTGTTTTTGAGCTTCATTTCAACCCTCCAATGGTGGTGGGACTCTCCATTTGATTCATGGGTGAAAACCCCTCTTGAACACTCCAAAAGGTAAAACCCTAACTATGTGCTTTAAGCCCTTTCATTGAATTAAAGTTTCCTAAGGGTTTAGGTGATTAATTGAGTATATTTTTATGTTTCTTGAATGTTGGGATGGAGTTGGGCAACTCCATTCCCACTTGACCGAAATTGAGAAGAGGAGGAGCAAGAGGAGAATTAAAAGAGCTCATGAGAATTTAAGGTAAGAAACTACCTTAATGACTTTATCAATGGTTTTAGAATTGGGTTTGGGAAAGATAAAAGATGAAATAAAATCTGGAGCAATAATGTGCTTGATTGTGGTTAGTAGGATTTTGTGAAATGTTGATTTGAATTAAGGGCCTTGGAGCCAAGTGATTTGGGAATTGTGTTTATATTGTTGTTTGGTGGATTTTGAATGGAGTTATGTGCTGGTAGGACCCCTTGTGGGTGTGGCTAGATTAGGAATGAAATTGGTGAGAGTTGATGATTTGGGACATGTAAGGTTTATGGGGAGGTTATGGCGAAATTTTAGTAGAAAAACAAGTGTTGTAAGATGACTTAATGTGATGGGAGAACCTAGGTATTTGTAATGTTGAGAGGAGAGGATTGATAGCCTTGAAATGGCATTTAGAGAACTAGGGGGAAGAGTGTGAAAATCTGTAGCAATGGAATATGGAAATGTTTTAGAAAAACTAGGAAATGAGCTAGTGTGCAAGACTTTGGAAACAAGAGTTGTGCTTGGGTTTAGTTAACGTACTTGTCTAGGGATGAATTGGTATGGTCATTGATGCATTTGGTGAGGTTGGTAGGATGTAAAAACTAGCAAGAAGAAGTTAGAAATGCATAATAGTGCAAAATGCAGAATGTGAGAATGTGAATTTGAGGAATTTGAGCAAGAATTGGGTAGTGGATTTAACTAATGATTTGGAGTGGTTTAAGGAGTGTTTTGAGGTGTTTAATTATGTAGAAAACATGTGGAAAGATTAGGAAATTATTAGAGGTGAATTAGGGGTTGAAAACTGGTGGAAAACTGTAAATTTTGACAGTTCCAGAGGTGGTCCGGGTTTGCAAATCGGTACGCAAACCCGGACCATAGCAAAAACATGGCAGAAGGTGACTTCAGAGGGTGGTCCGGGTTTGTAAACCCGGACATATACCCGGACCATAGCAAAAATGTAACAGAATGTGAAATCCGTGGTTGGTCCGGGTTTGTAACCCCGGACACAAACCCGGACCATCATAAAACTTTGCCAGAAAGTGGTTTTAAGGGTTCTAATGATGGGGAAGTGAATGGTATTGGTTTTAGAAGTTGTTAAGGCCTTGTTTGGTGATATCTAAAGGTCCTAAGAAGTGTAAACAAGTGTAGTAAGTGAGTGAGAAGTAAGGACATAATTTCACATAAGTAAAACTAAGTATACCGGGACAACGGGGTAAGTACGGGAGTAGTAACTATTGTTGTACCGTATGAGCATAGAATTAATAACAATGTTGAAACATTACCAGTGGAACAAGTGTGAACCAAGGTACAAGGGAACACATGGTAAAGCTAACTCCGGTGAAAGGTATGATTTCCTCATGCTCTGTATCCTAACTTGGTTACCCCGATTTGTGTGCTTGTTTGATTGTGTGATCACCTAACAAGATAAATGCACGAATCGGATTGTTTGCACTTGATGGTGCTTGTGTAGTATTGTTGCTTGATTGGTTTGTAATTTGCAAAGAAGTTTGTATAATTCATGAAATGTGAATATGAATGAATTGTTGAATGTTGAATGTGTATTGTAGTGCTACTCATAGTGAGTCTTGTTTGAGTAGTGACTCGTAGAAGGAGTCCGGTTGTGAATCAACGAAACATGGATACCCACTAAGCTATCGAACCAAGATGAGATAACACACGAAAACCATCAATCAACGGACACGATAAACCAAACTTAAGAATTGACTCAAAATGAGAACAAGCGACACACGAGGCTAGTGAACGTCCTTAATTTCAATAGTCGACCTCCTATGCAAGGATGTGACTCAATGTTAGAAAACGAACATAGTTCCTAAGTAACGGAGGTGTAGGGGCGACCCTTAAATCGGCAGATACAACGAGATGGGAAAATCTCCTAAGTTGTATGATAGCATCGAGAAAGGTGCGGCTGACTAATGTTTATATATGTATTTATATATGAGTACCTATTGTTACTAACCCGAGAGCTGGGTTAGGGGGATTGTGAGTCACGCGTGCAAGGAAGAGGAAGCAACAGAGCGTATGTTTCCGAATCCATGGTCGAACTCCCTTGTTACCGGGCCGTGTGCCACATAGTGGTGCCCTGCGGGGCCGTGTGCCACATAGTGGCGCCCGACTGGAGTAAGACCGGCAGAGCTTACCCGTTTAAAGAGGTAAGCTGGGTACTATGAGATAGGAAGAGGGAACATGAGAGAATGTTTCTAATCCTGTATTGAGATTATAAAAGCCCGGTGGTGAGACCTATATATGTCTCTGCCCGGAGGCCTTTGAGGCTTAACTTAAAATTATTCAAGATTAGAATAAATAAGAACTAGATCGGGACTGAGGGTGTCTAATGATCTAGGAGTTAAGTAAACTACCCCGTAGGGGTGGAAGGTTGGTAAATGACGAGAATAAAACTCACTTGAGATATGGTCTCTCAAGGTTTAAGAATAAGGTAAATGAATTTAACGAGCTGGACGTGATATCTGTGTGGATTGTATTCCTGGATTGAATGTGGAGTGTTGTGTGAATGTACATGTATGATGTATTGTTGTAATGCATGATGTTTGAATTAAAATAAACCGCATGCTCTTGACCAAATAGTCGGCGTACCCTCGCTAGTACGCGGGGTATGCGGAAGTCATATTCAGCGTAAGCTGACCCCCTAGGGGGAACGTTTTTAGTGTGCAGGTACCCGAAGCGAATATGAACACTGTAAGAGTCTGTCAGCTAAGCCGGACACCGTTCGAGTAGGACGGGGTTGTTATTGATATGGGTAGTTGCTAAGGGAATTGTATTTATGTATTGTGGGTTTGTAAGACCGAAGGGTCATTGATAAACTTGGGAATTATAGATACTCGGTATAGTATTGAATGGTTATTGTATTGTATATTGTGGTGTTAAAGGTTGTATAGACTTGAGAATTGTTTAAGTAAAGGAAGCATCGTTGGTATGGTGTACTCGGTAAAGACCCATCAGACCGATAGTGTGTTGTATTGTTGTTTGGAATTAGCCTTGTTAGTCACGTGAGTGGCTAACGGCATTGTTTCACCCCCGGTTGTATTAGAATTTCCACTGCTGGTGTATTGACAATGGAGACGGGTTAAGAGTAATGGTGAGATTACCGGTAGGGGTGTTACAAAAAGTGTCTATAAAACTTGCTCACTCCATCTCACACTCAGTCCTTCACATCTCATGATAAGGCTCAAACACCACAAAACTCATCTAGCTCGAATGAGCAAACCATTCACTCCACCATTCGCAAGTTTATGGCCACTAAACATCCAAAGAAATACGTCGCCCAAAGCTATGTTCAACCAGACTCCGACTCCCTTACAGCTTGGTCTATCACCTCAAGTGTCACTCTATCATATACACGTTCTCCACACTGCATAGAGTTCACAATAGATTCTGATGAGTCCGACCTTTCCACCACAGCTGAATCACCTTTGATCAATCCTACCAAAAGACCATCTTGGATCAAAGCGTCTTTCTCAGAGGATGAACCATTTGGCCCAGAAGATTATGAATGGGATACCCAAACCCGTCACTCCATCTAGATTATCTTGATCATGTTTTGTAGTTTATACTCTATGGAATGTCATGGCCTTTAAAACATCTTACATCGTGTAGTTGCTCCCTACTTTGCTGTATGGCAAAGGGGGAAAAGTATATGTACTTGTGAGACTATGTCTATCATCCTTGTATTATGTATCATCTGAATGAAAACTTTATCTACTTTATCTACTTTGGTCATAGTATAACATAAAAGATGTCACTTATTGTGCATAAAAGCTGTCACTTATTGCTATCATTCGTTAAAGTTTTTCATTCTTAAAACCCTTAACAAACTCAGGGGGAATCCCTTTCAGGGGGAATCTCTCAATTTTTGAATTGCCAAGTACATATAAGTGTATAGGTTGCCATCATCAAAAAGGTGGAATTTGTTAAGACAAGAACCTTCAGTTTTGATGATAGCAAACCTTGTATTGTCTATCTAATGTGTTTGTCAAGATTCATGATTCAGATAGACAGACGAATAAGTGGCTTACACTAGTACAGAAATGGTCTATCGCAGCGCCCCCGTTTTTAAAAATCCCGCAAACCTATCTCAGCGGTTGTTACTTACAACCGCTGCGGTAGGGTCATTTAAAAAAAAACTCTATCGCAGTGGTTCCTACTAAGAACCGCTGAGATAGGTCTTTTTAACTGACCTATCTCAGCAGTTCTTAGTAGGAACCGCTGCGATAGGGTCTTTTTTTCCCCAAATCGAGCACTCCGTCATTCTCCTCTTCATTCTCTTCTGTAAACTCGAGAGAACGAAGCAGAGCGACGGCAATATCGACGGTGATTCCGCAGCTCCGACGCCTGCGATTGCTTTACCACCGCCACCGTCTTCTTCCTCGTCGCGCCACCGTTCTTCGCCGCCATCGCCGTCGCCAATCGTTCCGCCAGGAGGTCGCAGGCGTCGATCGATATAGCTGCGGGAACCCTAGGTTCGAATTCCTAATTCGAACTTCGAAATATGTTAATTATTGTCTTGTTGATTGAATAACTAGTTGTAATATAGTTATTGATTGTTAGTTTAGTTGTGTGTGCATAATTTGAATATAGATAGATTATTGAACAAGTATAAATAGTTGTGCATATAATGTGTTCGATAAAATGCCTGGGTTGATATTTTTGCTGTTTGTGCCCTCTGCATACAACCCAAAGTTGTAAAAAACAGTACTGGAGTTTAGTACGGGTCATCTGAAGTATGCGATACAGAAGTACGGATACGGATAAAACGGGGTTAATGATACGGATGATAAATTTAATTATATAAATATAGAACTAGAATTTTAAACATGACTATGAAACTACGAAAGATATTAAAAAATATCTATTTCAAATCAATATACAAATAACGCATATAAACATCTACTATATAAAATAACTTAGTTCAAGTATTATATACCATTTTATAATTTATAATTTTTTTCCACACTATAAGTTTTGTACCTTTTCATTCTCTAGATCCAATAAACAAGTTTGAAATTCAAAACAGTTTTAACAGATTTATTGTATATGAATTTTGTTACTAAACTAATTAGATCTAAACGTTATACGTTGAATTCATTACATAATGACTACATGATACCAATATCATAAACCATATATAAGTCGTTTGTTGACATGAAAAAGTTTGAATTCATATGTATATATGTTGTTGACTATTATAATTTTACATAATTCCTACAAAAAAATAGACTATTAATTAAAAAATCCTGAAAAAACTAGCTTAATATGTTGTTTTAGACAAATTTGATACGATTAATTCGGTGCTGAAATCAAAGTAATACTGGTATACTGTATTACTTTTTTCGCAAAGAGCCTTGAAAAAAGTTACAACCCTTATAGAGAAAGAAGAGCTGGGAAGTAAGAAAAATGTAACAAAAAATGTTAACTCAAATAAAACAGAGGAGATATACTGCATAACAAGCAGCACACTAACAGTACAAATAAATAAATAGAGCTGAAACAGATGTTAATTAAACGCCTTTAAACTGCGAGCAGCTTGTACGGTATTAAAACAATTCATATATAACAAATTTATAACTTAAATTCATATAAATTGAAATGGTAAATAAAACTACTATGAAAAGAAAAAGAATAACTACAAATCATTTTGTTCTTAATTCTCAAACTATTTAAAAAATTAACTTCAAGTTTCACATTAATAAAGTGGTAAGATCTATAACTTTATAACATCTATGTTCTCCCATTACATTGCAGTATATACGTGCTTAATATGATAATGCTTGTAGTAATGGGTTTCTTGCCCCCCTAATATTATTACCTTGCTTCACCGCTGTCTGCAGTAATTGGGGTGGTCTCTATGTCTCTTTCTTCCTCATTGCTTCTGTTGTGCAGCATGAGCGGAAAGGTAACATCTTCATCTATTTTTTTTCTCTTTTTTATTTTCTTAATATGATAATGCTTATAATAATGGATTTCTTGCCCCCCTAATATTATTTCCTTGCTTCCCGCTGTCTGCAGTAATTGGGGTGGTCTCTACTTCTTCTTCCTCATTTCTTCTACTGTGGAGTAAGAGTGAAAAGGTAACATCTTCATCTATCTTTTCTCTTTGTTTGTTTAATTAATTATTGCGAAAAAGTGGTTGTGGTTAATATTGAGTGATTGTGAATAAGGATGGTTGCTGTCAATTGTTGAATTTATTTGTCGTGGTAAATAAGATGTTGGTGAATGCTTAATGATAAGCATGGGATTAACACGATTACGCAAAGGTCATGCCGAATTTTTTCTAGAATCGTATTAGTCTTATTAATTAATTTTATTTGTTATTTGTGTATAACAATCTTTTCTTTTCTTTGTCAGGTCTTCTGAATCTGCTATTGGATTTGTACCAGTACTTTCCCAGCCCATCACCAAAGCAGTGTCCTAGCTTCCCCCACTGTACAACCTTAAAACAAGTAAGTAATTAAACTTTATTTTTTGTTTTAATAATGCAATGATTTGTTGAAGTTAAATTAAATGTGTTAGAATTGTTAGAATAAGGCTAGATTAGTTACGTTGGAACGTTAGAGTACTTAGGCTACGTTAGTTAGGTTGGAACCATAGAGTAGTGCTGAGTTTGGTTGCAACCGTACATCCAGTAGAAACATGCTCCATATACAAATGCAGACGAAACTGAAAGACAAATCAATCTAAAACTTGTTTTGTTTTCACATATAGAATGGAGCGTGACTGGATGTACGGTGATCGAGGGGATCACTATTTTGACGAGAAGCTGAAAGAGTTTCTCAAAGCGGCAGTGCAACACAAGGACAGAACAAAGGCGGACAATATTTCATGTCCTTGTGTTGACTGTGGGGTCGTAAGGAAATATGAAGACATTGAGGAAATTAGATTTCATCTTAAGTCCCGTGGATTCATGCCACATTACAGAAGATGGAATTTTCATGGAGAAACTGTTGCAGCTAGTGCTTCAACATCATCAAGTGCTCATGATCCACGTTACGCAAGTACCCCCACACCTTCAATACCATCAATGAGTCGGTACCGTTAAGTGATTCAGGATTCGATGACAGTGAGACCACTCACCATGATGAGCAAATGGATGAAATGTTAGAAAATGTTGCCGATACTTTGTCGATAAGCCGGAAGAGTATCAAAGATTGTTGGACGCATCAAAGACACCTTTGTACCCTTCGTGCGTTAAATACACAAAATTGACTGTGTACTTAATTTGTTCAACTTAAAGGGGAAATATGGAGTTGGTGACAAGTGTTTCACGTCATTTCTAGAGCTGATACATGATATGCTTCCTGATGAGAATGGTCTTCCTACATCCACCTACGAGGCAAAGAAATGGATGTGTCCAATGGGAGTTGAATATAAAAAGATTCATGCTTGCCCAAATAACTGTGTGCTTTATAGGGGTGAATACGAACATCTAGACAAGTGTCCTAAATGTTTGTTGTCCCGGTACAAGGACAAGGATGAGGATTCCTCCTTTCAGAAAAAAAATCGTCCAGTGAAATTATTGTGGTACTTGCCGATAATTCCTAGATTCAAACGGTTGTTTGCCAACCCGAAAGATGCGAAGAACTTACGATGGCACGCGGATGGTAGAAAAATTGATGAAAAATTAAGACATCCTGCAGACGGACCTCAGTGGAGAAATATCAACAGAAAATTCAAACATCATTTTGGGGATGAGGATAGGAATCTGAGACTTGGATTGTGTACCGATGGGATGAACCCGTATGGCACGTTGAGCAGTCAGCACAGCACTTGGCCGGTGCTACTAGTGATCTACAATTTACCGTCATGGTTGTGCATGAAACGAAAATACATTATGTTATCACTCCTAATTTCTGGTCCAAAGCAACCTGGTCATAACATTGACGTATATCTTGCACCACTGATCGACGATCTGAACTTGTTGTGGAATGAAGGGACAGTGGTATATGATGCTCATGCGAAAGAAAATTTCACACTGAAGGCGATGTTGTTCTGTACTGTTAACGACTTTCCTGCCTATGGGAACTTGTCAGGATACTCGGTGAAAGGATTCAAAGCGTGTCCGGTATGTGAGGATGACACATGTTCAGATCGTCTGAAGCACTGCGACAAAAATGTTTATATGTGTCATCGACGGTTTCTTCCAGTAGACCATCCTTACCGTTCGAGAAAGCGAAAGCTGTTCAACAATGAGCCCGAGACTCGTGTGGCTCGTTTGCCTTTGAATTCAGAGGAAGTGTATGCAAAGGTAAAAGACATTGAAAATGTCTTTGGAAACACATCCAAGCCGCCGAAGAACATTTGGAAAAAACGTTCCATTTTTTGGGATCTACCGTATTGGCGGCATCTGCCTGTTCGACATTGTTTGGATATCATGCACATTGTGAAGAACGTCGGTGAGGCAGTGTGTGGTACTTTGCTCAACATACCCGGCAAGACGAAAGACGGATTGAAGGTGAGGAGAGATATGCAAGAGTTGCGCATACGGAAAGAACTACACCCAATAGAGGATGAGAAGCGAACATATCTACCTCCTGCGTGTTATACCCTCTCTAAGAGTGAAAAATTAAGTTTTTGCAAGTGTTTGCACACATTGAAGGTACCATCTGGGTACTCTTCAAACTGGAAGAACCTAGTTTCTATGAAGGATTTGAAACTGTTAGGCATGAAATCTCATGATTATCATGTGTTAATGTTGCATCTTCTTCCAGTTGCAATACGAGGGATATTACCAGAAAATGTCAGAAATGCTCTAACTCGATTATGTTTCTTCTTCAACGCTGTCTGCTGCAAGGCAATTGACTCAGACACCCTCGATGATCTGCAACATGAAATTGTTGTGACAATATGCCAGCTTGAGATTTATTTCCCACCATCTTTCTTCGACATAATGGTGCATTTAGTAGTGCATATTGTCCGAGAGATCAAATATTGTGGTCCGGTCTACTTACGTTACATGTATCCTTTCGAACGATATATGGGGATTCTGAAGGGTAGAATGAAAAACAGATATAGACCTGAAGGCAGTATCATCGAAGCAACAGTGACTGAGGAAGTCACAGAATTCGTGACAAGTTATTTGAACGATGCAGAGTCAATTGGTATTCCCACCACGTCACCATGGTAGATTTAAGGGTAAAGGAGTTATTGGCAAAAAGGTTGTTCGTATCTCTCGTGATCTTATTAATCAGGCACATTTGTTTGTACTACAACACCTTGAGGTTGTTGAACCCTACTTCGATATTCACATTGCTGAGTTGAGTCGACAAAACCCTACCAAAAACCGTATCTGGCTTAAAAAAAACAAAATCGAGTATTCGTCCAATGGTTTAAGGAATATGTGTTTGAGCAAGCTTCATTGAACCCCGAAGATGTCAGTGAAGAAATCAGATGTCTAGCTGTTGGTTCTGGAACAGATGTTGTATCGTTTGAAGGGTATGACATTAATGGATGCACATACTACACTGCACGCCAAGATGCTAAATCAATACATCAGAACAGTGGGGTAAAAATTGAAGCATCGGTGACTGAATATGGTCTAGGTAACCAGGTTCAACCAATGAGCAGTAGTAGTTGGTATTATGGTGTGATAGAGGACATATGGGAACTAAACTATCACATTGATTCGTTTCTATTGTTCCGCTGCAATTGGGTGGACAACCGACATGGACTCCAAAATGATAAAGGACTTATTTTGGTTGATCTTTCACGTGTTACAACTAATAAGGAAGATCAGTTTGTGTTGGGTAAAGACTGTGACCAGGTGTTTTATGTTGAAGACCCAAAAGCTAGTAGATGGTATGTTGTTCTTCCAGGGAGAAGACCGGTTTTGTTTGAGGATGAAAACAACGACGATGATGATAATGAGATGATAGATGAAACAGTATCGTTGCATACAGGGTTGCATGATTCAACTGATGATTTACAAAATGATGATGTTCAGACCATCTACGCTCGATCAGACCATAATGAGGGGGTTTGGGTAGAAAACAGATCATGATATATGTTACTATGTTTAGGTAACACCATTGGTTGAAATTACATTATATAATTCGTATTATTGTTGTTACAATGTTATCAGAATTAATTATTTACGAAATACCCCAAACCTAAGTATGCTAAGTAAACATCAAATCATGATGTAGAAAGGCTAAAATATGCCTTAGAAAGATTGGTAGACAATTTAAACCAAGGAAAACACAAGAAAATGCCTTAAGGGCAATTAGGGCAAAAATGTGCTCTAAGCTTGGAGAGACTTGGGTGAGTACCCAAATATCATGATAAGACCTTAGTAATATTCTAATGGTCATTTTAAATCAATTAGCAAAGAAAACCAAGCTTGAAAACAAGTTAAAACACAAAATGTGCTTTAAGAAGTCTTAAAGCACATTTTTGAGAAATTGTCTTAGAATTGAGTTTTGAGTGGCTAGATGTCCATCATTACTCTTTAATCAACATGTGTACTAATTAGTATCACATTAGGAAGTCTAAATCAATGGGAAATAAAAAATTTCAGAAATATGTGCACTAATTAGTGAATAGTGCCAAATAGTGACTAGTTTAAGTTTTAATCAATATAAGCTAATTAGTTGGTCAAAAAAGACCATGACTAGCCTTATTTAAGATGGGGGCCGGTTTTCTAAGGGATGAGTCACCCAAGACTTCATCAAATAAGAAAGGATAAAGAAGAGTAAAGTAAAAGGAGTTACTATTTGCTTTTATAAAGCAAAATATCTCTTATTAGCCTACCTTCTCTCCTCTTCTCCATTCATTCTCTTCTTCCACGGTTTTCTTCATGCTCTTCATCCTCTCAAACCGAGAGAACAAGCTCCATTGTTGCCTCACCTTGCCTTGTCTACAACTCACCCATTTTAGCTACAAATCAAAAACTAAACACATATTATTCTTAGTTAGCTCAAGCTCTAGCTTTCTATCTTTTCAAATCTTTCAAAGCTCAAGTTTGGTGCCATGAGAAAACTCCATTGATGGAGGAAAATCAAGTTTGAAGAGCTCATTAGCTTCTCCATTCTCTTAAGGTAAAGAAAATGTAAGAAAAACCATGTTTCCATCATTTCTTCTACATGGCCGAAAATTTCTACTCATGGGGCCTTGTTTTTATGCCTTGTTCTAGCTTGATTTATTCACCAAGGACTAGTGGAGGTCCTATTTCATTCAATGCCCAAGTCTACTTTGAGACTTCAAAGGTAATCATCCACTTTTATGCCTTAGAACACATTTCTAACCTAGGTTTTCATTCCTTGAGGTTAGTGTATTGTTTAGTGCTCATATGAGTCATTGAATATTGGTTAGAACATTGGCAAAGGAAATTTAAGTGGTGGCCGAGATTCATGCAAGAAGAAGGTCTAAGGAGGAAGTTAAGATAAGCTTGAGAAAACAAGGTAAATTACTTACCTAATGGTGGTTTAAGGTTTAAGAAATGAGTTTTAGATGGGTACCAATGTAGCCTAGGGCTTACATTAGGTAATGGGTTATGTAACCTAAGAAAAAGAACTTAAATAAGCTTATGAACTTGTGACTAAGGAGCCAATGGGAATGAGTTAGAAATATAAGTTTAAGAGGGATTTTAAGAGTATTATAACTACTATGAGATTGATGAGTGTATTTGCAGGTTGAAGGCTTTTGTATGTGGGAAATTCAGTGTTTAAGTTTAAGTTATTTAAGGGCCTAAGAGCCATGTCATTTAAGATCCTTGGTGCTATGCAATTTAAGATTATTGCAATGTAATGAGTTGTTGTGAATGAGTTGGTTTGGTGATGAGCCTTGGGAAGCTTGCCTAAGTAGTGATGATGTTAGTAGAGGACTAATGAGGTTTAGTTTAGATTGTAATAAGTGGACTTAGGTGATGGAAGAAAAAGGTGAGGGAGAATGTTGTCAAACGTCAAGGAAAATGACTAGGAATGTAAAATAGCGTGTGATCATGAGGAAGGTGAGTAAGTGAATAAGAGAATGTATAAGTAAGCTCAAGAGTTTAGGTGTGATGAGTAACAAATGAAAAGAAGAGAAATTGTGCATGGACATGCAAGATGACCTTGGAAGGTTTAACTAGCAAGATGGAGTGCAATGATGTTAAGGAGGAGTTATATGGGTTGAAAAGAAACACTTGGGATAGTTAAAGTTCTAGACAAAATGTACATGTTGGAAATGTAAGGAATTATATGACAAATGTTAGGAATGTTTGTAAGAATTTAGTAAATGTTGAGAAGATCTTTGGAAGTTGTTTTGGAGAGTTTGGTGGAAGTTCTAAGGTGAGTTTAAGTGCCTAAATGGTATTAGGACACATGGGGGAACTTGTGGAGAAGTTTGGAGTCAAATGGGAATTTAGAAATAAGGTTCTGGAGCCGACCGACCTTGGGACCGGACCTGCAAGGTCGGTCGAGCTCAGTTTACACTGCCGGAGAAAGTTTCTGGAACCGACCAAACTTGGGGACCGGACTTGCAAGTTCGGTCGGGCTTGTAATTTGTGAAGGAATTGAGTCTCTGGAATCGACCGAACATGGGACCGAACTTGGCAAGTTCGGTCGGGCTTAAATATCCCACGGGGAAACTCTCGGGAATGGACCGACCTTGGGACCGGACTTGCAAGGTCGGTCGGGGTAGAATTTTCAAGCGGTAATATGTTCTGGAATGGACCGACCTTAGGTAAGGTCGGTCGGAAGTTCGGTCGAGCCTAAAAAAAAAAAAAGAAATTTTGAATTCTAAGGATAGTAATAGGTAATAAGGTGTACCTTTGGTAGGGTGGTAATGATTAGGACCCTAAGAACTTAAGGGATTAAGTTAAGGTAAGTATAAACTTAGAAGTTCAAGGTTAAGTTGTAAGATTAAGTTGTAAGACTTAAGAGGTGTTAGGTGGGAATCATTAAGGGTTAAGTAAGTTAAGTAAGTTAAGTAAGTTGGATTGAGTTAAGTGATTAACAACCTAAAACTGAATGAATGTTTTAGGACTTGAGAATTTGGACTCCGGAAGAGAGTAAGCAACCGAACGACCAACGGTGAACGGTACAGTTCTTCTTGTGACCTACTTGCTAACGAGGTGTCCCTCGGCTTGTGTGCTATTTGTTTTTGTGTGCTGACTAAACAAGATAAAGCATGCAACCGGAATATTATGTTTATTGTATTGTTGTGTGATGTTTGAAAACTAACACAACATACCGTGAGAACTTACTAACTAACATTTAGTAAGGAAATGAGTGAGACTAAGGAATGCTCCCTAATATGGGTTGATATAAACCGAAAGAGGTTAACCAACAAACATGGTCTTGAGACTACTACTAACTGGATCTTGAGTGAGGAAACCCGGGACCGATCTCCGGTCATGCATGCTAAGGAAAAAGGGGGACGGTATCTGAATTAGATCCGCCTCCGCTTAAGGACTTGTCTTCGGACTTGTAGCCTAGGGCCGGTTGCCGGCTCAGCTACGCTGGACTCCCGTCCAGAGTAGGTGGCATTAAGATGGTGCGGTGGGATCACCTAAATCCCAAGTTCGAATTAAGCTACAACCATTCCCTTCCAGGAACGGTTTGTATACTGAGATTAAGTTGAGATTAAGATTAAGGTAAGGTTAAGATGAGTTGCAACCATTCCTCTTTAAAGGATGGTTTGTATTATTAAGACTAAGATAAGCTACATCCACTCCTTATTAAGGGATGGTTGTTTCTAAGATTAAGATAAGACTAAGATTGAGGTGAGATAAGGATGGACTAAGATTAAGAGGAAATATAACTTAAGGAGTTAAATAATTAACTCTCTAATTAAGGGAACGCATTTAAGTCGTTCATTGTGTGTGAACCTTGATTGTTCATATTTGAGTTGTTGTTTACTGCACTTTCTATTATGTTGTGCATCTAATCAACCTCCATGCTATGGACAATTAGTCGTCGTAGCCACGTTAGCTTGGGGGCCATGAGAGGATCGTACCAGCATTCGTGCTGACCCCCTTTGGGGGCTGTTTTTACTACACAGGTGAGGCGGCCGTCGCGAGAGTAAGAAGGGGTACAAGTGTTACGGGTTAAGTGTGGCCTACGAGTTGTGCATGTACACTCGTATGGCAATTGAGTTAGTAATATGTATAGGATATGAGGGGATTGTAAGAAGGAAATGTAATTGGTTAAGGTTGTTGTACTAATGTTCGGTATATTCTGTAGTCAGACCGTGGCAAGGTCCTGGAGTGTAAAGAATTCCGCTGTGACATGTATATGTATAAGCTGTTAAGTTCCGAGACCACATTTGGATTGAGTTGGGGTGTTACAAAAAGTGGTATCAGAGCGTAGTCACTCTCTGAAGACAAGAAATACCGAACTTAGGTGAATACTGAGGTTGAGTTTGAGCTATGGGTTAAGGGTTAAGAGGTAGAGTGAGAGGTGCGTTAGTCGGGACTTCCTGGTGTCTACCGGACATCCATAGTACCTAGACCCGCCCTCCACATCCCTAACCCTGAATATGTGGAACAAACGCCAGAGAGAAGAAAGCCTTCTCTTACTCGGGGAAACCCGATCTGGTAGTTAGCTAACAGTGAGCAATAC
Organism: Limonium bicolor; assembly: GCA_023374045.1. Lineage (NCBI taxonomy): Eukaryota > Viridiplantae > Streptophyta > Magnoliopsida > Caryophyllales > Plumbaginaceae > Limonium > Limonium bicolor. Next base: position 423,522,319 of record CM041776.1, read on the forward strand.
GAGAAACATCATGTTGCACAACAGTTATGGAGAACTTGGAGGTTCTTAATGGAGCGCAACAGAGAAACAGGCGCTACCTATGGAATTCTATCAGTAAGGGAACGGTAATTACTGGCAACATGGGTCGACATGCTACGCAGTCGAAATAACCCGTAATACCAATGATAAGGAAAGCACTACGGGTGCAATAGAAAGGAAAAAGGGAAGCGACATGAGTACCGGACAGTGGTCCGAAGGAGCATAACAGTAGGATAATACCAAGCATGAGGATTGAGATTACTGGAAAGTCCAGTTAGAAACGGGAACTCCAAACCCCATACAATGAAAAAGGTTACAAACCTGGCCGACACAACGCGAACAACGGTGGAAACACATATAATTGTATACCAAAATAGGACTACGATGTAGTGCCTAAAGGAGAATTATTACTTAATAACCACAACAAAAATGTGTGGAGACAGGAGCAAGGATTAAGACATAAGGAAATATTAAGGGGTTCCCTCAGAAAGAGGAACGCCCTGATGAATGACTGTACTGTCAAACAACAAGGAAAACTACCGGATGGTCAGTCATCCAAGATAAGAGATTATCGAAGGAGTCCCGAGGAAATTACATGGAAATTAGAAGGAAGTATCACTACCAAGGTACCTTGTACCAATAACCCATCCTGCATGGCACACTTGCCATAGCAAGTGCCACCACGGTTAAGCTACATGGAAAGCCATCATGGCGAGGTAACCAAACGCTACGGTCGTAGTACGCAATAACATCGGATTGCAATCTAAAGGACAGAAAAATAAGACCTTGGAAAGGCCCGACGGCCTGACCATGATGAGATGAGGTGACACACCAGTCAGCAGGGAGATGAACTTGGACAGAATACTAAACGATATGAATATGAGCAATGGTACAACCTACTACAACAACAACCGACAGTGTGGTAAAAATACCAAACCCGGATCTCAAGGAGGAACCTAAGAGATCGCTCAATAATTCGAGCAAAAGCACTACGTAAGTAACAACATTCATGGAATGTATCAAGAGATACAATAAAGGTAGTCGACTGAACGACTTCCAATAAGGATGGGATAAGACTCCCAGATTGATCACTAAGAATACCAGCAGTAAGCATTCTTCAATGAAGATGTTGGAAAACCCAGAAAACAAGAGTAAAAGAAATGAACATAAGCTATAACCTACTAGGGACTAAAGATGTACCACCTTGGAAAAAGAAAAGCCCGAAGGGACCCCCACAGAGCGGCATAGTCGAGCCGAACAACTGATGAATGACAGTTAATACTGTTCGTCTAACTCATCAACACCCAAGTATGATTGATCATCAACGGGTGGCGTAGTCAACGGAAGTTGAACGAAGCGTTGAGATGGAAGTATAAGACGACAGGATGATATCCAGCTTGGACACCGTAAGGTAAACGCCTAAGACGAACCTAACCTTGATTGTTAAAAGACGTAAGTCTAGTAAAATGACGGTATATTCGAGGACACTAAGTAACCTCAGATCTCCTGAATAGACTTCCACAGCAGGAAGCAGGATGCAACAACTTACCATGAAACCCGATACTACATTTAATATGTAACTTAACGGTGAATAGTGTTCAAAGGACCAGAATCTTATAAAGATGACCTGCAGATGAGTAGGAGTACAAATAATGAACTGAGACATCAAGCATTAAGAACCTACGAGCCAAGGATGTTAACCACATCAGAGCCCGAGGTGCAGTAAGTTGTAAGAGAACTTGTTTAAGCCACGAATGAACTACAATGTGTAGACATGAACGGTTACCAAACCCATAACTTAAATTGTGGAAAATATTGTCAGGAAAAAGGCACCAATGAGAATATTGAAATAATGCTAAGGACAGGGGCGGAGAACGAACCATGCCTTTAGGGTGGGGATACCTCTCCTTGTTGTGAGGCCATAAGTGGGAATGAACCCCTCAAAAAGGGCTTTCACTTATTAGAGATGCAATACGCTTTAACTTGAGACTACTTTAGAACGTACCAGATACACTTGAGTAATAAGAAAGGTTCCACAGATAGACCCCATATTCAACACCCAGGATGTAAGAATTAATAATTGTCAGAGATAGACATTGTGAGTGCATATTATGGCACGTCAAGTGACCAATGCTCAGAAGAGCTTGTGACTCAGCGGATGACTTCTTCAGGAACCAGTTAAATTACATGGAAGATAACATCACTAAGGATGAAAGAAAGCGAGAGAAATTAGCCTACTTACAAATCTGAGATTGAAGCAGAACACCTTCGTGTTAAGAGTTAACCATTTTACGGCACGGTATGACAGCCGCCATACACCGGAATGAGAGAACTCCCAGTGTGTTTACACCAAGAAGGGATTAAGTATAAAGTAAGACATTAGAATAAGTGAGTAAGAGGTTGCACCGTCAATGGGCAACATGGTAAGGGCCAACTACCACGGTAGTAGTGGTCGTGAATACAATGGTTATATAAGGGGAATTAATTCGTGGGGCGCGGTAAAGCGACCATTAGGTATGAGCCGTCAAATATTAACACTGAGGCAATGAGATTTATGAGTTAAAACCAATATAAGTAAGGAAATAAGATGGTAGACGAACTGAGCATTGATGCCAGTAGTCTGGACCTGGTTAGGTAAGATTCCGCAGGAAGCACACTACCCATTCCTTAAGGAATTGGAAGTGCATTCCTAGTAGCATAAATATGAGAAACAAGATAAGAGGCTCTACGGAAAGAGACCTCAATTATTAAGAGACCGAATCAGTACGGGATACAGAAAGAGCTAGAGCATACAATACCAAGAACACAATAATGGATTTCCCTTGATTAACTTCAAGAAGAACAATAAATGTTATTATGGAACGATGAAGAGGAGATCGACAACAGAATACTTCATAATTAGCAATAGCTAAACGTGTGACGAACACTATGAGTTTACTAAAATGAGACGTGGGACGACTGCACCCCACAGGGGCTTGCAGGCCTGACACGCTCATTTATGAGTTAGTTGGGTAAGTAGTAATGTATCAGTAAGGTACCCCATGCATGTAAACAAGTGGTGTAAGGAACACGGGAAGTAGTCGACTCCGTACCACCGACAACGACGCAAGATCAGACAAGAGCAGCTACTACCACAAACAGTTGAAGAGAAGAATTCAGTTGAACCAGCAACACAGAGGAACCAGAGAACAAATAACTAAGGACTATGAAGTGCGAAGAGCACGAATTGTTAAGTACAAACATTGGACATGTCTTAAGATGAATGAGATTAAACTGTAAAGTGCAATAAGCACTAAACAGTAGTTTCAGATTAGGAATCATCCTTAGACCAAAGGTCATTTGGAGGGAACGATTTAGACATTCGAGAAAACACTAAGAGTATGAACATTAGATCTCCAGGGAGACTGGATAGACGAGCTACAACTCATCAAGGCCGTGTATATATAAAGATAACACGTGACCATTGAGGGACCTTTAGTGCTAAACCATAAGCACGCAAGAGAAAGATATCTGATACTGTAAAAGGATAAGAGAGGCAAACAAACCTAAAACTATCAGAGTCGTACAGCGGAAGCTAGCAGACCACTACCTTTGAGATTAGACCAAACTAAGTTAAGGAAACGGTATAAGTACCGTTAAGAATCCTCGATACAGAGACTAAGTCATTTCTGATCGAATTATAAGATAGATGATGGGAAGCTAGAATGCTTGGTGAGAATTAGACATCTTGAACTTATGTTCAAGAATGTGACGGTGTTGATTACGTGGGCGTAATCCATTTTAAGGGGGGTAGAGCGAAAACCGCTTATCGTATGTTTGAGTACTTAGTACATAAACTACGGTGTGCATAGCACGCAAAAGAATATGAGAATATGTTTTACACAAACATTTTGAGATAAATCATGGTTATTGCACATAGAAGATGTGAATGCCATACATAATCATGGTTATTGCACACAGAAGATGTGAATGCCATACATATTAAGTACCTGTCTTGTTAACTCCGGTGTGAGTACAAGTTAAGAGAATTAAGGAGGAGGTTTAAGGAGATTTAAGAAATAAGGAATATATGAGGTATGAGTCGATATGAGACTATGTGTGAGATAAGAATAAGATAACATTATGAGATACCATTTGACATGAGTATGAGGAAGAAGACAGTAATGCTATGAGATATAAGATGGTGAGAAATGGTATGAGACTGATATAGAACTTAATAGGAATTTAAGTCTTGAGGTAATTACTAAGAGATGAATCGGGAATGTTTGGATGGACCGAATTCACACTTTGAAGATGTGTTGATTATGATTAGAAGAACTAAAAAGATAGAAAATTGGACATGAGTGAATTATTTGGATGGTTGAAAATGATGTGGGAGGTGGAACTTGATTTTCTAGGGATCAAGGGAAACCGAACACAAATTGGGGTGGAAGGATAGTTCTACACTGATGCTGATCACATCAGGGTTGGATGACTCCTGAAACTCCCTACCAGTGGTCACAACTAAATCACGCCAAGGATAGAGGCATTAGGATAAAATGAAATTGGAGTTGATTGTATTTTAATTAGAGGAATTATCCTCACATGACCTCGTAAAAAGGATTACCTTTTACTGAGTCTCGCCCATGAAGTCGAGGACGCACGAGCCTTTGTCTTCGGACCGGTGACATGGGGAGAGCAGAGTGTTTTGTATTCTGGCCCATGGTGACGAGGACGAATGAGCCATTGTCTATGGACCGGTGACATGGGAGAATACGTTGGAAGTTATGTGAATGTTTTTAATCGTCAAAAGGAACAAAGGGAATTTTGAGTGCTATACATGCGTAAGCATGTTGTGTGATATTTAAGAATAAGCATATGGTGGACCTAAGGATTCAATGAGTTTAAGAATACATAAGTATGATCTATATGATCTAAGGAATGAGGTAATACATGTATTCTAATGAGACAAGATGCATGGGAACTTTAGGGACAAAGTTCTTTTAAGGGGGGTAGATTGAAATACCCCAAACCTAAGTATGCTAAGTAAACATCAAATCATGATGTATAAAGACTAAAATATGCCTTAGAAAGATTGGTAGACAATTTAAACCAAGGAAAACACAAGAAAATGCCTTAAGGGCAATTAGGGCAAAAATGTGCTCTAAGCTTGGAGAGACTTGGGTGAGTACCCAAATATCATGATAAGACCTTATTAATATTCTAATAGTCATTTTAAATCAATTATCAAAGAAACCAAGCTGAAACAAGTTAAAACACAAAATGTGCTTTAAGAAGTCTTAAAGCACATTTTTGAGAAATTGTCTTAGAATTGAGTTTTGAGTGGCTAGATGTCCATCATTACTCTTTAATCAACATGTGTACTAATTAGTATCACATTAGGAAGTCTAAATCAATGGGAAATCAAAATTCAGAAATATGTGCACTAATTAGTGAATAGTGCCAAATAGTGACTAGTTTAAGTTTTAATCAATATAAGCTAATTAGTTGGTCAACAAAGACCATGACTAGCCTTATTTAAGATGGGGGCCGGTTTTCTAAGGGATGAGTCACCCAAGACTCATCAAATAAGAAAGGATAAAGAAGAGTAAAGTAAAAGGAGTTACTATTTGCTTTTATAAAGCAAAATATCTCTTATTAGCCTACCTTCTCCTCTTCTCCATTCATTCTCTTCTTCCACGGTTTTCTTCATGCTCTTCATCCTCTCAAACCGAGAGAACAAGCTCCATTGTTGCCTCACCTTGCCTTGTCTACAACTCACTCATTTTAGCTCCAAATCAAAAACTAAACACATATTATTCTTAGTTAGCTCAAGCTCTAGCTTTCTATCTTTTCAAATCTTTCAAAGCTCAAGTTTGGTGCCATGAGAAAACTCCATTGATGGAGGAAAATCAAGTTTGAAGAGCTCATTAGCTTCTCCATTCTCTTAAGGTAAAGAAAATGTAAGAAAAACCATGTTCCATCATTTCTTCTACATGGCCGAAAATTTCTACTCATGGGGCCTTGTTTTTATGCCTTGTTCTAGCTTGATTATTCACCAAGGACTAGTGGAGGTCCTATTTCATTCAATGCCCAAGTCTACTTTGAGACTGCAAAGGTAATCATCCACTTTTATGCCTTAGAACACATTTCTAACCTAGGTTTTCATTCCTTGAGGTTAGTGTATTGTTTAGTGCTCATATGAGTCATGAATATTGGTTAGAACATTGGCAAAGGAAATTTAAGTGGTGGCGACGAGATTCATGCAAGAAGAAGGTCTAAGGAGGAAGTTAAGATAAGCTTGAGAAAACAAGGTAAATTACTTACCTAATGGTGGTTTAAGGTTTAAGGAATGAGTTTTAGATGGGTACCAATGTAGCCTAGGGCTTACATTAGGTAATGGGTTATGTAACCTACGAAAAAGAACTTAAATAAGCTTATGAACTTGTGACTAAGGAGCCAATGGGAATGAGTTAGAAATATAAGTTTAAGAGGGATTTTAAGAGTATTATAACTACTATGAGATTGATGAGTGTATCTGCAGGTTGAAGGCTTATGTATGTGGGAAATTCAGTGTTTAAGTTTAAGTTATTTAAGGGCCTAAGAGCCATGTCATTTAAGAGCCTTGGTGATGCAATTTAAGATTATTGCAATGTAATGAGTTGTTGTGAATGAGTTGGTTTGGTGATGAGATGTGATGAGAAAGAACTTGATGAGTGTGAGATGGATGAATGAGGAAAACAATGCATTTGGGCATGATAAGATGCTAGAGAAGCTATGGCGAAATTTGAGTAGAAAACAAAGTGTTTAAGTGGTAGTGGTGAGTTAATATGCCCTAGGGTTTACTAGGGAGCATGAAAAGAAAATTGGGTGGAAATGAGTTAATTAAGGAGTTTTTGAGGATTAGAATGACCTAGGATGGTTTATGAGGAATTAGAGTTTAGATGGGTGTATTGAGCACACCAAAATCATGGTAAGAGGAATGATGAGACTTGTGCATGAATTTGAAGAAGAAGGTGTATAATGCTTAAGATGATTTAGGTATGAACTTGGGGATATATCAATGAAAGTCTTGGGAAGCTTGCCTAAGTAGTGATGATGTTAGTAGAGGACTAATGAGGTTTAGTTTAGATTGTAATAAGTGGACTTAGGTGATGGAAGAAAAAGGTGAGGAGAATGTTGTCAAACGTCAAGGAAAATGACTAGGAATGTAAAATAGCGTGTGATCATGAGGAAGGTGCGAAGTGAATAAAAGAATGTATAAGTAAGCTCAAGAGTTTAGGAGTGATGAGTAACAAATGAAAAGAAGAGAAATTGTGCATGGACATGCAAGATGACCTTGGAAGGTTTAACTAGCAAGATGGAGTACAATGATGTTAAGGAGGAGTTATATGGGTTGAAAAGAAACACTTGGGATAGTTAAAGTTCTAGACAAATGTACATGTAGAAATGTAAGGAATTATATGACAAATGTTAGGAATGTTTATAAGAATTTAGTAAATGTTGAGAAGATCTTTGGAAAGTTGTTTTGGAGAGTTTGGTGGAAGTTCTAAGGTGAGTTAAGTGCCTAAATGGTATTAGGACACATGGGGGAAACTTGTGGAGAAGTTGGAGTCAAATGGGAATTTAGAAATAAGGTTCTGGAGCCGACCGACCTTGGGACCGGACCTGCAAGGTCGGTCGAGCTCAGTTTACACTGCCGGAGAAAGTTTCTGGAACCGACTGAATTAGGGACCGGACTTGCAAGTTCGGTCGGGCTTGTAATTTGTGAAGGAATTGAGTCTCTGGAATCGAATCGAACATGGGACCGAATTGGCAAGTTCGGTGGGCTTAATATCCCAGGGGAAACTCGGGGAATGGACCGACTTGGGACCGGACTTGCAAGGTCGGTCGGGGGTAGAATTTTCAAGCGGTTAATATGTTCTGGAATGGACCGACTTAGGTAAGGTCGGTCGGAAGTTCGGTCGAGCCTAAAAATTAAAAAAAAAAAAGAAATTGTGAATTCAAAGGATAGTAATAGGTTAATAAGGTGTACCTTTGGTAGGGTGGAATGATTAGGACCCTAAGAACTTAAGGGATTAAGTTAAGGTAAGTATAAACTTAGAAGTTTAAGGTAGTTGTAAGATTACGTTGTAAGACTTAAGGGTGTTAGGTGGGAATCATTAAGGGTTAAGTAAGTTAAGTAAGTGGATTGAGTTAAGTGATTAACAACCTAAAACTGGATGAATGTTTTAGGACTTGGGAATTTGGACTCCGGAAGAGAGTAAGCAACCGAACGACCAACGGTGAACGGTACAGTTCTTCTTGTGACCTGCTTGCTAACGAGGTGTCCCTCGGCTTGTGTGCTATTTGTTTTTGTGTGCTCACTAAACAAGATAAAGCATGCAACCGGAATATTATGTTTATTGTATTGTTGTGTGATGTTTGAAAACTAACACAACATACCGTGAGAACTTACTAACTAACGTTTAGTAAGGAAATGAGTGAGACTAAGGAACGCTCCCTAATATGGGTTGATATAAACCGAAAGAGGTTAACCAACAAACATGGTCTTGAGACTACTACTAACTGGATCTTGAGTGAGGAAACCCGGGACCGATCTCCGGTCATGCATGCTAAGGAAAAAGGGGGACGGTATCTGAATCAGATCCGCCCTCCGCTTAAGGACTTGTCTTCGGACTTGTAGCCTAGGGCCGGTTGCCGGCTCAGCTACGCTGGACTCCCGTCCAGAGTAGGTGGCATTAAGATGGTGCGGTGGGATCACCTAAATCCCAGGTTCGAATTAAGCTACAACCATTCCCTTCCAGGAACGGTTTGTATACTGAGATTAAGTTGAGATTAAGATTAAGGTAAGGTTAAGATGAGTTGCAACCATTCCTCTTTAAAGGATGGTTTGTATTATTAAGACTAAGATAAGCTACATCCACTCCTTATTAAGGGATGGTTGTTTCTAAGATTAAGATAAGACTAAGATTGAGGTGAGATAAGGATGGACTAAGATTAAGAGGAAATATAACTTAAGGAGTTAAATAATTAACTCTCTAATTAAGGGAACGCATTTAAGTCGTTCATTGTGTGTGAACCTTGATTGTTCATATTTGAGTTGTTGTTTACTGCACTTTCTATTATGTTGTGCATCTAATCAACCTCCATGCTATGGACAATTAGTCGTCGTAGCCACGTTAGCTTGGGGGCCATGAGAGGATCGTACCAGCATTGGTGCTGACCCCCTTCTGGGGCTGTTTTTACTACACAGGTGAACATCAGGAGGCGGCCGTCGCGAGAGTAAGAAGGGGTACAAGTGTTACGGGTTAAGTGTGGCCTACGAGTTGTGCATGTACACTCGTATGGCAATTGAGTTAGTAAGATGTATAGGATATGAGGGGATTGTAAGAAGGAAATGTAATTGGTTAAGGTTGTTGTACTAATGTTCGGTATATTCTGTAGTCAGACCGTGGCAAGGTCCTGGATTGTAAAGAATTCCGCTATGACATGTATATGTATAAGCTGTTAAGTTGCGAGACCACATTTGGATTGAGTTGGGGTGTTACAATTTATGTTTATTTTTGCAATTATACATCGTTCCATGAATATTGATCTAATGTGTGTTTTTTTTCCTCATGGATGATGATCCTATTGATGATCCTATAGGACAGCTGCTCCTGACTGGGGAAACTCAGCCACAGCAGAGTAGACCGGCAAAACGCACCACACGAGGTGGTAAAAAGAAATCAAAGAAAGCAGACATAGAGACCACCCCACAGCAGACTGAGACAGCTGGGCCTTCACAGGAAGCTCAAGAGATACAAGTTGCTCCTCCGCCTCTCAAGAAACCCAAAAAACGAGGGGCAACCCGTGGGCTGAAAGCAAATAGAGGCCCCCCGACGAAGCCTTTGGAGTTCAATGAGTTTAATCAGCCCACGGGTACTTGGAAAAATGATTTCACTGCTCTAGCTAGGCATTTGGTGAGTACATATTTCAATATAAACCACCATTGGAAGCAAGTGCCTCAAGCGTTGAAGGAGCAGATATTTGAACGTCTCAAGGTATTTGTTACACTTAATAGTTTGTTTTAAGATGTATATAGTTACTATTTTACACTAATCCATTTTTTTTGCATATAGGACCGATTCAGTATAGATCCTTCTATGAAGGATGATGTGATGAAGGGGATTGCCACACAGTTTAAAGACTTCAGATCTCTGCTCACGAGGCAGTACATTTACTGTGAGGAGCCCGCAGAGATAGAGGAGGCAGAAGGTGAAGAAGTGGATGATCGGAGACCACCGTGGCAAAAATATGATGGTATTACTGAAGAGCAGTGGAATGAGTTTGTTGAGAAGCGTTTGACCCCTGAGTTCAAGGTGAGTTTCACACTAGTAGTTGTTCTTTTGTATGATAAATGTTTAAAGTGTCCTTAGAGTTCATTTGGTTAATTCGTCTTTTTCATATATTATTTGCATAATTGTCTTTTCATACATATATGTAGGCTATACATGAGAAACAACAACAAAATGCAAAAAAAAAATCGTTACCCCCATCACATGGGGAGTACAAGTATTGCTCAGCGTGTGCCACAGTGGGAGAAAGAGGGGTTGTTGCCAGCTGGCTCGAATGTCAGCGAACGAAGGATGAAGGTTTGGGACTTAAGTCGACGGAAGAAACCTTCAAATCCGGCGGCACCTGCTGAGTATGATGACGCCACGAGAGAAGTCATCAACCAAATGGTAAGTGATTTTTAGTTTAAAAAATGTTTATTATATTTATAGAGTAACAATAGCAGTTAAATAAACCAAAGTATCCTTATTGACTTATTAACCTCCATAACAGGAAGAGTTAAGCTCCCAGATCACCCAGGGCACTTGGCAGCCCGTTAGGCAGGATGATCCACTTTCCCGCGCTCTCGGGAAGAAGGATCATCCGGGTCGTGCAGTAGGCTTTGGTGGTCATGTCAGTATACGCCAAGCCTTCGGTAATCCTGGGTCCAGACACAGTGCTGGAGGGAGCATTACATATGAGGAGCACTTACGCCAGAATGCGGAGCTCGAGCAGCGACTACGAAATGAATTTCAGCAGTCAATCGCTCAAGCTATGGAGATGATGCGATCTGAGAGGATGAGTCAGGAGGTTTCTAGACCGCCAGATCAGGCACAAGCATCAGAGCCCGCAGCAGTGCCTCCCAGTAGTGTTCACTCCATCAACCCATTTCCATATTCATCTCTCAAGGTTAGAACAACATGTTAACTACAAATACAAAAAAAAAACAAATTATACACTTGTTTATGTGCATCTAAAATCTTTAATTTTGAAAATTTAGCAACCGATTGACTGCACATTGTTCCAAGTGATTGGCGTTGACGAACTTGAAGTAGGGTGGGGAAAACTTTTCAAGTCTTCTGCTGGAGACACCGTGAGGAATGCAGCGCTCCGAGAGTACCATGCCCGGGTGCTTGTTGAAGGTTACGCGCCTGCTTACGCGGATTGTCAGATACCGGTGCCCAGTGCAGACATATCCACCCTTCGTCAAGCTGAATCCATGACAGTATAGTGGCCCTGTAGATTGATTAAGCTTGGGGAGCAGCAGGTAACCCCATGAAAAAACTTATTCTTTAACATATCCTAGAGTAGAAACATATACTTATTAAATTAATATATTAGGAACACATTCAATCAAATTCTGATAAGGCAAAAGGAAAGAGAGTTGTTGTTGCACCAGCTAATCCTTCGATGGCATCCGCGACTAGAGTTGTGATGAGATCGAATTTGCTACAACCGGCAGTTCTGAATGTCTTACCCCCCAAGCTGAAACTGTTGCACTCCACACTGTTGATGACGCCGCCAGCAAGAGATTCGGTTACAATGGAACCAAGACCGGATCTTTTTTACTATGCAGGCGCTCAGAGTTTTGAAATCTATCTTACTGATTTTGTGGAGTTGTTCACGAAGGATTGGTTGAGTGCGTCGATTCTCAAATCGGCTTGCATGTGAGTAATTAGCATACATTGTACACATTTTACTCTGTATATTTGAAAATTAAATTCATAATATTGGTTTCTTTATATTGTGCAGGTTTATTGATGACAAGGCGGTCCAAGTACATGAGAATAGTAGTTTCGGGTTCTTATGCCCTGACTACTATTCTGAAGCTAATATGGGATCTGACCCCCAAGCTTTGGTCCAGTACTTGTCGACTGTGATACATGCGTGTGCAGTTGCTGATAAATCTTACATAATGCTGCCTCTTCATCAAGGGTAGGAATTTTATCTAATGTTAAGTTAGTTTAAAAATTATGATATTTGTATTATGTAATTGATTGAATTAAGTTCTGCTTGTATTGTAATCTATGAACAGCCGACACTGGTCTTTGCTCGTTTTTGTCTAAAAAGCCCAAGAGTCCTGCAGCTTGACTCAGCATCTCGGCATCCCAAGAGGCCACTTATATATAACATGTTGATGAGGTGATGAATTTACTTAACTTGATTAATTATCAATTTTTAGTTATTTCTTAATCATCCGGTTGATAACATTTACTTTATCTGTGCGTATGAATTCTAGTGCCTTTGTATCTGTACTAACGCATATCCGGGGAGAGAGAGTTAAGAAGATTCTGTGGAATGTAGTCAAGGTATTTTTGTAGTCCTTATTCAAATTTTGTAATATGTTCATTAGTTTTAAAATAGGAACAGTATTATAATTTATGTGTTAAATCGATTTTGAATATGTACGTATATACATGTGCAGTGTCCACAGCAGCCGAGAGGTTCGGAATGTGGCTACTATGTCATTCGGTTTATGAGTGACTTGATAGCGGGACCGAGACTCTTGCCAGAGAAGTCTCTAGACAAGGTAAGTAGCATTCTCGAAATATTTTGGTTTTGTAGATAATTTTTAACATTGATTCTTAAACTCAAAGTATTATTATCAACTAATCATATTTCTTTTTGTGTTAATTTCAAGGCTTTTGAAAAGTTGGTAGACGGTTACAACGAAGGACATATAACCGAGGTGCTCGATGAATGGGCAGAATTCATGAGCGTTAATGTAGGTTGCTTTTAGGTTTTGGTAGGATTGAGTAGGATGATTTTGAAATTCTCATGAAACAATTGTGGTTTCTGTAAAGTTTTTGTTGATGTTTGATTTATTTGCTCAAATTTGTAAATGTAAGTGGATTATTGCCCGTAGATAGGTTTGGTGGCTATTGAAATGGTGAAATGGTTGATCTAATGCCCCACTGTGGTGCCATTGTTAATTGCTATATCTTAACAGGTTTGATTGATTTTGGGTGTGTGTGGTAGAATTGTAGGGTGGAATGGAAAAAACAAAAAAAAAACACCCTATTGCAGCGGTTCTTAGTAAGAACCGCTGCAATAGGCCCTGTCAATATTTTCTGAAGAGACCCTATCGCAGCGGTTCCTTCAACAACCGCTGTGATAGGTTGTTTTTTTTTAAAAAAAAAAGGTCTAACGCAGCGGTTCTTTTAACAACCGCTGCGGTAGAGCACCTACTGCAGCGGTTGTAGAACCGCTAAAAGAACCGCTGCGTTAGAGTACCTACCGCAGCGGCACCCATCGCAGCGGTTTTCAACCGCTGCCATAGGTACCAAACAACCGCTGCGGTAGGGTCTTTTTCTACTAGTGTTAGCACACAAGGTTGCAAGCGCACTTAGGTCATGAGTGGCTTAGCACGCAAGGTTGCAAGTGCGCTCAATCCACGACATGTGCCCAACCAGTCGGGCACCTGTCTGCGAGAGCTCCGTAGAACTTCTAGCACAGACAACCAGTCAGACACCACATGAAGATATCTCCCATGCTTAAAGATGAAAAACAAAGATGAAAGACTGCAAAGGATCGAGACATTAAGTTAAGACACATACATCCACATAAACAACTTGTTCACGACAAGCTCACAACAAAAGGAGAAGTTCATTAATGCACAAGATAACAAAGCTATAAATGAACATCATTACATAGTCGTAATGAATTCAGAAGAGGGCATTTATGAGCATTTAATGAGCTAAACAGAATCAGGCAAGTGGGGCACACAAGTGGTGATCGACCTATCAAGAGGGTTGCCGCCAACTTGACCAACCATGAGGCGACACGTAGTTCAAAGCCTCCAGATCAAGTTGAAGAATCTCTACAAGTCTAGTGAGGCTGTTATGTGAATAATTGAAGTTGTAGTCGACTCCTAGAAGTCTAGGGATTAATAGGACGGTAGTTACATCCTACCAACCATGTATATATACTTAAATTTATTCCATATGTAAGTAAGCTTGTACGAGAGAAAAGATAGAGATAATCTGGGCAAGTGTGCATTAGACTTAAGAGTGTGTGTAAGTGTTAGAGAGTTGGTGAGCTGGATAGGACTGGGTTAGAGTATCAATACATTGGGTATTTGATAGAACGACAGGTCAGGGAACGGTCGGTGAACCGTAGGCTGATAGTCAGGAGAGGGTTGAGGACTTTAGGGGTAAAGTCGAAACTTTCCCGGGAGTCCGTGTGTGGGGCAAGGGTGGTTGAGTGAATTTTGTGTGTGTAAATTCTCAATCGAAATGTGTTTTCCAGTTTAAGTTTATCTCACGCCCATTCCAAAACTATCAAGTTTTATTATAGTCCACGATACGTCCACGACACATCAGGGACGCGTCAGGAGCGCTTGCTGGTTTCAAGGTGATAAAGCGCCCCGATGACTTAATAACCAGATGAAAAAGGCCTGATTTGGTTTTGGATTTTTTTTATCAGAGGAGTACCTTGCCTTATCCTTTCATGCCAAACATTCACATCATTCCCAAGATCCAAAGCTAAACGCATTCAGTCTTCACAATCAGCCAATCCATCAAATTTTAGTGAAAACAGAATAACTTTGAGAAAATAATTTAATCAGACAGCTTTTAAGCATAATTTTTTTATTAAGGTTGTAATTAGGCTCAATTTCAAACTTCAACAGATATTTTCACCCAGAATTCAACATTTAACGACATTAGAGAAGCACATTATTCATCACCTGAAAACAAACAAAAACTAGTGGTCTGATGTGATAACTGAAGGTCACTCCCTACCCACACTTAAAATTAAACAATGTCCTCATTGTGTGACAAGGCTGGAGTGAAAAACTCAAAGCTCACATAAAAACATTTATGTTTGAAGGAAAAAATAGCAGAGTAGTCATTAACAAAAATTAAAATTAAATGAAAACAATTAAAACTAGAACTCCTTTAGATTTTGTTGTTGTAATATGTAGAACGACCCCACCCCACACTTGAGCTTTGCTCAAGTGTTACAGCCTGGTTGCAATATCATTATGAAGAACTCATCTGAAAAGAAAAACAACAAAGCAACCAAAACTACAAACGAAGTTAAGAGTTAATAAATAACAAAACCAAGAAAATAACAACAAAAAGTAATTAAAACCAAAATTAAAAACTAACAAAATAAAATATAATGTTGGATTTCCTCACAGCCAGCTGTCATTATTTAACGTCTTTGGCTACACGTGTCTCGCTCTCTCAAGAGACTCTATAAGATTGAGCTGTCTTTGGAACCCAGTGACAAGAAGTTCAAGAAACTTCAGCTTGCTTTGAAGACCTACCAGCATAAAACAATCGTTGCTCACCCTCTGCATTCAAGGTGATTGTACCGTGAGCAACTTCGATTCGAGCGTTGGCAGTTGCTAGGAGGGGTCTTTCAAGGATGATAGGAACTGTAGGATCTGCAGCCATGTCAAGCACGACAAAATCGCAAGGGAAGTACAGATGCACCACCTTAACCATCATATCCTTGGCAATCCCACAAGGATAAACAATTGAGCGATCTGCTAGCTGAAGCGTCATTTGTGTAGGTTATAAGTCCCCAATTCCAAGATTTTCAAATACAGTGTATGGCATGAGACTGATTGACGCTCCTAAATCAGCAAGGCAGTGGTCGAAGTTAATGTCTCATACTATGCAAGGAATTGTGAAACTTCCAGGATCTTTGCATAGGCGCTTCTGTATGATTGCTGAACAAGTTTCTATGAGTTGAATAGTCCCTGTCTCAACTAACTTTGCCTTATTGGATAAAAGCTTCCTTAAATACTTGGCATAGTTAGGCACCTTGGCAACTAAGTCAACAAAAGGAATATCAACGGATAGTTGACGAAGTAAAGTAAGAAACTTATCAAACTCACTATCCTCTTTGGAACGCTTGGTTCTGTTTGGGAAGGGAACTGCAGGAGTAACTTCAATTGTAGGTGGTGTAGGTGGAGAAGACTGGGTGGCTTCGCAATTCTGCTCATTCTCTAGCACCGATTCCTCTATGTTCACCACCTCAGGCTCAGTAACTTTACCATTACCACTTCTAGTAGTTACCTTCTTCGTTGTTTCCTTTTCCTGCATTAAACATTTATTAGCCAATAAATCATCCGCTAGTCTAACATAATTTGGCATCAATTCAAGCAAATTAGAAAAAGGAATATCCTTAGTTAATTTCTTAAAATGTTTAAGATATTTTTCAAGCTGTTCATTAAGGTCCCTTTTCTTTAACCTGTCAGGGAAAGGAATAGGTTCTTCAAATTTACGATTAGAACTAGAAGAGTAAGAAGGTTGAGTTTCAGGAGACTCCTTCTCCTTAGGTTTTTCATAGATTCTAGTGGAGTCATCAACTTCTTTATGAACAGGCAAAACTATAGCAACCAACGGAGCATCATCTTTGTAACACCCCTACTCCTAATCCTGTAATATAATTGCAAGTCGTAGCATAACAAAATATAATTCGCAGCGGGGAATAAAATTAACTACCATTGGTGTTACACCCCGTTACCCACCCATGTGAGTAACAAGGCAACCTTACTCCATCAATCAACTTCAACTCCCAACCGCAGTGATGACCAGATACTGAGCAATCTTAAAGTTACAATCCAAATCCAAAACCACATAAGTGAGCTGCTAACCCAATAAAACAGAACTCCATAATACGATACATAATAAAACTAAAAGAGTACTTTATTAAAATACATCAACTACCCAGTGTCCCGCACTCCGGCTTGTGTCTTCGTTCAGTAACCTGAAATGTTTGGCCCATTGAAGGACTCAGCAAACTATATGCTGGTATGCTAAATGTAGTCTTAAATCGTTTGCATCCCTTAAGTCATTTAGCCATCTTGATATTAGATTCATTACATGTTGTACCGGTTTACAATAATAGTAACAACTGTAAATGCTTAAATAAACACACAACAGTTCAACCAACATTATCATCACATAACCAATAACCACTAGCCAATAATCAGTAACCAATATCAAATACTCAATAACCAATACCAAACAAGATACGCGTATTAATTAACCGTACTTGTTAGTTGGCCTCATGGCCCTTATCCTTTTTAACCAATCACTTAAACCTTTCAATTAATTTCCACCTCGGGCGTCATGTTAGGACAACCCTTAATAACTTATTAATGGACAGTAGTCCCCTGGGTTCCAATGGAACCGTTGCCAGCTGACCCTGGATATTTTATTTGCCTTGAAGGTGACCAATTCGGCCGAAGCCTGCACCAACAGTAGTGCCCTCTACCATCATCAAATGTGGACGATGGATTCCCTGAGTGACTCTTGATAGTAGTCCCTCGTAGTGATCACGCTGCGCAACCAGATAGTCGAAACTAACTGGATTCCTCTCTTTGTAAGTTAGCCCTTTAGTCAATGATACAAGATCCAATCCTTGAGTTAAGACTATGACAATTGACCGTCAGTTAGGTTCTCGTAATACCTAAAGGTCATCTAGTCTTGTTCGAGTTTAGACGTATAAACTTCCAGTCATAAGACGTTCGCGTAAAATAAAACGCACTGGTGTCGAGCAATACAGTATACACGTTCATATTCATAAATCACAGATATCGCTCTTAGCAAATAAACACACAACGTCTGGACCTCAAGAAAATCCTTAGGACATTCAGACCACACAATTAACATACCGTTCACCGTGAAAATTGCTAGCTTGACAGTTCACGCTTAGTAGTTTCTCCCCGTAACGCTGTTATACGTACATGCAAATACCGGGTAACATTAATACAACTAGCGCTAACTATTCCAGTACTGTTGATACAGAACTAATACTCGTAGTATACTAACCCCGTATGTTCTTTATTTCTCCCTGTTATTTAACAGTGGTTCGAGGTAGTTTAATAGTTCGTTATTTTATGTAGTAACTACACGTGATAATGAATTTCTACCTTATAGTATATCTCAATCTCTTTAATTATATAATCATAATTGTTTCCACTTATTCTATATATTAATACAATCTGGTTATTTTTATTATAACCACCATTATTTTATAAACTTTACATTATACTCAAAATACATTATATTACTTTGTTTTAATTCCTTAATTTATTAAATCACAAAACCAACCTCATAAATTCGGTAATTATAAATTGAACACACTAACTTTTGTGAACTACTAAATAACCATATAGAATTTCGGTATTGGCAACAATTTCCTTATAATTGCATTTTAACCCCAAAGACTTTATATAAGTTACATATTAACTCATAAA
This sequence comes from Limonium bicolor, assembly GCA_023374045.1. NCBI lineage: Eukaryota > Viridiplantae > Streptophyta > Magnoliopsida > Caryophyllales > Plumbaginaceae > Limonium > Limonium bicolor. Next base: position 423,540,851 of record CM041776.1, read on the forward strand.
CTATAGTTTTAATATTTAATTCCCTAATACCGAAATGACCTTATACTTCTACAATTTATGTTTTCGACCCATCTAAAAATCGGTTTTACATATAAACTTTTGTAAATTACATATTCACCCCAAAACTTTTATAAACTTAATATTTTATGTCATAAATCATTTTAACCCAAATATTTTGGTCAACACTTTGACCAAAGCCTAATTTCATAATTAATACTTTAATATACCCAGAAAATCATTTGTATTTCGGTTTTTACTCTAAACTTTTCAGAAATTACAAAATAGCCCCAAAACTTTATAAATTGTTATTTTAACATTTAAACACTTGTTTATCATAATATTAATTCCTACCTTATATTATATCATGATTATGCCAATAAATCCTTTAACTCTCGGCAATTACATATAGTACACTATACTTTCCAAAATTTACATTTTAGCCACATAACTTAATAAATTAGCCATTTAAATACTTGTAGCTATTTTTAATATTCCCAAAATTTATAATATAAGCTAATATACTTATATTCTTCAAAAATCACCAAATGGAACATTTTATTCTCGGCTTTAATAATATCTTACCATATGGTTTTAAAACTTGATCTATATCTTATAATAAGTATATATAAATGCATATAAGCCATATAACACTTCTAAAAATTATGCTAATGATAAGCTCAAAATTGAGCATTTAACTCCTAGACAATTTGGCTTTAATATGTATGCATCATATTTAATTTTTGTTACCCAAAAAATATCTTTAAGGTAATAATCTTACCTTGTATGTTATAAGTTATTTTCTTGATAATATAACCTATAGTTTTCGGCTTCTATTTAATGAAGGATTGTACATAAGTTTGTACCAAAGTTTGAAGCTTAAATCAAACTTAAACTTAATAGATCTAGTTATAGAAACTTACTCCTTAAATCAAGGTGATTCTTGTACTTGATTTCCTCTTGAATTCCAAGATCCTCCAATGGTATCTTGGAGTAGAATTTTTGGCCTCCATACATAGATTTAGGAGATCCAAGTGTTAGACTTCTAACAAGGATTTCTAAGTAAGATTTGGAGTAGTTTATAAGAGTTTACCTTAAGTAGTTTGTCAAGGAATTTTTGGTACACCTTAGGATGATTGGAGATCCAAGTTTCCTTCATGAAATGGTGAAGAAAATCAGTTTGGAAGGAGTAGAATTTTCGGACATATACTTAGGTATTTACTAGGATTTTCAAACAAGAAATATACCTTAACTTGATCTTGTTTGTTCCTTGAGTTGTTGTTGAATAAAGGTGATTCCCTTGGTGTTCTAATGTAGCCGAATACTTGCCTTAGAAATAGGATGAATTTTGCTTCAACACTTGATGGAAGTTGCTAGGAATTTGACATAAAAATGGAGTTTAAGGTTAAATCTCCATCAATGGAGCTTGAAGCTCACAAGAAGAAGTTAACTAAGGAAGAAAGAAAAGAGAGAAGGAAGCTTACCAATTTCGGACAAGGGGAGGCAAAGGAAATGGCTAAGTGCCGTATGTAGTTAAGAGAAAAGGAATGAGTTAAGTGGGAAATAATTGTTATGACTCATGGCATTATTTTATGACTTTGCTTTTGATCTTTGACTTCAAATTTTGGCTCCAAAAGTCTCCATTAGCAGCATATTTTTGGCCATGTGAAGAGGAATTAATGGGTGATTAATAAGTCTAGGATATTAGGAAGTTAGGCAAGGCATTTCTTTTGCATTTTATAAGTTGATTTAGTCTTGATTCCCTTGTAGACTTACGGCAATAGGAGTTGTAGGTAGTCATTTGATTTTGTTTATATTAGACATAGAATCATGCTAATTTGGTAGGTGTCTTCCTTTGACTAATTAAACAGCAATCAAACCTATTCCTCCTTTATGTCTCACACGGTAATAGATGCTAGGAATGGGCTGATTAATTTGTTTATTTGCCATGTATAAAGCTAGATCTAGTTTACTTATTTAATTCCATTATTTACAAAAGCTAATCTCCTTGTCTTCCTTGTGCAGGTTTACGGTAATGGGAGACCTGTAATACTCCGTATTTTCGTTTTTAGATTTTATAACACTTTGTGTTATGTTTTGCTTATGGTTGTGATGCCTTGGTCAGCTGTTGGGACGTCCGGGTCATTAGTTTAAAAGACGAGGGCAAGGAGGTCAATTCTCTCTCTTTAATTAGGGTAAGCCTTTTTAATTGATTTGCTTGGCAGTTCCTTGTTTTTCAATTCCGATCAATTCACAAGTCCCGCTCTCATTCTCTCGACAGTTTCAACGTTCTCCTTCTCTCCTTTTCCTTTGGGTGCGTCTGAATCTCTGGTACGATTGCTGCTGCATTGGGATCGAGTGCTACTCTGTTGTTGTTGTCTTCCCTCTGCGGTAGTTCAGGTTTGGTTTTCCTTCGATTCCGATGGTTTTCGCTTCTGCTTTGGAGAGGGCAGTTTTCTGATTGTTGGGCTGTCCGATTTGTGAATTCAGCGTTGATCTGTGCATCTTCTCTACTGCTGTTCGTCTGGTTGCGTGTGGGCATTGTCAGGACTGAATCTACGCTGCGAATTCAAAGTAAGTGGGGGATGGAATCGGGGTAGTTTACTCACCCTCGGGGACTGTTTTATTTTAGCGTTTCTGATTTGGAATTTCGTTGCGATTGTGTGTTTTCACTTCGGTTTTGCGTTGTTAATCGTTTGGCTAAACACCCGAGGGTACTGATTTACAATTCTGTGGATTTTGGGTGAGTTTGTGATGATTTTGGTGGTATTCTGCGCGTCTGCTCTTTCTGAATTTCGACAGTTTTCCGCTATCCAAACTTCTGTCCAAACTTGTAAGTTCGGACAGTTCGTCGGGCGCGTTTTGATTTCCAAGGTTTTTGAAGTGTCCGAACATCGATCCGAACTTGTAAGTTCGGACGTGATGCGAGGACGGATTTTCGATGTGAGTTTCGCCATGTGTCCGGACTTGCAAGGTCGGACGCAAGTTCGAACACGATGAATGTTTTGGCTTCTAACCCTCGACTTACGTCCGAACTTCGACGTTCGGACGCAAGTTCGGACATGCCACTGTTTTGGGCATAACTTCTCCGTTTTAGCTCCGTTTTGAGTTCCGTTTGCGGGGTTGGTTTCCCCTACTTGTGTACAAGCTTCTTATGCTGTTAATATGCATTTCCATGCTCTTATAATCTGTTTGTGAGCTTTCGGTTTTGGGACCTAGTTACTTTGCTTCTAAGCCTTGGATAGTCGGGTCGGGCTGTCCCGTAGCATGCTGCGCAGGAATTCCTTCTGATTACGCTCCTTAGGGTCTCCCTTAGGGCATTATGTGACCGACGGGTCTATTAGCTGTCTCTACGGCTTTTGTTGTGGGATCTTCGGATCCATAGGACGTTATGTGAGTCCTTCTGTTGTGTTAGCTTGTTTCTAGTGTCGCACCTCTCTGTTTCTGATTCTGAAAAGTCCGACTATGTTTTGATGTGCTGTCCGATCTGCCTTCTGATTTTTGATTTTGTGTTGTCTGTTTCCAAGTGGCTACTCCTCTCTCTGTTTGTGCAAACTTCTGCTTCTGTTTGAGTGGGCTTCCTTGAGGAAGTCTTCTGCTTATTGGGCTGTTTAGCTCACCCCTTTACTTATGTTGCAGATTGAGCTCGTGGGGTCTCCTCTCCTTACCTTCTCCTGGAGCTTTGTTTACTTTGTGATTTCTTTAGACTTTGTTCTGCTTTGCGCATCAGACGCTATGGGGTTTTTGTGTAGCCTTCGAGCCTTTCTTTGTATTTGACGTCACGCTTTTAGTTACGCTTTGGATCTTGTAAACTCTTTCAGTATTTATATAAGTTCGTTATTTGGTTTTTGGGGCTGTTTCGCATTAGAGCCTTGCGATGTTAGGTAGTAGACTCGCGGCGTGTAGCGGCCCTAACTCCTAGGCCGGTTTTGGGGTCATTACATTTAGTGGTATCAGAGCCAAGTTGCTCGTTCTTTGGTGTTTGTGGGGTTTGTCTGCATACGTGGGTGTTTGAAAGGTCTGATGTATGATGCTTGATGGTTTCTGATTAATCTTGGTGTTTGTATCTTCAGTATGCCTCCCCGACGTTCAGGATGAGGTGCAGCTTCAGGCGATGCTCCCCAGGGGGACATCGCAGAGATTGTGCAGTAGGTGGTGACCCAGGTGTTGCAGACCGTAGGGGCCACTACTGGCTCAGCAGCGGGTACTGGTAACGCGGGGGGCAACAATGTGAAGGCGCTTCAGGAGTTTCTGAAGCTGAAGCCGCCTTCTTTCGATGCTAGTGGCGACCCACAAGAGGCGAGCCACTGGATCACTGCCATTGAGGACCTTCTACGGGTCATGGGGTGTGAGGAGGATCAGAAAGTTGGGTTCGCCACTTTTATGTTCCAGTCTGAGGCGAAGGAGTGGTGGAAGTCGGTTGAGGGGAAGTACCCCCACCCATGGACTTGGGAGCAGTTCAGGGGCTGCTTCAACCAGCAGTTTTATCCCGATGTCTTCAGGGATCAGAAGATTGTGGAGTATGGGAGACTCCGCCAAACGAAGGAGATGACAGTGGATGAGTACGTGCGTAGGTTTATCTCTCTTTCTAAGTTCGTGCCTGAGCCGGATGATAACCGGAAGGCTAGGAAGTTTGAAGTTGGTTTGAGGGGTGATATTCGAGTTGCTGTGGCGCCTTTCCGCCACAAGACCTTCAGGGATGTGGCTGATGTGGCGTTGGTTGTGGAGGCTAGGCAGCGGTATGAGAAGAAGGACCAGAGGCCCGACAAGGGCAAGGATCAGAAGAGGAAGGGTCGTGTGGAGGTGCTTGATAGGCGGGAGCAGGCTTCTTCTTAGAAGAAGAAGTACAGAGGTGACCGGGGTTCTTCTTCATCTGCATCTCCTGCTGTGGAGAAGTGTGCCGAGTGTGATCATTTCCACCCAGGACGGGAGTGCTACAGGAATCCTGAGGCGTGCTTTAAGTGTGGTTCGCTTGACCATCGCATTGCCCAGTGTCCACAGGCTAAAGGTGGAGGTAGCAGTGGTGGTTCTGAGGGTCGTGGTGCTGGTTCAGGGTTCGGGCAGAAGGCTGGCCAGAAGAAGTCCCAGACCCAGGCACGTGTGTATGCGCTAGCTGGTGAGCAAGATCGTGGCTCAGACCGAGTGGTGTCAAGTATCCTTCAGATCTCTTCTCAGCCAGTTTTCTGTTTGTTTGATTCAGGAGCTACCCACTCCTTTGTGTCTGTTGATTTAGTGGGTAGTCTCGGGTTGTCTGTTGTGCCCTGTGATGTTGATCTGTGTATTTCTAGCCCATTGAGTGGCGTACCTGCTTGTGTGCTTAGTTCTGTGTGCAAGTCTAGTCCTGTAGTGATTATGGATAGGACCTTGCCTGGTGACTTAATCCCTATGAGTATGTCCTGCCTCGATGTGATTTTGGGCATGGATTGGCTAGTAGAGCACCATGCCCACATAGACTGTGCGGCTAGGAGAGTCGTCTTTGATAGACCGGGTGAGACCCGTTTCATTTTCGTGGGTAATTCTGTACCGTGTGCGCCAGTCATAGTGTCTGCTATGCAGGCAGCTAGCTTCCTGAGGAAGGGCTGCCGGGGTTTTCTTTGCTATCTACCAGAGGTTCGAGAGGGAGCTCGTCTGGAGGAGATTCCCATTGTGTGTGAGTTTCCAGAGGTGTTCCAGGACGATGTGCCAGGGCTGCCACCTGATCGTGAGGTGGAGTTTGCTATCGAGTTGGCGCCAGGGACTCAGCCTATTTCGAAGGCCCCTTATCGCATGAGTCCAGCCGAGCTTAAGGAGCTGAAGGTGCAGTTGTAGAATCTTCTAGATAAGGGCTTTATTCGCCCTAGTGTGTCTCCATGGGGAGCACCAGTGTTGTTTGTGAAGAAGAAGGACGGCTCCTTCAGATTGTGTATTGACTATAGGGAATTGAACAAGGTTACCATTAAGAACCGGTACCCCCTTCCCCGCATTGATGACCTCTTCGGCCAGTTAGCGGGAGCGACAGTCTTCTCGAAGATTGACTTGCGTTCTGGGTATCATCAGCTGAAGATTAAGGCCGAGGATGTGCCTAAGTCTGCTTTCAGGACCCGTTATGGGCATTATGAGTTTTTGGTCATGCCTTTTGGTTTGACCAATGCCCCTTCGTTCTTCATGGATATGATGAACAGAGTTTTCAAGCCTTTCTTGGATTCTTTTGTGGTTGTTTTTATTGATGATATCTTGGTGTACTCCAAGAGTGCTGAGGAGCATGAGGAGCATCTGAGGATGGTTCTGCAAACATTAAAGGAGAAGGAGTTGTATCCCAAGCTGAAGAAGTGTGAGTTCTGGTTGGATAGAGTTGTGTTCCTTGGCGACGTGGTTTCGAAGGACGGCATATTAGTGGATCCAGAGAAGATTAAGGCGGTCATGGAGTAGGCGAAGCCCACTAGTGTTTATGAGGTGCGCAGTTTTCTAGGATTGGCTGGGTATTATAGGAAGTTCGTGGAGGGCTTCTCTAAGATCGTATCCCCCTTGACTCGTCTTCTTAGGAAGGATGTCAAGTTTGATTGGAGCGAGGCGTGTCAGGAGAGTTTCCAGGAGCTGAAGGAAAGGTTAACTTCGGCTCCGATTTTGACGTTGCCTTATGGGACAGATGGCTTTGAGGTGTTCTGTGATGCTTCCCACAGGGGGTTGGGTTGTGTTCTGATGCAGCAGGGTAAGGTGGTAGCATATGGGTCACGTCAGTTGAAGCCATACGAGAAGAATTATCCTACCCATGATTTGGAGTTAGCAGCTGTGGTCTTCGCCTTGAAGATCTGGTGGCACTATCTGTATGGGGTTGATAAGTGCGAAATACATCTATTTTTAGGGTTTTAATTCTTTCTATTTTCATAACAATTCATGTCATATTTCTCACTTATCATATGTTTTTCTTAGATTTATGTTTTGATGTGAACTGATATATTTTATGTGTCAAATGCAGGAAAAAAATCTTGGATTTACATTTATCATCTTATAAGGATTACAATGCAATAACCGGTATATACAGATGCATATATATCATTCCACTTCTTCATCACACCCACGTGAATGGTAGCTGTTGTACAAGGTTATTCATCAAATCATTCACACGTCATCACACTGAAGTCAACATTGATGATTAATTTATCCATCATTACTAACGTTCGCATGAGAGAATGAATACAAATCATCATGACTTACCTTTTACCTCACGTATGGCACATTAAGAAGAACCCATTCATGATGTTAGACAACGTGACGGCAGTACGCACTTATTAACGACGTGATGTTAATATCATTATGACGGTTGCTACTAATATAAAAAGAGATTAGGGTTCAGCCGAACATAGGGATTCACGCCTGAAGCCAGCACGGCGCTCTGCGCCTCTGATTTCTCTTCACCACCGCACGCATCACCACCACCATTAACCACTACACCACCACTACACCACCATACCACTCACATATCATATACCACCATCGTTACATCAACGTCAGGACGAAGTCGGAGCGGGGAGCCGAGTCAAACTTACTAACTGGAGTTTTCTCTACCCTTCCTCTTATTTCGTTTAATGTCGTTCTTTGTTATATTTTCTATTTTTAGAGTCATGTTTGAGTAGGTAGACGAGCTCCCCGGATTGGGGTAGCAAACCGAATCTTTATGTTTATTTTGTAATCTTTTCTCTAATTATAGTTGCAGTAGTTTAATTCCAGTTCTTCATGCGCTTTAATTCTCTAGCTAATTATTAAAGCAATCTTTGTAGTTTCCTAATCAAAATGCGGCGCTGAGATTAGTTAACAAGACATAGGAAGTTAAACCGGATTAACGACTAGAAGCATGGTTTGCCTATAGGTTAATCTGTCTCCAATAGGAATTGTGTTTAATGCTATTAACTTGATAACTTGGGCATGGTTTGCGGCTTGTTATTTCAGTTAGTTAGGGTTAGTTGTACAGGGACCGGTCAACGAACTATTTATAATTCCTGAGTTTATTGCAGAATTAGGGAAGAGTTTATTGATAGATTAATAAAGTGAAGGTTTGCTGAACAATCCAGGTGCTTCTTTAGATTCAATCTTTATTTCTTTATTTAGTTTATTTTTATCTTTTTACTGTTTCATTATTTTATGTTAGTTTGTTTAGTCATTCTTTTTATTAGATTAAGTAAAACCTGAAAAAGTGACGTTTCCTATTTTCTTAGTTTAGTTTTCTCGGTTAGTAAATAAATTGTCAGTTAATTGAACGAGGTCCCTGAGATCGACAATCCCACTCAATTCACTATTTAGCAAAACAATAGGTACACTGCCTAGGTAGAGATAGTAACATATTTCTGCTCAACAGGGGTGACGTGTAAGGTCTACACGGATCACAAGAGTCTCAAGTACCTGTTCACGCAGAAAGAACTGAATTTGAGACAGCGACGTTGGTTGGAGCTTTTGCACGATTACGACCTGGAGATCCTCTACCATCCAGGTAGAGCGAATGTGGTGGCAGATGCGTTGAGCCGTAGGGGTGCCCCGGGGCTTGCTGGTTCGATGTCAGGGATTCAGAGGTCTGCTCTTGAGCTTCAGCGCATGGGTATTTGGGTTGTCAGGTCCGACAGTGCTGGGATGATTGCTTCTTTTCAGGTCAAGTCTACTTTGATTGAGCGGATTAGAGATGGTCAGAAGGCTGATGCTGAGTTGTGTAAGATCCGAGAGAAGTTGTCAGATGATCAAGAGTCAGAGTTTTCAGTGTCCAGCGACGACTGTCTACGCTTTAGAGGCAGAGTGTGTGTGCCTAGTGGAGGCGATCTTAGGCGAGAGATTATGCAGGAGGCTCATGGAGCTCCTTATTCGGTACACCCATGAGGGGTGAAGATGTACCGGGACCTCAGAGAGTCTTTCTGGTGGGCGAATATGAAGAGGGAAATTTCTGATTTTGTGGCTCATTGCCAAACCTGTCAGCAGGTGAAGACTGAGCATCAGCGGCCAGCGGGTCTTCTACAGCCTCTTCCCGTTCCTGAGTGGAAATGGGAGAGCGTTGGTATGGACTTTATTGTGGGGCTTCCTAGGACATCTTCTGGGTATGATGCGCTATGGGTGATTGTGGACCGATTGACAAAGTCAACTCATTTCTTGCCGGTGAGGAAGACCTTCAGCCTTGAGCGCCTGGCTCGGCTGTATGTAGATGAGATTGTGAGGCTGCATGGTGTGCCGGCGACGATCGTTTCGGACAGGGATCCGAGATTTGTATCTCGCTTCTGGCGTATCCTGCATAAGGCTTTAGGATCGAATTTGGCTTTCAGTTCAGCATATCATCCTCAGACCGATGGGCAGACAGAGAGGACGAATCAGATTTTGGAAGACATGTTGAGGGCTTGTGTGCTAGACTTCAGAGGGAGCTGGGATCAGCATGTGACATTGATTGAATTCGCCTACAATAATAGCTTCCAATCGAGTATTGGAATGGCCCCATTTGAGGCGTTGTATGGTAGGCGCTGTAGATCTCCCCTTTGTTGGGATGACCTGCGAGAGAGGGCAATTGTGGGTCCTGAGTTGGTGCAAGGAGCTGTGGACAAGGTTAAGACTATCAGCGAGCGTCTGTTGGTTGCCCAGAGCCGGCAGAAGAGTTATGCATATCAGAGGCGCCGTCCGCTTGAGTTTCAGGCTGGACCACATGTATCTGAAGATCTCCCCGGTTCGTGGTGTTGTTCATTTTGGTAAGCGAGGCAAGCTGAGTCCTCGTTCGTAGGTCCTTTTGAGGTGCTTGAGAAGGTTGGGCCAGTGGCTTACAGATTGGCATTGCCACCAGCTCTAGCAGGAGTGCATGATGTGTTCCATGTGTCGATGCTCAGGAAATATCTTCATGATCCGAGCCATGTGATTGATTATGGTCACCTTCGACTCCGGGATGATTTCACATATGAGGCAGTTCCAGTTCGGATTCTAGCTCGTGATCTTCGCCGACTTCGTAGCAAGACACTTCCTATGGTCAAGGTGCAGTGGTCGGAGCAGTCTGAGCGCGAGGCGACGTGGGAGCTCGAGGAAGAGCTGCGTGCCAAGTTCCCTTCCCTTTTTGAGCAGTGAGGTATGTTGAATTTCGAGGACGAAATTCCTTTTAAGGGGGGAGTGATGTAATACTCCATATTTTCGTTTTCAGATTTTATAACACTTTGTGTTATGTTTTGCTTATGGTTGTGATGCCTTGGTCAGCTGTTGGGACGTCCGGGTCTTTAGTTTAAAAGACGAGGGCAAGGAGGTCAATTCCCTCTCTTTAATTATGGTAAGCCTTTTTAATTGATTTGCTTGGCAGTTCCTTGTTTTTCAATTCCGATCAATTCACAAGTCCCACTCTCATTCTCTCGACAGTTTCAGCGTTCTCCTTCTCTCCTTTTCCTTTGGGTGCCTCTGAATCTCTGGTACGATTGCTGCTGCATTGGGATCGAGTGCTACTTTGTTGTTGTTGTCTTCCCTCTGCGGTAGTTCAGGTTTGGTTTTCCTTCAATTCCGATGGTTTTCGCTTCTGCTTTGGAAAGGGCAGTTTTCTGATTGTTGGGCTGTCCGATTTGTGAATTCAGCGTTGATCTGTGCATCTTCTCTACTGCTGTTCGTCTGGTTGTGTGTGGGCATTGTCTGGACTGAATCTGCGCTGTGAATTCGAAGTAAGTGGGAGATGGAATCGGGGTAGTTTACTCACCCTCGAGGACTGTTTTATTCTAGCGTTTCTAATTTGGAATTGTGTTGCGATTGTGTGTTTTCACTTCGGTTTTGCATTGTTAATCATTTGGCTAAACCCTCGAGGGTACTGATTTACAATTATGTGGATTTTAGGTGAGTTTGTGATGATTTTGGTGGTTTTCTGCGCGTCTGCTCTTTCTGAATTTCGACAGTTTTGCGCTGGCCGAACTTCTGTCCGAACTTGTAAGTTCGGACAGTTCGTCGGGCGCGTTTTGATTTCCGAGGTTTTTGAAGTGTCCAAACATCGGTCCGAACTTGTAAGTTCGGACGCGATGCGAGGACGGATTTTTGATGTGAGTTTTGTCATGTGTCCGAACTTGCAAGGTCAGACGCAAGTTCGGACACGATGAATGTTTTGGCTTCTGACCCTTGACTTACGCCCGAACATCGACGTTCGGACGCAAGTTCGGACATTCCACTGTTTTGGGCATAACTTTTCCGTTTTATCTCCGTTTTGAGTTCCGTTTGCGGGGTTGGTTTCCCCTACTTGTGTACAAGCTTCTTATGCTGTTAATATGCATTTCCATGCTCTTATAATCTGTTTGTGAGCTTTCGGTTTTGGGACCTAGTTACTTTGCTTCTGAGCCTTGGATAGTCGGGTCGGGCTGTCCCGTAGCATGCTGCGCAGGAATTCCTTCTGATTACGCTCCTTAGGGTCTCCCTTAGGGCATTATGTGACCGACGGGTCTATTAGCTGTCTCTACGGCTTCTGTTGTGGGATCTTCAGATCCATAGGACGTTATGTGAGTCCTTCTGTTGTGTTAGCTTGTTTCTAGTGTCCCACCTCTCTGTTTCTGATTCTGAAAAGTCCGACTATGTTTTGATGTGCTGTCCGCTCTGCCTTCTGATTTGTGATTTTGTGTTGTCTGTTTCCAAGTGGCTACTCCTCTCTCTGTTTGTGCAAACTTCTGCTTCTGTTTTGAGTGGGCTTCCTTGAGGAAGTCTTCTGCTTATTGGGCTGTTTAGCTCACCCCTTTACTTATGTTGCAGATTGAGCTCATGGGGTCTCCTCTCCTTACCTTCTCCTGGAGCTTCGTTTACTTTGTGATTTCTTTAGACTTTGTTCTGCTTTGCACGTCAGACGCTATGGGGTTTTTGTGTAGCCTTCGGCCTTTCTTTGTATTTGACGTCACGCTTTTAGTTACGCTTTGGATCTTTAAACTCTTTCAGTATTTATATAAGTTCGTTATTTGGTTTTTGGGGCTGTTTCGCATTAGAGCCTTGCATGTTAGGTAGTAGACTCACGGCGTGTAACGGCCCTAACTCCTAGGCCGGTTTTGGGGTCGTTACAAGACCATCATGGACTGCGATTCCCTTGAGATAATGTCACATGGTATATGGAAGATGAGTCACCATGTTACATGACATTTTTTTAGCTAAAAGCATGTCAAATACATGCTAAAAAACGGTCACTTTGGTAACCATGTGGGACTGATTTTTAACTTGGTCTTTGTCACACTATATTACACTAAGATTATATTGTAACATGTTATAAGTCACAACATTTATTTGGCACATTTATACCAAAGGTAAAAGATGAAAGTTTCTAAGGTAAATTGCTGAATTTATAGTACTTTTTGATCACAATTTCGGCCCTACTTGTGCTTTGAGTTTAGCACTGGATTTGATTGATTTAGATGGTAATTCATCTCCATTTAAGATTCCCAACTCGTGGCTCCTCAAAACTTCAAGGTAATAGCGTAGAACGCGTTTTTACGGCACCCGAAAGTGCGTTTTTGTGCTTTAAGGATATTCTGGAAAATAAGTTGTTGTTATGAGTTCCAAGTGTTTATAAACATTTTTTATGGTCAATAATGATATGTTAAGGCATTACATTGAGTTATATGGGGTTATATCAACTCATGACACAATTTCCGGGCTACCGGGACACTCCCGGGGCAAAACAGGAGCGTTAAGAATTTCCCCCGAGCACTTTGTGTATTTCTGCAAAAGTGGCCCAAGAATTCTCTTTATAATGATGAGTAATGGTGGTAGGAACTCTAAGAATGAATTTTATAGGAGTTCGTGCCACTTCGGTACCTCTCCGGGGCATTCCCGGGGGTTTATGGGGCCCCCAATGGGTACCTCCGAGCACTTTGCGTTTTAATTGAGAATTTAGCATGCGTACCTCCTATTATATGTTTAATAAAGTGTTATGGTGGATTTGGAATGAAGTGTAATGATTTATTTTATCTTATAAAATATTTCCGGGTGTTTCCGGGGTTTTCGGGCCTTAAGGGAGGTGTGTTGACTCTCCTGAGCATTTTGCATTTTTACTCTGTTCTAGCTGAGGTCCTATGTTTTAAAGGTCATATAATGATCCTTAATTGACTTGGTATGAATTTTATAGTTTATATATCATAGTTAGCTTAAGGTACGGCTTAACGCACGTTGTTGACCTTAAGGAGTTTAGGTCCATTTTTAACGCCTAAGTGTTTATATATTTTCTTAGGGTTTCATAATCCCCCAAATAATACTTAATTCCCATTATTTAATTATTTAATGGTTAGGGGTATTTCAGTCTACCCCCCTTAAAAGGACTTCGTCCCGAAGTCACAACTTCTACTTACTCATCCTATGGAATCAAGTTCCTCATATCAATTCACCGCATGCTTATCATTCCTGGGTGTCAATACCATATAATACTTCTACATTCCATCAGTCATCCGAGCGTATGCAATTCATACATACACATAACCTTTGCTCATGACAATCGATGTAATATAACATCAATACTCTGATAGATACTGTAAACAAGTGTACTTCCATAATCATCCAAGTGTCACATAGAACACATCAATAACCATTCAAGTCTCACATAGAATTACTAACATTCAATCAGGTGCACACATGCGCAACAACCAAACACAAAACCAAAACCATTATCTCGACTGCAAATAGCAAGTCGCATGTGGTGCTCTACCCCCCTTAAAAAGGGTTACGCCCACGTACCCCCACAAGTATACACAAACTAAAGGAAAAGTTCTGGATACTTGTCTCGCATGGAGTCTTCTAACTCCCATGTCGCCTCCTCAATGTCGTGGTTTGACCACAAAACCTTGACCATTCTAATGGTCTTGTTCCTGGTCTCCCTAGTCTTGGAGTCTTAAATGTGAACTGGGTCTCCTCATATTTAAGCGTAGGATCTAACTCGAGTGTCTCGGGCTCTAAGATATGTGATGGGTGAGGCACATACTGCTTTAGTTGAGATATGTGGAACACATTGTGCACTCTCCCAAGCCCTTCAGGTTAGTCTAATCTGTAGGCTAATGGGCCCACTAGCTCCGTGATAATGTACGGTCCTACATATTTCGGGCTAAGCTTGCCCTTCTGCCCAAATCTGAAAACTCCTTTCATTGGTGATACTCTGAGGAAGACTCGATCGCCTACTGTGAACTCGAGATCCCTCCTTCGGACATCAGCATATGACTTCTGTCTGTCCTGGGCTGTCTTCATGTTCTTGCGTATCTGCACAATATCCTCTTTCATTTGGTCTAGGTACTCCGGCCCTAAGATGGTATTCTCACTGGCCTCATCCCAATAAAGAGGTGTCCTACAAGGCCTGCCGTACAATGCCTGAAACGGTGGCATCTAAATGGATGCATGATAGTTGTTATTGTATGCAAACTCGATCAGGTGTAGACGGTCTATCCAGCTTTCCTGGAAGTCTAATGCACAAGCTCTAAGCATGTCCTCTAATGTCTGAATGGTTCGTTCACTCTGACCGTCTGTCTGTGGGTAGAAGGCGGTACTTAGCTTCAACTTCGTATCCAATGCCTCCTGAACTTGTTGCCAAAATCTGGAGAGAAATCTGGAATCTCTATCTGACACAATTGACTTAGGTACACCGTGGTGTCTAATGATCTCTTTCTGGAAGAGGTCCGCCAACTTGGGGACTTTCCAAGTGTCCTTGATAGGAATAAACCTTGCTACCTTCGTCAGTCTGTCGAAGATGACCCATATCATGTTTGCACCTCTTTTGGTCGGTGGAAGACCGACCACGAAGTCCATGGATATATCTTCGAACTTCCAATATGGGATGGGCATCGGTTGTACTAACCCGCCCGGTCTCCGGTGCTCAAACTTTACTATCTGACAAGTCATACATCTTGACACAAACTCCGCAACATCCTTCTTCATACCACTCCACCAAAAATGTAACTTCAGATCCTTGTACATCTTAGATGACCCTGGATGTACTGATAAGGAAGAGTAATGAGCTTCCTATAATATCTTTTCCTTCAAGTCGGGGCTGGACTCTGGTATGCACAAACGATCATTTAGTCTGATTAACCCGTCTTCACTGAGTACAAAGTCGTACTTCTGTCTCTCAAAAATACCGTCAGTCAACTACTGCTTGATAGTCTGCATGTACTGGTCATTATCCTGAGCACAACGTACTTCCTCGATAAGGCTGCTATATCTCATTATAGCAAATAAGTAATGAGCTCTACGGCTCAGGGCGTCAGCAACGACATTTTCCTTGCCCTCCTTGTACCTAAGGTCGATGTCGTAGTCCTTTAGAAACTCGACCCATCGCCTCTGTCTCATGTTTAGCTCTTTCTGAGTGAATAGATGCTGAAGGCTCTTATGATCGGAGTAAACGGCAACTAACTCCATACAAGTAGTGGCGCTAGATTTTTAGTGCAAACACTACTGCTCCCAATTCTAAATCATTTGTCGGGTAGTTCTCTTCATGCTTCTTCAGTTGACGTGATGCATAAGCGACAACCTTGTCATGCTGCATGAGTACACACCCTATCCCAGTGCCTGAAGCATCACAGTATACTTCAAACCCATCGGTCCCCTCTATAATGGTGAGTATGGGCGCCGACGTCAGTAGATTCTTCAGTGTCTGAAAGGAGCGCTCGCAATCCTTGGTCCATACAAATGGAGTGTCCTTCTTCATCAGACTAGTCATTGGTTCGCTAGTTTGGAGAAGTCTTGGACAAATCTTTGGTAGTAACCAGCTAATTCCAAGAAGCTACGGATATCTGTCACTGTCTTCGGTCTAGGCCAAGGCTTAACTGCCTCGATCTTTACAGGGTCAACAGATATACCACTGCAGATATCACATGCCCTAGAAAAGCTACACTGTCTAACCAGAATTCACACTTTGAAAGCTTGGTATATAGTTGGTTTTCTCTCATGATCTGTAAAACTTGCCTCAGATGCACCTCGTGCTCGTCCTTAGTCTTAGAATAGACTAGGATGTCGTCGATGAACACAACCACTAATGAATCTAACTGTTCCCTGAATAATCGGTTTATGAGGTCCATAAATATTGCTGGGGTGTTCGATAAGCCAAATGACCATTTACTTTGAATACTTCTCCTGTCTTATTCTCTAGCTCATAAGCACCATAGGTGGTGATCCCCACAACTTTGAATGGACCTGTCCAATGTGATTTCAACTTACCAGGAAAGAGGCGCAGCCTGGAATTATAGAGCAACACTAGATCCCCTACATTGAATTCTCTCTTATGGATCATCTGATCATGGATTCTCTTTGTGCGCTCCTTATAAATTTTGGAACTGTCATAGGCTTGCTCTCTGAGTTCCTCGAGTTCAGATAGTTGAAATTTTCTTTTCTCTCCAGTAGTGTGCATATCAAAATTCAGGGCTTTCAATGCCCAGTAAGCTTTGTGCTCTAATTCGACTGGAAGATGGCAAGCTTTTCCATACACAAGTTTAAAAGGAGACATACCTATAGGAGTCTTGAAAGCAGTCCGGTATGCCCACAAAGCATCATCTAGCTTAACTGACCAATCCTTCCTTGATGCATTTACAGTCTTTTGTAGGATCCATTTCAGCTCACGATTAGTCACTTCTGCCAGGCCATTAGTTTGGGGATGGTAAGGTAATGCTACCTTGTGGGTCACCCCATACTTACTCATTAGGGAGTCGAATGCTCGGTTGCAGAAGTGGGAGCCACCATCACTGATTATCGCCCTGGGCACCCCGAATCTGGTGAATATATTTTTCTTCAGGAATTTCACCACTGTTTTGGAATCAGCATTGTGGCATGGAATAGCTTCTACCCACTTGGAGACATAATCCACAGCTACTAGGATATACTGGTTTCCATGAGATGAAGGAAATGGGCCTGTGAAAT
Source organism: Limonium bicolor (assembly GCA_023374045.1). NCBI lineage: Eukaryota > Viridiplantae > Streptophyta > Magnoliopsida > Caryophyllales > Plumbaginaceae > Limonium > Limonium bicolor. The sequence goes on from CM041776.1 coordinate 423,557,672, forward strand.
CTATGCCCCAGACATCAAAAAGTTCTACCTCAAGAATGCCTTTCTGAGGCATCTCATGCTTTCTGGAGATGTTTCCCATCCTCTGACAAGGGTCACAATGGGAACAGAAATGGTGGACATCTTTATGTAGAGTAGGCCAATAGAATCCACACTCCAATATCTTTGCAGCTGTTCTTGTATAACCATGATGGCCACCTGCCTCTTTAGCATGACAGAATTCGATGACACTCTGGATCTCCTTATCTGGAAGACATCGCTGCAAACGATAATATTTGGTATATTAAAAACTAAGAAATAATCCTAGAATTCAATAGTTTAATATATCGTCAGGTTGCAAAAATCCCGGTCGAAATAGTATAGTAATTAAAGAAGCGACCGGGGTGTCAATCCACGGGACTCGATGAGTAAGTCTAGCCTTAGGTATTGGTTAACTCGAACGGGGGTTTTGTTTTGGTTTTGGGTTGCAAATAAATAACAGGAAAGAAGTAATAGCAGATAAGTAAAGTGATAGTTTTGGGAGTGTGAACGGTACTCTAGGTTCAGGGAGTTGTTTCACTAGCTAGGTTCTGCATATTCTACTGCTTAAGTGGAGACTTGGATCGGCTTGTAATTCTCAATTATCTATTCTGTATTAAGTCATAATTCCAGATAGCTCATCTAGACAGGGCATGTAGTTCTAGTCTAGACCTAGCAAGTATATCTAGATGGTTTTATCGCTCAGAATTACTAGTCTGATTGGTTCAATCCGGACTAAAGCTCCTAGTGACTAAAGTAATCTATCCGATTGCAATTATCACAGGTAACAGGTTAATAGGACCATCAATGCTAATCACCTTGTCTGATCATAACGTGATTCGAGGGCTTATAATAACTTAGCAACGTTTATTAAAAGCACTTAAAAGCATTAACCTGAACAATCCAAATTGTCTCAACAAGCAGCAAAATAATGCAGAGTTTAACTAATTACAACATCCCTTCCCCTAGAGTAAATCCTTTTAGCTAGACATAGCAATTATAATCATAAATGAGAGAGAGTTAGAAGAAATCATCTGTTACGAAGATCTTCTTGCTCGCTCTGTCCTTTGTCCTTGCTCCGTGCTAGCTTGAAGGTTGATCTCGGTGACAATGGAGTGAATTGGGTGAAATGGGGCGAAAATGGAAAGTTTGGGCGAATTTGTGAGGTGTCCGGCTGTGTAGGGTCGGACACAGACTCGGACGTGAGATGTCCGGATCTGTCTGGGTCGGACTCGATCCGGACGTGGGTGGAATGACCTTGTCCGGATCCGGACAAGGGTCGGACAAGGCTAAATGCGGTGAAATGGATACGGGATGAGAGCGAATGTGTACGGAGGAATTTAGTGAATGGAGCAGATGAATCGTGAATGAAAGATGCAGGTTTATGGATGAAGGTTTGATGATGGAGATGGATGAGAGGACTAATAGAGAGGAATGAGTGAAGTGAGGTACGAATTGAAATGAAAGGAGAAGGGTGTTTATATAGGGTTAGAAGGGAACACATATTAGTGGAAGTTTGGTAAAGGGTAGTTGATTGAGGAAAATTTGGAGTCTTCTCCATTAATGCGCCGCTCCCCTGTTTACTCGCCGCCTGTCTGTTCGATAATTAGCCGAAAGGCTAATTATCGGTGCGTGCTTTTTATTTTTCAATTCTGTGTGACGTCCGGATCGTGTCCGGATTGTGTCCGGATCCGGACGTGACACAGAATTCTAGATCTAAAACGCGAACTCTCGAATCTGGAATTTTAGTCATGTCCGGCTTGCGTCCGGCCCAATCATATCCGGACAAGAGATGTCCGGATTTTCTCTGATTTGTGTCCGGCCAAACTGATCCGGACAAGACCAATTTTTGTCTCTTCTCCTGATTTGTTCCCCGTTTGTTGTGTTGTAATCCTTATGATGTATAATCTTTATTTCCTGGGTTTTTCCTGCATTTAACATATATAACACATCAATTCTTATCAAAGCATCAATTTTAGGAAAAATACATAATAAGTGGGAAACATTGCCTGAATTGTTACAAATTATAAGGTATTTAAACCCTAAAAAGCCTATATGTTTCACACTTATCAACTTCCTCACACTTAAGCTTTTGCTTGTCCTCAAGCAAAATAGGAATAAGAATATCTCTAAAACCTTCAAATAATCTCAAATTTTAAACAAGTGCAGGGCGAAATCAAACCAAGTGATAAATGAAAGAATAATCTCGCTCTCTGAGGTAGGTTTTCACAAACAGTGAAGCAGGAACAATTTTTGTAAAAGCATAGAGAAACTAGATTGTAGAAAACAAGTTAACTTAGCTTGGGACTTTCCACCATTTTTATTCTCTAACCTTTGGATGACAAGGGGTGTGAAGTAATGCCTTATTCCGCAATACCTTTCAACACCACGTACTCGTGATCAAAAACAAAAACTGCAATGAATTCTTTTCTTTCACATGCAAAATATTCTTCTTCCAAGAATTATATACAAAACAAACGAAATATTGTGAATTGCAGAGTTTATTCCGTAACCCAGACTTTTCTCTCTATCCATGTAACGGTGTTGGGCCAACTATCCCAGATCACGAGACCTTAGGTAGATAGGTGATAAGGCACCCTTAAGACTTAATAACCGGATAGACGAGGCCTGCTATTGTTAGGAAAAATTTTGATCAGTGGAGTACCTTGCCTTACCCTTTTCATTCCAAACATTCACTTCATTTCCAAAATCCCAAGCTAAAATAATCTGGTTTCCACAATTAGCCAATCTACCAGATTTTTAGTGAAAAGAGAGTATTTTTAAATAAACTATTTTTATACAAACCTCATCAAACAAAAAGATTCCACGGTTTTCACTTTGGTTTAACAACACTCGTTGTGCACAGGCATTAGAGAAGCAAAAAGCAAGTGTGGCATTAAAGCACAATTAGCATGTTTTCAGGGAAAGGTCTCTCCTTCCTCACACTTGAGATGAGCAATGTCCTCATTGGTCAAAGATGAAAAACAGAGAAAAGAGCTTTCAAAACATGCTATACTCATAATAGATGCATATGCAATAATTAACCCTCAACGCAACAAAGGTGGAACATCAAATAAGTTAAAGGTGGAACTGAGACTCCCCTGGTGTTATGGATTGAGGAAGATGTTCTTCCTCACACTTGAAGTTTGGCAGGGGTCGAGAGATTCCTCATGAGTCACAGACAGTATGCGTTGTTTGCAGATTAAAAGTTGCTAAATTTTCACTGGTAAGTACAACCACAGAATAAGGTGCATTAACTCGAACTACAGAGAATATTGGAATCGAATGAGGTATATTTAGAGAAAGAATACTCCCCATAGTTTAAGCTTAGCAGACATTCGCAAGTAGTGTGGTTCCATTTCCTGTACTTATAGCCGGTTGTTTCGCAGTAGAGATGACATGTAAAGTAATCATTTTAGAACGCTGCACTGCTCAGAGAAACAAGAATTTTAGCAATTTAGAATTTAAAATACTGCTGAATATATCTAATACCACTTCACCTGCAATCCCATGTTTCCGTTAGTCTTAACAAACAAAAGTAAAAATAAGTCAAATAAAAAGAAAAGAAAAAAATACAGAAAAACCAACAAAAGAAAAGAAAGCAGTAAAAATAGAATGGCTATCACTGAGGCGGTGGCGGTGGTGGCGGTGGCTGTGGTGGTCGCGCTCCCAACTGGGCAACGAGCATCTGCATGAGCTGGTAGTTCTGGGCCTGCTGAGTGGACGCGTCTGCCATGTACCTAGCAGCCTCTCTGTGTAAAGCATCACTGCGCTCTAAACGCTCAGCGATGGAGATCTGCTCTGCCTGGAGGGTGCCCTGTGTCTGGCGGATCTCATCTATATGTCCTTCCATGCGCACCTGGCGCTGCTGGACCTCCCCAACCTGCTGCTGTACAGAGCCGAACTGCTGCTCCATACCCCCGAATCTCTGCTCCATCCTCTGCTGCTGCTGGAGAATGGAGTCCATCATGGTCTGTATCTCTGGGGGAACACTCATCACAGGGACTGTGGGGGGCGCCATGGTAGCAGTGGCCGGTGTGGAGCTGGAGCTCGCAGATGTACCAGCCGATCCTAGGCCCGAGCTGCCCTTCACCCAGCTCCCGTCGTCAAGGCGCAAGAAGCCCCATCTCCTAAAGGTCGTAAGGGAGATGGGTGTCTCACCCTCCCTCACATCTATATCAGTGAAGATCTCCTCGGGGAGGGTAGAGACAAGAAGATGATAGATAGTAAGAGGGAAGATAGGGGTGATCTTCTTCTTCTTCGTCCACAGATAAGTGACGACCTTATGCAGCTGCCTAAACATGATGAAAGGGAGGGAGAGCTGCTGGGCTGGCGGATGTGGTGAGTGATAGGAGGTAGTCAGGAGGACACAATCCTCGTCAGAAGCATCATTCCCAGCCTGAGGCCGGATCTGATGACTGAGGATCTCAGCTAGGGTCCTCTGCTGAAGGGATGGGAGAATGGCATATGGTAATACAGTCTTGTTCTCCTCACCTCGTCGGCGAGTAGTACTCCCGACCTCTAGTAACCACCTAGACTTACTCTGCCTAAGTGCATCCTCCGAAAAATCTACATGCCTATCATGGCCGTCTGGGAGGAATAAAAGAGCAGAAAAGGTCTCAGGGGTTACCTCCACCTCATAATGCTGGACGTAGGATGTAATGCTGTGTGTCGTGTCTGACGCCACAGCATTGGCGTAAAATTCGCGAACCAGCTCTGGGGAGAAGACACCCACGCCCATGCGCAGGATACTGCTGGCGCCAATACCCTCAAATATGGCAGAAAGCCCGGTCTCAGCTACTGCCTCGTCTGTAATGCGTCTCTCTATAACGAAGGCGCCACCCCTGTCGTACCAAGCCCTGGTGGTAGCTGATCTGAAGCCATCCTCTCGGAGTGGTGACTCGACCGGCTCTGACTCGTCGTCAGGGCGTGGGTTCCTCGAAGAGGAACCTCTGCATGCAGGACCACCTCGAGTGCGAGCCATCTATCAGAGAAAACACAAGCAATAAGTAAACAGAACTACAGGCAAATCAAAACTCGAAACCAATCGAGCAGCATGTTCGATTTGAACATATCATTTCACACCGTTTATTTCCAGAACAAGGCTTTAAAAACAGCCAAACATTGCATACTAGAATATTAAACAAGACAACAATCACCTAGAAAACAAACACACAAAATTTGCAATGTTTACCCATGTCCGGACCTACGTCCGGGTCACCTTAGCCGGACGCAGTCCGGACGCGACTAGAATTCTAAAAAAAAATTCGCCGCGCTTCAGAGAATTCGAAAAGGCACAGACAACACACGATTTCGCACCAGAACAATTCAAAATCGCAAGCATTAGCCACAACTACCCAGATTTTGCAAACTAAACCGCGTTCTCACTTCCCAGAAGCAATTTCTAGCCAAAACCACATAACAACTACCGATTTTACTGAGAAAGGACTGAAATTGATTTTAAAAAACTCAAAATCGAAAAACCTGGGCTTAGCGATTTGAAATGGGGAGAGAGGGTGCTGGGCGGCCGTGGGATGGTGGCGTCTGGGCGGCGTGGTTGCGCTCCGGGTTCGCCGGCGACAACGGTGGCGTGAGTTGGTGGTGGAAGCGGAAGAAATGGTGGAAGAGAGGTGCGGTGTTTTTCTGGGTTGAGATGTCGGGAGGAAGACGATGAAGTGGTGAGGGAAAGAATAGAGGGCCGGAGAAAGAAATTAAAAATCTGGGCGCGATTTTAGTCGTGTCCGGGTTCTGTCCGGATCCGGACAGCCAGGGTTTCATCGTGACCGGATTTGTGTCCGGCTAAGTTGAGCCGGACACGTTAAAATGTTTTTTTTTTATATTAAATAAATAAAAACCACTATCTAAAACACCTATCATAAAAAATGAAATTACACAAAGAAAAAAAAACAAAACACACGAAATGCAGAAATTAAATAGCAGAGTGTTTAAGGACTCCCTGATCCTTGATGAACATTGCCATGATTCTTCCTCACACTTGAGTTCAGTTTAGCATTAGAGTGAAGTACCTGAAAGATTAAATCTGCAAAACCAGAAGAACTCAAGTGGAACCAGATAAAACCATTAGTTATAAAGGAAGAGCCATTGCTCTTTCGGTTTGCACAATAGTGATTAACACTCTGCTAAATAAGAACAAAAGAGGAAATAATTAACAAACCAAGGAAGAGATACAAACCGGTGGGTTGCCTCCCACCAAGCTGCCCGGAGTTAAAGTCTCTGGCTAGACTTTTCAAATTAGGTCAGGAAGGGCCGCCACAGCAGCTAGCAATAGCTTTCTTCAGTCTGGAATACCATTGCTGGCGCGGCTTTTTGGATGCTTTGGGAGGCGGTGCTGCAATACAGATAGAAGAGATAGAATTTATGGAATTGGAGCTTTCAAGTTAATATACCTGGTGCAGGAGGCTGAGAAAAGGTATCGCCTAGGTACTTCTTCAATCGAGCACCATTTACTTTGAATACTTCTCCTGTCTTATTCTCTAGCTCATAAGCACCATAAGTAGTGATCCCTACAACTTTGAATGGACCTGCCCAATGTGATTTCAACTTACCAGGAAAGAGGCGCAGCCTGGAATTATAGAGCAACACTAGATCTCCTACTTTGAATTCTCTTATGAATCATCTGATCATGGATTCTCTTTGTCGCTCCTTATAAATTTGGAACTGTCATAGGCTTGCTCTCTGAGTTCCTCAAGTTCAGATAGTTGAAATTTTCTCTTTTCTCCAGCAGTGTGCATATCAAAATTCAGGGCTTTCAATGCCCATAAGCTTTGTGCTCTAATTCGACTGGAAGATGGCAAGCTTTTCCATACACAAGTTTAAAAGGAGACATACCTATGGGTCTTGAAAGCAGTCCGGTATGCCCACAAAGCATCATCTAATTTAATTGACCAATCCTTCCTTGATGCACTTACCGTCTTCTGTAGGATCCATTTCAGCTCACGATTAGTACCTCTGCAAGACCATTAGTTTGGGGGTGGTAAGGTAGTGCCACCTTGTGAGTCACCCCATATTTAGTAAGGAGTCGAATGCTCGGTTGCAGAAGTGGGAGCCACCATCACTGATAATTGCCCTAGGCACCCCGAATCTGGTGAATATGTGTTTCTTCAGGAATTTCACCACTGTTTTGGAATCAGCATTGTGGCATGGAATAGCTTCTACCCACTTGGAGACATAATCTACAGCTACCAGGATGTATTGGTTTCCATGAGATGAGGAAAAGGGCCTGTGAAATCAATGCCCCAAACATCAAAAAGTTCTACCTCAAGAATACCTTTCTGAGGCATCTCATGCTTTCTGGAGATGTTTCCCATCCTCTGACAGGGTCACAATGGGAACAGAAATGGTGGACATCTTTATGAAGAGTAGGCCAGTAAAATCCACACTCCAATATCTTTGCAGCTGTTCTTGTATAACCATGATGGCCACCTGCCTCTTTAGCATGACAGAATTCGATGACACTCTGGATCTCCTTATCTGGAAGCATCGCCTCATCAAGCCATCAGCACAGATCCTAAACAGATATGGATCCTCCCAGATATAATGGCGGGTTTCTGACAAGAATTTCTTCCTCTGATTATAGCTGTAGTCATGAGGAATTAAACCAGTAGCAAGATAATTAACTAAATCAGCATACCATGGTTCATCTACCTTTCCAATTTTGAACCGTCTCATCAGGGAAGAATTCATTGATCGGGATTCCATCATCAGGGATATCAAGTCTAGATAGTGATCAGCAACTCCATTCAGCTTCCCCTTTTTATCCACAACTTCTAAATTGAATTCTTGGAGAAGTAGGATCCACCTCAGAAGTCTTGGTTTCGATTCATTTTCTGAAAAAGGTACTTGAGGGCTGAATGATCTGGACTATTACCTTACTTGCCAAGCAGATATGGTCGAAACTTGTCAGAGCAAACACCACAGCTAGCAACTCCTTCTCTGTAGTAGTATAATTTTTCTGTGCATCAATTAAGGTCTTGCTAGCATAAGTGATTACCCTCAGCATCTTATCTTTCTTCTGACATAATGCGGCGCCAACAGCATAGTCACTCGCATCCGTCATGATCTCAAATGGTTCAGACCAATCCGGTGGGACCACAATAGGTGCTGAACAGAGCTTCTCTTTGATAGTCTGAAATGCTGTCAAGCACTCCTCTGTAAACTGAAATTTGATCCTTCTGAAGCAAGTCTGACAGGGGTTTAGCAATTTTTGAAAAGTCCTGTATAAACCTCCTGTAAAACCCTGCATGACCAAGAAAAGATCTTACATCTTTAACTGAATTTGGTGGGGGCAGTTTTTCTATTACCTCGATCTTGGCCTTGTCCACCTGGAGGCCTTCTTTTGACACCTTATGCCCAAGCACAATTCCTTCTTGTACCATGAAGTGGCACTTCTCCCAATTAGCACAAGGTTAGTGTCCTCACAGCGAGCCAAAATCTGGTCTAATTGCTCCAACAAATATCAAAGCTTTGTCCATAGACAGAGAAGTCGTCCATGAACACTTCAATACTTTTCTCAATAAATTCATTAAAAATAGCCATCATACATCTCTGAAATGTGGCTGGAGCATTGCAGAGACCAAAGGGCATCCTCCTGTAAGCAAAAGTACCATAAGGACAGGTGAAGGTAGTCTTCTCCTGATCTTCTGGTGCAATGGGAATCTGGAAATAACCGCTGTACCCATCAAGGAAGCAGTAGAACTCTTTCCCTGCTAACCGCTCCAACATTTGATCAATAAATGGCAGTGGGAAATGGTCCTTCCTTGTGGCCTCATTCAAGCGCCGGTAATCGATGCACATCCTCCAACCTGTGGTTGCCTCTGGGGTACCAATTCACCTTTCTCATTTGGCACTGCAACTATCCCCCCTTTCTTTGGAACAACCTGGACTGGGATACCCACTGGCTGTCAGAAATAGGGTAGATAATACCTGCATCAAGAAGCTTTAGTACCTCGGCCTTGACCACCTCCTTTAGATTTGGATTCAACCTTCTCTGAGGCTGTCTCACTGCCTTGTAATTCTCCTCCATATGAATCCGGTGTGTGCAGAAACCGGATTAATCCCCTTGATGTCAGCAACTGTCCATCCCATGGCACTCTTGTTTCTTTAGCACCTCCAGAAGTCTAGATTCCTGCAAAATAGACAAAGATGCAGAGATAATAACAGGCAGGGTGTTACCCTCTGCCAAGAAAACATATTTGAGATGGGAGGGGAGAGATTTAAGTTCCAAGGTAGGAGGCTTCTCTATTGAAGGTATGGGTCTTTGGATGGATCGTTCCAACTTTTCACAGGAGGAGAGGAGGAACGAAAGTATGATTTCCCGTGATTCAGCTGCTGGACGACCGAGGCCATCTCAAGACTGTCTTTGTCATCCTCAATGGATCGACTTATTACCTGTTCTAAAGTATCAGAAAACTTAAAAACGAATCAAAAGAATCAGTACTCCTATAGGTGTAGTCATCATCAAGATCATAAGAATTATCAAGTAAATCAGCAGAGAAAACAGCTTGAGAAGAAGTGTTTTTCCGCATAATCTTATTTATGTCAAAGCTTAATTCTTCATCATGGAATTTCAAGGTAATCTTCCCCTTGTCAACATCAATAACAGTCTTTGCAGTTCTGAGGAAAGGTCTACCTAGAATCAGAGGTACCTCAACATCTTCGTCCATGTCAAGGATCAAAATCAGCGGGGAAGAAAAACTTACCCACACTAACAACTACATTTTCAACCATACCTCTGGGTGTGATCGATGATCTATCAGCCAACTGGAGTCTGAAATGAGTGGGAACGAGCTCACCTGCATGAAGCTTTTTAAACATGGTGTATGGCATCAGGTTGATGCTCGCTCCTAGATCGCAGAGACCGTATCCGCAATCCATGTCTCCAATTGAACAGGGGATGATGGGCTGACCAGGATCACCACGCTTTGGAGGCAGCATCTGTCGGAGAGCTGCTGAACAAGTTTCGGTCAGCTGGATGGTGTCCTTCTCTTTATATTTCCTCTTATTCGAAATCAGATCCTTTACAAATTTAGCATAATTCGGCATCTGCTTAATCGCATCAATAAGAGGGATATTAATAGTCAGCTTTCTAAAAACATCTAAAAATCTTCCAAATTGTTCATCGAGCTCTCGCTCTTTGAGTCGGTTTGGAAATGGAAGTTCCTTTGCAGATTTTTCCCCTTTTTATTTTTAACAGCAGTAGAAAGAGAGGAAGAAGGAATAGGAGCCTGGGTCTCCTCAGAAACTACCTCAGGAGGGGCGGGATGCCCTGATGGTGCACCGGCGGTGTTAGAAAGAGGCTCGGTCTCTTCATCAGTACGGCTTCCTGCCACTTGGTCTTTTAATTCCTCCCACTTCTCAGGGTAACTGCTGCTGCTTCAGAATCCTCGCAGTCTTCGTCTGAGACCGACACTGCCTTCAACTGCTCTTTTGGATTGGTTTCTGGTTGGGAAGGCAATGATCCAGAAGGTCTCTGCTGCATGAGGAATTGAGTCAACTGACTCATTGTTCCTTGCATCTCCACCATGGCGTTCTCTAGTTTCTGGTTGATTACCGTTTGCTGTTCTTGAGAAGCCATCAGCTTATCCACCATCTCTTTAATTTGCATTGTTTGAGCTCAAAGATGGTTGCTGAGCTTGAGGTTGCTGTGGCCGGAATTGATTATATTGAGGCCTTGAAAAACCGGGTGGTCCCCCCTGATTCGTCCTCTGAGGCTGCAATTGATGTGAATTAAGTGCATTGTTAGGATTTCCATACCTCAGATTTTGGTGCTGATTCTGCACCCAGGGTTGCCTGTTGTTGAACTGGCCTATTACATTGGCCTCCTCGGTTTGCCTCATCTCGGCTACTTGTGGGCAGTCCTCATAGTCGTGTGCATCCCCACATTGAGAGCAGCAAGCTTCGTTTGTAGAGATTTTCTTGGCGGATTGCCTGGTGGTTGGCCCCATGGTGAGCTGTTCGAGCATCTTCGCCATGCTTCCCATCGTGGTCCTCATCTGTGCTTGCTCAGCGGCTAGCTGTTCCATCATTGGGTCTGGAGCTCTGGAAGAACTCTGACCTATGAAATACTCGTCCTCCACTGCTGCTCCATTGCGAAGCTCCTCACAGTAGGACTCCATAGCTGCCATGAACTCCTCCCCACTTTTTGCTAGCAGGTTTCCTCCTATGCGGATCTTATCTCGCCTCTGTGTTTCTTTCAACCCCTGGAAGAATCCCTGAGCTAGTGAAGTGATGTCCTGACCATGATGAGGGCACTGTCGGAGTAGCTCCTTGAATCGGTCCCACGCCTCACAGACTGTCTCATTACCCTTCTGTTTGAATGCCATCAGGTCGGCAATCATTTGTCGTGTCCGGGAGATGGGAATGTACTTCTCGTAGAATTTGTCCATCATCTGCTCCCAGTGGTAATGATGCCTGGCGGTAGTCTGTGGAACCATTTCGAGGCTTCTCCTGACAAGCTGTGCTGGAACAGGCTCAATCTGGCGTACTCCTCCAATCCTTGAGATAAACCAAGAGAGTCCAAGTGTACAAGAAAGCGATGTACATGGTCCAATGTATCTGATGGGTCTGCACCTGAAAAAGTACCTGCAGGGTGATTTCTAACCGCATTGGATTGGTGAGAAGGTTTTACCTTTTGCCAATCGGCTATGAGTTCTGCAGTTAGATTGGGTAGAACCACTGGCCCTCGTCTTGGTGTGGCTGGTGGTCTGTTTATCCTTCCCATTGTGTACTGAGTCACTGCACCTCCTCCAATTTGGTCATGATTTGCCGCCATGTTGAAGTCAAGCTGCCTTCTTGCTCTCAGAGCTTGGAGGTAGACTCTTTCGATTTCAGGATCGAAGTTTGTGTCTGGGGGACCAGTTGAGCGCGTTCTGCGCATCCACTAGGTGCTTATAATCAGCCCGAGAAAAGGAACAAAATGAGTGAGTTTTAAAGTAATGAAAATGGCACACAAAAAAATTAAAATCAAAATATAACAAAACAAACGATTATAAACAGTGTGTTGTGATAGAGTAACAAATTAACCAAGGCTAGGGACTAGACAAAAGTCAAGTCCCCGGCAACGGCGCCATTTTGCAAACGATATTTGGTGTATATTAAATACTAAGAAATATCCTAGAATTCAATAGTTAATATATCGTCAGGTTGCAAAAATCCCGGTCGAAATAGTATAGTAATTAAAGAAGCGACCGGGGTGTCAATCCACGGGACTCGAGAGTAAGTCTAGCCTTAGGTATTGGTTAACTCGAAAGGGGGTTTTTGTTTTGGTTTTGGGTTGCAAATAAATAACAGGAAAGTAAATAGCAGATAAAGTAAAGTGATAGTTTTGGGAGTGTGAACGGTACTCTAGGTTCAGGGAGTTGTTTCACTAGCTAGGTTCTGCATATTCTACTGCTTAAGTGGAGACTTGGATCGGCTTGTAATTCTCAATTATCTATTCTGTATTAAGTCATAATTCCAGATAGCTCATCTAGACAGGGCATGTAGTTCTAGTCTAGACCTAGCAAGTATATCTAGATGGTTTTAATGCTCAGAATTACTAGTCTGGTTGGTTCAATCCGGACTAAAGCTCCTAGTGACTAAAGTAATCTATCCGATTGCAATTATCACAGGTAACAGGTTAATAGGACCGTCAATGCTAATCACCTTATCTGATCATAACATGATTCGAGGGCTTATAATAACTTAGCAACGTTTATTAAAAGCACTTAAAAGCATTAACCTGAACAATCCAAATTGTCTCAACAAGCAGCAAAATAATGCAGAGTTTAACTAATTACAACATCCCTTCCCCTAGAGTAAATCCTTTTAGCTAGACATAGCATTATAATCATAAATGAGAGAGAGTTAGAAGAAATCATCTGTTACGAAGATCTTCTTGCTCGCTCCGTCCTTTGTCCTTGCTCCGTGCTAGCTTGAAGGTTGATCTCGGTGATAATGGAGTGATTGGGTGAAATGGGGCGAAAATGGAAAGTTTGGGCGATTTGTGAGGTGTCCGGCTGTGTAGGGTCGGACACAGACTCGGACGTGAGATGTCCGGATCTGTCTGGGTCGGACTCGATCCGGACGTGGGTGGAATGACCTTGTCCGGATCCGGACAAGGGTCGGACAAGGCTAAATGCGGTGAAATGGATACGGGATGGAGCGGAGCGAATGTTACGGAGGATTTGGAGCAGATGAATCGTGATGAATGAGATGCAGGTTTATGGAGGAAGGTTTGATGAATGGAGATGGATGAGAGGAGATTAGAGAGGAGATGAGTGAAGTCAGGTACGAATTGAAATGAAGGAGAAGGGGTTTATATAGGGTTAGGGAAAACAAATAGTGGAAGTTTGGTAAAGGGTAGTTGATTGAGGAAATTTGGAGTCTTTCCATTAATGCGCCGCTCCCCTGTTTACCGCCGCCTGTCTGTTCGATAATTAGCCGAAAGGCTAATTATCGGTGCGTGCTTTTTATTTTTCAATTCTGTGTGACGTCCGGATCGTGTCCGGATTGTGTCCGGATCCGGACGTGACACAGAGTTTCAGATCTAACGCGACTCTCGGATCTGGAATTTTAGTCATGTCCGGATTGCGTCCGGCCCATTAATCCGGACAAGAGATGTCCGGCTTTGTGTCCGGCCAAACTGATCCGGACAAGACCAATTTTTGTCTCTCCTGATTTGTTCCCCGTTTGTTGTGTTGTAATCCTTATGATGTATAATCTTTATTTCCTGGGTTTTTCCTGCATTTAACATATATAACACATCAGTTCTTATCAAAGCATCAATTTTAGGAAAAACACATAATAAGTGGGAAACATTGCCTGAATTGTTACAAATTATAAGGTATTTAAACCCTAAAAAGCCTATATGTTTCACACTTATCAATAGCCCGTGGTTAGAACGTTCTTAGGTCGGAAACGTTATACGGATACCGTGTTCTCTTACGTTACCTAATAGTGATAACTAGCACTTCAAGCGCATTTGAGGGTTACGGTATCGGCACGTAAACATCCTCAACAATAACGACTGTAAATTCGTTCATGTTAGGTATCTAAACGTGGCAAACACACAGAAACACGTTGGCATACAAGCCGGTGTAATCCGGTAGGACACAGGTTGCAAGAAACCAACTGTCACCGGAGTCACTTATCATGTCCATCATTCCTCGAGCAATTCTCGAAACAACTGGAAACATACATTTCCTTTTATTAACATCGGTGGTAACATGATGTTTTTAAAGTCAATGCTTTATTAATATTTTTCCCCGTTAACTTAGTTACATAACTTCACATTTATACCTTGTTTATACTTTTACATTTGATACAACTTTTCCCCACTATATTGTCATCATAACTCACTTAATATGGTCTTAGCACAATCTTATAACACATTACTTAAAATCCCCATCATCCTATAACCTAAACAATGTTTTTGGTCGCCCGACCTTACCGACCGCCCTACACCAAGGTCGGTCCATTCCCAGAACACATTACCGTCAACAATTCTACTCCGACCGACCTTGTAAGTTCGGTCGCATGTTCGGTCCATTCCCGAGAGTTTCTTCCCTTTGAAATTCAGCCCGACCGAACTTGCCAAGTCCGGTCCCATGTTCGGTCGATCCAGAAACTTAATCGTACAAAATCAAGCTCGACCGACCTTGCAAGCCGGTCCCAAGGTCGGTCCATTCCAGAAACCAATTCTCGCCAAGGTAAACTGGGCTCGATCCGACCCTTGGCAGTTCGGTCGCAAGGTCGGTCTGCTCCAGACCCTTATTTTCCATTGCCCATTTAACTCCAAACTTTCCTAAGGCCTCCTAATGTTCTAACATCATTGGTACACTATATCATAAAAATCCATGAAACTCATTATCTATCACCTTAAAACCTTAATCATTTCATACGAAATTCCTAACATATGTTATTTCCTCTTAGTTTCCAAGTGGTGTTCACCAAATGACCACTATACCAAGGTGTTTCCTCTACACCCTTAACATCATCTCTCAAACTTCTTTCTTACTAACTAATCTCCTTTTCACATCTTACCTAAACATCCATTTCATCCTTGTACACCACATCCTAACCTTAAACAAACTTCTCCAAGATTTATTACATCCCAAAAACACTCATTGAATTCCTAGAACTTCCAAGATAATACCAACGTCCTTGTATCACTCAAATCACTTAATACATGCTTTCTCCTAGTAAAACATTGTTCACCTTTAACACTTCCAGTCACCAAAACTTGTTTAAATCACTTAGAACTTCTATACATTTCCAAATTTTGCCCATTAGCTTCTCTTGTATATCCTCACATCCAAACACTTATGTTTGTACCTATTCATTCAAGAACACCTAAAATCCATCAAGAACTTCCTCACACACAAAACTTCACCAAATTACCTACATCACAATATAGTGCATAAACTTATTGCTTGGCACTTAGGCCCTTAAATAACATGGCTCTTAGGCCCTTAAATTGCATAAACCTTAAACACTGAATTTCCCACATAAATAAGCCTTTGTCCTGCAAATACACCCAACAATACATATGCCCTTAATAATCTCCTTAAGAACATTTTATTAGGTCATTCACTTTGGTCCTTAGGTATTTATTAAGCAAATCAAGCTCATTTCCTAAGGCATTTAAACTACATTGAGATAGTTTGTTTACCTTTTTTTCCTCACAAATTCTTCTTTGTTTCCTTGTAAAACCGGTAAGGATGTTTGGTGTTTGACAACTTCTAAACAATGTACAAATAATAGAATGAGTATTCAACGCATTATGCTTCATCTCATTGTAAACCCTATGTCACATATATGTCTTAACACATTAAGGTAATTGTTTTACCTTGGAATTGGAAGAGAGCTGAATAAGTATCAAGAGAGGACTCCTCCTAGCCCTTGGAAGATTCAAATGAAGCTAAAAACAAGCAAGGTAAAGACACCATGGTGAGGTGAATTTTCGGACATCATACAAACATGGAGGAAACATTATTTTCTTTGAGATTCTTACCTAGAAGCAAGGGGAGAACAACAAGGTGTGAAAATATTAGCTCAACTCCTCAATGGTGAATCTCCATGGCACCAAAATTGAGTCTTGAAGAGTGAAAAGGTAGAAGTGTAGAGCTTGGTCTAACTAAGACAATATGGTCTTAGAATTGATTGGAGCATGGAGTTGGATTTAGTTGGATTTGCAAGGAAATGAAGAGAGAAGAAGAGGCTACTATAGCCCATCATTTTGAAGAAGAGAAGAGAGAATGAAGACCGTGTGAAATGAGAAGGAAGAAGAGAATGAGAGTAAGTAGCTAGCTTAAGATATTATTGTTAAAAGCAAATAGTAACTTGCTTTATCCTAATGTATTTATTTGATAAGTGCTAGCAAGGGTGATGACTCACCCATGAAAACCGGCCCCCATTTAATAAGAAGGGTGTTTTGTGTCTTTGTTGACCAATTAACTTACTTATAATAACATATGTTACAAACTAGCTTATAAAAGTTACTATTCATAAAAACAAGGCACATAGAAGTGAAATTTTTGATTTCCCATTGATATAAACTTCCAAATGCGATTACTATATAGAGTACACATGTTTAATTAACGAATGATGATGGACATTTAGCCACTCAAAACTAATTTACAAGACAATTTTTCAAAACGTGCTTTAAGACTCCTTAAAGCACTTTTTGTGTTAATTGTTTTCAAGCTTGGTTTTTCTTTAGTATTGACTTAATAATTGCTTATTACAATTTATAAGGTATAGATATGACCTTTAGGTCTTATACAAATTATCCCAAATTAGAGCAATTTTGCCCATATTGACTTAAGGCATTTATGTGTTTGTTTGGTTTAATTGTCTACCAAGGTTTTCTAAGGACTTAATTAGCCTTATAAATCATAATTGAATGTTATTAAGTCTTGGTAGGTTCTTTGGATCCTAATCAAGTTCACTCCAAGCGTAGAGCATGTTTTTGCTCAACTGTATCTTAGTGCGTTTATTGCATCACTATGGTTTAAATTGTCACTGATGTTTCTAAGGCACTTTTTAGCCTTTACATACCATAGTTAATATTTAAACCACATATCAAGGTTTAGGGTATTTCACTTTCCTCCAATATAACTACTCCTCAAACATCATCATTCATCCATTATTCTTTGCTAAACCTTCCAAGGTTATCTTGCATCTCCATGCACAGTTATCTCTCATTTCCATTTGTACACATCATTCCTAAACTCCTAAACATACCTATACATTTCTTTCATCTCTTAGCATTAGCATTGTTCTCATTTACGTTGACCATATACACCCTCCTTAGACATTCCATCTCCTTTACTCAATTACTCACCATTCTCATGATCATCCCTCTTACACATTCCTAGTCATTTTCCTTGACAATTTCCAACATTCTCTTACAATCTTCACTTCCATCACTCAAGTCCATCCTTACCATCAAGACTAGAACCTTATTAATCCACCACTAGCATCTTCACCATTACCACAAGCTATCCAAACTTCTCATTGTTTTATTCTCTAGTTCATACCTAAATCATCTCAAAACATTATACATCATTTCCTCCAGATTTTTGCTCAAGTCTTAAACATTCCTCGTACCATGATTTTGTGTGTTTAATACACCCACCCATCCTATAATTCCTCCTATACATTCCATGCCATACTAAACCTCAAGAACTCCTTAATTACTCATTTCCACTCAATTTCTTTTAATGTCTCCTAGTAAATCCTAGGTCATATTAACTCACAACCACCACCTAAACACTGTTTTCTACTCAAATTTCGCCATAGTTCCTCTAGTATATTATCATGCCCATATGCATTGTTTTTCTCATTCAATCATCTCACACACATCAAATCCTTTCTCATCATATTTTCTCACCCAAATCAACTCATTCACAATAAACTTAATATATTGCAGTAATCTTAAATTGCATAGCACTAAGGCTCTTAAATGACACGGCTCTTAGGCCCTTAAATTGCACCACATATAAAAGCTTTCAACCTGCAAATACACACAACAATGCTCCCATAGCAATATAAGTGTTCTCTTAATTCACCTTAAGTATCTTACTAACTCATTCCCATTCGATCCTTAGTCACAAGTTCACAAGCTTGTTTAAATTCTTTTTCCTAGGTTATATAACCCATTACATAATGTAAGTTTTAAGCTACATTAGTACTTATCTAAATATCATCCCTTAAACCTTAAACCACCACTAGGTAAAACATTTACCTTGTTTTTCCAGCTTATCTTAAACTTCCTCCTTAGGGCTTTTCTTGATGAATAATCTCGGCCACCAATTAAATCTCCCTTGCCAATGTATTAATTCACATCAATAATCTAATGAGCATAAGAAATATGCCTAAACTCATAGAATTCAATCTTAGGTTAAAAATGTGTTTTTAAAGCTTAAAAGTGTATGTTTTACCTTTGAATTTTGGAATGGCTTTCATAATGAAGCAAAGCAAGACCTCCTCAAGTCTTTGGAGAGTAGAATCAAGCAATAACAAGGGATAAAACAAGGTCCCATGAGAAGATGATTTTTGGTTATGAAGGGAAAGTGGTGGAAACTTGGTTTTTCTTACATTTTTCTTACCTTGAGTGAATGGAGAAGACAATGAACACCTCAACTAGTTTCCCCCCTTCAATGGCATTTTCCCATGGCTCCAAAATGAGCTTTTCAAATTTTGAAAAGATAGGAAGCAAGGCCTTGGTCTAACTAAGAGAAATCTATGCTTAGTTTTTTATTTGAAGCTAAAATGAGCAAGTCATGGACAAAGCAAGGTGGAGCAAGCATGGAGCTGGTCGTCACAGTTTGAGAGGGTGAAGAAGATGAATAAAACCATGGAAGAAAGAATGAATGAAGAAGAGGAGAGAAGGTAGGCTAAAAGTAAGATATTTTACCTTTTAAAAGCAAATAGTAACTTTCTCTCATTCCTTTCTTTTCCTTAGTTGCTGGCTACTTATGGTGACTCACCGAGTAAAAACCGGCCCCCCTTATTAATGTGTTATTTATGGTCTGGTTGACCATCTTATTGACTTATGTTGACTAAAGCTTAAACTAGTCACTATTGGCACTATTCACAAATTAGTGCACAAATTTGTGAAATTTTTGGTTTCCCATTGATTTAGGCTTCTTAATGTGATAATAATTAGTACACATGTTGATTAAGGTGCAATCATGGGCATTTAGCCACTCAAAACCCATTTCTAAGACAATTTCTCAAAAAGGTGCTCATGGAGTCTTAAAGCACATTTTGTGTTTAAGCTTGTTTTTGAGCTTGGTTTTCTTTGGTAATTGATTTAACATGTCCATTAGTATGTTAATAAGGTCTTATAATGAATTTGGGTGCTAATCAAAGTCACTCCATGCTTAGAGCACATTTTTGCTTAAATGCCCTTATGGCGTTTTCTTGTGTTTTCCTTGGTTTAAATGTCTACCCATATTTCTAAGGTATGTTTTAGCCTTATTACATCATAAATTGATGTTTACTTAGCGTACTTAGGTTTGGGGTATTTCATTGATCTTGTTTGTGCCCATTTGTTTCTCACTATGCTCTTCCATGGTTAGATTTCTTAGATTCCTTCTCGCTCTTAGTAGGGAGCGCTCAAGCTCGGATCTTGAAATACCCCAAATCTATTTAACATTGTAAAACCATTATTTAATGAAAAATAATCCAAATATAAACCATTGCACGTACGCATGCAAATACATGCATGAAAACGTTACGTAAAAGTAGTCGTTTCACTATAAACACTAAAACGCCTTAGAAACATGCGATTAAGCATGACCTTGTATGACCTTCTAAAACTCAAACAAAATGGTCATACCCTCATTATATGACTATAAAAATATAGTCCCTAGGATATTTAGTCAAAAACGCAAAACGCTTGGGAGTGCTCACGCACGCCCCTTAAAGCACGAAAAGCCCGGAGAGGTGCCGAGGCGGCACGAACTCCTATATAATTCATTCTTAGAGTTCCTAACATCACTAATAATCATTCTAAAGAGAACCCACGAGCTAGTTTCTCAAAATTCAACAAAATCCTCGGGGAAATTTCTTAACGCCCTTTTTGCCCGGGAGTGTCCCGATAGCCGGGAATTATGTCATGAGTTGATGTAACCCCATATAACTCAATTTAACACCTTAATATATCATTATTAACACAAAAATGCACCTTCGGGTGTCACTAAAATGCGTTTTACGCAATTACCTTGTAGTTTTTGACATGCCACGAATTATGAATCTTAAATGGAGATGAATTGACCCTCTAAATCAACTAAAGGCAGTGTCAAACAAGGAGCTATAGGGGCCGATTTTCTACCTAAAAACTAGTATAAAATTTACATTTAAAACTTATAAAAGACATAGAACATGGTGACTCACCTCCCATGTGCTATAATACTTAAAGGCAGCAAAATACAAGTCTTATTTGACCCCCATGCTGTCGAAATCCTGCAAGAAAACAAGGCCATGTTAGCTTGACAAAATAAAAAATAATTAAAGCAAAAAGTAGATCTAGATTCTACTTTTTGTTAAATGCAAGTGACCATCCCATGCTTGTCTATGGCTCTTAGCTGCCGATTGAGAGGCTCCCATTAGGCCTAAAAATCGTCCACCTACAAGGGAAGAAGAAGACAAATTTAACATAGAAAAATCAAAAGAACTAAACCTTACCTAACTTACCTTGTCCTTTAGCTTCCTTAATTTCTTCCACCTTGCCTTGCCTTGTAACATGGCCGAAAGCAGCCTTGTTTGGAGGGTTTATGGAGCCTAAAAATCAGAAGATAAACAATAAACAAAGTCATGACCTAACATGCCAATTATGGGTCCAAATTAAACAAATCAAAATCTTCCAATTTTAGCTTAAGTCATACGGTTGCAATTCCATTTCCTTCACTCCTTGCAACCGGTTGGGTAAGCTCCTCTCTTCTCCTTTCATCTTCTTCCTTTGAAGCTCTTCAGTCCATTAATGGAGATTTAACTTCTATCTTCATCTTTAAGGTAATTTCCTAGCATTTCTTATCAAGCCTTGAAGTAAAACTCTTCCTAGCACAACTACAAGGTTTTGGCATCAACCTATACCCTAAGGAGGTTATCTAAATCAACATTAATCCAAGGAGCATCTTAAGGTTACCTTAAGGTATTTTTCATGCTTGAAAATCCCAAAAGCACATTTTTATGTGTAACCGAATTCTACTTCTTCTAAGGCCCTTTTCTTCTTCATTTTCATGAAGGAAAGTTTGTTCTTCATCCATCTTAAGTGTGCCGAAATCCTAAGGAGAAAAGCTTAAGGTAAATCCTTGGAAAACTACTAATAAATCTACTTAAGATCTTTGCTAAAGATCTAACTCCTAAACTCCTTCACCTCTTGCATATGAACCGAAGTGGAGCATCAATTTCCTTTGGCGAAAGCTTGGGAATTCAAGAGGAGTTCAAGCACTTAACCATCCTTTATTAAGAAGTAAGTTTACTAAGCCAATCTTTATGTTTAAGCTTGGATAAGCTTCTAAAAATTATACAAAAATTATGTACACCTTCTTAGGTATCTAAAACCGAAACCATATGGTAAAACATACCAAAAATATAATCTATAACATATATGGAAAATATTTACCTTAAGACACATTTTAGTGTCACAAAAGTTACCTAGGTTACACCTTGGTTCATACCGAATTGTCAAGGACAAATATGTTCTATTTTGAGCTAAAAATCAATATAAGACATTACAATAATTTTTACATGAGTTATATGACTCATATGAATTTATGTATAATTATTTTGACTTATAAATCTACTTTTATATACTATATGGTATCCAATTAATTATGGAAGAATTTTTTTAGTGAAGAATAGGTTTTAATGAGCTACATATGTATATAAACTTATATTTTAAAGTTTGGTGAGTTAAGAATATTTTACTAGTGCTTAAATGGCTAATTAATTAAGTAAGGTGGTTAAATTGTAAATTTTACAAAGTTTGGTGTATATATAATAAAAGCCGAGAGCCATGGGTCTCTTTGGAGTAATTATGATATAATATAAGGTTAGGAATTAAGTTTATGAATTTTAGATAATTTAAACAAGTGTTAAAATAACAATTTATAAAATTTGGGCTATTATGTAATTTATAAAAGTTATTATGAAAATTTGGAGTTTAATATGGGGCGTATTCATATTTAAGAGAAATATAAAGTACACTTCCGAAATTTAGAGGAATTAAATAATTAAACTATAGTTTATAAGTTATTAAGTAACTATTATAAAGTTTTGGGGTGAAAATGTAAATAATGGAAAGTTTATGTCAAAGCCGAATTACTTTGGGTTAGATTTGTAATTTAAGGAACTATGTATATACATTCGGTAATTAAAGGAAATTAGAATTAAAACTATAGCTTATAAGACATTATGTAAAGGTTATAAGATTTTGAGGTTAAATTGTAATTATAGAAAAGATTATGTTAAGGTTGAAAGTTTGAGGGGCTAAGTTGTAATTTTGAAAAGTTATAATATTCAAAAGTTATATGCAGAAATATTAATGGAGGTTTTGTAATATAATTAAATAGGAGTTAAAACTATATAATATAATGAGATTAGAGTTTATATGTAAAGTTTATGAATTATTATGATTGTTTTGTAAATAACCGAAAAATAAGGGTAACAATTTAGATTTAAATAAATATAGGTCCTATGTGGATATTTGGAGGAATTAGAAAGAGAATATTGATTTAAGGGATTATGGACTTAAAACTATGGCTTATATAGTTATAAGGAATTTAACGGTAACCAATGAATATTATTTAAGGTTAAAAGGAGAATAATAAAAACTATAAAAATTTTATGTCCATGTATGACATAGAAATATAATTTAGAAATTTTAAAGTTATTATGCCATCTAGACAATTAAAAACATGTAACATAAATAGTACATGAATAAATATATACATATATGTATATTAGAGATTAGGATTTTAAATAAATCAAAAAGGAATAACAAAATAAGTTATACATTAAATCATAAGGTAATTAAAAGAAATTACCACACAATATAAGTTATTAATTAAGACTATATAAATTGGAATATATGTAAACACCCTAATTATTAATGAGGTTAAGAGGTTAAAGAAACTATCTAAGTATGAAGAGATAACCTCACATGAAATAACAAATACGAAATTGTTGAATGATCCGTAAAGTTATTATACAAGGGTAACATAAATTAACCCTCTCAGTTAATCCTAATATAGGACAATACTTGACCAGACGTTGCCCATGATATATTCAACTGCAATCTACGGTGAACGGTATGGGATTCTTGCAACCTGTTTGCTACCGGATTACACCGGCTTGTGCACTGTTGTGTTATTTTATGTGCGTGAATGATACTAACTACAACGTGTATGTCCCACGCATACAACACTACATTACCAGTGGATTAAATACCTGCGTTTAATATACCGAGAACTTGTACTCAAGCTTCTCACTAACTTCACTTTATAACAGACGTCGTTATCCTAAACGTGATAACTGACAATACACATTGTGTTCTTGATTAACGTCCTTGTGTGACACCTAACAATTCTATACTACGAGAACGAGGAGCCAAGTTGGATCTGGCCATGCATGCTACAGGAGTTGTACCTGTCTCAGGTCGTCTCCTATTCAATTTACGTCGCGACGGGAGTTTTGGGTGCGCACTTTGTCCACTCACCGGGACCGTACCAGAACAGTTCAAGTTAAGAGGAAGACTTCACTTCTCTCGAGGGTACGATACCCACCATTTTAAGTACAGGAGTTAACTACGTTATCTTCTGAGGGAATTATTACCCACCTTTCTTTTCAACAAGGTCACTATACCTTCACGATATTGACATACTCTTATACACCTGTCAGTCCCATGGTGTGGACCCGACAACTATTAAAAGATTACAGATCATCTAACTTGACCTTCTGAAGTCTTGTTCTATGTGACATTGTTGTCCTTGTATGGATACTTGTGATTATCATGTTATGCTTGTTTACAGCTTTACAAAAAAATGAACTGCATGTATTCGACAAAGTAGTTGGTGCGGCCCAGTAGCCGATGGGCTGCACGTTTTCCATACCAGCATTGTTTGCTGAGCCCTTTGGGGGCACCCCCATTTATCAGGTACCTGAAGTTGAAGAGTTTACCACACCGAGTGTAGGTGGGGTAGATCAAGCTATGGGAGTTTATTGCTAGTTATTTGTTTTACTTAATTATTGTACCTTTGAGTTTGATTCCTAGCATCTCGGGTTGTATTCGTATTCAGACCGTGACTTTTGGAGATTTGTATTTGGAGTTAGCCTTGTTGGTCACAAGGGTGGCTAACGGCATTGTAATACCGCCCGGTTATTGTAATTTATTCGCTGCAGTTTATGTTTTATTGGGAGTGATCGTCGTTCAGGTTATTGGATTCGGGTTGGGGTGTTACAGATCTCGAACTGAGAAGAGGAGAACCACAAGCTAGGGTACTTGACATGCATAGGAGGAGCAGAAGGTACCTAAGTAAACACCTAAAGCAAAATGAAATACTATTAGAAGAGAAATATAACAAAAACTGATAAAAACAAAAACTAAAAGTACCGAAACTGGGGGAAATGATGAAACTATAAATTTCCCTAGCGGTGGTGCCAAAAACTTGGTGGAGAAATTGTAAACCATGCAAGTTCTAATTATGGGCAATTGAAACCAACCGAGGTAGTAGATAAAAGTGTCATTCCTCTAGGATTTTAAGAGCAAAATCTCCCTAGCTTCAGTATCTAGCACTACAAGAAAAATCAGATTTAACTACCACTGTATATCAGTAGCTAAATAATCACTTTTTGGTAGCTAAACCCAACGGGCTAACGCATTTTATGATTTAGCTGCTGATATACATTGGTAGCAGAGGTCCTTGTGGCTAAATTAAAAATAGCTACCGTTTTGGAATGCGGTAGCTATTTTGCTTTGGCCTCGCTACCAGAGGTGGACCGAGAGGGGGGCTCTAGCCCCCCCCCCCCCCCCCCCCCCCCCCCCCCCCCCCCCCCCCCCCCCCGAGAATTTTGAAAATTTGTCAAATGCTCTTATAAATTTTTAAAAAATACAACAATATAAAGTTTTTAAAAAAATGATAGTGGGCTAGGGGGCTCCACCCCCCAAAAAATTTTAAAAATTGGCAAATACTCTTATAAATTTTAAAAAATACAACATAATATAAAGTTTAAAAATTGATAGTGTCAAAAAAAAATTTAGCCCCCCCCCCCCCCCCCAAAACAAAATTTCTGGGTCCGCCACTGCTCACTACTACTTTTTTGATACCTAGATATTGCTACCGTTTAAGAATATAGTAGCCAAATGGCTACTAGTGTAACAGTAGTAAAATGGCTTCGAGTATAACAGTTGCGAAATCGTTACATACATCAGTAACAAAATCGATACTAGTGTAGCAGTAACAATATCGCTAGTACTTCAATAGTAACGAAATCGACACTATTATAGCAGTAGCAAAAAAGCTACTAGTATAGTGGAATAGCTCTACTACTGAACAATGGGCACCACCACCATTCAATTCCACAAGAAGTGGGAGCCATGTGCCCGAGTAACTTGACAACCTCATACCAATGACATATTTAATTCAAACTAGTGTGTTAAAATGTGCATAGAGTAGGAATCAATTCCCCTAAGTTTGGGATGAATATAAAATGTCTTAACCATTATGCCATGATAGTTATTCACACCATATATGAAAAACTACGTGTATAATTGAATGTTTAATACTGTAAGAATAAATGGAAGTTTTTGCCGAGACATGATCAAACCAGGTATATTAAAATTAATAAAATAGATATACGACCGATTATGCGACATGATATTTTAATTTATATATAACAAATTAATTTAATGCGACCAAAATAGTAAGCTAATATATATTGTTGGCTTAAAATTATAAAAAATTCAAAAATATACATATATCTTTTAAAAATCGTTGAAATGTTAGAAATTATACAAAATAATATATTATGTAAAGTTACTTATTTAATTAAGTCTTATTATATAGTGTTACAAATAATATACAACATTATAAATTTGTATAATATAATATTTTTTATAAATTTTAATAGATGTATAATATTGTATAATCTTGACTAATTTAAATTGTCATAACTTTACTATTTTTCAAAATCCTTTTATTTTGTGTGTTGTTTTGTAAATTAAAAACATTAATATATAGTACATTTATGTATGTTTTTTTAATTTTGTATACTTTTAACATATTATGAATTTATCACACACATACATACATGTATATATATATATATATCTACTTACTTTGCAAAATTTAACCTACACGTCAACTAATTTAAATTGTTACCAGTTTTAGTTTTTTTATGTTTTATTTGTATATGTGGCTTTTATAATAAAAGCATCATAGAGTAATAAAACTGTATTAAACTAATATATATAACGGCGGTAACACCAACTTTTTACTTTCTTCCGCTGTGTTGTAATATTGTTGCAGTTCGTTCGTGATGGTTCAGGTTTAGCAGTTGGGGTGTTACAAAAAGTGGTATCAGAGCGTAGTTACGCTGATGACTAGAGTTACCGAACTAGAGTAGGTACCGAGTTAGAGTAATAATCATGGGTTTGGGTGTGAGATAGTAGAGTGAGCCGAGTCATAACCACCAATAAGGGTGGAATATCTTACTATTTAGAGGCTATTATAAATGCTTTGACCAAAGCCTTTGTAATCACGAGCTTACTGTGCATTTATACTTATTCAGATGTCAGGAAGAAGAGGAGGACGAGGCCGAGGCCGTGGCGAAGAAGGAGATGAGGCTGCTGAGATCCCGGGTGGACAGACGATAGCTGAGATCGTTGCTGCCGCCCTGGGGCACATGGGCTATCAGCCCGGTGCGGGACCGCCTGCTCCACCACCACAGCCCCGGGAGCCAAACTGGGTGAAGAGTCTCGCTGACCTTCAACCCCCAACGTTTAGAGGGGAGACAGATCCCACCAAACTTGAGGCGTACATCTCGGAGCTAGAGACCGCCTTTGAGACCCTGGATGTACCTATAGAAGCTAAGGTATGACTTGCTGCGTTCTACCTGAAGGATGCGGCGAGCGATTGGTGGAAGCTAGTCAGGGCCGAACATGTGGCCAACCCCAACTTCGGCTGGGAGCAGTACGCGGCCTTGCTGAGAGCCAAGTACTACCCCACCCATGTCTAGACTAAGAAGCGTTTAGAGTTGGACGCACTGAAGCAGGCTGACAAGATGACGGTGGACGACTACTACTCACAGTTCACCGCTCTTATCCGTCTTCTACCAGGATTGGGATATTCAGACCAGATTCTGGTCGACCGCTTCTATGGCGGGCTGAGTCACCGACTACGCTATGGTGTGGGCCCGGCAAGCTACACTACCTTGCAGGTAAAGAAAGTTGAGATTAGTTGAACTGAATGAACGTTATATTAGAATGATGTGAGAACTGATATTTTTAAGAGCAGGAGTGCTATCATGCCGCTACTAAAGTTGAAATCACCGTCCAGCTGAGGGACGAAGATCAAGCACTGAAGAGGAAAGTTGCTGGTAATAGTTCTGATAATCAGGGGCAGGGGGGACAGAAGAAGGGTAAGTACCAGCCCCCACCCCAGAAGGGTTTCAAAGGTAACCAACCTAAGGTTGCTGAAGAGCCACAAAAGCAAACCTACGGCATAGCAGCGAAGCCTCAGCGCTCGCCTGCACCAAAGGGTAACAAGTAACTCCTTAAATTGAGTTAACAGTCAGATATCAACCTTGAATTCAATTACTAATGTTGTAAGCAAACAGGCACTGAGACCGGCAAGGGGACCGGCGGGGGATATAAGCGCCGCTACAATTGTCGCAGGTGCAACCAGGACCACCCTAGAGTTGATTGTGAAGGCAATAAGGTGGAGTGCAATTTCTGTGGTGTGTTCGGACACCGAGCCTTCGAATGTTTCAGAAACCCCGAGAGTAAAGCCTATAGACCTGGGTGGAAGGCCAAGGGCAAGGGCATGGCCGCTCTGAATCCTGGAACCGACGGTCCAAAGGCGACACAACCAGCTGCTAACAGGGGGCCCCGGGTTGTCCAGTGATCGGGCCGCCTGCACTACATATGGTGGACCGGGAAGACGAGGCTGAACCCTCTTCTAGACCAGGTACCACTACAACCTATTAGGGAGAAAATTGTATGCTTATCGCATTTCATGCATGAATCAGTGACTATATATTTTGAACGAGTTTCTAGTTAGTTAATTAGAACTCATGTAAGACAAATTATTACCACCTTAGGAAACTTCAACATTTGTTATCCAATACCTTCAACACCTAGCCTAGAAGAGATCGACCTAAAGATTCACGGATTCCCAAGGGAGCAGTGCCAGGTCATCCGGCCAGGTATGATATTATTAAAAGGATACCTGTCACCAAAAGCACAAATCGCCATCATCAGGAGATGTAGCCAGCTAGGAGTGGGACCGGGAGGTTTCTATACACCGGAATACCCTGGAGGATCGAGAATAAAGCTAAGAATGATGTGCTTGGGTAAGAACTGGAACCCTTACACCAACACTTACCAAAAGATAAGGGAATGGGATGGAGCAACACCACCAGAGATACCTGAGGAGTATCATACGGTTAATACACAAGCCGTAGGGATCGCTCAACAACTTGAGGCGGATCCAATCCCGGACCTTGAAGCAGACCTCTGCATTATCAACTTCTATGAAAAGGAGGGACGACTTGGACTACACCAAGATAAGGACGAGACAGCGGAGTCTCTTAACCGAGGGATACCCGTAGTGTCTTGGTCCATTGGAGACGACGCCGAATTCCTATATGGCGAGCAGAAGCGCGTAGACCTTGCCCAGAAAGTGGTGCTTAAGTCAGGAGATATTCTAATCATGGGTGGAAAATCGAGAATGATGTATCACGGTATCAAGAAGATTAAGTTGAATACGGCACCATCGACAGTAATCATGCCACACACATGAGACCTGGACGCTTGAACCTAACCTTTAGGAAGTAATAGCCATGTGATACACTGAAGTATTGTAATAGAAAAACTCATAATGTAAAGGATGGTTTAAATAATATCAGTGTTGATTACTCATTTTCGACTTGTATCATACCACCAGTACTTATGATCCTTATGAAATACTTAGGTTGTGGATTCGGTTCGGAAGGTGCGTTAAGCTTACTCACTGAGGCATAGGCCGATGAGAGCGGCACTATCCTCACGGGTACCTTCCCGATCAATGGCGTTGATGCATCAGTACTCTTCGACTCAGGGGCCTCGCATACCTTCGTCTCATCATCATTTGCAAGGAGGTTGGGGCTAGACGCTGACGAGCTGCCAGACTTTACGGTTACGCTCCCGTCTAAGGAGAAGGTTCGATGCACTCGCTACTACCGAGCAGCCACTATCCGAA
Source organism: Limonium bicolor (assembly GCA_023374045.1). Classification (NCBI taxonomy): domain Eukaryota; kingdom Viridiplantae; phylum Streptophyta; class Magnoliopsida; order Caryophyllales; family Plumbaginaceae; genus Limonium; species Limonium bicolor. Next base: position 423,587,155 of record CM041776.1, read on the forward strand.
TCAGAGGAGAGGACTTTCCTACCACCTTGATTGAGTTCAGAGATTTAGGGTTTGATGTTATATTCGGGATGAACTGGTTGGAGCGGCACAAGGGTCGTATCCTCTGCGCCAAGCACCGACTGCTACTCAGGAGTCCATCTGGGGTTACTATATCATACCGCCAGAGACCTAGAGAGCCTTCAACCAAGATCATCACCGCTATGGCCATGTATCGAGAGCTGAGAAAGAATAAAGAAGTGTACCTCTGCTATGTTCAGGATATAGAGAGAGATTCAGAGTTTGACCCCAGAGTACCAGTGGTGTCGGAGTTTCCCGACCTCTTTCCAAGGGAACTACCCGGCATGCCACCACCACGGGAGGTAGAGTTCACCATCGAGTTGCTACCAGGAACCGGACTGATAGCCAAGGCGCCTTACCGCATGGCTCCAGCTGAGATGAATGAGTTGAAGGAACAGCTAAGAGACCTGCTCGACAAAGGGTTTGTGCGGCCTAGTGTATCACCATGGGGAGCGCCAGTACTCTTCGTGAAGAAGAAGGATGGCAGTCTCCGCCTCTGCATCGACTACAGGGAGTTGAATACTGTTACAATAAAGAACAAATATCCGTTACCACGCATAGATGATTTATTTGATCAATTGAAGGAGGCATCCGTGTTCTCCAAGATTGATCTCAGGTCAGGGTATCATCAGATTCCTTTTAGAGAGAAAGATATTGAGAAGACGACATTCCGGACGAGATATGGCCACTACGAGTTTACAGTGATGTCGTTTGGTTTGTCGAACGCACCGGCGATATTTATGGATTTGATGAACCGTTTGTTCATGGAACAGTTGGACAAGTCAGTTGTGGTCTTCATCGATGATATACTCATATATTCAGGGTCGAGAGGTGAACATGAAAGTCACTTGAGACGAGTTTTAGAGATACTAAGGGAGAACCAGCTTTATGCTAAGTTCTCCAAGTGCGAGTTTTGGCTTGACCAGGTCTCCTTCCTAGGTCATGTCATCTCAGATGCTGGGATCTCAGTGGATCCAGCAAAGATTGACGCCGTGCGCACCTGGCCAAGGCCGAAGTCAGTTACCGACATCAGGAGTTTCCTTGGCTTGGCAGGTTATTACAGGAGGTTTGTTAAGGACTTTTCTAAGGTCAGCAAGCCAATGACCAGTTTAATGAAGAAGGATGCACCGTTTGTATGGACAGATGACTGTGAGAGTTCATTTCAGAGCTTGAAGGACTCATTGACTTCTGCACCTATTCTGACTATCCCAGACGGTACAGAGGGATTTGAGGTATATTGTGACGCGTCTGGTAGGGGATTGGGTTGTGTACTCATGCAGCATGGCAAGGTAGTTGCCTATGCCTCTCGCCAGCTGAAGAAACATGAGGAAAACTACCCCACGCACGATCTTGAGTTGGGAGCTGTAGTCTTCACCTTGAAGATATGGCGCCATTACTTATACGGAGTTAGTTTGACAGTCTACACCGACCATAAGAGCTTGAAATACATATTCACTCAGAAGGGGCTGAATATGAGACAGAGAAGATGGTTAGAATTCCTTAAGGACTACGACATTGACCTCCAGTACAAAGAAGGGAAGGCCAATGTTGTAGCTGATGCTCTGAGTCGTCGAGCACACTCGCTTCATGCCATGGTTGCTAGTTCCAGCTTGATTGATGAGGTGCGAGAGGCTCAGTAGAGCGATTCATATATGATGGAGATCAGGCAGAAGCTGATAGAGGGTACATTCGAGAGCCAGAAATACGACTTCAAATTACATGATGATGATCTGATCAAATTGAAAGGCCGATTATGCATTCCTCGCAGTAGCATTGAGCTAAAGGAGCGCATTCTACGAGAGTCACACTGTTCTTCTATTTCTATCCATCCGGGAGCGTCGAAAATGTATAAAGACATGAAGCGTTACTTCTGGTGGACTGGGATGAAGAGTGACGTTACTGAGTTTGTAGTGAGGTGCCTAACTTGCCAGAAGGTAAAGTTCGAGCACAGGCGACCTGGAGGCATGGTTCAATCAATGCCAGTTCCAGAGTGGAAGTTTCATGATTTCTCCATGGATTTCGTGGTTGGACTCCCACCTACCAGGGGAGGTCTGAACATGATATGGGTTGTAGTTGATCGCCTGACCAAGGTAGCCCGATTCATACCGATGAAGGACACTTGGAAGGTAACGAAGCTTGCTGAACTAATCGATAAGGAGATCATGAGACACCACGGAGTACCTAAGACCATAGTATCTGACAGAGACACCAGATTCCTTTCGAGATACTGGAAAACTACACGGGAAGCGCTGGGTACAGAATTGAAGCTAAGTACCCGTGTTCCACCCTCAGACAGATGGTCAGACTGAGCGTACATTCAGACACTTGAGGACATGTTGCGAGCATGTGCCTTGGACTTCCAGGGCTTGGATCGATAAGTTACATCTGATCGAGTTTTCATACAACAATAGCTATCATGCTACGATCAAGATGGCACCTTTCCAAGCATTGTACGGCAGACCATGTCGCACACCACTCTGTTGTGATGAGTCAAGTGAAGCGGTCATCATAGGACCGGAGTACTTGGAGCAAGTTCAGGCTGAGGTTCAGCAAATTCGAGAGAATATGAAGGCAGCCCAGGATAGACAGAAGTCGTATGCTGATACGCGACGACGAGACTTAGAGTTCTCTGTGAACGATCAGGTATTTCTGCGGGTTTCGCCGATGAAGGGAGTATTCAGATTTGGACAGAAGGGCAAGTTGAGCCCAAAGTTTGTAGGTCCTTATACCATTACGGAGCGGGTGGGCCCAGTTGCTTACAGGTTAGACCAACCTGGTGAGCTGGGTAAAGTGCATGATGTTTTCCATGTCTCACAGCTTAAGAAATACATGCACCACCCCTCCCATGTTTTGCAGGCCGAACGGCTAACCATAGAGCCAACCATGAGATCAGTAGAGACCCCTTAGAGGATTTTGGACACGAAGACTAGGGACACTCTCCACAAGTGAGTGAGACTGGTGAAGGTCCTCTGGTCCAACCAGGACGTCAAGGAGGCTACTTGGGAGTTAGAGGATAAGATGCGGGTGAAGTACCCATCGCTCTTTTCAGACTAGTCTTCTTGTTAAGGGTACGGGGCGTACCCCTTTTAAGGGGGGTAGAGCCTCTTTGCTTTTAAGTTGTAAGCAAACAATCACATAGTGTTGATTGTGTTTGTTGCTTACTCAGTGTTAAGTATTTGCTTACTCAGTGTTAAGTATGTATTATATGTATTATACTTTGTGACAGACCTTATGAGTCTGAACCTTAATAAATGTGGCAGACATTATGAGTCAGAAAGCGTATATACTGTTGTGTGATGTATGTGACTGATTGTGTATGTGAAGTTACCTGTGTATTCTAAGAGATATTAGGTTCATAGGAACTTTGGGGACAAAGTTCTTTTAAGGGGGTAGATTGAAATACCCCAAACCTTAGTATATTGATGAACTATCTAATTATAATATATTAAGGCTATAATATGCCTTAGAAACATTAGAAAAGAGTTTAAACAACAAAGTACACAAAAACATACCTTAAGCGTTTAAACCGAAAACGCACCTTAGAGCACGAAAATGTGCTTTAAGGAGAAATGTGCCTTAAGCATTTATACATGGAATTAATAGGCTAATGAGCCTAAATACCATTAAGAATTAAGGTAACAACAATAAAATGGTCATAGGAGCCATAGCGTATACACACAAATTAAGTATACAAGTCCACACAAAAACCGGTACTAAACTGACGAAAGTCAAGGAGAAACCACTAAACGACTTGGTTTAAGTTGGAATTAGCAACATGCTATTTCACGAACAAAGTTTCTAAAGGTTGTAAATGTACTAAGAACACATTTAAACTAGCCAAAACAAATTGCAAAATCAATGTGAACCGGGAAGCACATAAAATGTGTTTTAAGGCATTTTTGGCCTTGTAACATACCTATAACATGGTATGTCATAATGAACGAAATTAAGTCATTAAATGTTACATAAATACAAGATAAAACGAAAACAAATTAGATCAAATGGAGGGAGTGGCTGCCGACAGCAAGGGCACTCACCAAAGAAAAAAATGTTTTAACTTTACTATTACACCTAATCAAGACTTCCTTGCATTGCATAATTACCTTGTCCCCTTAGTGAATGATTAACCAGACTCTTAACTATCAAATGAGAGCTTCAAAATTCGGAACTCATCCTCTCTTTGAAGGAAGAACACAAAACAAAGCCAAACTTCACGATTTTGAACCTTAAAGAACACCCTTCCTTGTAAGGATCATAACTTTCTCATCCTAGCTCCAAATCACAAGCTTGATAGCTCGTTGGAATCCTCTCTTCAAGAGCTTTACAACCATAGCTCATGAGCCCCAAGATTCGTAGGAATAACCACTGAAAAGTGCCTTTGATTCTCGAGGTAAAACATTGCCTTCTTGGAAACTTCTTATTCTTTAGTTTTTGTTACAGCCGATTGGCATGGGATACTAACCCATCTTATTCTTCATCTTATTGTGTAATTTTGGGGACAATTCCTTTAGCAAATTGCTGGCCAAATTTCTAAGGAATTCAAGCTTATATATTAAGCTAAAAGTTTAATATACTAGGTAAATCCTACAACTACCAATTTCAGGGTTCTAAATGTTGATCTATATATGATCTAACGTATCATATACTTTGTTTATTATTACCGAATTTAGTAGGTGTTAGATTTAATTTTTAGCACCTAAAATGTTAATATTTTGTAAATCTAAAATTAGATTTATAATCCTTATGATAGAAGCTTTAATATAAGCTATCATAATATATAAGAAAAGTTCATATACTATTATTTAAGGGGTGGCCGAAAATTAAGAAGGCTTATTTGAGTTAGGAAAATTATATAACTAAGTTAAATTAAAGGAATTAGTATAATTAAGTGTAATATGTAAAATTTGTGAAGTTATGGTCACATATTAAAATTGCCGAAAACATATATGAATTATTATGAAATTTATGAAGTTTAGATGATGGGAAAATAATTGTAGAATTAAGTTTACAATTTATAAAGAGTTTATAAGTATTACTAGAATTTATAAGGTTTTTGGTATATTTAAAGTTAATAAAAGATAGTATATATATACTACAACATTAGGTAATTAAATCTGGTGATTTAGAGATGTTTAAAATGATTTTTGGTGTTCAAAAATCTGTAGGAAAATTAGTTACGAAAATTAGAAATTAATTGGAGTTAATTTGGTTAATAAATGAGTTAGGATAAAAGAAAAGACCACAAGGGTAGAATGGTAATTTCCCTGGTCAAACTTGGTCAATGACAGTTTGTAAAATATTTTGGGGAGCTAGAATAAAATTTGTAGCAAAAGATTAGATATTAAAAGGATTAAGGAATAAAAAGTTAAGTTAAGTTAACTTTAGGGGTAATATTGTAAATAATGGAAAGTTAAGGGGTTTGACCATAAAAGGCTGGTCAAACTTGGGTGTATTTTGGTAATTGACCAGAAGTATAAAAGGAATTAATTAAATAAGACTTTGGAAGAAATTATAAATAAAGGTAACAAGTTTAGAACTTATTATAAGAAAAATAGAGATTAATAGGAAACTATGGGTAAGTAATGTAAATAACACAATTTTTATGTGTTTAGAACATTAAGGAAATTAAATAATGAATTTAGAAACAAGTTGTAAAAGAAACAGAGCTAAAACGGGGTTAAAGGAGACCCGTATATAAGTTAAGGTATACGAGGGGTATACCTGCAATTTAATAAGTATAAGAGAAATCATTACTTAAGTATTTTTAATGAAAATACAAGTTATATTGGGAAAAGAAATAAATACGTATAATACGGAGTATCATACGGGCGTATACGAAAAATTTTAGCGTGCATGAATAGTACTCGTATACGTGAATAGTATACGTATAAATGAATAGTAAATACGTATACATGCATAGTAAATACATATACATGAATAGTAAATACGTATACATGAATAGTGTATACGTATAAATGAATAGTAACTGCGTATATATGAATAGTCAAATACGAGACGTATACGTGAATAGTAAAGTACGTATACGTGATTAGTAAAATACGTATACGTGAATAGTAAAATACGGTGAATAGTAAAAATACGAAAATTAAGTTATTTAACCACGCCGTCCTAATGAACTATAGGAGTGGAGTAGGTGACCAGAATAGTCGGGACGTCATCTAGGAGTGGACAAACGTCGATAGGCTAAGGTATGGGATTCTTGTAGCTTGTTTGCTAACGAGGTCTACCTCGGTTTGTGTGCTATGTGTCATTATGATACGACCAAATAAGATTAAGCATGAAACCGATTTACTGTATTGTTATTGCCCATTGTACACTAACATTACTTGATTGAGGGCTCGTTTGTTAACTTTGTTTAGTGAACAATTGTATAAAGTTATAAGTACCCCTATTGTTAGTTGGTTAATACCGAGAGAGGTTTAACTAACCAATTGTCAAAGAGACTTCATCTAACTGGAACTTGTGAGGAGAGGAATCCGGGACTGACTCCGGTCATGCATGTTCAGGTTTAGGAGGTCGGCATCTGCATCAGATCTGTCTTCCGCCTAGGGTCGACAAACTGACCCGGCCATCTCGAGTGAACAGTTCGAGATGGGAGGCAACTTCAGGAGGCGCAGGAGGGTCAAGCCTACATCCCTCATAACTTAAGAATTATTGTTTATTAAACCAATGGAGCTAATAACTCATTGGCTAGGGTTACTTGACCCGACAAAATAAACAATTCAGTTAGAGAACAACCGATTCTAATAGGAGAATGGTTGACACTTATAAGGAATGGTCAAACACGAGAACTAAACAATTCTCAGGCCTCAGGATTTAGGAATCTAACTTACTCATTAATGGACGTCCATTACGACGTTTGATTTATTTGAGCTGTGAATGTTTCACATAAATGTATTGTTGTATTGTACTTCTTATTATTGTTGTATGAATAATCAACTGCATGAATACGACAAGTAGTCGTGTGTAGCCTTGATAGCTTGTGGACTGCACGTTTTCTGTACCAGCAATATGCTGAGCCTCTTGGGGCCTGTGATTTAAACTTTGCAGGTAGGTGCCAGACAAGGACCCATCCTGAGAGTAGGAGTGGGTAGAGCACTATGGGATTAATTTACATTTCGAGTGTGCCTGTAAACTCGCTTTATAAACTCTGGTAGTAAGTTGTAACAATAGGAGAGATACTTCAGACTCGGTATTGTATTTGTTTTAAGACTTGTACGCACTTGCGTTCGGTACACTCGGGTCCATCAGACCGTAGCTTGAGACTGGAATAGGCCTAGTTAGTCACGTGGGTGACTAACGGCGGTAACACCAACTTTTAGTACTTTCTTCCGTTGTGTTGTAATATTGTTGCAGGTTCGTTCGTGATGGTTCAGGTTTAGCAGTTGGGGTGTTACAAATACACACAACAATGCTCCCATAGCAATATAAGTGTTCTCTTAATTCACCTTAAGCTTATCTTACTAACTCATTCCCATTGGATCCTTAGTCACAAGTTCACAAGCTTGTTTAAATTCTTTTTCCTAGGTTATATAACCCATTACATAATGTAAGTTTTAAGCTACATTAGTACTTATCTAACTTATCTAAATCTCATCCCTTAAACCTTAAACCACCACTAGGTAAAACATTTACCTTGTTTTTCCAAGCTTATCTTAACTTCCTCCTTAGGGCTTTTCTTGAATGAATCTCGGCCACCAATTAAATCTCCCTTGCCAATGTATTAATTCACATTCAAATAATCTAATGAGCACTAAGAAATATGCCTAAACTCATAGAATTCAATCTTAGGTTAAAAATGTGTTTTAAAGCTTAAAAGTGTATGTTTACCTTTGAATTTTGGAATGGCTTTCATAATGAAGCAAAGCAAGACCTCCTCAAGTCTTTGGAGAGTAGAATCAAGCAAGAACAAGGGATAAAACAAGGTCCCATGAGAAGATGATTTTCGGTTATGAAGGGAAAGTGGTGGAAACTTGGTTTTTCTTACATTTTCCTTACCTTGAGTGAATGGAGAAGACAATGAACAGCTCAAGCTAGTTTTCCCCCTTCAATGGCATTTTCCCATGGCTCCAAAATGAATCTTTTCAAATTTTGAAAAGATAGGAAGCAAGGCCTTGGTCTAACTAAGAGAAATCTATGCTTAGTTTTTGATTTGGAGCTAAAATGAGCAAGTCATGGACAAAGCAAGGTGGAACAAGCATGGAGCTGGTTCTCACGGTTTGAGAGGGTGAAGAAGATGAATAAAACCATGGAAGAAGAGAATGAATGAAGAAGAGGAGAGAAGGTAGGCTAAAAGTAAGATATTTTACCTTTTAAAAGCAAATAGTAACTTTCTCTCATTTCCTCTTCTTTTCCTTTAGTTGCTGGCTACTTATGGTGACTCACCGTGTAAAAACCGGCCCCCTTCATTAATGAGTTATTTATGGTCTTGGTTGACCATCTTATTGACTTATGTTGACTAAAGCTTAAACTAGTCACTATTTGGCACTATTCACAAATTAGTGCACAAATTTGTGAAATTTTTGGTTTCCCATTGATTTAGGCTTCTTAATGTGATACTAATTAGTACACATGTTGATTAAGGTGCAATCATGGGAATTTAGCCACTCAAAACCCATTTCTAAGGCAATTTCTCAAAAAGGTGCTTTATGGAGTCTTAAAGCACATTTTGTGTTTAAGCTTGTTTTTGAGCTTGGTTTTCTTCGGTAATTGATTTAACATGTCCATTAGTATGTTAATAAGGTCTTATAATGATATTTGGGTGCTAATCAAAGTCACTCCAAGCTTAGAGCACATTTTTGCTTAAATTGCCCTTATGGCGTTTTCTTGTGTTTTCCTTGGTTTAAATTGTCTACCAATGTTTCTAAGGCATGTTTTAGCCTTATTACATCATAAATTGATGTTTACATAGCGTACTTAGGTTTGGGGTATTTCATTGATCTTGTTTGTGCCTATTTTTTTCTCACTATGCTCTTCCATGGTTAGATTTCTTAGATTCCTTCTCGCTCTTAGTAGGGAGCGCTCAAGCTCGGATCTTGAAATACCCCAAATCTAGTTAACATTGTAAAACCATTATTTAATGAAAAATAATCCAAATATAAACCATTGCACGTACGCATGCAAATACATGCATGAAAACGTTACATAAAAGTAGTCGTTTCACTATAAACGCTAAAACGCCTTAGAAACATGCGATTAAGCATGACCTTGTATGACCTTCTAAAACTCAAACCAAATGGTCATACCCTCATTATATGACTATAAAAACATAGTCCCTAGGCTATATTTAGTCAAAAACGCAAAACGCTTGGGAGTGCTCACGCACGCCCCTTAAAGCACGAAAAGCCCGGAGAGGTGTCGAGGCGGCACGAACTCCTATATAATTCATTCTTAGAGTTCCTAACATCATTAATAATCATTCTAAAGAGAAAACACGAGCTAGTTTCTCAAAATTCAACAAAATCCTTGGTGAAATTTCTTAACGCTCCTTTTTGCCCCGGGAGTGTCCCGATAGCCCGGGAATTATGTCATGAGTTGATGTAACCCCATATAACTCAATGTAACACCTTAATATATCATTATTAACACAAAAACTCACCTTCGGGTGTCACTAAAACGCGTTTTACGCAACTACCTTGTAGTTTTTGACATGCCACGAATTATGAATCTTAAATGGAGATGAATTGACCCTCTAAATCAACTAAAGGCAGTGTCAAACAAGGAGCTCTATAGGGGCCGATTTTCTACCAAAAACTAGTATAAAATTTACATTTAAAACTTATAAAAGACATAGAATATGGTGACTCACCTCCCATGTGCTATAATACTTAAAGGCAGCAGAATACAAGTCTTATTTGACCCCCATGCTGTCGAAATCCTGCAAGAAAACAAGGCCATGTTAGCTTGACAAAATCAAAAATAATTAAAGCAAAAAGTAGATCTAGATTCTACTTTTTGATTTGTTAAATGCAAGTGACCATCCCATGCTTGTCTATGGCTCTTAGCTGCCGATTGAGAGGCTCCAATTAGGCATAAAAATCGTCCACCTACAAGGGAAAAAGAAGACAAGTTTAACATAGAAAAATCAAAAGAACTAAACCTTACCTAACTTACCTTGTCCTTTAGCTTCCTTAATTTCTTCCACCTTGCCTTGCCTTGTAACATGGCCGAAAGCAGCCTTGTTTTGAGGGTTTATGGAGCCTAAAAATCAGAATATAAACAATAAATAAAGTCATGACCTAACATGCCAATTATGGGTCCAAATTAAACAAGTCAAAATCTTCCAATTCTAGCTTAAGTCATACGGTTGCAATTCCATTTCCTTCACTCCTTGCAACCGGTTGGGTAAGCTCCCCTCTTCTCCTTTCATCTTCTTCATTTGAAGCTCTTAAGTCCATTAATGGAGATTTAACTTCTATCTTCATATTTAAGGTAATTTCCTTGCATTTCTTATCAAGCCTTGAAGTAAAACTCTTCCTAGCACAACTACAAGGTTTCGGCATCAACCTATACTCCAAGGAGGTTATCTAAATGAACATTAATCCAAGGAGCATCTCAAGGTTACCTTAAGGTATTTTTCATGCTTGAAAATCCTTAAAGCACATTTTTATGTGTAACCGAATTCTACTTCTTCTAAGGCCCTTTTCTTCTTCATTTTCATGAAGGAAAGTTTGTTCTTCATCCATCTTAAGTGTGCCGAAATCCTAAGGAGAAAAGCTTAAGGTAAATCCTTGGAAAAACTACTTACAAATCTACTTAAGATCTTTGCTAAAGATCTAACTCCTAAACTCTTTCACCTCTTGCATATGAACCAAAGTGGAGCATCAATTTCCTTTGGCGAAAGCTTGGGAATTCAAGAGGAGTTCAAGCACTTAACCATCCTTTATTAAGAAGTAAGTTTACTAAGCCAATCTTTATGTTTTAAGCTTGGATAAGCTTCTAAAAATTATACAAAAATTATGTACACCTTCTTAGGTATCTAAAACCGAAACCATATGGTAAAACATACCAAAAATATAATCTATAACATATATGGAAAATATTTACCTTAAGACACATTTTAGTGTCACAAAAGTTACCTAGGTTACACCTTGGTTCATACCGAATTGTCAAGGACAAATATGTTCTATTTTGAGCTAAGAATCAATATAAGACATTACAATAATTTTTACATGAGTTATATGACTCATATGAATTTATGTATAATTATTTTGACTTATAAATCTACTTTTATATACTATATGGTATCCTATTAATTATGGCTGAATTGTTTTGGTGAAGAATAGGTTTTAATGAGCTACATATGTATATAAACTTATATTATAAAGTTTGGTGAGTTAAGAATATTTTACTAGTGCTTAAATGGCTAATTAATTAAGTAAGGTGGTTAAATTGTAAATTTTACAAAGTTTGGTGTATATATAATAAAAGCCAAGAGCCATGGGTCTCTTTGGAGTAATTATGATATAATATAAGGTTAGGAATTAAGTTTATGAATTTTAGATAATTTAAAGAAGTGTTAAAATAACAATTTATAAAGTTTTGGGATATTATGTAATTTATAAAAGTTATTATGAAAATTTGGAGTTTAATATGGGGTGTATTCATAATTAAGAGAAATATAAAGTACCCTTCCGAAATTTAGAGGAATTAAATAATTAAACTATAGGTTATAAGTTATTAAATAACGCTTATTTTAGCGTTTTCCGCTTTCTAAGCGTTTTCTCATTTCTTTTGGATTTATTTTCTTTACCAAAATTACTTAGGCACTATTAGGCCCTTAACTACCATATTAAAATAATCTAATCACCATATTTAAGTTCGGGGTATTTCATCTCCTTTACTCAATTTACTCACCATTCTCATGATCATACCCTCTTACACATTCCTAGTCATTTTCCTTGACAATTTCCAACATTCTCTTACAATCTTCTCTTCCATCACTCAAGTCCACTCCTTACCATCAAGACTAGAACCTTATTAATCCACCACTAGCATCTTCACCACTTACATAAGCTATCCAAACTTCTCATTGTTTTATTCTCTAGTTCATACCTAAATCATCTCAAAACATTATACATCATTTCCTCCAGATTTTTGCTCAAGTCTTAACATTCCTCATACCATGATTTTGGTGTGTTTAATACACCCACTCATCCTCTAATTCCTCCTAGACATCTCCAGGCCATACTAAACCTCAAGAACTCCTTAATTAACTCATTTCCACTCAATTTCCTTTTTAATGTCTCCTAGTAAATCCTAGGTCATATTAACTCACAACCACCACCTAAACACTTGTTTTCTACTCAAATTTCGCCATAGCTCCTCTAGTATATTATCATGCCCATATGCATTGTTTTTCTCATTCAATCATCTCACACACATCAAATCCTTTCTCATCATATTTTCTCACCCAAATCAACTCATTCACAACAAACTTAATATAGTGCAATAATCTTAAATTGCATAGCACTAAGGCTCTTAAATGACACGGTTCTTGGGCCCTTAAATGACTTAAACTTAAACACTGAATTTCCCACATATAAAAGCTTTCAACCTGCAAATACACACAACAATGCTCCCATAGCAATATAAGTGTTCTCTTAATTCACCTTAAGCTTATCTTACTAACTCATTCCCATTGGCTCCTTAGTCACAAGTTCACAAGCTTGTTTAAATTCTTTTTCCTAGGTTATATAACCCATTACATAATGTAAGTTTTAAGCTACATTAGTACTTATCTAAATCTCATCCCTTAAACCATAAACCACCACTAGGTAAAACATTTACCTTGTTTTTCCAAGCTTATCTTAACTTCCTCCTTGAGATTTTCTTGAATGAATCTCGGCCACCAATTAAATATCCCTTGCCAATGTTCTAATTCACATTCAAATAATCTAATGAGCACTAAGCAATATGCCTAAACTTATAGAATTCAATCTTAGGTTAAAAATGTGTTTTAAAGCTTAAAAGTGTATGTTTACCTTTGAATTTTGGAATGGCTTTCATAATGAAGCAAAGCAAGACCTCCTCAAGTCTTTGGAGAGTAGAATCAAGCTAGAACAAGGGATAAAACAAGGTCCCATGAGAAGATGATTTTCGGTTATGAAGGGAAAGTGGTGGAAACTTGGTTTTTCTTACATTTTCCTTACCTTGAGTGAATGGAGAAGACAATGAACACCTCAAGCTAGTTTTCCCCCTTCAATGGCGTTTTCCCATGGCTCTAAAATGAAGCTTTTCAAATTTTGATAAGATAGGAAGCAAGGCCCTGGTCTAACTAAGAGAAATCTATGCTTAGTTTTTGATTTGGAGCTAAATGAGCAAGTTATGGACAAAGCAAGGTGGAGCAAGTATGGAGCTGGTTCTCACGGTCTGAGAGGGTGAAGAAGATGAAAAAAACCTTGGAAAAGAGAATGAATGAAGAAGAGGAGAGAAGGTAGGCTAAAAGTTAGATATTTTACCTTTTAAAAGCAAATAGTAACTTTCGCTCATTTCCTCTTCTTTTCCTTTAGTTGCTGGCTACTTATGGTGAATCACCATGTAAAAACCGGCCCCCCTTCATTAATGAGTTATTTATCGTCTTGGTTGACCATCTTATTGACTTATGTTGACTAAAGCTTAAACTGGTCACTATTTGGCACTATTCACAAATTAGTGCACAAATTTGTGAAATTTTTGGTTTCCCATTGATTTAGGCTTCTTATTGTGATACTAATTAGTACTCATGTTGATTAAGGTGCAATCATGGCATTTAGCCACTCAAAACCCATTTCTAAGACAATTTCTCAAAAAGGTGCTTTAAGGAGTCTTAAAGCACATTTTGTGTTTAAGCTTGTTTTTGAGCATGGTTTTCTTTGGTAATTGATTTAACATGTCAATTAGTATGTTAATAAGGTCTTATAATGATATTTGGGTGCTAATTAAAGTCACTCCAAGCTTAGAGCACATTTTTGCTTAAATCGCCCTTATGACGTTTTCTTGTGTTTTCCTTGGTTTAAATTGTCTACCAATGATTCTAAGGCATGATTTAGCCTTATTACATCATAAATTGATGTTTACTTAGCGTACTTAGGTTTGGGGTATTTCAATCTACCCCCCTTAAAAGAACTTTGTCCCCAAAGTTTCCATGCATCTTATTTTATTAGAATACATGGCTTACCTCATTCCAAAGATCCTATAGATCATGCTTATATGTACTTAATCTTATTGACTCATTAGGTCTGTCATACACTTATACTCAAATATCACACAACATGCTTAAGCATGTATAGCACTCAAAATTCCCTTTGTTCCTTTTGATGATTAAAACAATTACATAATTTTCATCGTATTCTCCCATGTCACCGGTCCATAGACAAAGGCTCATTCGTCCTCCACACCATGTGCAAGAATACAAAACAACTCTGTTCTCCCCATGTCATCGGTCTGAAGGCAAAGGCTCATGCGTCCTTGACTTCATGGGCGAGACTCAGTAAAAAGGAAATCCTTTTTATGAGGTCATGTAAGGAATAATTCCTCTAATTAAAAATACAATCAACTCTAATTTCATTTTATCCTAACGCCTCTATCCTTAGCGTGATTTAATTGTGACCACTGGTAGGGAGTTTCAGGAATCATCCAACCCTAATGTGATCAGCATCAGTGTTGAACTATCCCTCCACCCCAATTTGTGTTCGGTTCCCTTGATCCCTATAAAATCAAGTTCCACCTCCCACGTCATTTTCAAACATCAAATAATTCACTCATTTCCAATTTTCTATCTTTTTAGTCTTTCTAATCGTAATCAATACATCTCCAAGGTGTGGACTCAGTCCATCAATCATTCCCAGTTCATCTCTTAGTACATACCTCAAGGCTCTCATTACTACTAAGTTCTATATCAGTCTCGTACCAACTCTCACCATCTTATACCTCATAGCATTACTATTTCCTACCTCATACTCATATCAAATAATATCTCATAGTGTTATCTTATTCTTATCTCACATGTAGTTTCATACTGACTCATATCTCATATATTCCTCAAGTCTCCTTAATCCTCTTCACTAATTCTCTTAACTTGTACTCACACCGGAGTTAACAAGATAGGTACTTAATATGTATGGTATTCACATCTTCTGTGCGCAATAACCATAATTTATCTCAAAATTTTTATGGAAAACAAATTCTCAAATTATTTTGTGCTATGCACACCGTAGTTTACGTACTCGGTACATAAACATACGCTAAGCGGTTTTCGCTCTACCCCCCTTAAAAATGGATTACGCCCACGTAATCAACATTATATCATCCTTGAACATAGGTTCAAGATGTCTAATTCTCACCAAGCATTCTAGCTTCCATGTTATCTATCTCTCTTATAATTCGATCAAAGGGTCATAACTATGTTAATGGCTTAGTCTCTGTATCGAGGATTCTTAACGGTACTTATACTATTTTCTTAACTTAGTTTTATCTAACCTCAAAGGTACTGATCTGCTAGCTTCCGCTGCGCGACTCTGATAATCTTAGGCTTAACTGCGTTTCTTATCCTTTTATAGTATTGTATATCCTTCTGTCTCCTTATAGTTTAGGAATATTGGTCTCTCAGTGGACACGTGTTGTCTTTAATTATACACGGCCTTAATGAGTTGTAACTCGACTATCTATTCTCCCTGAAGATCTAAAGTCCATACTCTTAGTGTTTTCTCAAGTGTCTAAATCGTTCTTTCCATCTGACCTTTGGTCTGAGGATGATTCTTAATCTGAAACTACTATTTAGTGCTTATTGCGCTTTACAGTTTAATCTCTTACGTCTTAAGACATGTCCAATGTCTGTACTTAACAATCCGTGCTCTTAGCACTTCATAGTCCTTAATTATTTGTTCTCTGATTCCTGTGTTGTTGGTTCAACTAATTCCTTCTCTTCGACTGTTTGTGGTAGTAGCTGCTCTTGTCTGATCTTGCGTTATTGTTCGTGGTACGGAGTCGACTACTTCCCGTGTTCCTTACACCACTCGTTTACATGCATGGGGTACCTTACTGGTACATTACTACTTACCCGATTAACTCATAAATGAGCCTGTCAGGCCTGTAAGCCCCTGTGGGGTGCAGTCGTCCCACGTCTCGTTTTAGTAAACTCGTAGTGTCCGTCACACGTTTAACCATTGCTAACTATGAAGTATTCTGTTGTCGATCTCCTCTATCATCGTTCCATAATAACACTTATTGTTCTTCTTAAACTTAATCAAGGAAAATCCATTTACTGTGTTCTTGGGTATGGCATGCTCTAGCTCCTTTCTGTATTCCGTACTGACTCAGTCTCTTAGTAACTGAGGTCTTTTTCCATAAGGCCTCTTATCTTGTTTCTCATATTTTGATCTACTAGGAATGCACTTCCAGTTCCTTAAGGAATGGAAAGTGCGCTTCCTGTGAAATCTTACCTCACATGATCTAAACTACTGACGTCAATGCACAGTTCGTCTCAAATCTTATCTCCTTACTTATGTCGGTCTTAGCTCATAAATCTAATTGCCTCAGTGTCAATATTTGACGGCTTATACATAATGGTCGCTTTACTGCGCACCACGACTTAATCCCCTTCTATAGGTATTGTCCTCACGACCCCTGCTACCGTGGTAGTTTGCCTTATTCTACTGTCCATTGATGGTGCAGTTACTCAATCGTTTATTCTAATGTCTTATCTTATACTCAACCCCTTCTTGGTGTAAACACACAGGGAATTCTCTAATTTCGGTGTATGGTGGTCGCCGTACCGTGTTGTAATTTTGTTATCTCTTAATATGAAGGTGTTTCGCTTCAATCTCAAGTTCGCAAGTAGGCTAATTTCTCTCACGTTCTTCCATCCCTTATGATTTTATTTACCATGTAATTTAACCGGTTACTGAAGAAGTCATCCGTTGAATCACAAGCTCTTCTGAGCGTTGGTCACTTGACGTGCCATACAGTGCACTCATAATGTTTATCTCTGACGATTACTGATTCTTAAATCCTGGGTGTTGGATATGAGGTCTGTCTCTACAGCCTTCCTTATTCTCAAGTGTATCTGGTATGTTCTAAGGTAATCTCAAGGTGTATAGTTTCCATTTCCTAACAAAAGCGTATTGTACCTCTAACAAGTGAAAGCCCTTATGAGGGGTTTATTCCCACTCATGGCCCTACAACAAGGAGAGGTATCCCCAACCTAAAAGGAATGGTTCATTCTACGCCCCTGACAATGTACTATCTCATTATTCTCATGGGTGCCCTTTCCTGGCAATATTTTCCACAATCTAGGTTATAGATTTGGTAACCGTTCATATCTATGAATTATGGTTCCTTCATGGCATAAATAAGCTCTCTTATAACTTACTGTGCCTGGGCTCTGATGTGGTTAACATCCTTGGCTCATAGGCTCTTAGTGCGTAATGTCATTGAGTGAGAGCCGGTGCTCGGTTCACTGCTTGTAATCTTACTCATCCATAGGCCATCTCCATACATTTCGGGTTCTCTGAACACTATGCACCACTAGGTTACTGATAAGTGTGAAATATGAAAGGTTTTAGTGGTCTTTAACGCTTAATTTTCATACGCGCATTGATAATATTCCACACTTATCTTACGTTTTCCTTTGGTTTGTTGCTTGTTAAGTCTTGGTACCGTTTTGTATGCTAAATGCAGAGAAAAGCCAAGAAAACAGTAGATTAACTCACAAGGGTGATGATGCAACAAACGGGGGTCGAATTGGAGTCAGAACAAAGAATTTAGAAGGTTTTGAAGGTATGTCCGAGCTTGTGTCCGAACATCCAAGCTCGGACGCAAGTCGAGAGTTCGAGTGCTGTGCCTGATGAAGTGTCCGAACTTGTGTCCGAACATTGAAGTTCGGACACAAGTCGAGACTTTTGAAATTGGAGCGCTCAAGACAATGTGTCCGAACATTGAAGGTCGGACCAATGTTCGGACGCGACTAAATTCTCAACAGAAGTTCGGCGTTTTGAAGGGAAAAGAGGAAGAAATTCTATATAAGTGGCCTAATCTGAGGAGAGGAGGTATCACATCACAGATCATTACATCACGATACTTTGACGCTCCCGAAGAACGCTCTCTTCACTCATCTCACTCCATCGACGTCAGCTTCACCTTCATCCACATTCATCAAGCTCACCATTGCCATTGTTGAGGAGAGTTGCCAGAAGGAAGCCAGTCCACCGTCTTCAACCTTGCGCCGGCAGTCTCTGAGTCTGGATAATCACTCAATTCGAGGGTTTTTCTTTCCTTAGATGAATTCTCTTTTGATTGTATTCATTCGCTTCTTTGTAATGTCTGGCTAGTAGGGATTAACTCTGGGGTAGGGTTGTTCATGATGGATACAGTTTAGTTAGGATTTCTGCAGTTTGACTATGGGATTGTAATGGATTGTTTCTAGGTTAATGCTAATCATTCATCTCCTCTATTTTATTTGCGCATTTATAGAGTTGTTTTGCGAATCCTATTAGGATCAGATAAGGTGATTAATAGGAAGTTCGAATTAACCTGGAGATTTGGGGAAAGATTAGTCGGATAGATAATTTTTCCTGCAAAAGCTAATAATTCTTCACGCGTAATCCGCCTATATGTGTTCTGCCAACTTCTTGATTAGAGTTGACATGTTCTGATAGGTGAGCTCTTCCTTTAACTAAGATTTAGGATCGAAGAGAACTTAAGAATTGGCCTTTCCGTTTCTCATAATTGAATTGTAGGTTTCGCTAGATTTATCCAGCAAAGAACAACCCAAACCCGGAGTTCCATTCATTTTACCAACTTAACATTTACTTTCATTAATCGTTCATTTAGACTTTGATTTGCGTTTTCTCAATTCAGTTACAAAAACAATTCACAACCCCCCTAAATTTCCAGTTTTCTTAGGACTTAGGCTTATTTATTAAGTCCCATGGTTCGATACCTGGTTACTTAATTCCCTATACTATAGTGACTGGGATTTTTGCAACCCGACAGGCTTTTCGTTTTATTAATTTCTAGGTTTTTCAATTTAGCTTTAGTAGAACATTTTCCCTGTTTGCAAAATGGCGCCGTTGCCGGGGACTTGACATTTGTCTAGTCCTTTGCCCTGGTTGTCAATTATTTTTACTTTATTTTATTTGCGCTATTTTTTTCCTCTTTGTTTTAATTCGATTATAGTCTTAATTCTGTGTTTGCTAGTTTTGTTTTAATAGTTTGGAATTCATTTCGTTTGAACAATTGTGTTTTATTTTACATTCAGCATATTCTAGTTGTTTATACGCATTTTAATTTGTTTTGTTTCACTATTTTCCTAACTCTATATGACCTTCAATTTAATTGTAGTTCGTTTTGTTATTTGTTAATTAGACATTTTATCCTTTATCAGTTTGTTCATTCTTGTTCATACCAGTACTAACTTAAAATTTCGTGTTTTATTTGTGTAAACTGTGCAGGAGTTTAGTGAATGCACGGTACCCGATCTCGAGGCCCACCAAGATTTAATAGACCCAGAGATCAACCGTACAGCTCGCAGGGCAAGAAGAGCATTACCTTCACCATGGCTGCTAATAGACCAGCAAATAATGAGCAAGCCACATTGGGAAGAATTAATCGCCCGCCAGCTGCTCCTAAAAGAGGACCTGTAACTCTACCAAATCTTACACCAGAGTTAACGACAGAATGGTAAAAACTAAAACCAAGCCATCAAACAAATGTTGTCAGGAATCACCCAGCAGGGACCTTTTCAGGCGCAGATCCGGCTGATGCGCTCGACCATGTCCATCGTTTCCTAGTTCATCTGGATTCGTTGGGGATGTCTCAAGGGCTAGAGGAGTATGCTCGGCTGTGTTTATTCTAGCACAGTCTATCAGGGGAAGCATCAAAGTGGTTCCATCGTCTACCACCAGGTATCATCACCACCTGGGAGCTAATGACAGAAAGGTTTTACGAGAAGTACATCCCCATCTCCAGGACCAGACAGATGCTGACCTGACCGCCTTCAGACAGTCCGGTAGTGAGACAGTCTGCGAAGCCTGGGATAGATTCAAGAGCTGCTCCGCCAGTGCCCTCACACGGTCAGACACAACATCTTTGGCCCAGGGGTTCTTCCAAGGGCTAAGAGATGAGCATAGAGGTGAGGTCAGACCTACACTGGGTGGAAATTTGCTTACTAAAAGTGGAGAAGAGTTTATGTTGGCTATGGAGTCCTACTGCGAGGAGCTCCACCAGTGGAGCAGCAGCGGTGGAAGAGTTTTCACAGTTGGTCAGACTTCTTCTCAGACTCCAGACCCTATGATGGAGCAAATTGCTGCTGAGCAGGCCCATTTAAGTACTACAGTAGGTAACATGGCGAAGATGCTCGAGCAGCTCACTATGGGACAAACATCTGTGCAAACTGTCAAGAAGGTGTCTACTGGTTCCAGTGAGGTCTGCTGTTCTCAGTGTGGAGACAACCATGAGTACGAGGACTGCCCAATGGTTGCTGAAATGAGGCAGACCGAAGAGGCGCATGCAATTGGTCAGTACAACAGGCAGCCTTGGATGCAGAATCAGCATCCAAACCTGAGGTACGGAAATCCGAATAACGCCCTCAACTCACGTCAGATGCAGCCTCAGAGGGCGAACCAGGGAGGACCACCCGGCTTTGCTAGGCCCTAGTACAATCAGTTTAGGCCACAACAGTCTCAAGCTCAGCAACCATCACTGATCTCAAACAATGCCAATCTAAAGGAGATGGTGGATAAGCTGATGGCTTCTCAAGAGCAGCAAACTGTGATAAATCAGAATCTGGCAGCTGGTCAACAAAAACTAGAGAACGCCATGGTGGAGATGCAGGGAACGATGAGTCAGTTGACTCAGTTTCTCCTACAGTAGAGTCCTTCTGGATCACTGCCTTCCCAACCAGACCCCAATCCTAAGGAACAGTTGAAGGCAGTGTTGGTCTCGAAGCCATGGTAGTTGAGGACTGTGCAGATTCTGGAGAGGTAGCGGCAGTTACCTTAAGAAGTGGGAAGCAGCTGACAAATAGAGATCAAGTGGCTGAGGACCAAACTGACGAAGAGACCGGTCTTCCTTCTTCTAGCACTGGTGCACCGTCAGGGCCTCAGCCCCCCTGAGGTAGTTGTTGAGGAGACCCAGGCTCCTATTTCTTCCCATTCTCATACTTTGATTGCTAAAAATTCCAAGGGTAAGGTGGTTCCTAAGGAACTTCCTTTCCCTGATAGATTGAAAGAAAAAGAACTTGATGATCAATTTGGGAAATTTTTGAGTGTGTTTTCTAAGCTTACTATCAATATCCCCTTGATTGATGCTATCAAGCAGATGCCTAATTATGCTCGCTTTGTGAAGGATTTGATTTCTAACAAGCGAAAGTTCAAGGAGAGTGAGATTGTTCAGCTGACAGAGACATGCTCTGCAGCCATCCAGCAGAAGCTTCCTCCAAAGTGTGGAGATCCAGGGCAGCCCATCATCCCTTGCACCATTGGAGACATGGACTGTGGTTTTGGATTCTGCGACCTTGGAGCGAGTATAAATTTGATGCCTTATTCGATGTTTAGGAAGCTTCATGCTGGTGAGCTTGTCCCAATTAATTTTAACTTGCAATTAGCTGATCGTTCTTCAATCAAACCTCGTGGTATGGTTGAGAACGTTGTGGTAGGTGTTGGTAACTTCTTCTTCCTTGCTGATTTTGTCATTCTTGATATGGATGAGGATGTTGAAGTGCCACAGATTTTGGGTCGACCGTTCCTACGAACTGCTAAAACTGTCATCGATGTTGACAAAGGAAAGATCACCCTTAAGTTTAATAATGAGGAACTTAGTTTTGATATCACTAAGATGATGAGAACAAATGCTTCTTCTCATGTTGTGCTTTCAGTTGATGTTGATTGTTCTGATGATTATGATGCGTTTGTCGCTAAAAATGCTGATGACTCTTCTTTCTTGCTTGAGAATTCTGATTTGCTAGAGCAGATGTTATGCCACTCAATTGAGGATAATAAGGAGAGCACTGAGGTAGCTACTATTGTCCAATAGCTTAATCAGGGACGAACCTACTTTCGCCCTTATGCTCCACCTGTGGAGCCACTGGACAGGCCTACTCAGAGGCTCGTTCCTTCAATAGAGAAGCCCCCTACTCTTGAACTCAAAACTCTCCCTTCAAATCTTAAGTATGCTTTCTTGGCAGAGGGTAGTGCCCTGCCTATTATTATTTCTTCATCTTTGTCTGTTTCGTAGGAAAGCAGACTTCTGGAAGTGTTAAGAAGGCACAAGGGAGCTTTAGGGTGGTCAGTGGCAGATATTAAAGGGATTAGTCCAGGGTTCTGCACTCATCGAATTTACATGGAAGATAGTATCAAGCCAGTGAGGCAGCCCCAGAGGAGATTAAACTCAAACCTGAAGGAAGTAGTGAAAGCTGAAGTTCTGAAGCTCTTGGATGCAGGCATCATTTATCCCATCTCCGATAGCCGCTGGGTTTCTCCTGTGCAAGTTGTTCCCAAGAAAGGGGGAATAGTGGCAGTGCCCAATGAGAAAGGTGAATTGGTGCCTCAAAGACAAACCACTGGCTGGAGGATGTGCATCGATTACCGGCGTTTGAATGAAGCCACAAGGAAGGACCACTTCCCGCTACCATTTAGTGATCAAATGTTGGAGCGACTAGCTGGGCAAGAGTTCTACTGCTTCCTTGATGGATACAGTGGTTATTTTCAGATTCCCATTGCGCCAGAGGATCAAGAGAAGACCACCTTCACCTGCCCTTATGGTACTTTTGCATATAGGAGGATGCCCTTTGGTCTTTACAACGCTCCAGCCACATTTCAGCGATGTATGATGGCGATTTTTAATGAGTTTATTGAGAAGAGCATCAAAGTTTTCATGGATGACTTCTCTGTGTATGGCCAGAGTTTTGATGTGTGTCTTGATCAGCTGGATCAGATACTAGGCAATGTGAGGAGACCCATCTGTTTTGAATTGGGAGAAGTGCCATTTCATGGTACATGAGGGTATAGTGCTCGGACACAGGGTCTCAAAGATGGTATTCAGGTGGACAAGGCTAAGGTGAGGTCATTGAGGGTTGCCTCCTCCCACTTCAGTCAGGGGTGTTAGATCTTTTCTGGGTCACGCAGGGTTCTATAGAAGGTTCATCCAGGACTTTTCCAAAATTACTAAGCCCCTGTCTGATCTTCTGCAGAAAGATGTGAAATTTTAGTTCTCAGAGGAGTGTTTGAAGGCCTTTCAAACTATCAAGAGTAAACTCATTTCTGCCCCTATTGTGGTTCCTCCTGATTGGTCTCTTCCTTTTGAGGTCATGACAGATACTAGTGATTTTGCTGTTGGTGCGACACTCTATCAAATGAAGGATAAAATTTTGAGGGTTATCACTTATGCGAGTAAGACTCTATCTGAAGCTCAAAAGAATTACACCACCACTGAAAAGGAGCTACTTGCTGTGGTGTTTGCTCTTGACAAGTTCAGGCCCTATTTGTTGGGAAGTAAGGTAATTGCGCACACCGATCACTCTGCTTTGAAGTACCTATTCCAAAAGAATGATTCTAAGCCTAGACTCCTGAGATGGATCTTGCTTCTCCAAGAGTTCGACTTGGAAGTTGTTGATAAGCAAGGGAAGCAGAATGGGGTTGCAGATCATTTGTCTAGGCTTGAGGCTCCAGATGACGGGGTCCCCATAAATGAATTTTTCCTGACGAGACAATCTTTGTAATTGGGAAAGTTAAAGAGCCATGGTATGCTGACCTGGCTAACTATCTCGCCTCTGGTTTGATTCCCCATGATCTAAGCTACAACCGGAGGAAGAAGTTTCTTTCTGAAGCCCGTCATTATGTTTGGGAGGACCCCTATCTCTTTAGAGTGTGTGCTGATGGTTTAATTAGAAGGTGTCTCCCCGATGAAGAGGTTGACAGTGTGATTGAGTTCTGCCATTCTCGAGAGGCAGGTGGTCACCATGGTCCTACTAGGACAGTTGCTAAGGTGTTAGAGTGTGGTTTCTACTGGCCCACTCTACACAAGGATGTCCACCGCTTCTGCTCTCACTGTGATAACTGCCAGAGGATGGGGAACACTTCAAGAAGGCATGAGATGCCTCAGAAGGGAATCCTTGAAGTTGAGCTGTTTGATGTCTGGGGTATTGACTTTACTGGCCCATTCCCTTCTTCTCACAGAAACCACTACATCCTCGTTGCTGTAGATTATGTTTCCAAATGGGTCGAAGCAATCCCCTGCCCTTCTGCTGATGCTAGAACTGTGGTGAAATTCTTGAAGAAGAACATCTTTACTAGATTTGGTGTGCCCAGAGCTATCATTAGTGATGGCGGTTCTCACTTTTGCAATAGGGCCTTTGATTCCCTGATGACTAAGTACGGGGTGACTCATAAGGTTGCTTTACCTTATCATCCCCAAACTAATGGGCAAGCAGAAGTGAGTAACCGAGAGCTAAAATGGATTCTTCAGAAGACAGTCAACTCCTCCAGGAAGGATTGGTCTGTCAAGCTTGACGATGCTCTGTGGGCTTATAGAACTGCATTCAAGACTCCCATTGGGATGTCTCCTTTTAAGCTGGTGTATGGGAAGGCTTGTCATCTCCCAATTGAGCTAGAGCACAAAGCTTATTGGGCTTTAAAAGCTCTCAATTTTATTTACGTGATGCTGGAGAGACGAGGAGATTTCAGCTTTCTGAGTTGGAAGAACTAAGAGAACAGGCATACGACAGCTCAAGGATTTACAAAGAGCGCACAAAAAGGATCCACGACCGGATGATTCAAAAGAGAGACTTCAAAGTGGGGGATATGGTGTTGCTCTTTAACACTAGGCTATGTCTCTTTCCTGGGAAGCTGAAATCACATTGGGCAGGCCCCTTCAGAGTAGTGGGAGTTACATCCTATGGAGCATACGAGCTGGAGAACAAAGCTGTTGAAACCTTCAAGGTAAATGGTGCTCGTTTAAAAAGCTATCTTGGTACTGATCATAAGTTTTTTCCCATGCAGGCAATATTCTTTGTTCAGAGTGAATCCGGTTCTGCAGCAAAGATGATTTCTCAAGAGACGAGTTCTGCTATGAAGAAGAAATTCTCTTGGCGAATGCGGAAAGAATTGGGAAGGTTGAAGAGACTTGCTGTAGGCTGTTGTGGAGCTTCCAACCACACTTCCTCTGATTGATCAAGTGGAAAAAGTCTAGCTAAAAGACTTTAAAGAAGAGCAGCTGACTGGGAGGCAACCCAGTATTTTCGGTACTTTATTTCAGTTCTGTTTTGGTTATTTAAGCTTTGTTTTGTGTTAAAGTTATTTACATTGTTTTTGGTTAAGAAAGAGCAGGTTTTTGCATCTATGGTGTTGTCCGAACTTCTGTCCAACTTAGAAGTTCGGACACAGTTCGAGAGATTGAAGCTTGTGCAAAACGAGATGTCCAAACTTCTGTCCGGACATCGAAGTTCGGACCAGATTCGAGAGTTTGGCAAAGGTAAATACGAGATGTCCGAACTTCGGTCCTAACATCGAAGTTCGACACAATACGAAGCGTTCCCCAGGTATGTATGTCCGAACTTCAGTCCGAACATCAATGTTCAGACACTTCGAGAATTTTGAAATTAAAGAGGCGCGGGTGACTTATTTCGAAACAAAACTCCCAAACCCTTCTCCCTTTCGCGACGAACAGCAGCCGCCCACTTCTCCCTCTCCTTCAATCGCTCACAACTCTCTCATTTCTCCATCAAATTTAACAACCTTGGTACCAATCTCCTCGTTTTTGAATTCTCTACCATCCTAGCACTCGAAATCAACCAGCAACTCCCCAAATCGGCCCGATTTTTGAGCTAATCCATTTGAACCCTAACTGTCGAATTTGGGGGTTTTGATTTAGAATCTTGCAGATTTCGTTTTCTCCCTGCTTCTATTACTCATTCAACTTGAACAAGATGTTGAGCAGAATTACTAGCCGTTCTAAGAAAGCTGGGAGAGCTAGCGCAATTTCAAGTCGTCGAGCTCAGCAGGATGATTTTAGAGATGACGCAGCCAGAGAATGGTTTGCCAAGAACATGGATATTATTGCTGAACGGTGTGTGGTGCCGGAGCTGGAGCGTCAGCTGGGGCTGAGGAAATTATTGGCCCCATTTGGTTGGGGTAAAATCCTGGATATGGGGGGCCCATACTCCGAAAGAGCGGTGCGCATGTTCTATGCGAATGCTATCTACCAGGATGGGCAGATCAAATCTATTGTTGACGGTGACGAGTGACAGTCTCCACGATGGAGATTGCTCTATTTAGATCTTCCTTATCCTGCCCCCGACCATCCGGAAAACCTTAACCCGCTTGACTTCAAGCAGCAGCCCTCCCTAAACCACTACACCCCACTCATGGTTCAAGGGCCACGACGATGTAGGGGAGATGACCCATCAAAGCAGGTTGTCCCTGCTGATCTGCTTCAGGACCCTTAAGAAGAGTCCTCTTCGCTCTGCTGGCTGCGAATGTTCTTCCAAGGCAGAGTTCGGACCTGAACCACACAGATTTCCTTCTTCTCCAGGCAGTGCTGAATCCGACGTTTGTTGGGGCTGCTGAGGTTACTTACTTGCCATGGGCAATCTTCTTGCATTTGCAGCACATTATGGAGCACAAGGTCCGACACAAGCTAGGTTACCCGGTCATGATCTGCCACATACTTCAGAGGCAGATGGTCAACATCCCTTCTGTGGGGCTGCATGTTCGCGTCTCCTATTGATGTTGGCGCCCTAAAGAAATGTGGTTCGAGTTTGATGGGATGGCATGGGGAAAGAAGGCTGCCCCACGTCCACAGAAGCGCCAGCGAGATGCGGTGAGGGTCCATCAGAGCCAGCTCCTACTGCTGCAGCTGAGGAGGAAGAGGAATTTGCTGCACTACTGGCCCCTGGGAGCGCGTATGTCACTCGCTATGAATTTAATCAGCTAGAGTCCCGCTTCATGGAGATGGATCGTCGCTATCAGACGGAGATCGAGACCCTTCAGCAGCAGGCGCGCCGCTCTCAGGATGACTATGAGGCTCTGCTTTCTCAGTTTCAGCAGTGGCAGGCGTACTATCCGCCCTCACAATGATGATGTTGTTGGATGATGCTACTTTGTGTGGCCATCTCTGGACTTCTTTAAGGTTTTATTTTCAGTTAATTTAGACTTAGTTCCTTTTAGTTTATTTGTGTTGTATTTTTCTTTATTTCGATTTTAGTTTGTTCTTCTCTTGAATTACAAGTACTAATTTTCACTAATGCGATGCTTCCAGCCTACCTCTCTATTTTGTTTGCTGATTTTGTGCAAGTATGTTTTACCGTGATGATTCCATGCTGGACACTTGCTTGGAAGCAAGTGTGAGGAAAGATTCTTCCCTAGCAGGACACTAAGTGTGAGGAAGAACCCTTCCTCAATCAATCACAAAAGAATTTAGGGGAGTTTTCAGTTCCTTTCTTTTTGGTTTGTGTTCGGCCCGTGCTTTAACGTGTTATAACTCTGTAACTCTTCACTTCCACCCACCCTTGTGAGTCTGACACATTTAGTATGATCTTTTTCTTGTGTTAATTTTCTGAACAATGAGGACATTGTTCCTCCTTTAGTGTGAGGAAGGGGGAGATCTTTCTGAATGTGTCAGCCATTTATTTTGCATCCTGCACTAATTTTTGATTGATCTTGGGCTATATGGGAGTAAGTTCCTTGGAGTGCTTCTATGTGTTGAATACTTGGGTGGATTTTTCGTTGTGGAGTCGAGTCCGGTGATGACTTTAAGGATTGGTTTGCTCAAAGCTGTGTTTCCATATTTTAGAAATGACTAAATTTTGTTAAATGTCTATGGATAAGTTAGTTATGGAGTCAGAACTGGCTTAACCTAGAACCATGGGAATGATGAGAATGTCTGGAATGAAGGATAAAGGCAAGGTACTCCTCTGATCTGAGTTATTTTCTGAACCAAAACAGGCCTCTTCCATTCGGTTATTAAGTCCTTGGGGTGCTTCATCACCCATTTACCTAAGATCATCTGATCTGTGATAAAAGACCCAATACCGTTACAAGGATGGAGAGAAAAGTCTAGGGGATGAATTATTTGCGCGAACCATTTAATATATATGAAAAGAAAAAAAAGAGGAGGCTCTTAAAAGTCTTATGTTCATTGCAATCCTTTAATTAGATCATGAGCACGTGGTGTTGAAAGGTACTGCGGAATATGGCAGTACTTCACACCCCTTGTCATCCGCGGGTTTGAGAAGAAAACGGTTGGAAGGTTCTGAGTTACTCTATGTTTTGAATTCGTGATCTGACTTCTTCATAATTTTTTGTTTTAAAAGCTTGCTTCATTGTTTAAGAGACACGCAGTCAGGAGCAGATCGATTCTTGGGTTGTTATTATGGATTAACTCCTTCTTATTTTGTGCAATCCCAAGGTTTGGTACTAAGGCATTTTGAGATATCTTACTCCTGCTTTGCTTGAGGACAAGCAAAGGTTAAGTGTGAGGAGGTTTGATAAGTGTGAAATATGAATGGTTTTAGTGGTCTTTAACGCTTAATTTTCATACGCGCATTGATAATATTCCACACTTATCTTAGGTTTTCCTTTGGTTTGTTGCATGTTAAGTCTTGATACCCTTTTGTATGCTAGATGCAGAGAAAAGCCAAGAAAACAGTAGATTAACTCATAAGGGTGATGATGCAACAAACGGGGTTGAATTGGAGTCAGAACGAAGAATTTAGAAGGTTTTGAAGGTATGTCCGAGCTTGTGTCCGAACATCCAAGCTCGGACGCAAGTTGAGAGTTCGAATGCTGTGCCTGATGAAGTATCCGAACTTGTGTCCGAACATTGAAGTTCGGACACAAGTCGAGACTTTTGAAATTAGAGCGCTCAAGACAATGTGTCCGAACATTGAAGGTCGGACCAATGTTCGGACGTGACTAAATTCTCAACAGAAGTTCGGCGTTTTGAAGGGAAAAGAGGAAGAAATTCTATATAAGTGGCCTAATCTGAGGAGAGGAGGTATCACATCACAGATCATTACATCACGATACTTTGATGCTCCTGAAGAACGCTCTCTTCACTCATCTCACTCCATTGACGTCAGCTTCACCTTTATCCACATTCATCAAGCTCACCATTGCCATTGTTGAGGAGAGTTGCTAGAAGGGAGCCAGTCCACCATCTTCAACCTTGCGCCGGCAGTCTCTAAGTCTGGATAATCACTCAATTCGAGGGTTTTCTTTCCTTAGATGAATTCTCTTTTGATCGTATTCATTCGCTTCTTTGTAATGTCTGGCTAGTAGGGATTAACTCTGGGGTAGGGTTGTTCATGATGGATACAGTTTAGTTAGGATTTCTACAGTTTGACTATGGGATTGTAATGGATTGTTTCTAGGTTAATGCTAATCATTCATCTCCTCTATTTTATTTGCGCATTTATAGAGTTGTTTTGCGAATCCTATTATGATCAGATAAGGTGATTAATAGGAAGTTTGAATTAACCTAGAGATTTGGGGAAAGATTAGTCGGATAGATATTTTTTCCTGCAAAAGCTAATAATTCTTCGCGCGTAATCCACCTATATGTGTTTTGCCAGCTTCTAGATTAGAGTTGACATGTTCTGATAGGTAAGCTCTTCCTTTAACTAAGATTTAGGATCGAAGAGAACTTAAGAATTGGCCTTTCCGTTTCTCATAATTGAATTGTAGGCTTCGCTAGATTTATCCAGCAAAGAACACCCAAACCCGGAGTTCCATTCATTTTACCAACCTTAACATTTACTTTCATTAATCATTCATTTAGACTTTGATTTGCGTTTTATCAATTCATTCAGTTACAAAAACAATTCCCAACCCCCATAAATTTCTAGTTTTCTTAGGACTTAGGCTTATTTATTCAAGTCCCGTGGTTCGATACCTGGTTACTTAATTCCCTATACTATTGTGACCGGGATTTTTGCAACCCGATAGGCTTTTCATTTTATTAATTTCTAGGTTTTTCAACTTAGCTTTAGTAGAACATTTTTCCTGTTTGCAATTACGTATTTAGTGTAGTACCGGGTTTCATGGTAGGTTGGTGCACCCTGTTTCCTGCTATGGAAGTTTATTCGGGTGATCTGAGGTTACTTAGTATCTCCAATAATATTTCCTCTTTTAAGGACTTGAGTCTTTTAGCGATTAAGGTTCGATTCGTATTAGGCATCTGCCTTATGATGTCTAAGTTGGATATCATCCTATCATCCTATCATTTTATGCTTCCTCTCAGCGCTTCGTTCAACTTCTGTTGACTACGCCACCCGTTGGTGATTAATCATACTTGGGTGTTACTGAGTTAGACAAACAACTAACTGTCATTCTGTGAGCCTCGATTTTAAACCCAATCCTATGTTGATTAAAGTTGATTATAATCTAAACTGGTTTTAGGTCCACTTATAACCTAAGTTTAATAACTATGTCATATAACAATAATTATTAAAACCTAAGCTAGCTCACTGGAACCTATTATGAGTCGCGACCTAATTTTGACCTAGATTAAATTAGGAAAGGAGAGTTCGGGTTCGGGGGCTTGATATTCGACTTATTTAGGGTTCAAATTACTTTCATTACCCCAAGAAGTCATTTTTCCTCTACTTAGTTTAATTACGGCTTATTACGAGTCGTTTTAACCTAAGTGCGTGAGCTTCTGTTTTTTTGTGTTTTTTAGCATTTTTTGACAGAAAATTAAAGTGAAATTAAAAGCTATCTAAACTAGGGTTTCGGAGGCAGAATTAGGTTGAATTTTGCTTACGTCCGTGGCCACGGACCCCATGTCCGAGACCACGGACCCCAGTTCACCTAATTATACAGAAGAGTCGAAATTAAAGGAAAACAGAAAATTGTGAAGTCCGGGGCCACGGACAGGCTGTCCGTGGGCCCGGACATTATTAGAAAACCAAATTTTTGAATTTTTAAAAATCCCGCCGCCGTCCGTGGGCGTCCGGGCTTACGGACAGGGAGTCCGGGACCCCGGACATGACGTCTGTGGCGGACCGCCCTTGGACGGCGGCGTTGAGGCCGTTCCCGAAGGTGTTTTTCGCTCAAATTTTATGGGTGTGTAGCCTGAAAGCTGTACAAGACGTTAGTGATTGAAAGTTTTCAATTTGAATTCGAATTAAACACGAAACTTAGTAAACAAGTTATTGGACAGAAGCTTAAACAAACAGCAATACAGAAGCGTAGAAGGGTTAGTTTAAGCCCAAATTTTGAGGCAAGACAGATAATACCGTAGAGAACTAGGGAAGTGGAGTGTCTACCTGTTTTACCTTCGGATTCACAACGATTCTTCACACCGGGATTCGTCGAGTGCTCCGTTGATGGCAGACCCGAAAGGCTTTTCGAACCAAGCTTCTGGTTTGTTGGTTGTTCTTGCAGTTCTTCACGTTTTGGTGGTGTTTTTGTGGGGTTTTGATGATTATTGGTGCTTTGGGGATTGGAAAACGTGTTTAGATGGTGATTTCGGGGGATTTTCGGTATGATTTGGGTGGCCGGTTGGAAAACGTGAGAGAGAGAGGAGCTGGTTTTTTTCTGACTCTCTAGGGTTCTTGAGCATATGAGGTTCTCCTTTTATCCAAAAACCTATCCCCTTATATAGACTTTCTTAAAGATAAAGAAAATCTAGTAAAAGTAAGATTTTTTGGTATTTTAATTAAAAGACTTCCCAAAGGAATTTTGCTGTGAAATTTTAACCACATGTCAAGGATGGATATTATGAATTTCTGAGGTGGAACCGAATTTTTTAAATGTTGGAATATTTTTAAATTGAATTTCCTGTCAGATTCAGTCAGAAATTGCTAGAAAATTATTGGAAACTCGAAAAATCAAAATTCCAACGCCATTATGCTTAGAATGTCGTCCTCTATCATGGGTTAAAATATCAAAGCATTTCAAGCTGATTTGGGCATCCTTTGGAGGAGAGAGAAAGCTTATAGGAGGTCTTAGGAGCCTTTAAAGATTACCAAAACGCCCCTGAAAATGACGAAGCTGCTCCCTGCCATGGAACGCGCCGATCGAGCCGGAATCCCTCACTACTTGATTAAAATGCCTCTCATAACACCAGCACCCCGGTAGACCCTAACCCAGGGGGTCAAAATTTTGGGTATAACAGATTGCCCCCGTCAACTAGACTTTGTAGTGGATGTGAAAAGTCTGGTTGATGCTTGAGTCATGCCCCAAAATTTTGGACTTCACGAAATTCTCCATGTTGTGCGAAACCGCGTTGATTGCATGCAGCTATTCGGAGGTGTTGACTACCTAAGCAACAAAACGCTGTCGAGCTATTCTAAGGTGCTGACTACCTATAAGTGAAAATGTGTCAAGCTATTCTAAGGCGCTGACTACCTGGGTGACGAAAACGAAGTAATGTCAAGCGGTTCTGAGGCGTCACTACCTATAATACATGAAATGATGCAATGCCAAGCGATTCTAAGGCGTTGACTACCTATGATGTGAGAACTGGGTGTTATGCAAATGCGAGAATGCTGAAATGCCAACGATGCTAATGATGCTGATGCTGATGCTGATGATGCTCGGATGCTTCTGGGGACCGAAACCCGTACTAATGCTCCTGGCTGGACCCAATGTGGACTTATTGCCATCGCCCCCAAGCCGGTGTGCAGGGATAACTGCTGGTAAAAACCCTGGGGACTTATTGCCTTTGCCCACCATTCATTGATCCTGAAAATAAGTTGACATCACAAAGGAGGATTTATTGCCATCACCTCGCCAACTTTTCTGTCGCCAGGTCTTGTGACGCGCCTGGAAAATGCAACTAGGTCTTATGATGAGCCTATATGAATGATATGAATGCGATATGTTTGATAAGAATGGGTAAGCTAAGGGAAAGCAACTAGGTCTTATGACGAGCCTAAAGGGGTTATAGGTCTTATGACGAGCCTAAAGGGATGCGACTAGGTCTTACTATGCCTAAGGGAATGCAACTAGGTCTTATGACGAGCCTAAAGGATGGTTCTAGGTCTTATGACGAGCCTAAAGGAATGCAACTAGGTCTTATACGAGCCTAAAGGAAGATCTAGTCTTATGACGAGCCTAAGGGTGCAACTAGGTCTTATGACGAGCCTAAAGGAAGAATCTAGGTCTTATGACGAGCCTAAGGGTAGTTCGAAGTGAAAGTGAGTAACATGTATAATGGGTCTAAATGGATGTAGAAGGATTAGGGTTTATGTCAAATCTGGAGATAGTAGGGCTCAAGATGGGCCTACGGATGTTTGGGTGTGAAGGTAGGGCTTAAGACGGGCCTGTGGGAATTTGATGTGGAGGAAGGGCTTAGGACGGGCCTGTGAATGTTTGGATGTGGAGATAGGGCTTAGGACGGGCCTGTGGGATGTGAGAATGGTTTGAACCTTTGGGTTTTGGACTTTTGGGCCTCAATCGGTGTTGTTGTTGCAATTGCTGGAACCAACAATTGCCCCCAGTATTCTTTCTTAAGGCAACCTGAGTTAGAGTTCATGGCGATTGATCGGAACGATCGATTGCCCCCAGTATTTTCTTGTGCGAACAAGTCTCGTCCTCACAGGGTCAAGGCTTATGTTTTGATGTGGTGCTTCCTACACTCGACGTGTTTGGTGTTTGCACTCGTTTCTCACTTACGAGCACAACTTCTCAACCATTGAATTTGACATTTGTTAGATTTACCGTTCAACCTGTTACTTTCACTCGATTGGATACACAACTATAAGTCGGAAGTCTTTTGAGCTTATAACGTGGCCATGGGGTGTGTGAATGACAACAGGATAATGGAGGAATGTTTAGGATATGTGGAGCTTTAAGGATGACCAAAGCTGCAACTTGCACCGTCTCTCGGACTTATCTTCTTTGCCTTGAAGTCATTTGGCTACTTCGTGATAACTTCGCTTGGGACTTGGAACTTTTGATTGTTCCTTGCATCTTCTTTTTTTTTTTTCCGATTCTGGGTTTCTTTGAGGCTTTTCAGGTTTGCCTTCCTTGAATCTCCTTTCCTTCGGGGTTCTTGTGTTTCCCGGTTTTGAACTTTGAGAGCTGTTTTTGATGTAAGCTCGTTTGGATCCTGTGTCACTTTGGGACCATTTGCGGATCGTTTCGTCATGCTGGTAGTAGTTTTGCTTCTTGGACTTGTGAAGTTGTTGTTCAAAGTCGGGCTCCTTGCCTCCTTTGGTCACCGGGTCGGTTATTCATCATTGGCGGGCTTGTTTGTGGAGCTTGTAGTGTTGTAAAAGAGGTTATATATGAAAAGCTCAGCGGGGGTGCCTAGGGTGTAATGTCAGGGTTCATAAGCTTTTGGTTGTGTGGTGCTGTGCCTAGGTGCTTCGTCATCCCTAATAGTTGTGTATCCGTTCTTTGTTACTTTTCATAGGTTTAAGCGTAAATTTACAAAATATCTCCTTCGGTTGGAGTCATGCCGTTTACCTCGCCTTTGAATGTGACCTCTCCGGAGTCGTGTAAAAACGACACGCTCTTTCACTCTTGGTTTTACCGCTCAAGGCGCTCCTGCGAAACGTTCACTCAGAGACTTGCTTGCACAAAATAAACAAACGTTATCGTTCCTTAACTCAGATTGCCCCCAGTATTGTTGTGGGGTTTTCTTGACAAACCTTAGAATGCCCAAGTTATTTGTGGAGGGTGATTGCATGTGTGGTGGTGAACAATGGTGGTGAGTGGTGATGGGGTGATTTTTTTTTTCCTGTTTCGAAACCTCTTCCAGTTTAGACCTTGGTGAAGTGGTGGAGAGGTAAAGCGATAGAACACACGGGTGAAATGACTTGTTTTTTTTTACCTCGTTTTGACGACAAAGATGCATACCTGACTTGTAATAATGGACAATGATTTTCTACATGCAAGAGATTTTTCGAATAACACTAAACGAAACATGCAACAAATGTCAAAGCACAAAAACATCGAAAGAGAGCTCATGTCAGGCAGTACAGCTAAAAGACAGCATCCTAATCATAAAATACATAGAGAAAATATGAAGTCCTAAAACTACGGCTGTGGAGGAGGTGGACGTGGAAAGGCCGAGTACATATGAGTCATGAAATCGTCCATACGGCCCTCCATGCGTATCTGCCTACGCTCCATACGCCCCTGAGTAATGTGAAGAGATCTGATATCCCTCTGTAAGCTCTCAAGCATAGCCGGCTGTGGTGGTGGAGGCGGTAGGGCGGGGGGAGAAGTAGGGTACTCGGTGCCCATGTAGCTCGACCCCTCACCCTGGTAGGTGTATCCTCCTGACGGGTCCTCGTGGTGCGGGATGTCCTCGGGCTCCGGTGCCTGCTGCCTCTGCCTGGGCCGGACTGGTCTCTGAGAAAAGACTCTGGCCTGCTGTGGGAAGGCCCAACCCTGATCGGCTGAGTAGCCAAGGGACCTCAGCATCTCCATGGTGTAGGTAGGGTATAGAGGCTCCCAATCGTCATCCCCCATCGGAACCTGTGTGCACTCACATAGCCACTGGATGAAACTCGGGTAAACTAAGGCATGACGACCGGCCCGGGCTGCTACCATCAGGTGGTCTCTCATCAAAACCGACAACGGGATCAAGCCCTCCTCTGAGTCAGGTGGATGCTGAATGTACCTCATAAGGAAGCAGTAGCGAGCGGAGACGTCATTACGCGCTTTCGGTAGCACGTTACGGGACAAGACCTCCAATAACACCCTGTCAAGAGCAGTAGGTAAAGCGGAGGGGAGGATCACCTGCTTCCTTGGCTGATCCCTCGTGGAAGAACGAACACGCTCCGACAGAGTAGAGTGCTGCAGATAGAACTGGCGTGCCTCGCTCTCCAAGGCTGCAATCGTCTCTAGTCCCCTGTGCTCAGGGTCACTAGGATGCAAGCCGTAAAAATGCACAAAATCATCTAGGCCCACCGTAATGGGCTGACCACGTACATAGGATACCACAGCCCCAGTATCGTCTTGGTCCAAGTTAGCATAGAACTCTATGACTAACTCCCTAACGTAGCTCTTCGGGCAAGTAAGCAACCCCACCCAGTGAAGGTGCTGAAGCAGGTGATCGAGATCAAAGGTGGCGATCACCTCGTCGCTGAAGAGACGCTCCTGCTGGATGGAAATATCCTGATTCTCATAAAACCATCGCTCCTGGTGAGCTCCTCTGAAACGGGTATGGTCATAGGTAGGGGATGTCTCTCTGCGGCGCCTGCGACGTGGCTGAGAGCCTGATGCCCCAGCCCCAGCTACCCCACGGGAACTCCTACGACCCTCCATGGTATGCCTGTGGATTCAACGAGACAAAAGACATATAATTCTACAGGAATTTTGACAGAGTTTCCCTAGATTTTTCATGAATCCCGTGCTCTCAAATGCACGCCACACCATATAATCAGTCCTAGGATCTATCATTCATGCAAACTTTAAACATTCCACGAGCTAGAAACGCGAGAAACCTCATTTCGCACTTAAAACGCACTAAACTAAAACGGGCGACCCTCGGCCATTACAAGCGGTTTCGGCCTTCCAAATGAACTTTTCACGTTTTAAAATGTCCTTTTAAAGCTAGTTGGCCATTTAAAACATAAAAAATCAAACTTCGAAAATTTGACCCGAGAACCACCATTGTCGTCTTCTTCCTAGCTCCAAATTTCGTTTTTCTTCGTTTCTTCACCAAAATAGACAAATGAGTGGTCAAAAGTAGAGAAAATTTACCCAAATGCAATGGTGGAAGAAGATTTCTGATTGGAAGTTAAGAGCTACGCAATCTGGCCTCGAAGGTCCGCCTCGGACTGGACTTCGGACGCGAGTTTCCGCCCTCGTAAGTGCTCAAAACAGGAGATCTTGGTATGGAAATGCTCAGAATTGAAAGAGGGATGTTTTGTGAGCAAAATGGCGGTGGAATGGAGTGATTTGGTCAAGAAACGAGTGAGATATGGAGGAGAGAAGTTAGGGTTTTGGAAATGGTGAGTGCTGGGATGAAAATGGAGCTTTTGGGACGAATTCCCGATTTGAATCGGCTGGGGGAAGGCACTAAGTGGAACGGCGTCGTTTGGAGGTCAAACGGGCGCATCTGAGTCAATGTCCGGGGCCACGGACGTCGCGTCCGGGGTCACGGACGGCCATTTCTCTTCCTCTTTTTTCCGAAAATTGATTGATTAAATTAAAAGAGGACTAAACAAAACAAAATATTCCTTTATTCATCTCGAATTAAAAGAAGTACAATTATAGAGTTCTAAGAAAACAGAAAATGCCTAGGATAAATGTCTAAAATGCAAGCTTCCTCTTGACAACTCTTGGCTCGGCTACCCCCTCCTTTTTCGTTTGAATGCATCTACCTCCTCCTTTCGACCGTATAGCCATTTCCGATAACTTGCTGAGAGCTCCAAGTCTTCAGGTGCCAGGGCTTCACCACTTGAACCTCCACTTTGAGTCGATCCATCATGATCGCATGAAGAGCCTCATGATCGTATGCTTTCCTTGGCGCTTCATACAACGAACCCTTGGGTCGGCTCTGGGCTCGCCCAATCTGACGGCTGGAACGCCACGGGTGGATGACATGAAAGCTCTCAAAACCGGGTAATGAGATCCCTCCGTAGTAACCTCCACACATTCGAACTCCTTCAATTTTCCAAGCTGAGACCATCCATCGGACTTGATGTCCCTGCCGTATGGAGTTCAAAAGGGCCGGCCATCCATCAACCGGCTCCTCGAGGGCTCGCCTTCTAGGGAGATGCTGGATCGTGAACGTTTGGTTATACTCAGGAATCAGCTTGAGCCGCTCGAGAAGCCAGACTTGCAGAAGATAAATGCTTCCTTCGAAGAAGTAAGGGGTATCCTTCGACTTAGGCCATGAATCCAGACTCTGAATAATCTGTGCGACTATCAATGGTCCCAAGGCGAAACCAGCTCGAACCTGTAGAAGCAAAGGGAAAACTCTTCGGTGTATAGCCATGTATGGGGTTCTAAAGAGGTAGATTGCCAGCAATGCGAGGTCGAGAAAGTTCCTCTTGTGCTCTAAAGAAATCTCAGAGGTAACGAAGTCTGAAAGAGTTTCCACCGGCAATCCCTCGGGCCCTACCATTCCTAGCAACTGGGTCGGACTTAGCCCAAGTAAATGGGAATGGGCCTCGACCGGTGAGGGTGTCAAGTTCGGTACTACCGGGCTAGCTAGGGTATTGGCCCCTAGAAGTGCGTCAAATTCCTCAGGCAGTAAAGTCAGCTCATTGTCTCCAAACTTGAAAAGATGTTCAACCGGGTCCCAATGGTTAATAGCCGCTCTCAGGAAATCTTCGTGCAATCGTGTCTGGGAGAAATGCCAGAGTGTGGAGGATAGACAACTTATTGACCTTCTTGACCATTGAATACGTCTTTCATAGTTTTCTGTCACAGGACTTGTGATTGAATCGAAGCGGTGGGCCATGGACTTTTTCCTGTTTTTAAAGAAAAGAGAACACACACAGGGTATCAATCAGCACTCAACCTTGCTTATGGGCCTCAAACGACTGGACTTCGAACTGGGTTGGGCTGACTGTGGGGGTAATTCCCTATCCGTTCTAAGTCTGGTCATGGGCCAATCAAAGAGCAAGCAAGGTTCCACGCAAATTCAAAATGCCCTCACCCGACAGCCTTGATTAATGGGTATGGATCAATCCGGAGAGGTGCTTAGGGAGCTGGCCCAGGTCACCACAAAGGAAGAGGGCTTGCACGCTATCCTCTTTGGGCTTCCCCACTTTTTTCATCACCTAGAGGTGTGCGTCTACGGTCGGGTCTTTGACTGACCAAACAATGGGTTAGGTAATGGTACTCTGCCAGGAAAATGCTTGGGGCTAAGGCCCAGGTATTAAGGGGGTATGGTTAGACACCCTCCTCTTTTTCCCCACTTATTCACATCACCTAAAAGTGTGAGTCCCTGACAGGGGACCCTCAAATGGGTCCGGGGTGAAATCGGTTTATGTGGACCCTCGCTCTTATATGATGCAAGGGTGCAAAATTGAAGTGCGCACGCAAGTAAACAAGCAGAG
Organism: Limonium bicolor; assembly: GCA_023374045.1. Classification (NCBI taxonomy): domain Eukaryota; kingdom Viridiplantae; phylum Streptophyta; class Magnoliopsida; order Caryophyllales; family Plumbaginaceae; genus Limonium; species Limonium bicolor. The sequence continues at coordinate 423,626,177 of CM041776.1, forward strand.
TAAATATAACCATAAATAAACATTTTCAAGTTAAGCCCTCTTTCTTAAAATTAAACAAGTTAAATTAAGAATTTTGTCCCCAGCAGAGTCGCCAGTCTGTGAGCCTCGATTTTAAACCCTATCCCTATGTTGATTAAAGTTGATTATAATCTAAACGGGTTTTAGGTCCACTTATAACCTAAGTTTATAACTATGTCATATAACAATAATTATTAAAACCTAAGCTAGCTCACTGGAACCTATTATGAGTCGCCACCTAATTTTGACCTAGATTAAATTAGAAAGGAGAGTTCGGGTTCGGGGGCTTGATATTCGACTTATTTAGGGTTCAAATTACTTTCATTACCCCAAAGTCGTTTTTTCTCTACTTAGTTTAATTATGGCTTATACGAGTCGTTTTAACCTAATTGTGCGAGCTTCTGTTTTTTTGTGTTTTTTAGCATTTTTTGACAGAAAATTAAAGTGAAATTAAAAGCTATCTAAACTAGGTTTCGGAGGCAGAATTAGGTCGAATTTTGCTTACGTTCGTGGCCACGGACCCCTGTCCGAGACCACGGACCCCAGTTCACCTAATTAACAGAAGAATCGAAATTAAAGGAAAACAGAAAATTGCGATGTCCGGGGCCACGGACAGGCTGTCCGTGGGCCCAGACATTATTAGAAAACCAAATTTTTGAATTTTTAAAATCCCGCCGCCGTCCGTGGGCGTCCGGGCTTACAGACAGGGAGTACGGGACCCCGGACATGACGTCCGTGGGTGCGGACCGCCCTCGGACGGCGGCGTTGAGGCTGTTCCCGAAGGTGTTTTTCGCTCAAATTTTATGGGTGTGTAGCCTGAAAGATGTACAAGACGTTAGTGATTGAAAGTTTTCAATTTGAATTCGAATTAAACACGAAACTTAGTAAACAAGTTTTGGACAAAAGCTTAAACAAACAGCAATACAGAAGCGTAGAAGGGTTAGTTTAAGCCCAAATTTTGAGGCAAGACAGATAATACCGTAGAGAACAAGTGAAGTGGAGTGTCTACCTGTTTTACCTTTCGGATTCACAACGATTCTTCACACCGGGATTCGTCGAGTGCTCCGTTGATGGCAGACCCGAAAGGCTTTCGAACCAAGCTTCTGGTTGTTGGTTGTTCTTTCTGTTCTTCACGTTTTGGTGGTGTTTTTGTGGGGTTTTGATGATTATTGGTGCTTTGGGGATTGGAAAACGTGTTTAGATGGTGATTTCGGGGGATTTTCGGTATGATTTGGGTGGCCGGGTGTTGGAAAACGTGAGAGAGAGAGGAGGCTGTGTTTTCTGACTCTCTAGGGTTCTTGGCATATGAGGTTCTCCTTTTATCCAAAAACCTATCCCCTTATATAGACTTTCTTAAAGATAAAGAAAATCTAGTAAAAGTAGATTTTTTGGTATTTTAATTAAAAGACTTCCACAAGGAATTTTGCTGTGAAATTTAACCACATGTCAAGGATGGATATTATGAATTTTTGAGGTGGAACCGAATTTTTTAAATGTTGGAATATTTTTAAATTGAATTCCTGTCAGATTCAGTCAGAAATTGCTAGAAAATTATTGGAAACTCGAAAAATCAAAATTCCAACGCCATTATGCTTACAATGTCGTCCTCTATCATGGGTTAAAATATCAAAGCATTTCAAGTTGATTTGGGCATCCTTTGGAGGAGAGAGAAAGCTTATAGAGGTCTTAGGAGCCTTTAAAGATTACCAAAACGCCCCTGAAAATGACGAAGCTGCTCCCCATGCCATGGAACGCGCCGATCGAGTCGGAATCCCTCACTACTTGATTAAAATGCCTCTAACAACACCAGCACCCTGTAGACCCTAACCCAGGGGGTCAAAATTTTGGGTATAACACATTCATCAGTTGTTCGGCTCGACTGTGCCCGCTCTGTGGGGGTAGTCCTCTGAGCTCTCCTCTTCCAGGGTTTACTAACATATTCAACGAAGAATGTTTGTTAGTGGTATTCTTAGTGGTCATCCTGGGAGTCCTATCCCGTTCTTGTTGAAAGTCGTTCCGTCGTTTGTCTTGATTGTACTTCGTAATGCATTCCTGGTATGTTATCACTTACGTAGTGTTTTCTCGGATTACTGAGCCATCTCTTAGGTTCCTCTTCGAGGTTCTGGATTGGAGTTCCTACCCGTACTGTCGGTTGCTGCTGTAGTAGGTTTACCGCTACAAATGTTTACGTCGTTTAATATACCATGCCAGTTCAGCTCCCTGCTGACTGGTGTATTAACTCATCTCATCATGGTCAGGCCGTCAGGCCCTTCCAAGGTCTCATTCTCTCGTTCTTATGGATTTGCAATCCGGTATTGATATGTATTAAAAATTGTAACGCTCCACTATCTTGCCATGATGGCTTCCCGTATAACTTAACCGTGGTAGCACTTGCTATGGCAAGTGCGCCATGGAAGATGGGCTACCGGTATTGTGTGCGTCGATAATGGTACTTCCTCCTAATCTCCATGTAATTGGTAGTCCTCGGGACTACTTCGATGTTCTCTCATTTTGGATAACTAGCCATCCCAGTTTCCTGTTTGTTTGACAGTACCGTCACTCATCAGGGCGCTCCTCTTTCTAAGGGAACCCCTTGTTGTTTACTCATGTCTTGATTCTCGCTCCCGTTTCCACACATTTTGTCGTGGTTACCAAGTAATGATTCTCCTTCAGGTACTACGTCGTAGTCCTGTTACGGTATACAGTTGTGCGCATTTTCATCGTCGTCTGCACTATGTCGGCAAGGTTTGTAACCTTTCTCATTGTATGGGGTTTGATGTTCTCGTTTCTAACTGGACTTTCCAGTAATCTTAACCCTCAAGCTTTGTATTATCCCACTGCTATGCTCATTCGGACCACTGTCCGGTACTCATGTCGCTTATCTTTTCCTATCCATTGCACTCGTAGTGCTTTTCTTATTATTTGTATAGCGGGTTATTTCGACTGTAGCATGTCGACCCATGTTGCCGGTAATTTCCGTTCTTTTACTGATAGAATTCCATTTGTAGCGCCTGTTTCACTGTTGCGCTCCATTAAAACATTCAAGTTCTCATAAACTGTTGTACAACAAGATGTTTCTCGTATTGCTTACTGTTAACTAACTGCCAGATCGGGTTTTTCCCGAGTAAGAGAAGGTTTTCTTCTCTCTAGCGTTTGTTCCACGTATTCAAGGTTAGGGATGTGGAGGGAGGGTTTAGGTACTATGGATATCCGGTAAACACCGGGAAGTCCTAACTAACACACCTCTCGCTCTATCTCTCAACCCTTAACCCATAACCCAAACTCAACCTCAGTATTCTCCTAAGTTCGGTAATTCCTGTCATCAGAGCGTAACTACGCTCTGATACCACTTTTTGTAACACCCCAACTCAATCCAATCGTGGTTACTGCAAGCTTAACAACAAATATGTAAATGTCAGCTGATTTTAATACACTCCAGGACCTTTCCACGGTCTGACTAACAGAATATACCGAACATAAATATATGCTTAACCTTAACCATACATGTCCTCCGTACAAGTATTTCAAACCCTACTATATAACAAATCTTACAATCTCCTCACATCCTATACCACTTACTAACTCAAAGTACCATACGAGAGTACATGCACAACTAGTAGGTCACTTTTAAACCCATATTACGTCTACCCCATCTTACTCTCAGGACGGTCGCCTTCTGACATTCACCTACGAAATAAAAACAGCCCCCAAAGGGGGTCAGCAAAATTGCTGGTACAATCCTCTCATGGCCCGCAAGCTAACGTGGCCACGACGACTAATTGTCGATAGCATGGAGGTTGATTGGATGCACAACATAATAGAAAGTGCAATAAACAACAAGCCAAACATGAACAATCAAAGTTCAAACACAATGAACGACTTAAAAGCATTCCCTTAGTAGTTGAGTTAGTATTTTTAACCCCTTAAATTATGTTTCCTCTTAATCTCAGTCCAACCTTATCTTACCTCAATCTTAATCCTTACCTCAGTCTTAGAATACAAACCATTCTTTAAATAGAAATGGTTGCACCTTATCTCAATTCTTCGAATACAAACCATTCTTTAAATATAAATGGTTGTATCTTATCTCAAATCTTATCTCAGTTCTTATCTCAATTAAGTCAACCATTCTTTAATTAAAATGGTTGTTCTTTAACTCATTGTTTATCTGTCGGGTCACGTAACCCTAGCCAATGAGTTATCAGCTCCATTGGTTTACATAAACAATATTTGTTAGAATTAGTTGGGCATTTAGGTAGATCCCACCACACCATCTCAGTATGCCTCCCTCCTAAAACAAGAAGTCCGAGGAGGTCGAGTCTATATGTCGACTCTAGGCGACGAGTCCAAAGATAAGTCATATTTGGAAGACGGTATTTGATAAGGACACCGACTTCCCCCAATACACATGTGTCGGTACCATTCTGGATTCCTCACTCCCCCCCAAGTTCTAGTTAGTAGAAAGTCTCAAGTTAATGTTTGTTAGTTAACCTCTTTCGGTTACTAAGAAAACAATATTTGGGAGTGTTCCTTAATCTCACACAATTCTTTACTAAACATTAGTTAGTAAGTTCTCACGGTAAGTTGTGTTAGTTTTCAAACATCACACAACAATACAATAAACATAATATTCCGGTTGCATGCTTTATCTTGTTTAGCCGGCACACATAAACAAATAGCACACAAGCCGAGGGACACCTCGTTAGCAAGCAGGTCACAAGAAAGACTGTACCGTTCACCGTTGGTCGTTCGGTTGCTTACTCTCCTCCGGAGTCCAAATTCTCAAACCCTAAAACATTGATCGAATTGGGTGGTGTGGAGGGTGATTTTTCGGTATGAGGGGGGGCTATTAAAATATGGTATGACTGAGAAGCCTTGATCCTAGAAAATGTCATTATGTGGAGGGTGAAAACCCGTTATTCTAGTATCCCTCAAATACCTACTAAATCGTCCGTCTTTCCCAGAAAGCATAAGGGGAGTGCAAGTGAACACTACACCCGCTCTCAATGGGCCCCACGCGTACTTATGCCCTAAGGGCAGAAATTGACTAGAGTCGCCACCTAGTTTGACCTAAGCTACTAGGAAGGATGGGAAGGAGGGTTCTAAGAACCGTTAATTGACTCTGATGATTTGTTGCCTATGGATAGGACCTATCTGATCATACCCGAGATTCTGTGTGGGTTCGCACTGGGTTACACCCCTTAGAAGTGGCAACGACCACGACTTCGGATTGGTGCCCGAGGAAACCTCGGTCTCCAATTGTCGGGATTGCCTTCTTTCCAAACCTTTTTAGAGAGATTCATTTAAAAGCCATGATAGGATTAGGACATGAGGAGAGAAAACGAGTGGATAAGGTGAGCTTTTCTGCCAAGCTAGCGCCAAAAAGAAGAATTGATGAATTTGAATGAGTATAGAATGAAAGATTGGGGGTCTGATTTTGAGAGTAGAAGAAGACTAGGGTTTGTGGGAGTCGGAGGGGATTTGAGTGTTTGATAGACATGAATATCGCCCTAGAGTTGGAAAAAGGGTTTTTTGGATTGGAATGGGGTCGCACCCTAGATGGGCTGCCTACTTACTCAATTCCCTGTTGAGATCAGACCTTACGTAGTTCAGGGTTTTTGGAGATTTTGGGGTTTAGAGGGTTTTTGAGGTTAGTCTGTGAGACACTCTGGTCTATTAGACATTTGAGGTGTTCATGTAATGAGACGTATGGGATATCAAGGTCTGTGAGGCGCTCGGGTCTATGAGACGTTTGAATCTGAAAATGGTGGAGAGATTGAAGTGTTCGATTCTGTGAGGCGCTCGGGCCTATGAGACTTTGGAAGCTTGAGAGAAGCTAGAATCTGCAAGGGGATTTGAGTTTAAGGTGAGTTGGAGTTTGAATGATGATTGAGTATGTGAGGCAATTGGAATTTGGGAGAGGTTCCGAGCTTTCTGGGTTCGAGGTTCGAAAAGAGTTGAGGTTTTGAGATGTTTTGGGATTTGAAATGAGATGATGATGGGTTGAGTCGTTTGGAGGTATGATTGTCAAAATCGTCTCTCTTAGAGTTTTTAAAATCAAAAAATCATTTTTTGTTGTAAATGGGCGGATAATCCCGAGGGATTACCCTATGTACCCCCTCGAACACGACACTTAATTAATGGTAAGTGCCGAGGCTCGAAAGATGGGGCAAGGAATTTATGTCGAAAAATAGGATTCAGAGAGAAACACCATGAATGAGATATTCTCGGTCAAATCCTAATAACGTCTCTAACTCCCGGGTTTTAAAACATTAAAAACCGAAAACATTGAAATCGAACGGAAGGGAGTTAGACGATTCTAAAATCCCGGATGCAACTAGGAAGGCCGTTACTTCCCTAGCACCCCCCTTGTAAAAATCTAGGCTGCAATTAGAGGAGGTTTGTCACCCTAATGCCCCGCCTAAAGAGATCCAGACTGCGACAATGGAGGTTATGACCCCAGCGCCCCACCTCGGATTTTTATTTTGGAAAGGGAAACAAGTGATGTTCTAACCATGAAGGAAATGTTTTGAAGGGGTCAGACATTTCTTGTTCCCCGAAAACGGTTTATTTTTAAGTTTGAAAACTGAGTTAGAAAACGTTTGAAGTTGTTCGGAATTCTCGATGAAGAAACACTGATTTTGAGAAATGTTTTTAGGAGAAAACTTGTGTATATGTGAGAAGAACTTTCTGCGTTTAAGAATAGTTTTCTGATGTGAGAAGAGTTTTTCCTTTAAAATTCCACAAAATGGTTTCTTCTGAAAACTTGATGAAGTTTGAATAAAATGATTGTTTGAAATTTGAGAAAGAAGATTTTTTGGGATTTTTGAATTCAAACGGGATTTACAAGTTGAGTTTGAATTGGATGAATAAGATTTTTTGGGATTTTTGAATTCAAACGGGATTTACAAGTTGAGTTTGAATTGGATGAGTGGAAATTGAGTTCGATGGTTTGCATGAATTGGGTTTGAATTAGGCTTGAAATGAATTTGAATTGGGCTTGGAATTGAATTTGAATTAGGTTTGGAATTGGATTTGATTTGAGTCTAATTTGGTTGGGGTAGGAAAACAAGGCGGGTCAAAGTTAGACCGAGTCAAAGTGGGATTGAGTCAAGGTTGGGTCAAGGTCAAACTTGGGCTGGTCAAAGTTCGGATTGGTCAAAGTTTGGGTCTAGGTCAAAGCTTGGGTCATGGTCAAAGTTCAGATTGGTCAAAGTTGGACCGGAGTGGACTTTTGGGCCAATGTTCTGGGCCTTGGGGTGATTGAGCTGAGGGCTGAATTGGGCTTTTGGGCCGATTGGAATTTGGGCCTTGGGGTGATTGGACCGTGGGCCAAATTAGGCTTTTGGGCCTTGGGATAAATTGGGTTTGGGTCAAATTGGACCTTGGTGGGCTTTTGAGTTGGGCTGAGGATTATTTTTGGGCTGAAATGGGGCCTCAGGCCTTTTTATTTGGGCTAAAGATTGTTTTTGGGCTGAAATGGGGCCTTGGGCCTTTTATTGGGCTGAAGATTGTTTTTGGACTGAAATGGGCCTTAGGCCTTTTTATTTGGGCTGAAGATTGTTTTTGGGCTGAAATGGGCCCTTGGGCCTTTTTATTTGGGTTGAAGATTGTTTTTGGGCTGAAATGGGGCCGTGGGCCTTTTTATTTGGGCTGAAGATTGTTTTTGGGCTGAAATGGGCTCCCCAATTTTGAATGGATCTTAGACTTGAATTTTGAAATGGATTAGTTTTCTTTTTTTTGGCTTTTGTTTTTATATTATTATTAACATAATAAGATGTGGTTTGGGTTTAGAGATCATCCAATTTATTTGGTGGGACCATGGCTCACCTAAATCTCTGGGTTCACCCACTATCCTAAGGCTTGGCCCTAAGGTATAATAACTAAGGTTTATTTGTATTATCGATCATGAATTGAAGCAAAAATGATAAAAGCATAAGAAAAGCAAAGTAAAAAAAAGTAAAAAACAATGACAACCATGGATAGAGGAAATGATGAGATGAAATTTAATTATCGATGCATGGAGGACAGTAAATCATCATAGTTAAAACCATAGATGAGAAATGCTGACCAAAAGGGTGTGCAAACCCGTGAAGAGCTTTAACAGAAACCAAATACAAGTAGTGTCCAAAATCAGTCCAGGCTCAAGCAAATTCAATCCACATTCAAACTCGATCTCATGCCAACCAAGCGTATGCTTCAGCTCAAATCCCAACCAATCCCGTGTGTACCTCAATCAAACCACCAAGACACGACAACAAATAGACAAAGGAAGAAGTACATCAGAATCAAACTGAATGCCGAAACATCATGAAATGTGTAGAAGGGCAGTTAATCAGCAAGGGTAATCGAATTATGATCAGGGGAGCTTAAAAATGAGTCGAGAGCCCACCTAGTCAAACTTGTAGAGTACAAGGTCCATTCAAACAGAATCTGCTCGACAAATCCCATAATACCTCAACCTCAACAAGCAAACAAGGGGTCAAAACAGATCCCGAACAGAATAATTTGCCTCAAACAGACCCAGGGGTGATAAACTAAACCAAAAGTGTTGGCTGGAAATGTTAACAGATTAAACGATTCACCAGTGCAACAAATTAGTCACCAGAAACAATCATCAATCATTGTGTAGTATAATTGTCGGACCAAGGGCGCCATCAAAACATGCGAATTACAGGTCTATGGTAAGCAGAGTCCCGGCTCCCAAAAGGCCTGATAAGGTACGGGCGAAAGGTATAGCAGATGGGACCAGATATACTTGCGATAAGAAGATAAACCAAACCCGATATGGAAGGGACAAACGCATTCCATTGAACATCATTATTTTCACGGGTTAAGTAATCATAGTTCCTCTAGAGCAAGAGCAAGGATCGAAATCTCAAGAATAAGCAGAACCCCACAAATTAATAATCAGGTTCAATTCTGACTGAAACATAGCTGGTTTGGTGATAAAGAAATAAGAAGCTGGCGCACCAGATAAGTAGAGCTAGGTTGGGTGCGAACCAAAACAAGTGACACAAACCTCTAAATCTTTCAAACAGAAGAAAGGTCGGAGCCCCAGCCACCGAAAGAGGTACGCATCTGTGTGACGCGACATGGATAACTCCGAACAGCAGGGAGACCAAATCAGACAGTCAGAATAAACCAAGAAAGAAAGTCAAGACAGATCATACAAAGATTTAATTATGCAATAACAAAATAATCTACGAAATCTGTGCAAATGTGACCCAGATAATACAAAGATAAATTGGCGATCGTCAGTTAGTGGTTTGGATCGGTGTCTGTGACAACAAACCAAATTCGCTGGTTTCACAAGAGATGATGTGGCTGCAAGCGTCCCTTGCAAGCAGTGGCAATTTTCAGATGTTCAAGGTTGTTGGATGTTTCAAAGAGAGGCAATGGATGTGCGAAGTTGAAGAAGATAAGGAACGGGGATAAGATTTCGGTTCTCTTTATAGTGAAGACAGACGCGAGCTCTCCAGTTTGCAATTGCAGTGATTCGACTCTCCAGCAGCGCGGACACGAGAGAAGAACAAACGGGGGCAAAGAGCACATTTGTTCTTTATTCAGAAGTGAGGAATGTCTAGGATTTTCTGGTTTTTTGGCTATGAGATCGAGAAAGAAAAAATCGAAGGATGGAAGGAGATCAAGGTGAAGGGCTCGAAGAGAATGGAGGCGAGGGTGGCCGAGAAGAAGCAGGTCTGGTGGCTACTGTTCCTGGAGGTGGGAGACGAGTGAAGGATTGAACCAGAAGAGAAGAATTGAGAAAGAAAGTGATCGAAGGCAAGGGTGGAGGCGGGTGATGAGAACCCTTGGGGAAGGAGCAACGAGAAGAAAGAATCGATCCATCTGGCTAGGTTACTGTAGTCTCTAGGGTTTGTTTTTATTGTTGTTTTTATAGAGAATCAGATTAGGGTTTTGATTGTCTATGGGCTTTATTTGAGGTTGTTGGATTGTAAAAATCAAACCCAAACAAGTGGAGGGCCGTGGCCGAGAGAAGATCTTCAGCAAATTTGAAAATAAAATAAGGACAAGCTGCTATATAGATGAAAGAACATATAAGAAAAATAATAACAAAAGTAATAATAATGATAAATGCATAAAAATGAATGGAATAACACTAAAAATAATAATGATAAAAAAACAAAACAATGGCGAATACTAATAAATAAAATGCAAGTAAGATAAGATAAACAGGTAATAAAAATAGCATAAACTAAAATAAAAATGAATAGACAAATAAATAAACAAATAAACAAAACTGACTAACATGAAATAAATCGAAATTAAAATGGTAACAAGTAGGTAACGAGAGGGATGGGTTTGAAACCGGATGATTGTTGGAAATTCATTTTCGAAGAAATGTGTTCTTCTGAAATGCTTTGAAAAAAATGATTTTAGAATTTTGCCATAAAATGATGGTTTCGTTTTAGCACGCACGTCAATACATGTTGACAAAGAAAGGCGACGACCCCTCCTATTTGAATTATTATCTCGGAATTTACTTTATGGGGTGAGAATTTTTGGTGTCTACAGATGGCTCCCCTTGATTCAATTCCGCAACCCTTTGCAGAATTGGATCAAGGTTGACGGGACGCCAAAAATTCTCACTGCGGTTTATCTTCTCTTATGAATGCGGTGCATGGAGACTTATGACGGGCCCCAAATTGCGGTGATTGATGGATTAGGACTAATGACGGGCCTCAACTAGATCTCGGTGTCTAGCTCTAGGACTAATGATGGGCCTGAATACAATCAAACAACCTCTCATGAGGACTAATGACGGGCCTTAACTAGAAATCGATGTCTAGCTCTAGGACTTATGACGGGCATATAATGCATCTTCAAAATGTATGAGGACTAATGACGGGCCTCAACTCGACCTCTTGATGTCTAGCTCTAGGACTAATGACGGGCCTAGAATACAATCGGTATATTGGTTATGCATGAGGACTAATGACGGGCCAACTAGAAACTCGGTGTCTAGCTCTAGGACTTATGACGGGCCTAGAATGCATCTTCGAAATGTATGAGGACTAATGACGGGCCTCAACTAGACCTCTTGATGTCTAGCTCTAGGAATAATGACGGGCCTAGAATACACTCGGTATATTGGCTATGCATGAGGACTAATGATGGGCCTCAACTAGGACTCGGTGCCTAGCTCTAGGACTTATGACGGGCCTAGAATGCATCTTTGAAATGTATGAGGACTTATGACGGGCCTCAACTAGACCTCTTGATGTCTAGCTCTAGGACTAATGACGGGCCTAGAATACAATCGGTATATTTGTTATGCATGAGGACTAATGACGGGCCTCAACTAGACCTCATGATGTCTAGCTCTAGGACTTATGACGGGCTTAGATGCAACTAAAAGTACGAGACTTATGACGGGCCTCAACTAGTCCTCTTGACATCTAGCTATAGGACTTATGACGGGCCTATAATACCTTGATCGAGTAGTACGAAACTCGTTGTTTTGAGTGGTTGATTGAAGGATGATTGATTGTGGGTTATCCGGGGATTGGATGCTTTTTGGTTGATCTGTGAGGGATGTGATAGTCGAATTTTTTCTATTAATGTTACCCTTGACTTCGTCAGTGTGGGACTGTGTTTCGGTTATGCTTTGACAGTCTCCCAATGTGCACTGTAGTTTCGGGATTTGGTAGGACTCTTGGCTCCGGAGTTTCGAGAGGCTCCGGTATGGCTCTTGGTTTTTGTTTTGGTTTTGTGTTTTGTGGTCGGTTTTTGAAAGGATGCTTTTGAATGAGTGACTTTGGGGACTTGATGGTTTTGATATGACTGGATGACTTTGGTATGATTAGAGGCTCCGATGTGATTGGATGGCTCCAGTGCGGTCAGATGGCTCTGTTTTCATATGTGACTCCCTTGAGCAACGAATCTGGGATGGTTGCAGTTTTCGATTTGGATTGAGATTTTCGGATGGTTGGTGGGTCTCGATTTGTTTTGGATTTTGAGTCGAATGGTGGGTTGATGCGATTGGTGGATTGTGTTGTGTTTGACGTATTTGATGTGGTAGATATTTTTGTGTGGTTGATAACTTCTTTCGTCATGGATGGATGGCTTCGGTCCAGTTATGACTTCAAGGTTCTCTTGTGATGGCTCCAGGATAGCTCAGGATGGCTCCGGGAAGGGCTACGAGATGGCTCTATTTGATGATAGTGAGGAATAAAGGGGATTTTTCCTTTGAGGTGGTCGCACCCTGGGCGGGCTTCCTACGTACTCAAATTTCGTATTGAGATCAGACCATCGTAGTTCGAATTCTGCAGGCAAGGCCCTGATGACGAAATGGCTCCGATATGGATTTGAGGTGGCTCCCATATTGTTCTCGGACTGTTCGATGACCCCTGTGTAGTTCCAAGGATGGTTTCAATGTCGGATGATGGCTCCCGTATGGTTCTAGCCTGGCTTGGGAGTGGTGTCCATGAGACTCGAGTGTGATAGTGGATGGTTTCGAAACAGTCTTTGTGTGGCTCCAGATGGCTCCAGTTTGGTTCGATGTAGCTCGGTAATAGCCCAGAATAGTTCTAAAAAAGGCTAGATGTAGCTCGATGATGGCCCGGGATGGCTCCAGCTTGACTTCCTTTGATAGGAAGTCTTACTTCAACCGCAGCACTAAAGTCAACTTTCAGCGAGACTAGGCAGAGTTCTTACCAATCAGAGTTGATGATGGATTGCTTATGGTGCATGTAAATATTAATGCTAGATGCGATGCAAAATGCATATGCAATTTTGGAGAAAAGGTATGGCCCTATCTCTATAATACGAGGTTTACTAAATTAAAACATCTTCGGCTCGATCTTGAGTGATTGTTGAATTGGAATGTGTGAATCACTTTCCTCTCATGGAGGGTTGCGGGTTAATCTCTCATGAGTATGGTCGTATGTGTTAATGGTGTGATGATGCTCTCAGTGCTCGGAGCAGTATTTTCTTTAGAATTCTTTTGAGGTTTTGGACTTTTCGATCCTTACAAATTTCTCACCTGCACTGGGGTAGGCTGTTTACGTTTTGGTGCATAGATCAAAGAGTCACTCGCACTAAAAAACCTTGTGAGGTAAGGTTGCGCTCATTCGCTCATGGTCCCTTTGGTATACAGGACATGTTGATACAAGTACGAAACTTATGATTCATGTTTCAGATCCGGTACTTTCAGTTAACGCTCATCGACTTATGAGTCAGAGGTCTTTATTGGGTATAACGGGGCTGAGGGGTATGAAGTATGTCATGTGGGACTGGAGGATTTATTTTGGAGTTGTAGAGATTTTGTGCAATAGAGGACATGTTTCACCTTTGCCATGGGTGGAAGGATTAGACAGGTTTTGATAACCCCTTGTCGGTTTCTGCGGGACACATTGGTCCTTTGGGTTTGGATTTCTTCTTCTTCTTGCCTCTTCTGGTGTACGATTTGAACTTTCTTCTCATTTTTGTGTTATTGAAATTGAATTGGCTCATCAAATTTTTCAAGCATTCTCTGCTTTGTATTTTGGCTTTCAGTTTTGAAGTTGCATTGACTCATCGATCTTCTTGAACATTTTCAGTGTTCTTTTTTGGTGTTTGGCTTGGAGTTGCCTTGACTCAATGATTTCTTCAAACATTTCATTTGTTGTTTTTGTGAAAGATGGTGGGGAGGGGTCATGGCTCCGGCTCCTTCGAGATCCTCTATTGCAAGGGCAGGTAAGTATATGCACGTGGGTTGGCATGTTGTGGAGTTTCTGAAGAAAGAGTTTTTCATTAAAGGCTCAGCGGGGCTCACTAAGGGATTATGTACATGGCAGTCAAAGGTTTTTGTGTTTTGTGGAGATTTTTGTTCCTAAGTGCCGTCGATTCCCGTTAGTCAAGGATTGTTTTCTTACTACTTCTCAGATCTTTGCATGAATCACAGTTCGTATCTTGTTTATCGACATTGATCTCACTCGTGAATTGTGTCTCTCCATGTGCTGAAGGAATGCACATGTCGCTCATGGTTTTACCTCGAATGGCTCTCCCTACCTTCCCCTCGTTCGCTTAGTGGATTGTCTAAAACGCTCACTTGAAATTCAAGAGAAATACCGCACTTTGCACACTACTCACTTGATTTGTGGTGCTGATTTTGATTAGACCCTTGTGTTCATTGATGGGTCGAGATTAAGTGGTTCACGCACTCTGTTCAATCAATCTCTCACGATTTTCTCGAAGATGTCATTTCGATATGGGAGTATGCAAATGCGATTATCTACCTGTAGACACCAAAAATTCTCACCCTATAAAGCGAATTCCGAAATAATAAGAGGGGTCGTCGCCTTTCTTTTTCAAAACATATTAGCGTGCGTGCTAAGACGAAACATCATTTTATAATCTTTTTCAAAACATTTCAGAAAAAAAAACACAATTCTTCAAAAATGAATTTCCAATGACAGTCCAGTTTCAAAATCATCTCTCTTTGTTTTTCACTTATTTTCTATTTTATTTTTTATTGTTTTATATTCTATTTATTTATTTACTCATCTATCCACTTTTCTTATATTTTATTTTATTCTACTATTAACATTAGTATTTTCATTTTCATTTCTGTTTATACACACTCATTTTTCATCTTTCAAACCCAATCCACACTTTAAAATCTGACCTAGCCCAATTCCCTAAACCCACACTACTTTCAGCCCATAGCTTCAAAAAGCCCACCCAAACCCTACAATCAAATCCCTAACCTCCTGTTATATAACAACATGAAAAAAACCTACTATAGCCATCGTTCCGGTCTTCCTCCTTACAACTCCACACACGAAACACAAAAAAAAACCTGTCGATCACCCGCTTCAATCCATGGTAACCACCGCCTCCTTCATTCTCGTTGCTCCCAGTAATTTTGCATCCTACCTAGAGAACGAGAACAATACGTGCCCTCTCAATCATGCTCTTCATTACGACAGTGATTTTGCTACTTCGACTGGCGAGAAGGAGCACATAAGCTCTGCTCTCCCTTCATTCTCTCCAAGCTGGCGAAACACAACGAGCTCTGCTCCCTCATCCTCAGAACTAGAGACAAGAAAATCCAGCCCTAGCTTCTGGTCATCTTCATTCAAATTTTCTGGTGCCTGTGAACTGAAGAAAGAAAACGAAACAAAGCCTTCCACCTCTCGATCGCCGCAGTCTGTGACCGAAATCGAAGACCGAAGCACGACTACCGTCTCGTCTCACACAGTCACACGCCATTCATGCGCCATCCTCCGATCGAGACTTCTTCTCCTCAATCAAATCGAAACCCACTGCTCTGAAGCTAAGTTCACATTCTGTTTTTTTTATTTTTATTTTCTGTATTACTCATATTTCTATGTGGTATCCTCCATTTCGATTTTTCCTTCACTTTCCGAACTGTATAAACTGATGTGCAAACCTTAGAGTTTCTGAACTCGTTTCATTCACTTTCACTCAGAGAAGTAACCGACCTCGCCTAATGGGATCTAGGCCATGCTTTCAATCGCAAGGGTTGGGATCTGTTTCCTGGATTTCTTTCACATCTCGATTTCTCATGAAGAGAGAAATCCCTCTTCCTGTTATTAGCTCCCTTCTGTTTCGTATTATTCAGAAATTATCCTTAATGTTTCACCTGGTCTCATCTTCTCAATTTGTCATTGAAATCTAATTTACATGAGTTGTGTTTCAATAATCATTCTGACCCAGCCTTTGAGGTTGGTCACGGGATAGAATTGCTGTGTACCTTGTTTCTTCTCGTAACGATTGATGTCAATCGGGATGGGTTCATCCCCCTTTTATGTTCGATATCAGATTTATGCCTCAGAAGCTCAAATGGTTCTCCTCTGCTCTCCTATCTGCTTGCGAGTAATCTCAGCTGTTAATTGTTTATTTTCAGTTCTTGGTTTGGATCCTATTTTGGATTATGCCAATGTGTGGAGTTTATTTCATAAGTCGATTCAGTATCACGTTATTCTTGCGCTTTGATGTTCATCCCGAAAGTGGTATCGATTCTGTGACTGCTTGCCTTTTGCACATGGTTGTATGGTTTAGAAGGTATATTTTGGACACTGCTTGTCTGTGGGCCTGATGTTTGACCAGAAAGTTAAATCGTTTTGCACTTGACGCCTGTGCATTACAATGGCTTGAGGTTTGCTTAGCTCCTAGCGTTTTCCTTGCTACCTTGCTCATAGGTGTAGCGCTGGAACATGTTTTGATTCAGGCATTGACTTATGTACATATATACCATCGGTTATTCAATTCGATTTGCTCCTTACTGTGCTTTTTGGTGATTTGTCTGAGGTACATGTATGCGATTGAATATTTGCTGCGGTTGGCTTGACCTGAGCTGTGCTTGCCGGACTTGTGGTTTGACTTTGGAATATGCAAGTTGACGGTACCCTGTGCCTTGGTCAGACGGAGGTTGATGTCTGCTCATTATTGTTGAGATGGGTCAGCGGATATTTGACTACCCGTTTCAGCTAGATTTTGTTTAAAACCGGGGGCAGGCCACCCCGTCGGTCGGTTTTCTATTATCTACGTCTCCTTTTGATTATGACCTACAATTCATTTTCATTATGTGGTTTGCCATTTGATGTTTTATCTCATGCTATACATGTATATACTGTATGTTTATCTTAATTGTAATTTTGGCTTCATTGTATTTTGGTTACTATTACTAAGCCTAGTTATTATTCTTTTAGGACCGAGCCTTAGGATAGAGGGAGAACCCTAAGATTTAGGTGAGCCATGGTCCCACCTAATAAATTGGGTGATTCCTAAACCCAAACCACATCTTATTTTTGTAATAATATATAAAAAAATACAATCAACTTCAAAATCTCAAAGCAAAATCCCAATAAAAATCTGTCCAATTTCAAATCTCAATTCAGCCTAGGCCTTCAGCTTGGCCCAGTAGCCCATTTCAGCCCACCCTCAAATAAGGCCCAACAAAACCACAATTGGACCAAGCCCACAATTGGCCCAACAAGCCCACAATTGGACCAAGCCCACAATTGTCCCAACAAGCCCACAATCGGCCCAAAACCAACTCGACTCACATCCCAAACCGGCCTAAGCCCAACAGGCCCAACAAGCCCACAATTGGACCAAGCCCACAATTGGCCCAACAAGCCCACAATTGGGCCAAGCCCACAATTGGCCCAACAAGCCCACAATTGGACCAAGCCCACAATTGGCCCAACAAGCCCACAATCGGCCCAAAACCAACTCGACTCACATCCCAAACTGGCCTAAGCCCAATAGGCCCAACAGGCCCAACAAGCCCATAATTGGACTAAGCCCACAATTGGCCCAACAAGCCCAATAAGCCCAATAAGCCCAACCAAGGCCCAACAAGCCCACAATTGGACCAAGCCCACAATTGGCCCAACAGCCCACAATTGGACCAAGCCCACAATTGGCCCAACAAGCCCACAATCGGCCCAAAACCAACTCGACTCACATACCAAACCTGTCTAAGCCCAATAAGCCCAACCAAGGCCCAACAAGCCCACAATTGGCCCAACAGCCCACAATCAGCCCAACAAGCCCACAATTGGACCAAGCCCACAATTGGCCCAACAAGCCCATAATCAGCTCAATAAGCCCACAATCGGTCCAAGCCCACAAAAGTCATATCGATTTGACCTTGACTCGAACTCTTGACCAACTCCCAACCCAAGTTTGACCTGAAACTTTGACCAAACTCGAGGTGACTAAACCTTTGACCTTGACCAAAACTTTGGCCTTGACCAAGAGACGTTGACCTTGACCAAAAATGTTGAACTTGACCCAACTTTTACCCAGACTCGACTTCAATCCAATTCAAACTTGACTTCAATCCAATTCAAACTCGATCTCAATCCAATTCAAGCTCGACGTCGATCCAAACAGAACTCCAATTCAACTCAAACCTATTTTGTCCAGCTCAATTCAACTCAAACCCAAACACATTTCATCCAGTTCCGTCCGCACTCAACTTGTAAATTTCTTTCAAACTCCAAAATCCAAAAAGAATTCCAATCCATCGTTTTATTCAACCTTCCTAAAGTTTTCAAAGAGAAGTCATTTTGTGGAATTTTAAAGGAAAACTTTTCTCACATCACAGAAAACTCTTCTCAAATGCAAAAAGTTCTTCTCACATATACAGAAAGTTTTCTCCTAAAACATTTCTCAAAATCAGTGCTTCTTTACCGAGAATTCGAACAACTTCAAAAGTTTTCCAACTCAGTTTTTTAACTCAAATAACCGTTTTCGGGGAGCAGTAATGTCTAACCCCTTCAAGATATTTCCTTCCTGGTTAGAACATCACTTGTCTCCCTTTCCAAAATAAAAATCCGAGGCGAGGCACTGGGGTCGTGATCTCCTTTGTCGCAGTCTGGATCTCTTTAGGCGGGGCATTAGGGTGACAAACCTCCCCTAATTGCAGCCTAGATTTTTCCAAGGCGGGGTGCTAGGGAAGTAACGACCTTCCTAGTTGCAGCCGGATTTAGAATCGTCTAACTCCCTTCTGCTCGATTTCAGTATTTTCGGCTTTTAATGTTTTAAACCCGGGAGTTAGAGATGTTATTAGGGTTTGACCGAGAACTCTCATTCATGGTGTTTCTCTCTAAATCCTATTTTTCGACATAAATTCATTGCCCCATCTTTCGAACCTCGGCACTTACCATTAATTAAGTGTCGTGTTCGAGGGAGTACATAGGGTAATCCCTCAGGATTATCCGCCCTTTTACAACAAAAAAGGAATCTCCGATTTTTAAAAAAAAACTTTAAGAGACAATTTGACAATCATTCCTCCAAACAATTCAGTCCACCATCATCTCACTCTAAATTCGAAATATCCCAAATATCAATCCTTTCAGAATCTTAAATCCGAAAAACCCGGGATCTCTCCTAATTGCTAATTGCCTCACTTACTCAAATCATCTTCAAAACTCCAAATCACTTCATACTCAAATCATCATTCAAACTTCGAATCACCTCATACTCGAATCCTTTCCCTAATCCCAGCTTCTCTCAAACCTCCAAAGTCCCACAGGCCCGAGCGCCTCACAGACTCGAACATCTCAACCTCTCTACCATATCAAGATTCAAATGTCTCACAGACCCGAGTGTCTCACAGACTTTGATATCCCATACCTCCCACTACATGAACATCTCAATTGTCTCATAGACCCGAGCGTCTCACAGACTAACCTCTCAAACATCCCAAAAACCTTCGAAACCCCAAGATCTCCAAAAACCCCCAAAACCTGAACTACGTAAGGTCTGATCTCAACAGGGAGTTGAGTACGTAGGCAGCCCATCTAGGGTGCGACCCCATTCCAAACAAAAAACCCTTTCCCCCTCTGAGGTGGCTTTCATATCTCTCAAAACATTTAAACCTTCTTCGGTTCCCACAAACTTCAAACCATCCGACTTCAAGTCTTGTCTATTCACTCAACCTTAAACTCTTCCTAAATCTTCATTCTATACTCATCTGAGTTCACCAACTCCTCCCTTGGCGCTAGCTTGGCAGAAAAGCTCGCCTCATCCACTCTCTTTCTCTCCCCCTGTCCTAATCCTGTCCTTTGGCTTTAAATGAATCTCTATAAAAAGGTTTTGAAAGAAGGCAATCCCGACAATTGGAGACCGAGGTTTCCTCGGCACCAATCCGAAGTTGTGGTCGTTGCCACTTCCAAGGGGTGTAACCCAGTGCGAACCCACCACAGAATCTCTAGTATGACCAAATAAGTCCTATCCATAGGCAACAAATCATCAGGGTCAATTAACGGTTCTTAGAACCCGATCTTCCTTCCTAGTTATCATAGGTCAAACTAGGTGGCGACTCTAGTTAATTCCGCCTTATAGAGGCATAAGTCCGCGTGGGGCCCATTGAGAGCGGGTGTAGTGTTCACTTGCACTTCCCTTATGCTTTCTGGGAAAGACGGACGATTTAGTAGGTTTGAGGGCTGTCATGAATAACGGGTTTTCACCCCCCACAGAATGGCATTTTCTAGAGTCATGGCTTCTCAGTCAGACCACATTTAGATAGACCCCCCCTCATACCGAAAAATCACCCTCCACAGAATGGCGACTCTGCTGGGGAAAACATGAGTAAGTTTTTCTCAAACTCAAGGAAGACTGAACTCCATTCAAATTGTCAGGATTTCCCCACTTCTTTCAAAACCTTCATGAGATTCATTTCAAAGCCTCTAGGATTACTCTACTCCACACTTAGAGAGTGTACCTGATGAGGACAGTTAGGAATTGATAGATCCTCAACAACATTACAACAATTGGGTTAATGATTAGCTCACGATTAGAAAGAGACACTTAGGATTGAATGAAGGTAACTTCCCTCTAGGTTAATAAGCAACCAATTTGGAATCACTTTCAAGAAAAAATCCTTAGTAAATAGGTTGGTACTGACTTCATCGCTTTTATATTTATGTTATGATTGTGGGGTGCATTGGGAGGGTAGCTTAGGACATGCATTCCTCTGTGTCACCCGATTTATCCACGAGTCACGGAATCCCGACCAGTCCACGGTTGATTTCCCATGAGCTGGGTCATTTATATAAATGGCTAACCCACGGGGCAAGATGGTCATCGACCTACGCCCTGCAGGCTCATGATCCAAAAATATCCTCCATTACCCGAGTTTAAGCCAGCTATAGTGAACCATGAGCCTTCAGTGTCCAGCTGCCTAATCCGGTGTCTAAGACGGTTTTATGGGTAGTCACCCCCTTGTATGTCGCCTGTCTGACCACCTCTTTGCCTTACCTGAACATTGCATGGGCTTAGTTCTCCACTGTTCCTCTGCGCCACGGGTGTCTCTAAAGCCCAATGTCACGCTACACGTCCATAGAGGATCCCGTATTTACCTGATACCCATACATGGCACAACGTAGTCAGTGAATAATTTGGACTTTAGACACACCTGACCGTGCAGATGACGAGAGACCCGTTCCCATGCAATACTTCCCCGAGTTTCCCGAAAAGTGGGTGTTGTCGGATCATCACTGGCCGTGGCGTATGTTTCCTTATCACTTCGGGTATCCGGACCTTTCGAACTTAAGCACTCCGGACTTTCTTGATGACGTGCCCCGCAAGGGGCATAGCAGAGAAAACCCCGAGAGATGACAGGAAGGGACGATGGTTCCCCCGGTGAGACAGAATCATAATTGACCTGGAAAGTGATTATCCCAACATTAACACTTACAACTCCACATTAAATACATCCACGATTTACTTCTTGCTATGCATGTGTGCAAACCGCTTTTTCCGACCAATCTGTTTCAAAACGTTCGGAATTCTCTTTTGCAATCTCTTTAAAGCGGTTTTACGAGCTCGTTAATTTCGAAATCCCACCTAAATTTTACACATAAACATTTGCGGTTTTAATCTTTCACTTCATCTTTAGAATGTTTATCCAAAACAATTTTCATAAATAGATTGCAAACATACTTTCTACAAAACCTACTTTCTAAAAACGAATTGAAACAACATTTTTCACCAACATTATTCAAAATAGTTTTCGAAAACGTTTTCAAAGTTGATTTTCACAACGTATTTCAAAATAAATGATTAGTCCCCATGTGTGACCTGCTATTTTTGAAGTTCTACCCACCACAAGAGCAGCGGTCATTACTGGAGCGTACTAGTCATTCATGTTTTCACAAAAGTGGGGAATTTCAAAGATCTTGTGCTTGATCATTCACCTTTTTCCTTTCTCAAGAATATCCCTCATCTCCCCGTCGGAGCGGGTCGAGCTAAAAATCAGAGGCGCACCAACCCGTGGAGCTAGCCGAGCGACATGAAGACCGACACCAACCGTTTAATTACAAAATCAGAGGCACACCAACCCGTGGAGCTAGCCGAGCGACCTAAAGATTGACACCAACCGTTCAATTACAAAATCAGAGGCATACCAACCCGAGTCAAGCAACATGAAGACTAGCGACACCGGTTCGAGTTCAACTGTTGAAAATCAGAATAAACACCAACCCGTTTTGTTCGATCACAGTTTTGCTTCGCTACAAAGGCCTGAAATGAGCCAGCAGTCGGTCAAGAGCCCGAAGACAAGCGAACAACCAATCAAGAGCCTGAAGATGAGCGAGCAGCCGGTCAAGAATCCAAAGACGAGCGAGCAGCCGGCCAGGAGGCCGAACGGGAGTAGTCATTCAGAAACCCGAAGACGGACCAGGAGGTTCAGAAGAAGTTTAGCTCCAAATTCCCCATTTCAATGACTTTTTAGGATTGATTGATGTATAGGATTTTCCCGATGATTCTTTTCTCTCTCGTCCATTTCTGAATAGATTAGGTGTATAGGTTTATACAACCCCTTTGAATTTATTTAGATCAATGTGTATAGAGTTCCCCTACTCCCCTTTATTTGCGAATGACAGAGTGTCAAAGTTTATATTGAGAAAATCCACCACTTTGAAAACACGCGTTTTCAAAACTGTTTTCTAAAATTGGTTTCTTTTGGCATGCACGTATAGTAAGAAGAACGAATAAGGGACGACCCCTCACATATATTATCATTCATTAACTTTGCTTATGGGTTGAAATTCAAGGTATCTACAGGAGGCATCCCTAAGTAAACAACGCCAACAAATGCAACCGAGCGTAAAACAAAAAAAACATGCATTGCATTCATGACAAAAGGGTCACATACATTTACAATCAGTCCAAAATCATCAACCATACACGAATCTCGTCCACACTCACGAGCATCATGCACTTACGTGTTTCATCGTCACTTGTCCACACCAGCTTTCATCCCAATATCGGGAACGCCAGAACCCGATCTCAGAGGGATAGAAAAGAAAACCGAGCTCAAACCTTTCTCAATCTCAAGTGTATCATATCGTGGGGCTACCATACGGGAGTTGTCACTCCCAAAATCCAAAAAAAAATCATACATCCAAAAATCCCAAAAATGTAGTCTCCGTCATATCGTTGGGCCACCATGTGGGAGTGTCACTCCTAAAAATTCAAAAATCCAGGAGCCAATCACCAAGCCGCCCTCACTCGAGAATTTCTTCTTCGACAACAACCCCGACAGTTAGACCATTTCCATGACCAACAGTGATGGATGAGCTTCATAAGCCGCGAACTGAATACGACTCAAGCGAGACTAGGTGTAGCCTCACCACTCATGCATTGCATCCAAAAACAAAAAAACAAAAAACAAAAAAAAAACATTCAGTCAACCATCTCAATTCATCATTTTCAGCATTTCATGCATCCTATACATAGTAATTCCATATTACCACTATATAATGCATTGTAGATAGTCACATTTGCATACTCTTGTATCGAACGACATCTTGGAAAAAAATGTTGAGAGATTGATTGAACAGAATGCTTGAATCACAAAACTCTCGACCTATCAACGAACACAAGGGTCAAATCAAAATCTACACCACAGACCAAGTGAGTAGTGTGCGAAGAGCGGTATTTTCTCTTGAATTTCAAGTGAGCGTTTTTGGACAATCCACTGAGCGACAAGGGAAGGTAGAGAGAGCCAATCAAGGTAAAACCATGAGCGACTTGTGCTTTCCTTCAGCACATGGAAAGGCATAATTTAGAGTGAGATCATGTCGATAGCAAGATACGAACTGTGGTTCATGCAAAGATTCAAGAATAGTAAGAAAACAATTATTGACTAATGAGAATGACGAGGCACTAGGAATAAAAATCTCCACAAAAACCAAAAAGCTTTGACTGCCCTCTACATCATCCCTTAGTGAGCCCTGCTGAGCCTTTCATGAAAAACTTTTCTTCAAAAAAAAAACTCCACAATATGCCACCCACATATACACACTTACCCGTGCATAGAGGATCTTGAAGGAGCCGGAGCCATGACCCCTCCCCACCATCTTTCAAAAAAAAAACAACAAATGAAATGTTCGAAGAAACCAATGGGTCAATGCAACTCCAAAGCCAAACACCAAAAAAGAACGCCAAAAATGTTCGAAAATGTCAACTAGTCAATGCAACTCCAAAGCTGAAAGCCAAAATACAAAGCAAAGAAAGCTTGAGAGAGTCAATGAGACAAATGCAATTTCAAAAAACAAAAATGAGAAGAAGAAAGCTCAAACCGTGCACCAGAAGAGGCACGAAGGAGAAATCTGAATCCAAAGGACCAACGATGTCCCATAGAAACCAAAAAAGAGGTTATCAAAACCTGTCTAATCATTCCACCCATGGCGAAGGCGAAACATATCCTCTATTGCACAAAAAGCTCCACAACTCCAAATAAATCCCACAGTCCCGTGTGACATACATCATACCCTTAGCCCCGTTATAACCCAATAAAAGACCTCTGACTCATTAGTTGATGAGCGTTGACCGAAAGTATCAAATCTGAAACATGAATCATAAGCTTCGTACTTGTTATCAACATGTCCCGTCATACAAAGGGACCATGAGCGAATGAGTGCGACCTTACTTCACAAGGTCTTCAGAGTGCGAGTGACTCTTCGATCTAAGCACCAAATCATAAAAAGCTAACCCCATTAAAGGTGAGAAATTTGTAAGGATCGGAAAGTCCAGAACCTCAAAAAGAAATTCTCAGGAAAATACTGCTCCAAGCATCAAGAGTACCTTCACGACATTAGCATACACGGCCATACTCATGAGAGATTGACCCACATCCCTCCATGAGAGGAAAGTGATTCACACATTCCAATTCAACAATCACTCAAGACCGAACCGAAGATGTCTTATATTCGTAAACCTCATAGTAATAGAGATAGAATCATACCTTCTCTTCAAAAAACGCATATGCATTTTGCATCTCTTCTAGCAGTTAGCATTTGCATACATCATAACCACTTCATTTTCAACATCCGACTGGTAAGAAACATGCCTAGTCTCGTGGAAGATCGACTTCAGTTTCTCGCTATCGAAGCTCAACTCAAAATCAAAAGAAATCAAAACCGAGGCCATCCGGAGCCATACGACGATCTTCCCGGAGCCGTCCAGCGTCATCGGGCCTCATCAACACCATATCCAAAACCAAACTAGAGCCATGCGAGAGCCATCCTCAAACATTGAGGACCGTCCTAGAAACCTCAAGACTACACAGGAGCCATTCATCACCGGGTCTTGCCTACACAGTTTCGAACTATGTCAGGTCTGATCTCAATACGGAATTGAGTACGTAGGCAGCCCGCCCAGGGTGCGACCACCTCACAGGCGAAAGTTCCCCTTTCTTCCTCACTCACCAAATAGAGCCATCTCGTAGCCCTTCCCGAAGCCACCCCGAGCTATCTCGGAGCCATCATGAGAGAGCCCTGAAGTCATAACCGGACCGAAGCCATCCATCCATGACCAATAAGTTATCAACCACAACAAAAAAGTCTACCACATCAAATACGTCAAACACAACACAATCACCTATCAATCAACCACCATTCGACTCAAAATCCAAAACAAATCGAAACCCACTAACCATCCCGAAAATCTCAATCCAAATCGAAACCCATCAACCATCCAGAGTCGTTGCTCACAAGGGAGTCACATATCAAACGAGAGCCATATGACCGCACTGGAGCCATCCAATCACATCGGAGCTATCTGATCATACAAAAGTCATTCGGTCATATCAAAACCATCGAGTCCCCGAAGTCACTCATTCACAAAACCATCCTTTCGAAAACCGACCACAAATCACAAAACCAAAACAAAAACTCAAGAGCCATACCTGAGCCATCTCGAAACTCTGGAGCCAAGAGTCCTACCAAATCCCGAAACTATCATGCACATCGGGCAAGACTGTCAAAGCAAAACCGAAACACAAGTCTCACACTGACGAAGTCAAGGGCAACATTAATAGAAAACATTCGACTATCACATCCCTCACAGATCAACCAAAAAACATCCAATCCCGGATCAACCCACACCAAAGTCATCCTCAAATCGACCACTCAAACAACGAGTTTCGTACAACTCAATCAAAGTATATAGGCCTGTCATAAGTCCTATAGCTAGATGTCAAGAGGTCTAGTTGAGGCTCGTCATAAGTCCTCGTACTTTCAATTGCATTCTAGGCCCGTCATAAGTCCTAGAGCTAGACACCGAGTTCTAGTTGAGGCCCGTCATTAGTCCTCATGCATAACCCTTATTCCGACTGTATTCTAGGCCTGTCATTAGTCCTAGAGCTAGACACCGAGATCTAGTTGAGGCCCGTCATTAGTCTCATACATTTCGAAGATGCATTCTAGGCCCGTCATAAGTCCTAGAGCTAGACACCGAGTTCTAGTTGAGGCCCGTCATTAGTCCTCATGCATAACCCTTATTCCGATTGTATTCTAGGCCCGTCATTAGTCCTAGAGCTAGACACCGAGATCTAGTTGAGGCCGTCATTAGTCCTCAGACATTTCGAAGATGCATTCTAGGCCCGTCATTAGTCCTCATACATTTCGAAGATGCATTCTAGGCCGTCATAAGTCCTAGAGCTAGACACCGAGTTCTAGTTGAGGCCCGTCATTAGTCCTCATGCACAACCATAACCGATTGTATTCTAGGCCCGTCGTTAGTCCTAGAGCTAGACACCGAGATCTAGTTGAGGCCCGTCATTAGTCCTCATACATTTCGAAGATGCATTCTAGGCCCGTCATAAGTCCTAGAGCTAGACATCGAGTTCTAGTTAAGGCCCGTCATTAGTCCTCATGCATAGGTTGTTTGATCGTATTCTAGGCCCGTCATTAGTCCTAGAGCTAGACACCGAGATCTAGTTGAGGCCCGTCATTAGTCCTCATACCATCAATCACCGCAATTTGGGGCCCGTCATAAGTCCCCGTGCACCCGCATTCATAAGAACAGACCATAAACCGCAGTGAGAATTTTTGGCGTTCCGTCAACCTTGATCTAATTCTGCAAAGGGTTGCGGAATTGAATCAAGGGGAGCCATCTGTAGACACCAAAAATTCTCACCCCATAAAGCGAATTCCGAAATAATAAGAGGGGTCGTCGCCTTTTTTTTCAAAACATATTAGCGTGCGTGCTAAGACGAAACCATCATTTTTATAATCTTTTTCAAAACATTTCAGAAAAAAAACACAATTCTTCAAAAATGAATTTCCAATGACAGTCCAGTTTCAAAATCATCTCTCTTTGTTTATTCACTTATTTTTTATTTTATTTTTATTGTTTATATTCTATTTATTTATTACTCATATCCACTTTTTCTTATATTTTATTTTATTCTATTATTAACATTAGTTTTCATTTTCATTTCTGTTTATACACACTCATTTTTCATCTTTCAAACCCAATCCACACTTTTAAAATCTGACCTAGCCCAATTCCTAAACCCACACTACTTTCAGCCCATAGCTTCAAAAAGCCCACCCAAACCCTACCATCTAATCCCTAACCTGTTATATAACAACATGAAAAAAACCCTACTGTAGCCATCGTTCCGGTCTTCCTCCTTACAACTCCACACACGAAACAAAAAAAAAACCTGTCGATCTTCCGCTTCAATCCATGGTAACCACCGCCTCCTTCATTCTCGTTGCTCCCAGTAATTTTGCATCCTACCTAGAGAACGAGGAACAATACGTGCCCTCTCAATCATGCTCTTCATTACGACAGTGATTTTGCTACTTCGACTGGCGAGAAGGAGCACATAAGCTCTGCTCTCCCTTCATTCTCTCCAAGCTGGCGAAACAACATACGAGCTCTGCTCCCTCATCCTCAGAACTAGAGACAAGAAAATCCAGCCCTAGCTTCTGGTCATCTTCATCTGTGAACTGAAGAAAGAAAACGAAACAAAGCCTTCCACCTCTCGATCGCCGCAGTCTGTGACCGAAATCGAAGACCGAAGCACGACTACCGTCTCGTCTCACACAGTCACACGCCATTCATGCGCCATCCTCCGATCGAGACTTCTTCTCCTCAATCAAATTGAAACCCACTGCTCTGAAGCTAAGTTCACATTCTGTTTTTTTTATTTTCTGTATTACTCATATTTCTCTGTGGTATCCTCCATTTCGATTTTTCCTTCACTTTCCGAACTGTATAAACTGATGTGCAAACCTTAGAGTTTCTGAACTCGTTTCATTCACTTTCACTCAGAGAAGTAACCGACCTCGCCTACAATGGGATCTAGGCCATGCTTTCAATTGCAAGGGTGGGATCTGTTTCCTGGATTATTTTCACATCTCGATTTCTCATGAAGAGAGAACTCCCTCTTCCTGTTATTAGCTCCCTTCTGTTTCGTATTATTCAAAAATTATCCTTAATGTTTCACCTGGTCTCATCTTCTCAATTTGTCATTGAAATCTAATTTACATGAGTTGTGTTTCAATAATCATTCTGACCCAGCCTTTGAGGTTGGTCACGGGATAGAATTGCTGTGTACCTTGTTTCTTCTCGTAACGATTGATGTCAATCGGGATGGGTTCATCCCCCTTTTATGTTCGATATCAGATTTATGCCTCAGAAGCTCAAATGGTTCTCCTCTGCTCTCGTATCTATTTGCGAGTAATCTCAACTGTTAATTGTTTATTTTCAGTTCTGGGTTTGGATCCTATTTGGATTATGCCAATGTGTGGAGTTTATTTCATAAGTCGATTCAGTATCACGTTATTCTTGCGCTTATTGATGTTCATCCCGAAAGTAGTATTGATTCTGTGACTGCTTGCCTTTTGCACATGGTTGTATGGTTTAGAAGGTATATTTTGGACACTGCTTGTCCGTGGGCCCTGATGTTTGACCAGAAAGTTAAATCGTTTTCCACTTGACGCCTGTGCATTACAATGGCTTGAGGTTTGCATAGCTCCTAGCGTTTTCCTTGCTACCTTGCTCATAGGTGTAGCGCTGGAACATGTTTAGATTCAGGCATTGACTTATGTACATATATACCATCGGTTATTCAATTCGATTTGCTCCTTACTGTGCTTCTTGGTGATTTGTCTGAGGTACATGTATGCGATTGAATATTTGCTGCGGTTGGCTTGACCTGAGTTGTGCTTGCCGGACTTGTGGTTTGACTTTGGAATATGCAAGTTGACGGTACCCTGTGCCTTGGTCAGACGGAGGTTGATGTCTGCTCATTATTGTTGAGATGGGTCAGCGGATATTTGACTACCCGTTTCAGCTAGATTTTGTTTAAAACCGGGGGCAGGCCACCCCGTCGGTCGGGTTTCTATTATCTACGTCTCCTTTTGATTATGACCTACAATTCATTTTCATTATGTGGTTTGCCATTTGATGTTTATCTCATGCTATACATGTATATACTGTATGTTTATCTTTATTGTAATTTTGGCTTCATTGTATTTTGGTTACTATTACTAAGCCTAGTTATTATTCTTTTAGGACCGAGCCTTAGGATAGAGGGAGAACCCTAAGATTTAGGTGAGCCATGGTCCCACCTAATAAATTGGGTGATTCCTAAACCCAAACCACATCTTATTTTTGTAATATATATAAAAAAAAAACAATCAACTTCAAAATCTCAAAGCAAAATCCCAATAAAAATCTGTCCAATTTCAAATCTCAATTCAGCCTAGGCCTTCAGCTTGGCCCAGTAGCCCATTTCAGCCCACCCTCAAATAAGGCCCAACAAGCCCACAATTGGACCAAGCCCACAATTGGCCCAACAAGCCCACAATTGGACCAAGCCCACAATTGGCCCAACAAGCCCACAATCGGCCCAAAACCAACTCGACTCACATCCCAAACCGGCCTAAGCCCAACAGGCCCAACAAGCCCACAATTGGCCCAACAAGCCACAATTGGACCAAGCCCACAATTGAACCAACAAGCCCACAATTGGACCAAGCCCACAATTGGCCCAACAAGCCCACAATCAGCCCAAAACCAACTCGACTCACATCCCAAACCGGCCTAAGCCCAATAAGCCCAACAGGCCCAACAAGCCCACAATTGGACCAAGCCCACAATTGGCCCAACAAGCCCACAATAAGCCCAATAAGCCAAACCAAGGCCCAATAAGCCCACAATTGGACCAAGCCCACAATTGGCCCAACAAGCCCACAATTGGACCAAGCCCACAATTGGCCCAACAAGCCCACAATCGGCCCAAAACCAACTCGACTCACATCCCAAACCGGCCTAAGCCCAATAAGCCCAACCAAGGCCCAACAAGCCCACAATTGGCCCAACAAGCCCACAATCAGCCCAACAAGCCCACAATTGGACCAAGCCCACAATTGGCCCAACAAGCCCACAATCAGCTCAATAAGCCCACAATCGGTCCAAGCCCACAAAAGTCATATCGATTTGACCTTGACTCGAACTCTTGACCAACTCCCAACCCAAGCTTGACCTGAAACTTTGACCAAACTCGAGTTGACTGAACCTTTGACCTTGACCAAAACTTTGGCCTTGACCAAGAGACGTAGACCTTGACCAAAAAATCTTGAACTTGACCCAACTTTTACCCAGACTCGACTTCAATCCAATTCAAACTCGACTTCAATCCAATTCAAACTCGATCTCAATCCAATTCAAGCTCGACCTCGATCCAAAGCGAACTTCAATTCAACTCAAAACCTATTTTGTCCAGCTCAATTCAACTCAAACCCAAACACATTTCATCCAGTCCGCACTCAACTTGTAAATTTCTTTCAAACTCCAAAATCCAAAAAAGAATTCCAATCCATCGTTTTATTCAAACTTCCTAAAGTTTTCAAAAGAAGTCATTTTGTGGAATTTTAAAGGAAAAACTCTTCTCACATCACAGAAAACTCTTTTCAAATGCAGAAAGTTCTTCTCACATATACAGAAAGTTTTCTCCTAAAACATTTCTCAAAATCAGTGCTTCTTTACCGAGAATTCCGAACAACTTCAAAAGTTTTCCAACTCAGTTTTTTAACTCAAATAAACCGTTTTCGGGGAGCAAGTAATGTCTAACCCTTCAAGACATTTCCTTCCTGGTTAGAACATCACTTGTTTTAAACCCGGGAGTTAGAGACGTTAGGGTTTGACCGAGAACATCTCATTCATGGTGTTTCTCTCTAAATCCTATTTTTTGACATAAATTCATTGCCCCGTCTTTCGAACCTCGGCACTTACCATTAATTAAGTGTCGTGTTCGAGGGGGTACATAGGGTAATCCCTCAGGATTATCCGCTCTTTTACAACAAAAAAGGAATCTCCGATTTTTAAAAAAAAACTTTAAGAGACAATTTGACAATCATTCCTCCAAACAATTCAGTCCACCATCATCTCACTCTAAATTCGAAATATCCCAAATATCAATCCTTCAGAATCTTAAATCCGAAAAACCCGGGATCTCTCCTAACTGCTAATTGCTCACTTACTCAAATCATCTTCAAAACTCCAAATCACTTCATACTCAAATCATCATTCAAACTTCGAATCACCTCAAACTCGAATCCTCTCCCTAATCCCAGCTTCTCTCAAACCTCCAAAGTCCTACAGGCCCGAGCGCCTCACAGACTCGAACATCTCAACCTCTCTACCATATCAAGATTCAAATGTCTCACAGACCCGAGTGTCTCACAGACTTTGATATCCCATACCTCCCACTACATGAACATCTCAATTGTCTCATAGACCCGAGCGTCTCACAGACTAACCTCTCAAACATCCCAAAAACCTTCGAAACCCCAAGATCTCCAAAAACCCCCAAAACCTGAACTATGTAAGGTCTGATCTCAACAGAGAGTTGAGTACGTAGGCAGCCCATCTAGGGTGCGACCCCATTCCAAACAAAAAACTCTTTTCCCCCTCTGAGGTGGCTTTCATATCTCTCAAAACATTTAAACCTTCTTCGGTTCCCACAAACTTCAAACCATCAGACTTCAAGTCTTGTCTATTCACTCAACCTTAAAATCTTCCTAAATCTTCATTCTATACTCATCTGAGTTCACCAACTCCTCCCCTTGGCGCTAGCTTGGCAGAAAAGCTCGCCTCATCCACTCTCTTTCTCTCCCCCTGTCCTAATCCTGTCCTTTGGCTTTAAATGAATCTCTATAAAAAGGTTTTGAAAGAAGGCAATCCCGACAATTGGAGACCGAGGTTTCCTCGGGCCCCAATCCGAAGTTGTGGTCGTTGCCACTTCCAAGGGGTGTAACCCAGTGCGCACCCCCACAGAATCTTAGTATGACCAGATAAGTCCTATCCATAGGCAACAAATCATCAGGGTCAATTAACGGTTCTTAGAACCCGATCTTCCTTCCTAGTTATCATAGGTCAAACTAGGTGGCGACTCTAGTTAATTCCGCCTTATAGAGGCATAAGTCCGCGTGGGGCCCATTGAGAGCGGGTGTAGTGTTCACTTGCACTTCCCTTATGCTTTCTGGGAAAGACGGACGATTTAGTAGGTTTGAGGGCTGTCATAAATAACGGGTTTTCACCCTTCACAGAATGGCATTTTCTAGAGTCATGGCTTCTCAGTCAGACCATATTTAGATAGACCCCCCTCATACCAAAAAATCACCCTCCACACTACCATGCGATGTATTGTGGTAATATGGAATTACTACGTATAGGATGCATGAAATGCTGAAAAGGATGGATGAAGATGGTTAACTGAATGTTTTTTTATGCAATGCATGAATGGTAAGGTTTTGACTAGTCTCGCTTGAGTCATATTCAGCTCGCGGTTCATGAAATTCATCTCGTCATTGTTGGCCCTGAAGGTGGTATAGCTGTTTGGTGTGGTGCGTTGTGAGAGAAGTTGTTTTGGAACGATGTTCAACCGGTTATTGGCTCCAAAGTTTTGAACTTTTAGGGAATGACAACTCCCGCATGGTGGCTCTACGATATGACACACTCTTTCCCTTTTGGCCATTGACGCGCATGATGATTCTGATTGAGAGGGGTTTGAACTTCCCGGCTTTCTTTTCTCTCCCTCTGAGGATCAGGTTTTGGAGGTTGAGATATTGGGAAGAAAGCTGGTGTGTGACGAGGTTAGAATGGAACACATGATTGTGCAAAGTTGAAGTGGACAGAACTCGTGAATGATTGATGGATTTGAGATGACTGGAAACGCAAGTTACTTTTTGTCATGAATGCAATGCATGTGTTTTGCTTTGTGCTCGATTGTATTTATTGGTGTATTTATTTTAGGGGCTGCCACCTGTAGATACCGTGAATTTTCACCCCATAAAGCAAAGTTGATGAATGATATATAGATGTGAGCGGTTGTCCCTTATTCATTCTTTTCTTTATACGCGCATGCCAAAAGAAACCAAGTTTTAGAAAACAATTTAGAAAGCGTGGTTTTCAAAGTGGCGGATTTTCTCAATATGGATTTGATGCTCGGTCGTTCGCAAATAAAATAGGGAGTGGGGAACCCTATACACATTGATCTAAACAAATTCAAAGGGAATGTATAAACCTATACATGTAATCTATTAAGAAATGGACAAGAGAGGAAAGAAGTCATAGGGGAAAACCTACACATACACAATTCTAAAAAGTCATTAAAAAGAGGAATTTTGAGCTGAACTTCTTCCGAACTCTTCTGGTCCGTCTTCGGGCTTATGAATGACAGCTCACACTCAGACTTTGGGTTGGCTGCTCGCTCGCCTTCAGGTTCTTAAGCGGCTGCTAGCTCGTCTTTGGGTTCTTGACTGGCTGCACGCTTGTTTTCAGGTGCTTGATCGGTTGCTCGCTTGTCTTCGGGTGCTTGACCGACTGCTGGCTCATTTTCAGGCTTTTGCAGTGAAGCAAAACTGTGATCAAACAAAACGAGTTGGTGTTCTTCTGACTTTCAACAATTTGAATTTGAACCGGTGTCGCTAGTCTTCATGTCGCTTGACTCGGATTGGTACACCTCTGATTATGTATACAGTTGGTGTTGGTCTTCATTTCGCTCAGCTAGCTCCACGGGTTGGTGCGCCTCTGATTTTCAGCTCGATCCGCTCCGACGAGGGAACAAGGGATATATTTGAGAAAGGAAAGGGTGAATGATCAAGCACAAAATCTTATGTGAAAATCCACCACTTTGTGAAACCACGAAATGACTAGTACACTCCACAGTAATGACCGCTGCTCTTGAAGGTGGGCAGAACTTCAAAAATAGCGAGTCACAACATGGGGTCTAAATCATTTATTTTGAAATACGTTTGTGAAAATCAGCTTTGGAAACTGTTTTCAAAAACTATTTTGAAATAATGTTGGTGAAGAATGTTGTCTGAAACTCGTTTGTAAAAAGTAGATTTTTGAAATCTATTTTTGAAAATTATTTTGGAAAACATTTTAAAAATGAAGTGGCAGGTTTAAAACCGCAAATATTTATGAGTAAAATTTCGGTGGGATTCTAAATTAAATGAGCTCGTAAGAAAGCTTTAAGAGACACACAAAAGAGAATTCCGAATGTTTAAAAGCTAATTGGTTTGAAAAAACGGTTTGCACGCATGTATAGCATAAAGTAAATCGTGGCTATATTTAATGTGGAGTTGTAAGTGTTAATGTGCTGGGACAATCACTTTCCAGGTCAATTATGACTCCGTCTCACCGGGGGAACCATCGTCCCTTCACTGTCATCTCTCGGGGTTTTTCTCTACTATGCCCCCTGGTGGGGCACGTTATAAAGAAGGCCCCTCATCGAGTGAGTAAGTTCGAAATATCAGGATACCCGAAGTGATAAGGAAACATACACCACGGCCAGTGATGATCCGACAACACGCTCACTTTTCGGGAAACTCAGGGAAGTATTGCATGGGAACAGGTCTCTCGTCATCTGCACGGTCAGGTGTGTCTAAAATCCAAATTATTCACTGACTACGTTGTGCCATGTATGGGTATCCGGTAAATACGGGATCCTATATGGACGTGTAGCGTGACATTGGGCTTTAAAGACACCCGTGGTGTAGAGGAACAGTGGAGAACTGAGCCCATGCAATCTTCAGGGTAAGGTAGAAGGGTGGTCAGACAGGCGGCATACAAGGGGGTGACTACCCATAAAACCCGTCTCAGACACCGGATTAGGCAGCTGGACACTGAAGGCTCATGGTTCGCTATATGCTGGCTTAGACTCGGATATTGGAGGGTATTTTTGGATCATGAGCCTGCAGGGCGTAGGTCGATGACCATCTTGCCCCATGGGTTTAGCCATTTATATAAATGACCCATCTCATGGGGAATCAACCGTGGACCGGTCGGGATCCCACGACTCGTGGATAGATCAGGTGACACAGAGGAATGCATGACCTAAGCAACCCTCTCATGCAACCTGCAATTGTAATATAAATATGAAAGCAGTAAGTGAAACAAACGAAGTTAGCGACCTACTTGCTAAGGGTTTTATCTTAAAAGTGATTCCAAATTGGTTGCTTATTAACCTAAAGGGAAGTTAGCTTTATTCAATCCTAAGTGCTGTGAGCCTCGATTTTTAAGCCCTATCCTATGTTGATTAAAGCTGATTAGGATCTAATCGGGTTTTAGGTCCACTTATAACCTAAGATTAATAACTATGTCATAAAACAACAATTATTAAAACCTAAGCTAGCTCACTGGGACCTATTATGAGTCGCCACCTAATTTTAACTAGATCAAATTAGGAAAGGAGAGTTCGGGTTCGGGGGCTTGATATACGACTTTATTAGGGTTCAATTACTTTCATTACCCTTCCTAGGTCGTTTTTCCTCTACTCAGTTTATTTACGGCTTACTACAAAGTCGTTTTTAACCTAAGTGCGCGCTTCTGTTTTTTTGTGTTTTTAGCATTTTTGACAGAAAAACAAAGTGAAATTGAAAGCTACCTAAACTAGGGTTTCGGAGGCAGAATTAGGTCAAATTTCATTTCCGTCCGTAGCCACGGACCTATTGTCCGAAACCACGGACCCCAGTTAACCTAAATACACAGAAAAGTCGAAATTAAAGGAAAACAAAGATTTGCAAAGTCCGGGGCCACGGACAGGCTGTCCGTGGGCCCGGACATCATTAGAAAAACCTAAATTTTGAATTTTTAAAATCCCGCCGCCGTCCGTGGGTGTCCGTGGTCTCGGACAACGCGTCCGAGGTCCCGGACCATAGGTCCGAGGTCACGGACTACCCACGGACAGGGGTTTTCAGAAGGTTCCCGAGGGTGTTTTGAGCTCAAATTTTATGGGTGTGTAGCCTGAAAGATGTACAAGACGTTAGTGATTGAAAGTTTTCAATTTGAATTCGAATTAAGCACGAAACTTAGCAAACAAGTTATCTGACAGAGGCTTAAACAAACAGCAATACAGAAGCCCACGAAGGTTAGTTTGAGCTCAAATTTCGAGGCAAGACAGATAATACCGTGGAGAATTAGGGAAGCTGAGTTTCTACCTGTTTTACCTTCGGATTCACAACGTTTCTTCACACCGGGATTCGTCGAGTGCTCCGTTGATGATAGACCCGAAGGGACTTCGAACCAAGCTTCTGGTTGTTGGTTGTTCTTGCTGTTCTTCACGTTTTGGTGGTGTTTTTGTGGGGTTTTGATGATTATTGGTGCCTTGGGAATTGGAAAACGTGTTTAGATAGTGGTTTCGGGGGATTTTCGGTATGATTTGGGTGGCCGGGTGTTGGAAAACGTGAGAGAGAGAGAGGAAGCT
This sequence comes from Limonium bicolor, assembly GCA_023374045.1. Classification (NCBI taxonomy): domain Eukaryota; kingdom Viridiplantae; phylum Streptophyta; class Magnoliopsida; order Caryophyllales; family Plumbaginaceae; genus Limonium; species Limonium bicolor. The sequence continues at coordinate 423,662,694 of CM041776.1, forward strand.
GCCTTTTCTGACTCTCTAGGGTTCTTGAGTATGTGAGGTTCTGATTTTATCCAAAAACCTCCCTTTATATAGACTTTCTTAAAGATAAAGAAAATCTAGTAAAAGTAAGATTTTTCGATATTTTAACTAAGTAACTTCCCAAAGGAATTTTGCTATGAAATTTTAACTACATGTCAAGAATGGATATTATGAATTTTCTGAGGTGGAAACGAATTTTTTAAATGCTGGAGCATTTTTAAATTGAATTTCTCGTCAGATTCAGTCAGAAATTGCTAGAAAATTATTGGAAATTCGAAAAATCAAAATTCCAACGCCATTATGCTTAAAATGTCATCCTCTATCATGGGTTAAAATATCAAAGCATTTCGAGCTGATTTGGGCACCCTTTGGAGGAGAGAGAAAGCCTATAGGAGAACTCAGAAGCCTTAAAAATTACGAAAACGCCCCTGACAATGACGAAACTGCTCCTCAGGCCCTGGAACACGCCGATCGAACTGGGAACCCTTGCTACTAGCCTATTAGTAGAACTTTCTTCCAGGGGGGTTGAAATTTTGGGTATAACAGATTGCCCCCCGTCAACTAGGCTTTGTAATGAAGATGAAAAGACTAGTTGATGCTTGACTGATACCCCAAAATTTTGGATCCTAAAAGACCTCGTATGCCATTTGAAATATAGCAAGTTGTGTCGAGCTATTCTAAGGCGCTGACTACCTAAGGTGATGAAAATGATGTCAAGCTATTCTAAGGCGTTGACTACCTAAAATGATGAAAATGGAGTAATGTCAAGCGATTCTAAGGCATCGACTACCTGAAAGATGAAGTAATGTCAAGCGATTCTAAGGCGTTGACAACCTAAAAGATGAGGTAATGTCAAGCGATTCTAAGGCGTTGACTACCTATAAAGGAATGAAGTACGCTGAGCATTCTAAGGTGTCGGGAACCTGAAAGTGAATGGAATACACCGAGCATTATAAGGTGTCGGGAACCTGAGACTGAATGGGGTACGCCGAGCATTATAAGGTGTCGGGAACTTGAAATTGAATGGATTACGCCGAGCATTATAAGGTGTCGGGAACCTGAAATTGAATGGATTACGCCGAGCATTATAAGGTGTCGGGAACCTGAAAGTGAATGGAATACACCGAGCATTATAAGGTGTCGGGAACCTGGAATACGCCGAGCATTATAAGGTGTCGGGAACCTGAAAGTGAATGAAATACGCCGAGCATTATAAGGTGTCGGGAACCTGAGACTGAATAGGGTACGCCGAGCATTATAAGGTGTCGGGAACCTGAAATTGAATGGATTACGCCGAGCATTATAAGGTGTCGGGAACCTGAAATTGAATGGATTACGCCGAGCATTATAAGGTGTCGGGAACCTGGAATACGCCGAGCATTATAAGGTGTCGGGAACCTGGAAAAGAGACGTAATGAGATCGATGTGATGTGTGCCTAAATTGACGAATGTAGGGTAGGACCTATGGGTGCCCAAGTGGAATGGTAGGAAACTGGGTTTATGACGAGCCTGAGGTTGAGTTCATCTATTCTGGTGGATCTGAATCTTTGGCTGAGAATCTGCATCTCTGACCGGGTGAGAATCTGTATCTCTGAAGAATCTGCATCTTCGGCTGAGAATTTGTATCTCTGATCGGGTGAGAATCTGTATCTCTGAGGAATCTGTATCTTCGGGGCGAGAATCTGTATCTCTGAAGAATCTGTATCTTCGGGGCGAGAATCTGTATCTCTGAAGAATCTGTATCTTCGGGGCGAGAATCTGTATCTCTGAAGAATCTGTATCTTCGGGGCGAGAATCTGTATCTCTGAAGAATCTGTATCTTCGGGGCGAGAATCTGTATCTCTCAAGAATCTGTATCTTCAGCTGAGAATCTGTATCTCTGAATTGTGACGAGGAGTCTCATACGAATAGATGCAATGGTCATGATGAAAGTTGATTATGAAAGTGCCAAACGTGGCAATGAGGATGTGCATGTCAAAATACGATCAAGGTGTATGTAGGAAATTTGTCCAAAACAAGAAACCGTTGGAAAATGTGCCAAACATGGCAATGTTAAGGATCAAAAATTGTCCAAAGCAAGACATTTCTAGAAAGTGTGCCAAATGTGGCCATGATGAGGTTTATGAAACCGAAGTGTTTGGAGGAAAGTTGTTCAAGACAAGAAATTTGTTGAAAGAGGTGCCAAACGTGGCAGTGTTTGAAGAAAATTCTGTTTACTGAAAAGGAAAGTGAAATTATCATTTCCTGACCATAGATTTCAGACTTGTAATTTATCTCCTAGGAGATGAACATGCCATCGGTGGGGGTATGGTGTATGATGTAAAGGTAAGGACTTATGTGGGCCTGTGTAGCGGTTTGGGCTTGTGTGGTGTATGGTGTGAAAGTAAGGGCTTATGTGGGCCTGTGGGTTTGATGTGCAAGTAAGGGCTTTGTGGGCCTGAGGTGTTTGACGTGGAGGTAAGGGCTTATATGTGCCTGCGGTGGAATGGTGGTGGTGATGTTTGAGCTCTGGGTTCCAATTGGTGTTGTCATAGCAATTGTTGGAACCAACAATTGCCCCCAGTATTTTCCCTTAAGACAATCTGAGCTAGAGTTCATGGCAATCGATCGGAACGATCGATTGCCCCCAGTATTTTCTTTTATTAAACGTGCAAACGAGTCTCGTCCTCACAGGGTCAAGGCTTATGTTTTTATGTGGTGCTTCCTAACCTACACTCGGCGTGTTTGGCGTTTGCACTCGTTCACCTACGGTCACAACTTCTAGACCATTGAATTCGATATTTGATGAATTTACGCATTCGATCTGTTACTTTCACGTAATTGGACACACAACTATCAAGTCGGAAGTCTTTAAAGCTTATAATGTGGCTATGGGGTGTGATGAATGACAACGGGACCATGAGGGATTATTTTCAGGTATGTGGAGCCATGAGGGTGACCAAAGCTGCAACTTTCACCTTCTCTCGGACTTGTCTTCTTTGCCTTGAAGTCGTTTGGCTACTTCGTGATGACTTCGCTTATGAGCTTGGAACTTAGAACTTTTGGGTTGTTCCTTGCGCCTTCTCTCTTTCTTCTGATTTTGGATTACTTCGAGGCTTTCCAGGTTTGCCTTTTTTGAATCTCTTTTCCTCCGGGGTTCTTGTGTTTCCCGGTTTTGAACTTTGAGAGCTGTTTTTGATGTTAGCTCATTTGGATCCTGTGCCACTTTGGGGCCATTTGCGGATCACTCCGTCATGCTGGTAGCAGTTCTGCTTCTTTGGACTTGTGAAGTTGTTGTTCGGAAGTCGGGCTCCTTGCATCCTTTGGTCACCGGATCGGGTATTCACCATTGGCTGGCTATTCTGTGGAGTTTGTAGTGTTGTAAAAGAGGTCATATATCAAAAGCTCAGCGGGGGTGCCTAGGGTGTGATGTCAGGGTTCACAAGCTTTTGGATGTGTGGTGTTGTACCTAGGTGCTTCGTCATCCCTAATAGTTGTGTATCCTTTCTTTGTTACTTTTCGCAGGTCTAAGTGTAAATCTACAAATTATCTCCTTCGGTCGGAGTTACGCCGTTTACCTCACCTTTGAATGTGGTCTCACCGGAGTCGTGTAAAAATGACACGCTCGTTCGCTCATGGTTTTTCCGCTCAAGACATTCTCGCGAGATTTTCACTCCGAAACTCGTTCGCACATTTAAACAAAAGATAAAAGACGACGAACTTAAACTTAGATTGCCCCTAGTATTGATTTTGGGGTTTGTGACAACAATTTCATAGATGTGGACCTTGAACCTCTTTGGGGGTTATTTGGATGTTTTGGGATAAGCTGTGGGGTTTGGTAAGGCATGCTCAAAACTTCAGAAACAAAATACAAGTCTTTGTATTCCATTGTCGGGAGATAATTAATTCATGGACCATTTTCAACAAAACCTTCTCTCTTTTTTGTGTTATCATTTAGACTTGAAAAAGTCATCCATTTGCGAACATGAGGGGGAAGATGATTTAACAAGATCGATGCTTCTTATTAGTGGTTTGAAAACGATCATTCTTTGAAAAACATGAGAGGTGCATTTGAAAGATGAGTGTTATGGCAGGTTATGCAGTAGAATGCATAGGAACCCTAAAATTTCTGTTGAATCGAAATCCTGCTGAACCGTCTGAAGTCGGCATGCTGAAGACTCGAGCTCTTGACCGCTGGGATGTCGCTAAGATGACTGTGATCGTCTTCTTCTTGGACTCTTAGTAGGCTCCTAGGAATGCCTATGAATGATGCATGAGACACTTGGGCCTGGATGTGAGGTGCATGGGTTGAAACGGTTTCATGAATGTGGATTAGGCACTCGGGCCTGGATGATTTTTATGGATGTGGATAGGCACTCGGGCCGGAATGAGGATGCGGCACTGGGGCCAGAACATGTTGTGAGACTGTGGCACTTGGGCCGGAATGTTTAGAATATGTGGCACTTGGGCCAGAAAGTATTTGAAAGCGTGGCGCTTGGGCCAAAAAGTGTTTGAGGATGTGGCGCTTGGGCCAGAATGTGCTTGGGAAGGTGGCACTTGGGCCGGAATGATTTGGGAATGTGGCTCTTGGGCCAAAATGATTTGGGGTTGAAGTAAGACATATGGGCCAGAGGGACTTCTTCACTAGAATGGATGCGGGCCTGAATGCGCTTAATCTGGTAGCGAAGCAAACAGGCTGAAGGAAGCCTCATGGACTATGGATGGGCCACTGGGCTGAGGGAGAAACCTTGAAGCCTAAGATTCGTTTGACGTTCTTGTTGGGCCCTAAGGCCAGAAGCTGGAATGAATTATACAAACTATCTTGAATTCAAATGTTTTATGCTATGGGCCGAAATTCTGGAATGAAAGTGAAATCCGTGGGCCAAAACTATGAATTGGCCTATGGGCCCAGATGAAATGAGTTGTGAGTGTGGTACTCGGAATGTTTTGAGAATTTGGTACCTGATCGCCAGAATATGTTTGGGCTAGAAATAGGGCGCATGGGCCGAAATGATTTTTAAACCATGTCCGAGATGTGAATTGGAATTTGGGCCGAGTAATTCTGATTGAGCCTAAAAGATGGTACCTATATCTAGGATTTTGGGCCAAAGCCCAAGTGGAAAGTCTTCCTAGACTAGAATAAACCTTGAAATGGAAAGGCCCGACGGATTTTCATGAACTGCTTTAGGTGGATTTGTTTTTCCTGGGCCAAGAACTAAATTGATAATTCGAATTGGGCCGAAAGAGAGAAATCACCTAAGTCTAAACTTTTGGGCCGAAGCCCGAACAAACAATTCATTCATTCAAACCAAACAGGGCCTTTGGGCCGCCAACAATAAAACCGTAAGTTCGGGATGGGCTGAGTTGATATAGGAAAAGTTCCTATCAGTTCCTAGGCCGGGTAGTGGGCCGATCATACAAGCAGACAAAGCCCACGCAAGTTCAACATGTCCTCACTTGACGCTTATCCAATTCGGGTATGGATCGATCCGGAGAGATGCTTAGGGCATGGGCCCAGGTCACCACAAAGGAATAGGGCTTGCACGCTATTCTCTTTGGGCTTCCCCACTCTTTTCACATCACCTAAAGGTGTGCGTCTACGGTCGGGTCTTTGACTGACCAAACAATGGGCTAGGTAAGGGCACTGTCAGGAAAACGCTTGGGGCTAAGGCCCAGGTATTAAGGGGATGTGGTTAGACGACATCCTCCTCTTTTCCCCCGCTTATTCACATCACCTAAAAGGTGTGAGTCCCTGACAGGGGACCCCAGATGGGTCCCGGGGTGAAATCGGTTTGTGTGGACCCTCGCTCTCATATGATGCAGAGGTGCAGGGAATTTAAATTGCGCACAAAGGTAAACAAACAATGTAATAAAAGCCATAAACATTTTCGAGTTAAGCCCTCTTTCTTAAAATTAAACAAGTTAATATTAAGAAGTTTGTCCCCAGCAGAGTCGCCAGTCTGTGAGCCTCGATTTTAAACCCTATCCTATGTTGATTAAAGCTGATTAGGATCTAATCGGGTTTTAGGTCCACTTATAACCTAAGATTAATAACTATGTCATAAACAACAATTATTAAAACCTAAGCTAGCTCACTGGACCTATTATGAGTCGCCACCTAATTTTAACCTAGATCAAATTAGGAAAGGAGAGTTCGGGTTCGGGGGCTTGATATCGACTTATTAGGGTTCAATTACTTTCATTACCCTTCCTAGGTCGTTTTTCCTCTACTCAGTTTATTTACGGCTTACTACAAAGTCGTTTTTAACCTAAGTGCGCGCTTCTGTTTTTTTGTGTTTTTAGCATTTTTTGACAGAAAAACAAAGTGAAATTGAAAGCTACCTAAACTAGGGTTTCGGAGGCAGAATTAGGTCAAATTTCATTTCCGTCCGTAGCCACGGACCTATTGTCCGAAACCACGGACCCCAGTTAACCTAAATACACAGAAAAGTCGAAATTAAAGGAAAACAAAGATTTGCAAAGTCCGGGGCCACGGACAGGCTGTCCGTGGGCCCGGACATCATTAGAAAAACCTAAATTTTGAATTTTTAAAATCCCGCCGCCGTCCGTGGGTGTCCGTGGTCTCGGACAACGCGTCCGAGGTCCCGGACCATAGGTCCGAGGTCACGGACTACCCACGGACAGGGGTTTTCAGAAGGTTCCCGAGGGTGTTTTGAGCTCAAATTTTATGGGTGTGTAGCCTGAAAGATGTACAAGACGTTAGTGATTGAAAGTTTTCAATTTGAATTCGAATTAAGCACGAAACTTAGCAAACAAGTTATCTGACAGAGGCTTAAACAAACAGCAATACAGAAGCCCACGAAGGTTAGTTTGAGCTCAAATTTCGAGGCAAGACAGATAATACCGTGGAGAATTAGGGAAGCTGAGTTTCTACCTGTTTTACCTTCGGATTCACAACGTTTCTTCACACCGGGATTCGTCGAGTGCTCCGTTGATGATAGACCCGAAGGACTTCGAACCAAGCTTCTGGTTGTTGGTTGTTCTTGCTGTTCTTCACGTTTTGGTGGTGTTTTTGTGGGGTTTTGATGATTATTGGTGCTTGGGAATTGGAAAACGTGTTTAGATAGTGGTTTCGGGGGATTTTCGGTATGATTTGGGTGGCCGGGTGTTGGAAAACGTGAGAGAGAGAGAGAGGAAGCTGCCTTTTCTGACTCTCTAGGGTTCTTGAGTATGTGAGGTTCTGATTTTATCCAAAAACCTATCCCTTATATAGACTTTCTTAAAGATAAAGAAAATCTAGTAAAAGTAAGATTTTTCGATATTTTAACTAAGTAACTTCCCAAAGGAATTTTGCTATGAAATTTTAACCACATGTCAAGAATGGATATTATGAATTTTCTGAGGTGGAAACGAATTTTTTAAATGCTGGAGCATTTTTAAATTGAATTTCTCGTCAGATTCAGACAGAAATTGCTAGAAAATTATTGGAAATTCGAAAAATCAAAATTCCAACGCCATTATGCTTAAAATGTCATCCTCTATCATGGGTTAAAATATCAAAGCATTTCGAGCTGATTTGGGCACCCTTTGGGAGAGAGAGAAAGCCTATAGGAGAACTCAGAAGCCTTAAAAATTACGAAAACGCCCCTGACAATGACGAAACTGCTCCTCAGGCCCTGGAACACGCCGATCGAACTGGGAACCCTTGCTACTAGCCTATTAGTAGAGACTTTCTTCCGGGGGGGTTGAAATTTTGGGTATAACAGTGTCTTTCTAATCGTGAGCTAATTATTAACCCAATCGTTGCAAAGTTTGTTGAGGATCAATCAAGTCCTAACTGTCCTCATCAGGTATACACTCTAAGTGTGGAGTAGAATAGTCCTAGAGGCTTTGAAATGAATCTCTTGAAGGTTTTGGAAGAAGTGGGGAAGTCCCGACAATTTTGAATGGAGTTCAGTCTTCCTTTAGTTTCAGAAAAATTACTCAAGTTTTCCCCAGCAGAGTCGCCATTCTGTGGAGGGTGATTTTTCGGTATGAGGGGGGGGGGGCTATTAAAATATGGTCTGACTGAGAAGCCTAGATCCTAGAAAATGTCATTCTGTGGAGGGTGAAAACCCGTTATTCTAGTATCCCTCAAATACCTACTAAATCGTGCGTCTTTCCCAGAAAGCATAAGGGGAGTGCAAGTGAACACTACACCCGCTCTCAATGGGCCCCACGTGGACTTATGCCCTAAGGCAGAATTGACTAAGAGTCGCCACCTATTTTAACCTAAGCTACTAAGAAGAATGAGGAGGGTTCTAAGAACCGTTAATTAACTCTGATGATTTATTGCCTATGGATAGGACCTATCTGATCATACCCGAGATTCTGTGTGGGTTCGCACTGGGTTACACCCCTTAGAAGTGGCAACGACCACGACTTCGGATTGGTGCCCGAGGAAACCTCGGTCTCCAATTATCGGGATTGCCTTCTTTCAAAACCTTTTTAGAGAGATTCATTTAAAAGCCAATGATAAGATTAGGACAGGAGGAGAGAAAACGAGTGGATGATGCAAGCTTTTCTGCCAAGCTAGCGCCAAGAAGAAGAATTGATGGATTTGAATGAGTATAGAATGAAAGATTGGGGGTCTGATTTTGAGAGTAGAAGAAGTCGAGGGTTTGTGGGATCAGAGGGGATTTGAGTGTTTGATAGACATGAATATCGCCCTAGAGTTGGAAAAAGGGTTTTTGGATTGGAATGGGGTCGCACCCTAGATGGGCTGCCTACGTACTCAACTTGAGATCAGACCTTACGTAGTTCAGAGATTTTGGAGATTTTGGGGTTTTGAGGGTTTTTGAGGTTAGTCTGTGAGACGCTCGGGTCTATGAGACATTTGAGGTGTTCATGTAATGAGAGGTATGGGATATCAATGTCTGTGAGATGCTCGGGTCTGTGAGACGTTTGAATCTTAAAATGGTGGAGAGATTGAAGTGTTCGAGTCTGTGAGGCGCTCGGGCCTATGAGACTTTGGAAGCTTGAGAGACGCTAGAATCTACAAGGGGATTCGAGTTTAAGGTGAGTTGGAGTTTGAATGATGACATGAGTATGCGAGGCAACTAAAATTTGGGAGAGGTTCTGAGCTTTCAAGGTTCGAGGTTCGAAAAGAGTTGAGGTTTTGAGATGTTTCGGGATTTGAAATGATGATGATGGGTTGAGTCGTTTGGAGGAATGATTGTCAAAATCGTCTCTCTTAGAGTTTTAAAATAGAAAAATCATTTTTCGTTGTAAAAGGGCGGATAATCCCGAGGGATTACCCTATGTACCCCGTCGAACACGACACTTAATTAATGGTAAGTGTCGAGGCTCGAAAGATGGGGCAAGGAATTTATGTAAAAAAATTGGATTCATAGAGAAGCACCATGAATGAGATGTTCTCGGTCAAATCCTATAACGTCTCTAACTCCTGGGTTTTAAAACATTAAAAACCAAAAACATTGAAATCGAGCGAAGGGAGTTAGACGATTCTAAAATCTCGGCTGCAACTAGGAAGGCCGTTACTTCCCTAGCATCCTGCCTTGTAAAAATCTAGGCTGCAATTAGAGGAGGTTTGTCACCCTAATGCCCCGCCTAAAAGATCCAGACTGCGATAATGGAGGTTACGACCCCAGCGCCCCGCCTCGGATTTTTATTTTGGAAAGGGAAACAGTGATGTTCTAACCATGAAGGAAATGTTTTGAAGGGGTCAGACATTTCTTGTTCCCCGAAAACAATTTATTTTTAAGTTTGAAAACTGAGTTAGAAAACGTTTGAAGTTGTTAGGAATTCTCGATGAAGAAACACTGATTTTGAGAAATGTTTTTAGGAGAAAACTTTCTGTATATGTGAGAAGAACTTTCTGTGTTTGAGAAGAGTTTTTTGTGATGTGAGAAGTTTATCCTTTAAAATTCCACAAAATGGTTTCTTCTGAAAACTTGATGAAGTTTGAATAAAATGATTGTTTGAAATTTGAGAAAGAAGATTTTGGGGATATTTGAAGTCAAACGGGATTTACAAGTTGAGTTTGAATTGGATGAAGAAGATTTTTTGGGGATTTTTGAATTCAAACGGGATTTACAAGTTGAGTTTGAATTGGATGAGTGGAAATTGAGTTCGATGGTTTGCATGAATTGGGTTTGAATTAGGCTTGAAATGAATTTGAATAGGGCTTAGAATTGAATTTGAATTAGGTTTGGAATTGGATTTGATTTGAGTCGAATTTGGTTGGGGTAGGAAAACAAGGCGGGTCAAAGTTAGACCGAGTCAAAGTGGGATTGAGTCAAGGTTGGGTCAAGCTCAAACTTGGGCTGGTCAAAGTTCAGATTGGTCAAAGCTTGGATTGGTCAAAGTTTGGGTCTAGGTCAAAGCTCGGGTCATGGTCAAAGTTCAGATTGGTCAAAGTTGGATCGGAGTGGACTTTTGGGACAATTGTGATTTGGGCCTTGGGGTGATTGAGCTGTGGGCTGAATTGGGCTTTTGGGCCGATTGGAATTTGGGCCTTGGGGTGATTAGACTGTGGGCTAAATTAGGCTTTTGGGCCTTGGGCTAAATTGGGTTTGGGTCAAATTTGACCTTGGCGGGCTTTTGAGTTGGGCTGAGGATTATTTTTGGGCTGAAATGCGGCCTTGGGCCTTTTTATTTGTGCTAAAGATTGTTTTTAGGCTGAAATGGGGCCTTGGGCCTTTTATTGGGCTGAAATGGGCCTTAGGCCTTTTTATTTGGGCTGAAGATTGTTTTGGGCTGAAATGGGGCCTTGGGCCTTTTTATTGGGCTGAAATGGGCCTTAGGCCTTTATATTTGGGCTAAAGATTGTTTTTGGGCAGAAATGGGCTTCCCAATTTTGAATGGATCTTAGACTTGAATTTTGAAATGGATTGCTTTACCTTGTTTTTTTTGGGCTTTTGTTTTTATTATTATTAACATAATAAGATGTGGTTTGGGTTTAGGGATCATCCAATTTATTAGGTGGGACCATGGCTCACCTAAATCTCTCGGTTCACCCACTATCCTAAGGCTTGGCCCTAAGGTATAATAACTAAGGTTTATTTGTATTATCGATCATGAATTTAAGCAAAATGATAAAAGCATAAGAAAAGCAAAGTAAAAAAAGTAAAAAACGATGACAACCATGGATAGAGGAAATGATGAGATGAAATTTAATTATCGATGCATGGAGGACATTAAATCATCATAGTTAAAACCATAGATGAGAAATGCTGACCAAACGGGTGTGCAAACCCGTGAAGAGCTTTAACAGAAACCAAATACAAGTAGTGTCCAAAATCAGTCCAGGCTCAAGCAATTTCAATCCACATTCAAACTCGATCTCATGCCAACCAAGCGTATGCTTCAGCTCAAATCCCAACCAATCCCGTGTGTACCTCAATCAAACCACCAAGACACGACAGCAAATAGACAAAGTAAGAAGTACATCAGAATCAAACTGAATGCCGAAACATCATGAAATGTGTAGAAGGGCAGTTAATCAGCAAGGGTAATCGAGTTATGATCAGGGGAGCTTAAAAATGAGTCGAGAGCCCACCTGCATAGTTAAACTTGTTGAGTACAAGGTCCATTCAAACACAATCTGCTCGACAAATCCCATAATACCTCAACCTCAACAAGCAAACAAGGGGTCAAAACAGATCCCGAACAGAACATAATTTGCCTCAAACAGTCCCAGGGGTGATAAACTAAACCAAGAGCCGAGTGTTGGCTGGAAATGTTAACAGATTAAACGATTTACCAGTGCAACAAATTAGTCACCAGAAACAATCATCAATCATTGTGCAGTATAATTGTCGGACCAAGAGCGCCATCAAAACATGCGAATTATAGGTCTATGGTAAGCAGAGTCCCGGCTCCCAAAAGGCCTGATAATTTACGGGCGAAAGGTATAGCAGATGGGACCAGATATACTTGCGATAAGAAGATAAACCAAACCCGATATGGAAGGGACAAACGCATTCCATTGAACATCATTATTTTCACGGGTAAAGTAATCATAGTGCCCCTAGAGCAAGAGCAAGGATCGAAATCTCAAGAGTAAGCAGAACCCCACAAATTAATAATCAGGTTCAATACTGACTGAAACATAGCTGGTTTGGTGATAAAGAAATAAGAAGCTGGCGCACCAGATAAGTAGAGCTAGGTTGGGTGCGAACCAAAACAAGTGACACAAACCTCTAAATCTTTCGAACAGAAGAAAGGTCGGAGCTCCAGCCAGCCGAAGAGGTACGCATCCGTGTGACGCTACAAGGATAACTCTGAACAGCAGGGAGACCGAATCAGACAGCCAGAATAAACCAAGAAAGAAAGTCAAGACAAATCATACAAAGATTTAATTATGCAATAACAAAATAATCTACAAAATCTGTGCAAATGTGACCCAGATAATACAAAGAAAAACTGGCGATCGTCAGTTAGGGGTTTGGATCGGTGTCTGTGACAACAAACCAAATTCGCTGGTTTCACAAGAGATGATGCAACTGCAAGCGTCCCTTGCAAGCAGTGGCAATTTTCAGATATTCGAGGTTGCTGGATGTTTCGAAGAGAGGCAATGGATGTGCGAAGTTGAAGAAGATAAGGAACGAGGATAAGATTTCGGTTCTCTTTATAGTGAAGAGAGACGCGAGCTCTCCAGTTTGCAATTGCAGTGATTCGACTCTTCAGCAGTGCGGACACGAGAGAAGAACAAACGGGGGCAAAGAGCACATCTGTTCTTTATTCAGAAGTGAGGAATGTCTAGGATTTTCTGGTTTTTTGGCTATGAGATCGAGAAGGAAAAAATCGAAGGATGGAAGGAGATCAAGGTGAAGGGCTCGAAGAGAAAGGAGGCGAGGGTGGCCGAGAAGAAGCAGGTCTGGTGGCTACTGTTCCTGGAGGTGGGAGACGAGTGAAGGATTGAACCAGAAGAGAAGAATTGAGGAAGAAAGTGATCGAAGGCAAGGGTGGAGGCGGGTGATGAGAACCCTCGGGGAAGGAGCAACGAGAAGAAAGAATCAATCCATCCGCCTAGGTTACTGTCGTCTCTAGGGTTTGTTTTTATTGTTGTTTTTGTAGAGTATCAGATTAGGGTTTTGATTGTCTATGGGCTTTATTTGAGGTTGTTGAATTGTAAAAATCAAACCCAAACAAGTGGAGGGCCGCGGCCCAGAGAAGATCTTCAGCAAATTTGAAAATAAAATAAGGACAAGCTGCTATATAGATAAAAGAACATATAAGTAAAAAAATAACAAAAGTAATAATAATGATAAATGCATAAAAATGAATGGAATAACACTAAAAATAATAATGATAAAAAAACAAAACAATGGCGAATACTAATAAATAAAATGCAAGTAAGATAAGATAAACAGGTAATAAAAATAGCATAAACTAAAATAAAAATGAATAGAGAAATAAATAAAAAATAACAAAACTGACTAACATAAATACATCAAAATTAAAATGGTAACAAGTAGGTAACGAGAGGGATGGTTTGAAACCGGATAATTGTTGAAATTCATTTTCAAAGAAATGTGTTCTTCTGAATGCTTTTAAAAAATGATTTAAGAATTTTGCCATAGAATGATGTTTCGTTTTAGCACGCACGTCAATACGTGTTTGACAAAGAAAGGCGACGACCCCTCCTATATGAATTATATCTCGGAATTTGCTTTATGGGGTGAGAATTTTTGTGTCTACAGTGGTTATATTACTTTTAATTAACCTAGCTTACTTAATCACTAATGATTTCCAACTAATTCTACTAAGTCATTGTAGTTTAAACTTAGTCACTTATGTTACTTACTTCTCATTTTACCTCACACCTGTTCAAAACTCCATTGGCCTTAACACTCCACCAAACAACTCTTAACAACCTTATAATAACATTACCCAACAAGCCCCCTCCATTTACCCCTTTAAAACACACATTTCCTTTGTAAATTGGTCTGGTCCGGGACATGGTCCGGACCTAAGGTCCCGGACCAATGTCTTTTCTTACTTTCGGCCCACAATTTAGCTATGGTCCGGGACTTGGTACTTACCCAAGGTCCCGGACCAGTCCCTGGGTACATTCTTGACCTGTTTTTAGTGCTGGTCCGGGACTTTATCCAAGGACCAAGTCCCGGACCCACTTTAAACTGTCAAATTTTAAGTTTTGAACCTCTTTCCATACTTGTTCTTTTGTCCAATATTCTTCTAATCTTTCCCCATGTATTCACATGTGTTCTAACACCATTTTAGCACTTAAAATCCTCCTAACTCATGGATCAACTCACCTCAAAGTTCCTTGATCATCATTCAAGTTCTTACTAAATTCTTAACACTTATAACCTAATTCCTTACACTTCCAACAAGTAAATTTTGTCTAAGACTTCAACTAACCAAAGTGTTTCCTTTCCTCCAATATAACTACTCCTCAACATCATCATTCATCCATTATTCCTTTGCTAAACCTTCCAAGGTTATCTTGCATCTCCATGCACAATTATCTCTCATTTCCATTTGTTACACATCATTCCTAAACTCCTAAACATACCTATACATTTCTTTTCATCCTCTTAGCACCTTAGCATTGTTCTTCATTTACGTTGACCATGCTACACCCTCCTTAGACATTTCCATCTCCTTTACTCAATTTACTCACCATTCTCATGATCATACCCTCTTACACATTCCTAGTCATTTTCCTTGACAATTTCCAACATTCTCTTACAATCTTCACTTCCATCACTCAAGTCCACTCCTTACCATCAAGACTAGAACCTTATTAATCCACCACTAGCATCTTCACCACTTACACAAGCTATCCAAACTTCTCATTGTTTTATTCTCTAGTTCATACCTAAATCATCTCAAAACATTATACATCATTTCCTCCAGATTTTTGCTCAAGTCTCAACATTCCTCGTACCATGATTTTGGTGTGTTTAATACACCCACCCATCCTATAATTCCTCCTATACATCTCCAGGCCATACTAAACCTCAAGAACTCCTTAATTAACTCATTTCCACTCAATTTCCTTTTTATATCTCCTAGTAAATCCTAGGTCATATTAACTCACAACCACCACCTAAACACTTGTTTTCTACTCAAATTTTGCCATAGCTCCTCTAGTATATTATCATGCCCATATGCATTGTTTTTCTCATTCAATCATCTCACACACATCAAATCCTTTCTCATCATATTTTCTCACCCAAATCAACTCATTCACAATAAACTTAATATAGTGCAGTAATCTTAAATTGCATAGCACTAAGGCTCTTAAATGACACACGACTCTTAGGCCCTTAAATGACTTAAACTTAAACACTGAATTTCCCACATATAAAAGCTTTCAACCTGCAAATACACACAACAATGCTCCTATAGCAATATAAGTGTTCTCTTAATTCACCTTAAGCTTATCTTACTAACTCATTCCCATTGGATCCTTAGTCACAAGTTCACAAGCTTGTTTAAATTCTTTTTCCTATGTTATAACCCATTACATAATGTAAGTTTTAAGCTACATTAGTACTTATCTAAATCTCATCCCTTAAACCTTAAACCACCACTAGGTAAAACATTTACCTTGTTTTTCCAAGCTTATCTTAACTTCCTCCTTAGGGCTTTTCTTGAAAGAATCTCGGCCACCAATTAAATCTCCCTTGCCAATGTATTAATTCACATTCAAATAATCTAATGAGCACTAAGAAATATGCCTAAACTCATAGAATTCAATCTTAGGTTAAAAATGTGTTTTAAAGCTTAAAAGTGTATGTTTACCTTTGAATTTTGGAATGACTTTCATAATGAAGCAAAGCAAGACCTCCTCAAGTCTTTGGAGAGTAGAATTAAGCTATAACAAGGGATAAAACAAGGTCCCATGAGAAGATGATTTTCGGTTATGAAGGGAAAGTGGTGGAAACTTGGTTTTTTCTTACATTTTCCTTACCTTGAGTGAATGGAGAAGACAATGAACACCTCAAGCTAGTTTCCCCCTTTAATGGAATTTTCCCATGGCTCCAAAATGAAGCTTTTCAAATTTCGAAAAGATAGGAAGCAAGGCCTTGGTCTAACTAAGAGAAATCTATGCTTAGTTTTTTATTTGAAGCTAAAATGAGCAAGTCATGGACAAAGCAAGGTGGAGCAAGCATGGAGCTGGTTGTCACAGTTTGAGAGGGTGAAGAAGATGAATAAAACCATGGAAGAAGAGAATGAATGAAGAAGAGGAGAGAAGGTAGGCTAAAAGTAAGATATTTTACCTTTTAAAAGCAAATAACTTTCTCTCATTTCCTCTTCTTTTCCTTTAGTTGCTGGCTACTTATGGTGACTCACCGAGTAAAAACCGGCCCCCCTTCATTAATGTGTTATTTATGGTCTTGGTTGACCATCTTATTGACTTATGTTGACTAAAGCTTAAACTAGTCACTATTTGGCACTATTCACAAATTAGTGCACAAATTTGTGAAATTTTTGGTTTCCCATTGATTTAGGCTTCTTAATGTGATAATAATTAGTACACATGTTGATTAAGGTGCAATCATGGGCATTTAGCCACTCAAAACCCATTTCTAAGACAATTTCTCAAAAAGGTGCTTCATGGAGTCTTAAAGCACATTTTGTGTTTAAGCTTGTTTTTGAGCTTGGTTTTCTTTGGTAATTGATTTAACATGTCCATTAGTATGTTAATAAGGTCTTATAATGATATTTGGGTGCTAATCAAAGTCACTCCAAGCTTAGAGCACATTTTTGCTTAAATTGCCCTTATGGCGTTTTCTTGTGTTTTCCTTGGTTTAAATTGTCTACCCATATTTCTAAGGCATGTTTTAGCCTTATTACATCATAAATTGATGTTTACTTAGCGTACTTAGGTTTGGGGTATTTCATTGATCTTATTTGTGCCCATTTGTTTCTCACTATGCTCTTCCATGGTTAGATTTCTTAGATTCCTTCTCGCTCTTAGTAGGGAGCGCTCAAGCTCGGATCTTGAAATACCCCAAATCTAGTTAACATTGTAAAACCATTATTTAATGAAAAATAATCCAAATATAACCATTGCACGTACGCATGCAAATACATGCATGAAAACGTTACGTAAAGTAGTCGTTTCACTATAAACGCTAAAACGCCTTAGAAACATGCGATTAAGCATGACCTTATAAAACTCAAACCAAATGGTCATACCCTCATTATGACTATAAAAACATAGTCCCTAGGCTATATTTAGTCAAAAATGTAAAACGCTTGGGAGTGCTCACGCACGCCCCTTAAAGCACGAAAAGCCCGAGAGGTGGCGAGGCGGCACGAACTCCTATATAATTCATTCTTAGAGTTCCTAACATCATTAATAATCACTCTAAATAGAACCCACGAGCTAGTTTCTCAAAATTCAACAAAATCCTCGGGGAAATTTCTTAACGCTCCTTTTTGCCCCGGGAGTGTCCCGATAGCCCGGGAATTATGTCATGAGTTGATGTAACCCCATATAACTCAATGTAACACCTTAATATATCATTATTAACACAAAACACCTTCGGGTGTCACTAAAACGCGTTTTTACGCAATTACCTTGTAGTTTTTGACATGCCACGAATTATGAATCTTAAATGGAGATGAATTGACCCTCTAAATTGTAACATCCCTACATCGTACTTCACAACTAAATGAAATCGCAGCGGAAATAAATAAATAAACAATAACTAACGCTTCGGTGCTACAACGCCGTCAACCACCCACGTGGTTGACAAGGCAGAATAAATACAAGTGTACCGGTCTGATGATCAGACTCCCGAGCATAAAACTAAACCATAAATACATCATATACAATACCGAGTATTACTTACATTCCTTCACTGTAAACTGTCAATATACCGCCATAGTAATTTCAACGGAATCACAAATATAATGCCACGGGAGCACAGGAGCATCCCGGGCTCAACATCCAAAATAAACTAACAACAACTGCAGCCTAGATCCTACAGCCACTATGCCTCCTCGATCCTCATCCTGCAGTAAAAATATGGAGCCCCCGAGGGGGTCAGCAACCCTTGGCTGGTATGGCTTAACGCGCAGCCCATCGGCTACCGGGATACGCGCAACTAATTGTCATGATAACATGGCATTCATTTTATACATAACATAACATAACATATATGTGGCATAGCATCAATAGTGCATGCACAACATCACATACACAGTGGATCTTCGTTCCACAATAACAAACCAAGAAGGTCAAATAACATAAGAGCCTAGAGAATGATTCACCCTCATGTTAAGCTCGTTACACACACTCATTACCGTTCTGTTATTCGAACGAGTAACTTAAGTCACAGATGGTTCGGATATAGTGACCCGAACACACCACACAAACACATGTTCCCACTAAACCGATCATAAGTCAGAATAGTAAGCTTTGGAAGAAGCTAGCGGGAGATCGAACGCCAAATTAAGGTGAACAATCTTAACAACATAAGAGTCGAATCTGATTCAGATATCTACTCTTAACTTACATGCATGACCGGACACCGGATTCCTCACTTCCCAGTTAACACTTGTTAGAAGTTCATGGTGGAACTTAACAACCAATACACAACGGTGGTAAGTCACGTTAGACACACAAGGGAAATGAGTCACATTATCACAATAACATGAACAACTGTAAACTCATTACATGTTTAAATCTTATAAAGTCATAAACCACAGAAAAACATACAACACACAAGCCGGTGTAAACCGGTAGACAACAGACTGCAAGAAAACCATACCTTGGTCCTTGCCTCGATTGATTTCCTCGTAGGTCACTCCTATACATGATTAATAACGTCGGTTAATTATTTATTTAACTTCAAACTTACTAAATGTTTAACATGATTGTATGACATGTTTTAATGTCTAACTTACCCTAGGTTACCTTCATTATACCCTCCAAGGTTAACTACATTTGTCACATTCTTTACTTATTTTTTATTTTTTTTATGTTTTGGTCTGTCCGACCCACCGTCCGACCCACAACTGGGTCGGACCCTTCCAGTGATTTTCGGGTTGGAAAAACTCTTGTCCGACCCATGTCCGACCCAACCTTCTGGGTCGGACCATTCCAGAGAATTTTATCGACCTTAGAACATACATGTCCGACCCATGTCCGACTCACTCGACTGGGTCGGACCATTACAGAACCTTTACCGCCTTACAAAACACGCCCGTCCGACCCACGTCCGACTCACTCGACTGGGTCGGACCATTCCAGAACATTTTCCGTCCTTCAAAACATGACCGTCCGACCCATGTCCGACCCAAGTCCTCTGGGTCGGACCGTTCCAGAACAACTTCCTGACGTCTAACAGAGGCTGTCCGACCCAAACTTGGGTCGGACCCCTGGGTCGGACGCCATCTAAACTTGCCCAAACTTTGTCAAATCTTCACCAAACTTCTCCTTAAGCCTCTAATGTTTCCTAAGAACATTTGGTACACTTATATCCACATACAACATCCATGAAACTAATCATCTATAACCTTAACACTTACTCATTTCATACCGAAATTCCTAACACTTATTTATTTCCTCCTTAGTTTTCCAAATGGTGTTTCATACCTATGATAACTACTATCCCAAAATGCTTTCTCCTCATTTTAACATCATCTCCCAAGCATCATTTTTACCATCAACTCCTTATGTCATTCTTGAAATCCTTTTTCAAGTTCACACTTTCTCCTTGTTCACCAAAGTTTGCCCAAATCCTAACACAAGTCCAAATGACTTAGTGTATCCCAAAACATTCCTTGCATTATAAAATCCTCTAGAACATTTCCTAAGCCCTTCTCACATCTTAAAACACCTTAATGCATGTTTCTTTCCCAAGGAAAGCACTTAACCATTCTAAACATTCTTAACTTATCAACTCATTTTAAACTCTTAGAACTTCTTGTTTATTACCTAAATTTCGACATATTTCCTAGAACATTACTAAACCAAAACATATTGTTTTCACCAACAAACAACCAGAACACTAAAATCCATCAAGCACTTTCTTATACACAAACTTCACTCATATAGCACTACATCACAATATAGTGCATAATTTAAATTGCATGGCACTTAGGCCCTTAAATAACATGGCTCTTAGGCCCTTAAGGTGCATAAATCATAAACACTGAATTTCCACAATATATTTGCCTTTGACCTGCAAATACACTCAACAACACATATGCCTTTTACTAAACTCTTAAGCATTCTTCTAAGTCACTTCTCATTGGCTCCTTAGATCATTTTCATAAGAAATACAAGCTCATTTCTCCTAAAGCATTAAACCACATTAGGTTAGTATATTTACCTCTTTTCCACACAAACTTCTTCTTGTTTCCTTATAAAACCGGTAAGGTATTTGATTCCTTGTCAACTACTAAACATTATACAAATAACACAATGAGTATTCAAGCTTTAAGCTTCATCTCATTGTAAACCCTAGGTTTACATTATTTCAAAAACATTAATGTAGTTGTTTTACCTTGGTCTTTGAAGAGAGTTTGAATATATATCAAGAGAGGACTCCACCTAGTCCTTGAAAGGTTGGAATGAAGCTAAACAAAGTCACACAAAGAGCACCATTAATGGGCATTTTCGGTCAAGGTAAAACATGGAGGAAACATGATTTTTCTTTGAGATTCCTTACCTAGAAGCAAAGGAGAGTAATAATATGTAGAAATATAAGCTCAAGCTCCTTCAATGGTGGAACTCCATGGCACCGAAATGGGGCTTTGAAGTTTTGAGAAGATAGGAATGAAGAGCTTGATGAGAGGAAGAGAATGGTGGTGTTTGTTTTTGATTTGGTTAAGTGAGCTAGGAATTACAAGTGGTCAAAGATGGAGTTTGTGTGTTTACTATTGCAAATCGTGTATGAAGAGAAGAGAGGTTGAAGAAGACTTGGAACCGTGGGAAATGAAGGAAAGAAATGAGAGAATGAGATAAGTGAGTTTGTTTTGCTTTTTAGAAGATATTTATGCTTATAAAGTAAAAAGTAACTTAAGTAGTCTTCTTCATTTTCTTAACAGTTAACAAGAGTGGTGAGTCACCACACTTAAGAAAACCGGCCCCCAATAGTACTTAGGGGTAATATAGTCTTTATTTGTCAATTTAATTACTTATACAACATATGTTACAAAATAGCTTATTAAAATCACTATTCATAAAAACAAGGCACATAGAAGTGAAATTTTTGATTTCCCATTGATATAGACTTCCAAATGTGATACTATATAGTACACATGTTAATTAAAGAGTAATGATGGACATTTAGCCATTCAAACTCATTTACAAGACAATTTTTCAAAATGTGCTTTAAGACTCCTTAAAGCACATTTTGTGTTTTAACTTGTTTCAAGCTGGTTTTCTGTGGTAATTGCTTTAATATGTTCATTATATAAATAAGGTCTTGGTAAGTTCATTAGGTCTTAACCAAGCTTATCCCAAGCTTAGAGCACATTTTGGCCTTTATTGACCTTAAAGCACCTTTTGTGTTTTCTATTGTTTAAATTTGTTTACCAACATTTCTAAGACTCTTTTTAGTCTTAATATACCATATTTAGGTGTTTAAACAATATACTAAGTTGTCCTCAAAGTTCACACTTCCACATATCCTAAATGTTAGAACACTGGAATACTTATAAACAATACTTCCATACATCATTAACACCACACTTACATAACATTGGACACAAGGTCCATACAACATAACATCGGGTACATAACATTGGACACAAGGTCCATACAACATATACAACATCATTCAGACACAACGGTCTGTAACATGACAACATAACATAGACGATGTATTCAAATACACGTCGTACTTACCTAACCGAAACGGCTCTACCCCCCTTAAAAGGGGTACACCCCGTACCCTATACACATAAGCACTAAGAAGTAAACAATGACGGGTACTTCGCCTTCATCTTGTCTTCCAGCTCCCAAGTGGCCTCCTCAACATCCTGGTTAGACCAAAGAACTTTCACCAGTCTCACAGACTTATGGCGACTGTCTCGAGTCTTAGTATCCAGAATCCGTACCGGAGTCTCCACTGATCTCATGGTTGGCTCTAAGGTTAGCCTTTTAGGCTGAAGCACATGAGTCGGATGAGACATATACTTCTTCAACTGGGACACATGAAATACATCATGTACCTTGCCCAGCTCGGCGGGTAAATCAAGTCTGTAAGCTACCGGGCCGATCCGCTCCGTCACAACATAAGGCCCCACATATTTTGGGCTCAACTTGCCTTTCTGGCCAAAACGAAATACTCCCTTCATGGGGGATACTCTCAAAAACCTGATCGCCCACGGCGAACTCCAGGTCACGTCTGCGCACATTGCGTACGACTTTTGTCTATCCTGAGCTGCCTTCATGTTAGCCCAGATCTGGCGAACTTCTGCCTGAACTTGTTCAAGATACTCTGGTCCTATAATGACCGTCTCACTCGACTCATCCCAGCATAATGGCGTGCGGCATGGTCAACCGTACAAGGCCTGGAAGGGAGACATCTTGATCGATGCATGATAATTGTTGTTGTAACTAAACTCGATCAGATGTAACTTATCAATCCAGCTGGTCTGAAAGTCAAGTGCACATGCACGTAGCATATCCTCAAGTGTCTGGATGGTGCGCTCACTCTGACCATCTGTCTGTGGGTGAAACGCTGTACTCAATTTCAATTCGGTACCCAGTGCTTCTCGCGTAGACTTCCAATACCTCGATAAGAATCTGGTATCTCTGTCAGATACAATTGTTTTCGGTACCCCATGATGTCTTACAATTTCTCTATCAAAGAGTTCTGCCAGTTTTGCCACTTTCCAGGTGTCCTTCATCGGAATGAATCGGGCCACCTTGGTCAGTCGGTCAACAACAACCCATATCATATTCAGACCTCCCCTTGTAGGCGGAAGCCCTACTACGAAGTCCATGGAAATATCATGGAACTTCCACTCAGGCACTGGCATTGGCTGTACCATACCACCAGGCCGTCGGTGCTCAAACTTGACCTTCTGCAAGTGAGACACCTCAACACATAATCACTTACATCTTTTTTCATTCCAGTCCACCAAAAATATCTTTTCATACCCTATACATCTTTGAAGCTCCGGGGTGAATCGAAGTAGTAGAACAATGGATTCACTCAATATGCGCTCCTTCAACTCAGCGTACTCCTAGGTATACACAATCGGCCATTAAGCCTAATCAGGTCGTCATCGTGGAGTCTGAAGTCGTACTCTGACCCTCGAATGTGCCATCAATAAGCTTTTGCCTGATCTCCATCATATACTGATCCGTCATTTGAGCACTCCGCACCTCTTCAACCAAGCCAGTATGAGAGACTAGCGAATGGAGAGAGTGTGCTCGGCGACTCAATGCGTCAGCTACCACATTTGCCTTACCCTCTTTATATTGCAGATTAATGTCGTAGTCATTCAGAAATTCAACCCACCTTCTTTGCCTCATGTTCAACTCCTTCTGAGTGAACAAGTACTTTAAGCTTTTGTGGTCAGAATAGATCGTCACACTTACCCCATACAAATAATGTCGCCATATCTTCAATGCGAAGACAATGGCACCCAACTCTAGATCATGGGTAGGGTAGTTCTCCTCATGCTTTTTCAGCTGTCAGAAGGCGTAAGCTACGACCTTCCCGTGTTGCATCAATACACAACCCATACCTCTACCTGATGCATCGCAATAGACCTCAAAACCATCTGGACCGTCTGGTATAGTCAGGACTGGTGCAGATGTCAGAGCATCCTTGAGACTCGTGAAAGAACTCTCACAGTCGACTGTCCACTCGAATGGTGCATCCTTCTTCATTAAGGAAGTCATCGGCTTCGAGACACTGGAGAAGTCCTTTACAAACCTCCTATAATAACCTGCCAGACTGAGGAAGCTCCTGATATCGGTAACTGTCTTCGGCCTTGGCCAGGTGCGCACATCATCAATCTTTGCCGGATCAACAGCGATCCCGGCCTCAGAAATCACATGTCCAAGAAAGGATACTTGGTTCAACCAAAATTCACATTTCGAAAACTTAGCATACAACTGATTCCTCCTCAATGTTTGTAACACATTTCTCAGGTGGCTTTCGTGCTCACCTCTCGATTTCGAGTACACAAGAATATCATCGATGAAGACTACCACAGACTTGTCCAACTGATCTTGGAACAAGCGGTTCATTAAGTCCATGAACTTAGCTGGTGCATTTGATAAGCCAAACGGCATAACTGTGAACTCATAATGCCCATACCTAGTTCTGAATGCTGTCTTTTCGATATCACTGTCACGTATGGCAATCTGGTGGTATCCGGATCGTAGGTCTATCTTGGAGAATACTGATGCTCCCCTCAACTGATCAAATAGATCGTCGATGCGTGGTAAAGGGTAACGGTTCTTCACCGTAACTGCATTCAGTTCTCGATAGTCAATACACAGGCGGAGACTACCGTCCTTCTTCTTCACGAAGAGGACCGGCGCCCCCCATGGTGAAACGCTAGGGCGGATGAACCCCTTGTCGAGTAGGTCTCTCAGCTGCTCCTTGAGCTCTGTCATCTCTGCTGGAGCCATACGATAGGGCGCCTTCGCAATTGGTCCGGTACCCGGAACCAAATCAATCTCAAGCTCCACTTCCCGTGCTGGCGGCATGCCCGGCAGTTCCTTAGGAAATACATCAGGAAACTCCGACACTACCGGCACATCTGGGCTAAACTCTGGATCTCTCTCTATGTCCTGGACATAGCAGAGGTATACATCACTCCCTCGTCGTAGTTCACGACACATAGCCATGGCGGTGATGATCTGAGTCGAAGGCTCCCTGGGCCTCTGGCGGTAAGATATAGTAACCCCAGATGGACTCCGAAGAAGCAGTCGATGCTCGGCACATAGGATTCTGCCCTTGTACCACTCCAACCAGTTCATCCCGACAATCACATCAAAGCCAAGTCCGTCGAACTCTATCAAGTCGATCGGAAACTCTTCACCTCTGATTCTTACAACAGCATCTCGGTGGTAGCGGGTACACCTGATCCGCTCTTTCGACGGGAGAGTGACTAGGAAGTCTGGCATCTCATCACCGTCTAACCCCAGCTTCTTCGCAAAGGATAGCGAAATAAATGTATGCGAGGCTCCGGAGTCGAACAAGATCGAAGCGTCCACGCCATTGACTGGAAAGGTACTGGTGAGGATTGTGCCGCTCTTGCCGGCTTCTGCCTCATTGCAGACACTCAGTGTACCTCCCGTTCCGAGTGCACAGCCTAATTCATTGGCAAACTAATAAGTATTGGGTAACAACACGGTTGATATACTTCAATAACTCCGCTTTATTCATTATCACATTCTCCTTACAACATTGTTGGTGTACACTGTTGACATAACTTAACACATATATAATATCCCTAACATACACTGGCTTAACACATTACATAATTATACAAGGCTTTAAAACTGTCTGAAGGTCAAATTCAAATGTCCGGGTTTCATGTGTGTAGCATTGATCACTGCCGACGGTGCGGTATTCAGTTTGATCTTTCTGATGCCATGATATAGCATCCTTGACTGCCCACCCATGATTAACACATCTCCTGACTTTAGTATTAACTTCCTTGCGAGATCAGCACGCTTCTGCTCGCCATACACAAACACTGCGGTATCACCAATGGACCAAGACACCACGGGTACTCCCTTACTTAGAGACTCGGGTGACTCGTCCTTATCTTGGTGTAAACCTAATCGTCCACCTTTCTGGTAGAAGTTCACAATACACAAATCTGCTTTCACATTTGGAATTGAATCCGTTTCAACTTGTTGAGCAATTCCCATGGCGTGATTAACGACCGCATGGAACTCCTCGGGTATACTTGGTACTGTTGCTCCATCTTCAGCTCGCACTTCTTGATATGTCTTGGTGTAAGGGTTCCAGTCCTTACCCATGCACATCATCTTCAACTGCATTCTTGATCCGTTTGGGTATTCGGGTGTGTAGAAACCTCCAAGTTTTGCTCCTAGTTCATCGCATCGCCTGATGATATGGATTTGTGCTTCCGGTGTCAGGTATCCATTTAAGAGTATCATACCTGGCTGGATAACCTGACATTGCTCCATTGGAAAGTCGGTGATGTTGATGGTGGTTTCTTCAGGGTTTGGTGTGGGTGGGATTGGATAACATATATTGAAGGTTCCTTTAAGTTTAGAATTATCTAATTAGGTGACTTTCACACTATACTTTAACTCTTTACTCACATGATAACACATTTGGACTCACTAGTACACACATGCATGAAATGCGGTATGCAATCACTTATTACATTCAACAGTTTAGGCGGTACCTGGTCTAGAAGAGGGCCCTGGCGCTCAGACCGGTCCACCACATTCAGGGCGGCCTTGCTAGGTCCTGACCCCTTCCCCTTCTGGGAATCAGTGTGTCTCTGATCTGTGGGTGGCTGGTTAGCCGTCTTCGGGCCATCAATAGCTGCTGTGGCCTTACCCTTCCACTGCCCCTTGGGCTTGTTGATTCTGCTGTTGGGGTTCCGGTAACACTCGTAGTCACGGTGACCCCACTTCTCGCAGTAACGACACTGTACGTCGTTTCCCTTGCAGTCCTTGCCGGGGTGGTCTCCGTTACACCACTTACAGTAATAGTGGCGCTCCGGTCCAAAGCCCGTGCTAGCTGCTATCACAATACACAATCAATACTTGTCTCACAACTTATCAAATACACTTCAACTTACCACACAAGATTAAATAATTACCCTTAGGTGGGTAAGAGCGTAGGGATTTCACCGCATAAGCATATGTGAGCTTCAGTGGCTCCTCAGCTGTGGTGGTTTGGGCTTGGCCCTTGTCACCCTGGTGCTGACTCTTCTGGGGCTGGGAATAAGGTTTCTTCTTCTTCTTTCCTCCCCGTACCCCTGCGGACTCTGGCCCTCGCTCGTGGCCTTGCGCTTGTGCGCATTCTCCTCGTCCCTCAGACGGACGGTCATCTCCACCTTAGCAGCGGCATGATAGCACTCCTGAATTAGGATGTCAGTCATGCCCCGCAAAACATACTCACAAACTCACATTAACACTCACTTATGGATTACACTAATTCACATCACACTTCATTTAAATTACCTGCAAGGTAGTATACTCAGCTGGCCCCATCCCATAGCGAAGACGGTGGCTGAGACCGTTGTAGAAACGGTTTACCAGTACCCGGTTCGAGTATCCCAGGTCCGGTAACAGGTGGATAAGGCCGGTGAATGCAATGTAGTACTCATCAACCGACACCTTGTCCCCCTGCCTCAGACTATCCAGCTCCAGGCGCTTGGCCTCTTGAACATGCACAGGGTAGTATTTGGCTCGTAGTAGAGCCGTGTACTCCCACCATCCAAACTGAGGATCCGCCATCCGGTCCTCTCTCACAAGCTTCCACCAACTCTGTGTCGAACCCTTCAGGTAGTAAGCGGCAAGACGGACCTTAGCCTCTGCAGGTACAGCCAAGGTCTCGTAGGCGGTCTCCAACTCGGAGATGTACGCCTCCAGCTTACGTGGGTCGGTCTCCCCATGAAATGAAGGGGGTCTCAAGTCTGCCAATGCCTTGACCCAGTTGGTCTCTCGTGGCGGTGGCGGTGGTGGTTGAACTTCGGGGTGTTGCCCCTGCTGAATGAAGCTACTAGTTGTGGAACCATTTGGGCTACGGCGGCCGCTACAGCTTCGGCCATGACCTGGGCCGTAGTATTCTCGCCCTGGTCATCCGTATCTCCAGTACCGCTTCCGCGGCCCCTACCTCGCGGTCTACCTGACATCTGAATTCACATGAACATTATTAGCATTATGCTTACACACTTATCGGTTCCAACGGTTGAAACGTTTTCCGACAACAAGGTATCTCCACACTTGGTTAGTGGTTAACCTTTCCATAACTGATCACTTAGGTAACTGTAGTTAGGTTTCCTAACTCGGTATATTCCTAAGCTCGGTATTCTAGTCATCAGAGCGATACTTCGCTCTGATACCACTTTTTGTAACACCCCTACATCGTACTTCACAACTAAATGAAATCGCAGCGGGAATAAATAACTAAACAATAACTAACGCTTCGGTGCTACAACGCCGTCAACCACCCACGTGGTTGACAAGGCAGAATAAATACAAGTGTACCGGTCTGATGATCAGACTCCCGGCATAAAACTAAACCATGAATACATCATATACAATACCGAGTATTACTTACATTCCTTCACTGTAAACTGTCAATATACCGCCATAGTAATTTCAACGAAATCAAATATAATGCCACGGAGCACAGGCGCATCCCGGGCTCAACATCCAAAATAAACCAACATACAACTGCAGTCTAGATCCTACAGCCACTCTGCCTCCTCGATCCTCATCCTGCAGTAAAAATATGGAGCCCCGAGGGGGTCAGCAACCCTTGGCTGGTATGGTTAACGCGCAGCCCATCAGCTACCGGGATACGCGCAACTAATTGTCATGATAACATGGCATTCATTTATACATAACATAACATAACATAATATGTGGCATAGCATCAATAGTGCATAGCACAACATCACATACACAGTGGATCTTCTTTCCACAATAACAAACCAAGAAGGTTAAATAACATAAGAGCCTAGAGAATGATTCACTCTCATGTTAAGCTCGTTACACACACTCATTACCGTTCTGTTATTCGAACGAGTAACTTAAGTCACAGATGGTTCGGATATAGTGACCCGAACACACCACACAAACACATGTTTCCACTAAACCGATCATAAGTCAGAATAGGTAAGCTTTGGAGGAAGCTAGCGGGAGATCGAACGCCAAATTAAGGAGGACAATCTTAACAACATAAGAGTCGAATCTGATTCAGATATCTACTCTTGACTTACATGCATGACCGGACTACCGGATTCCTCACTTCCCAGTTAACACTTGTTAGAAGTTCATGGTGGAACTTAACAACCAATACACAACAGGTGGTAAGTCACGTTAGACACACAAGGGAAATGAGTCACATCATATCATCACAATAATATGAACAACTGTAAACTCATTACATGTTTAAATCTTATAAAGTCATAAACACACAGAGAAAAACATACAACACAAGCCGGTGTAAACCGGTAGGCAACAGACTGCAAGAAAACCATACCTTGGTCCTTGCCTCGATTGATTTCCTCCGTAGGTCACTCCTATACATGATTAATAACGTCGGTTAATTATTTATTTAACTTCAAACTTACTAAATGTTTAACATGATTGTATGACATGTTTTTAATGTCTAACTTACCCTAGGTTACCTTCATTATACCCTCCAAGGTTAACTACATTGTCACATTCTTTACTTATTTTTTTATTAGTTTTGGTCTGTCCGACCCACCGTCCGACCCACAACTGGGTCGGACCCTTCCAGTGATTTTCGGGTTTGGAAAAACTTAGCTTGTCCGACCCATGTCCGACCCAACCTTCTGGGTCGGACCATTCCAGAGAATTTTATCGACCTTAGAACATACATGTCCGACCCATGTCCGACTCACTCGACTGGGTCGGACCATTACAGAACCTTTACCGCCTTACAAAACACGCCCGTCCGACCCACATCCGACTCACTCGACTGGGTCGGACCATTCCAGAACATTTTCCGTCCTTCAAAACATGACCGTCCGACCCATGTCCGACCCAAGTCCTCTGGGTCGGACCGTTCCAGAACAATTTCCTACGTCTAAAAGAGGCTGTCCGACCCAAACTTGGGTCGGACCCCTGGGTCGGACGCCATCTAAACTTGCCCAAACTTTGTCAAATCTTCACCAAACTTCTCCTTAAGCCTCTTAATGTTTCCTAAGAACATTTGGTACACTTATATCCACATACAACATCCATGAAACTAATCATCTATAACCTTAAACACTTACTCATTTCATACCGAAATTCCTAACACTTATGTTATTTCCTCCTTAGTTTTCCAAATGGTGTTTCATACCTATGATAACTACTATCCCAAAATGCTTTCTCCTCATTTTAACATCATCTCCCAAGCATCATTTCTTACCATCAACTCCTTATGTCATTCTTGAAATCCTTTTTCAAGTTCACACTTTCTCCTTGTTCACCAAAGTTTGCCAAATCCTAACACAAGTCCAAATGACTCTAGTGTATCCAAAAACATTCCTTGCATTATAAAATCCTCTAGAACATTTCCTAAGCCCTTCTCACATCTTAAAACACCTTAATGCATGTTTCTTTCCTAAGGAAAGCACTTAACCATTCTAAACATTTCTTAACTCGTCAAACTTATTTTAAACCTTAGGACTTCTTGTTTGTTACCTAAATTTTGACATAGGTTCTCCTAGAACATTACTAAACCAAAACATATTGTTTTCACCAACAAACAACCAAGAACACTAAAAATCCATCAAGCACTTTCTTATACATAAACTTCACTCATATAGCACTACATCACAATATAGTGCATAATTTAAATTGCATGGCACTTAGGCCCTTAAATAACATGGCTCTTAGGCCCTTAAGGTGCATAAATCATAAACACTGAATTTCCACAATATATTTGCCTTTGACCTGCAAATACACTCAACAACACATATGCCTTTTACTAAACTCTTAAGAGCATTCTTCTAAGTCACTTCTCATTGGCTCCTTAGATCATTTTCATAAGAAATACAAGCTCATTTCTCCTAAAGCATTAAACCACATTAGGTTAGTATATTTACCTCTTTTCCACACAAATTCTTCCTTGTTTCCTTATAAAACCGGTAAGGTATTTATTCCTTGTCAACTACTAAACATTATACAAATAACATAATGAGTATTCAAGCTTTAAGCTTCATCTCATTGTAAACCCTAGGTTTACATTATTTCAAAAACATTAATGTAGTTTTTACCTTGGTCTTTGAAGAGAGTTTGAATATATATCAAGAGAGGACTCCACCTAGTCCTTGAAAGGTTGGAATGAAGCTAAAACAAAGCCATATAAAGAGCACCATTAATGGGCATTTTCGGTCAAGGTAAAAACATGGAGGAAACATGATTTTCTTTGAGATTCCTTACCTAGAAGCAAAGGAGAGTAACAATATGTAGAAATATAAGCTCAAGCTCCTTCAATGGTGGAACTCCATGGCACCGAAATGGGGCTCTTGAAGTTTCGAGAAGATAGGAATGAAGAGCTTGATGAGAGGAAGAGAATGGTGGTGTTTGTTTTTTATTTGGTTAAGTGAGCTAGGAATTACAAGTGGTCAAAGATGGAGTTGTGTGTGTTTACTATTGCAAATCGTGTATGAAGAGAAGAAGAGAGGTTGAAGAAGACTTGGACCGTGGGAAATGAAGGAAAGAAATGAGAGAATGAGATAAGTGAGTTTGTTTTGCTTTTTTAGAAGATATTTATGCTTTATAAAGTAAAAAGTAACTTAAGTAGTCTTCTTCATTTTCTTAACATGTTAACATGAGAGTGGTGAGTCACCACACTTAAGAAAACGGCCCCCAATAGTACTTAGGGGTAATATAGTCTTTATTTGTCAATTTAATTACTTATACAACATATGTTACAAAATGCTTATTAAAATCACTATTCATAAAAACAAGGCACATAGAAGTGAAATTTTTGATTTCCCATTGATATAGACTTCCAAATGTGATACTATATAGTACACATGTTAATTAAAGAGTAATGATGGACATTTAGCCATTCAAGACTCATTTACAAGACAATTTTTCGAAAATGTGCTTTAAGACTCCTTAAAGCACATTTTGTGTTTTAACTGTTTTCAAGCTTGGTTTTCTTTGGTAATTGGTTTAATATGTTCATTAGTATATAAATAAGGTCTTGGTAAGTTCATTAGGTCATAACCAAGCTTATCCCAAGCTTAGAGCACATTTTGGCCTTTATTGACCTTAAAGCACATTTTGTGTTTTCTATTGTTTTAATTTGTTTACCAACATTTCTAAGACTCTTTTTAGTCTTAATATACCATATTTAGGTGTGTTAAAAATATACTAGGTTTGGGGTATTTCACAAATCATGTGTGGGGTAGTTCTCCTCATGTTTCTTCAACTGGCGTGAGGCATATGCCACCACCTTGCCATGTTGCATGAGCACGCAACCCAGCCCTCTTCCGGATGCATCACAATAAACCTCAAAGCCTTCTGACGTCTGGAATGGTCAGAACTGGTGCAGTGGTCAGTGAGTCCTTCAAGCTCTGAAATGATCTCTCACAGTCAACCGTCCATAAGAACGGTGCATCCTCTTCATCAGACTGGTCATCGGTTTCGCGACCTTGCTGAAATCCCTAACAAACCTCCTGTAGTAACCTGCCAGGACGAGTAAGCTCCGGATGTCGGTAATAGTCTTCGGCCTTGGCCAAGTACGTACGGCATCAATCTTTGCTGGATCTACTGAGATCCCAGCATCTGAGATGACATGACCTAGGAAAGAGACCTGGTCAAGCCAAAACTCACATTGGAGAACTTAGCATATAGTTGGTTCTCCCTCAATATTTCCAATACCCTGCTCAGATGTTCCTCATGTTCAACCTTAGATTTCGAGTATATCAAAATGTCATCAAATAACACCACAACCGACTTGTCCAGCTGCTCCCGGAACAAGCGGTTCATCAGATCCATAAACTTCGCCGGTGCGTTCGACAATCCGAACGGCATCACTGTAAACTCATATTGGCCGTATCGTGTCCGGAATGCCGTCTTCTCAATGTCTCCCTCCTTAATGGCTATCTGATGATACCCCGATCTGAGATCAATCTTGGAGAACACAGATGCTCCCTTCAACTGATCGAACAGATCGTCAATGCGGGGTAGTGGGTACTTATTCTTCACTGTCACTGCATTCAGCTCTCTGTAGTCGATGCAGAGGCGGAGACTACCATCCTTCTTCTTCACGAAGAGGACTGGCGCTCCCCATGGTGACACACTTGGTCTTATAAATCCTTTATCCAACAAATCTTTCAACTGTTCTTTTAATTCATTCATTTCTGCCGGAGCCATGCGGTATGGTGCCTTGGCTATCGGTCCGGTACCAGGTAGCAGCTCAATGGTGAACTCTACCTCCCGAGTGGGTGGCATGCCGGGCAGTTTCCATGGGAATAGGTCGGGGAACTCCGACACTACCGGTAAGTCGGGGTCGAACTCGGGTCTCTCCCTATGTCCTGTACATAGCAGAGGTACACTTCTTCCTTTCTCCTCAATTCCTTATACATTACCATGGCGGTGATGATCTTAGTCGAAGGCTCTCTGGGCCTCTAGCGGTATTATTGTTACCCAGACGGACTCCTGAGCAGCAGTCTATGCTCGGCGCAGAGGATACGTCCCTTGTGCCGCTCCAACCAGTTCATCCCGAAGATAACATCAAATCCCAGCTCACTGAACTCAATAAAACTGACTGGAAAGTCTTCTCCCTTAATTCTGACAATGGCTCCTCGGTAGTAGCGAGTGCAACGAACCTTCTCCTTAGACGGGAGCGTAACCGTGAAGTCGGGTAGCTCAACAGCATCTAGCCCCAACCTGCTCGCGAAAGATGCCGAGACAAAGGTATGCGAGGCCCCTGAGTCGAAGAGAACTGATGCCTCAATCCCATTAATCGGAAAGGTGCCGGTGAGGATAGTACCGCTAGCGTCGGTCTGTGCCTCTGTAAGTATACTTAGCGCACCTTCCGTACCGAGTCCATAACCTAATTGTGTTCACAAGCTTCATGAGTATTGATGGTATAACAAGAGTCGTAACAATTTATATGAACAACACTGTTATTTTATTCATAACCATCCTGTTTATAACATGAGCTTTAATCTTACATCTCATTCCTCATCTCATTCTATCATTACATGGCTAATATTGTCTAAAGGTTAGGTTTAATCTCCCAGGTCTCATATGCGTCGCATTAATTACTGTTGACGGTGCTGTATTCAGCTTGATTCTCTTAATCCCATGGTATAACATCCTCGATTCTCCCCCATAACTAACACATCTCCAGACTTAAGTACCAACTTGTTTGCGCGGTCCGCACGCTTCTGCTCGCCGTATAAAAACTCTGTATCATCCCCAATGGACCAAGACAATAGGTATCCCTCTTTCGAGAGACTCCGCTGTCTCGTCCTTATCCTGGTGTAGTCCAAGTCGCCCATCCTTCTTGTAGAAGTTCACAATGCAAATATCTGCCTGAATGTCTGGAATGGTTCAGCTTCCAACTGCTGAGCGATTCCCGCGACTTGTGTAATAATTGGATGGAACTCTTCGGGTATTCCCGGTGGTGAGACTCCATCTTGCATCCTCGTGGTTTGGTAGTTCTTGGCATACGGATTCCAATCCTTGCCTAAGCTCATCATCTTTAATTTCATCCTTGATCCCCCTGGGTACTCCGGTGTGTAAAAAACCTCCCGGTCCCATTCCTAGTTGATTGCATCTTCTGATGATGGCTATTTGTGCTTCGGGTGTCAGGTATCCCTTAATAAAATCACCTGGGCGGATAACCTGACATTGTTCGGTTGGAAAGTCTATGGTTTCGATGTCGGTGTGCTCCGGGTTAGGTGTAGATGGTATTGGATAGCAGATGTTGAAGCTTCCTAAAGTGGTAGTAGGTTATATCTTACTTAAGTTCTAATCTCATCTCATTCTTAGTTAACTCAGTTATTCACCAAACATGCATGATAATGCGGTAAACAGGCAGTTTTATTACTAAGTAGTTATAGCGGTACCTGGCCTCGATGAGGGTTCTGGCTCATCGTCCCGGTCCACCAAGTGTAACGTGGGTCCTGACTTCTGGGTCACCGAGGGTTCTTGTCTGCAGCTTGCTGCACCTTCCTCTGACCGTCAGATCCAGCTCCCTGATCGGTCTTGCCCTTGCCCCTGGTATCGGGCCTATAGGCTCTGCTAGCAGGGTTCCGGTAGCACTCATATGCTCGGTGTCTGTACACCCCACAAAAGTTGCACTCCACCTTATTCCCCTTACAATCGAGCCCGGGGTGGTCCTTATGACACCACCTACAGATGTAGCGTCGCTGGTAGCCACCACCGGCTCCCTTCTCAGTCTCAGATCCTGATCATTTATAATATCAATACTCATATCTCAAATGGTTACTAATTGTTTCTTAACTCACTCAATACCATCCCTTACCCTTTGGCGCCCTAGAGCGCAGGGGTGTAGCTGCGTAAGCATACGTCAACTTCAATGGCTCTTCCGAAGCCTTCTCCTTTTCCCCTTCCCCTTGGGTTCTGATTTTTCTGGGCCTGAGGCTGGTATTCTGTTTCTTGTACCCTCCTTGCCCTTGACTCTCCGAGCTCTTACCAGCATTCTTCCTCTTAGCATTCTCCTCGTCCCTCAGCTGGACGGTTATCTCAACCTTAGCAGCGGCATGATAGCACTCCTGCTTTCCACAGTATTAGTCACTCTTATCTTTCATAATCTAAATCTTACTCATTTACTTACTCAATTCTCAATCATTCTTATTACCTGCAAGTAGTGTAACTCGTCGGCCCCATGCAGTAGCGGAGTCGATGGCTAAGCCCGCCATAGAAGCGGTCCACCAGGATCTGGTCTGAATACCCAAGATCTGGCAGAAGACGGAGCAAGGCGGTGAACTCTGAGTAATACTCGTCCACCGTCATCTTGTCGGTCTGCTTAAGCGCATCCAACTGCAAGCGCTTCTTCGTCTGGACATGGGCGGGGTAGTACTTTGCTCGTAGCAAGGCGGTGTACTGCCCCCAGCCGAACTCTGGATTGGCCACATGCTCGGCCCTCACCAGCTTCCACCAATCGCCTGCCGCCCCCTTCAGATAGAAAGCAGCCAGACGGACCTTGATCCCAGCAGGGACGTCAAGGGTCTCGAAGGTGGTCTCCAGCTCGGAGATGTACGCCTCAAGCTTGGGGGGATCGGTCTCCCCCTTAAAGTGTGCGGGTCGAAGGTCTGCAAGACTCTTCACCCAATTCGGTTCCCGAGGTTGTGGCGGTGGAGGTGGTGCACCCACACCAGGCTGATAGCCATGTGCCCTAAGGCGGCAGCAACGATCTCTGCGATCGTCTGCCCCTCTGGTATCTCAGTCTCGTCGCCTCGACCACGACCTCGGCTTCTCCTTCCTGACATCTAGACAAGCATAACTCACATTAGATTCGTATCCACCACTGTTTCGGTTAACGAATTTATAACGTCCGTAGACGGTAAAGACGATCCACACTTATTAGCGGTCATCTGACTCTACTCACTCTAACTTCTCACACCTTAACCCATCACTTATTCCTAACTTATATCCAAATCGGTGGTTACTCATGTCCGGTATTCTTGATCAAGCGTAACTACGCTATACCACTTTTGTAACACCCCATCCAAAGCCAATCGTGGTTATCGCAAAACTGAACACTTAATCGAATTCGTCGCAGCGGAAATAACATACACCTGGACCTTGCCACGGTCTGATCGTTAGAGTATACCGGCCTTATCAATTACAACACTTATCCAAAATAAATAACCAACCCAAAACATCACCATCCAAAATACCAAAAAACCAACCGAGTACAAGTAACTAAGTCATAATCACAACCTTACATCAGTTTAAATATAACAGATGGGTGCACAAGCGCAAACCGTACTCAAAATAAAATCCCATCCTAAGTCTAACCGCTCCTACTCTCGTGGTGCGTCCTCATGGGCCTCTTACCTACAAGTGTAAAAACAGCCCCCAAAGGGGGTCAGCACGAATGCTGGTACTCCCTCTCATGGCCCCCAAGGAACGGGGCTACGATGACTAATTGTCGATAGCATGGAAATTGATTACATACACAAGCATGATATGAAGTGCAATAACAATAATCCACAGATGAACATGCATAGTTCACAAACAATGAACGACTCAAGCGTTCCCTTATCAAGTGGGTTAGTAACCTCCTCCTTAGTCCTGATTCCTTAATCTCAGTTCCTTACCTTACCTTAATCTTAATCTCAACTTATTCTCAGTATACAAACCGTTCCTGGAAGGGAATGGTTGTAGCTTAATTTCAAACCTGGGATTTAGGTGATCCCACCGCACCATCTTAATGCCACCTACCCGGACGGGAGTCCAGCGTAGCTGAGCCGGCAACCGGCCCTAGGCTACAAGTCCGAAGACAAGTCCTTAAGCGGAGGGCGGATCTGATTCAGATACCGTCCCCCTTTCCTTAGTATGCATGACCGGAGTCAGTCCCGGGTTTCCTCACTCAAGTTCCAGTTAGTAGAAAACTTAAACACCATGTGTTAGTTAAACCTTAACGGGTATTAACCAACAATCACCAATACTTAACTCTTATTCTTAACTTAGTAAGTACTAAACTTGGTTAGCAACAATCTCAAGTCTCGCGGGTTAGTGTAAAGAAAACACATACACAACGAGAACAAATATAACGGTGCATGCTTTATCTTGTCTTAGTCATAGCAAGTAAACAGATAGCACACAAGCAGGGAGGGACACCTCGTTAGCAAGCAGGTCACAAGAAAGATTGTACCGTTCACCGTCGATCGTCGTTGTTAACCTTCTCGGGGTCCCAATTCACAAACCTAAAACATTGATTCATTTTTAGGCCATTAGTTATTTGCACCTTACTTAACTCACTTAGTCCCTAAAGATTCCCAATGAATATCTCTCAAGTCCTTACCACTTAAACCTTTAAACTTAATTTTAAACATTAAGGTTCTTACTAACTTAACTTAATCCCTTAAGTTCTTAGGGTCCTAATCATTACCACCCTACCAAGGTATACCTATTACCTATTATCATCCTTAAAATTCAAAATTTCTTTTTTTTAGTGTTAAGGGTCGTCCGACCCACCGTCCGACCACCATCTGGGTCGGACCCTTCCAGTAACTTTCGGGTTTGAAAAAACTCCCCATGTCCGACCAACCAACGGGGGGACCATTCCAGAAATTTTCTGTCTTCTAAACCTCCTATGTCCGACCCATGTCCGACCCAACCAACTGGGTCGGACCATTACAGAAACTTAACCGCCCTCTAATACACACCCGCCGACCCATGTCCGACCCAAGTCCTCTGGTCGGACCATTCCAGAACCTTTCCCTGGCGTAAACAGAGGCCGTCCGACCCAAACTTGGGTTGGACCCTTGGGTCGGACGCCACCAGAACATGCCCAAACATTGTCAAATCTTCACTAAATTTTCCTCAAGCCTTCAATGTGTTCCAACAATCATTTAGACCCTTAAACCCACCTTAGATAATCCTCCAAGCTCATTAAAAACAACCTCCAAAGATCATTCCAATCCTTTACACAATTGTTACAACAACTACTAACACTTAGCACTTATTACTTTCTACATTTCAACATCCCTTTCACCTAGCACTTCTACTAGCCAAAGTTCCCTCCTTATGAACTTGACCACACCATATACACCACTTGCATCTCTCTTACACTTTCCAGGTTTTCTTAAATCCTAAACTCTAGTTCTACCTAAATCATCTCAAGGTCACACTCAATCACATCAAACATTACCAAGGTTTCCTAGCTCTTTTATCAACATTTACCTAAGTCCTAAATACCAAATACACTCTTTTGATTCTAAATCCTTCATAGTGATGTCTAGGCCATTATAAGTCATTAAAATACCCTAATCTCACCCTTTTTCATCAAGAAACCTCTAGAACTTCCTAGTACTCCTTAGTATTAAATCCCCTTAGAACATCTAAACACTTAAGTTCTCCTTCAAATTTTGCCATGGGTCTCTAGTATATAGTACATCATAACACTTGGTTTTTCTCCACCAACAAACCAATATCACTCAATTCTCATCACAACACCTTAACACACAATTTACACCAAAACTACACCAAATCATCATATAGTGTATAAACTTAAATGCTTGGACTTAGGCCTTTAAATGACAAGTAATCTTAACCACTGAATTTCCACATATTTGCCTTTAACATGCGAATACACACAACAAGGCTCCCATTGAAATAAAATGCTTCTTGGTAATTCATTTCAACATTGTTGACTATCTCTTTTCTCATTGGCTCCTTAGTCACAAGTTCTCAAACATAGTCATTGTTTCTCCTAGGTCATATATAGCCCTTTCTAATGAAACTCTACACTAAACTCATCACATATCTAAATCCCATTCCTTAAACAAAAAACACCTTAAGGTAAGTAATTTACCTTGTTCTTTACAAGCTTTAAAAACTTTCTTCCTTAGGTTTTTCCTTGCTCAATCTCGGTACACAAATAATATCTCCTTGCAATGTTCAACCAATATCCAATGAATCCAATGAGTACTAGATAATACATTAACCCTAAGGAACAAACCCTAGGTTAAAACATGTGTTAAGGTATAAGGTGATTGTTTTACCGGTTTCTCAAGACAAGCTTGGATATGAAGCAAGAAGGACCTCCTCTATCCTTGAAGAGTAGAAAAAAAGCTTAGAACAAGGCATTAAAATGAGGCTCATGAGCATCATGCATTTTCGGTCAAGAGAAAAGTGATGGAAGCCTAGATTTTCTTACACTTTCTTTACCTTAAGAGAATGGAGAAGCCAATGGAGTCTCAAAACTTGAATTTCCTCCTCTAATGGTGGTTTGGCTTGGCACCAAATCAAAGCTCTTGAAGTTTTGAAAAGATAGAAAGAGAGAGCTGAGCTAATAAGAGGAATATGTAATTTGTTTGGTTTGGAGCTAAAATGGTAAGAGTGGTTTACCAAGGAAGGTGGAGCTAGCATGGGGGTTGTTCTTCACGTTAATGGAGAAGGGAGAGAGCAGCTCAAAACCGTGGGAACAAGAGAGAATGAAGAGGTGAGGAGAGAGATGATTAAAGGTAGGATATTTATCTTGTAAAGTAAATAGTAGTTTTGCTTTATAATTCTTTGTTTACTTAATAACTAATAAAGGTGGTGACTCACCTTGTAAAAACCGGCCCCCATTAAGTAACAAGGGGTACTTAAGTCTTTGTTGACCAAATATCTCACTTATATTGACTTATGTTATAAACTAGCTTAATTAAATTACTATTCACAAAACAAGGCACATTGTTGTGAAATTTTTGATTTCCCATTGATTTAAACCTCCTAATGTGATACTAAGTAGTACACATATTAATTAAAGAGTAATGATGGACATTTAGCCATTCAAAACCCATTTACAAGACATTTTTCAAAAATGTGCTTTAAGACTCCTTAAAGCACATTTGTGTTTTAACTTGTTTTCAAGCTTGGTTTTCTTTGGTAATTGATTTAAAATGACCATTAGGATATTACTAAGGTTTTAGAACAATATTTGGGTACTCACCCAAGTCTCTCCAAGCTTAGAGCACGTTTTGCTTAAACTGCTCTTTTGGTGTTTCCTTATATTTTCTTTGGTTAAAAGGGTTTCTTAATGTTTCTAAGGCATTATTTAGCCTCCTTATAACTTAGTTTATCATTTAAACACCATGTCTAAATTTGGGGTATTTCAATCTACACCCTTAAAAGAACTTTGTCCCCAAAGTTCACATATATGCTTAACCATTCACGGTACTCAATTCCCTTAATCTTAACACCACATCTTATATTCACATTCTCACATCTCAAGACTCAAAGGTCAATCTCAAATACAATACATAAGTATTATACATAACTCAAACTTAACACCAAAGTGTAGCAACTTACACAAATTCACATCTTAAACAACCAAACAAACGACAAACATGATCGTTTCCTAACACAAAAGCGAGGAAGCTCTACCCCCCTTAAAAAGGGGTACGCCCCGTACCCTATACAGACGATCTAGTCAGTAAACAAAGAAGGGTACTTCGCCCTCATCTTATCCTCTAATTCCCTTGTGGCCTCTTCGACATCCTGGTTAGACCAGAGAACCTTCACCAGTCGCACTGACTTGTGGCGAGTGTCCCTAGTCTTACTGTCCAAGATTCTCTGAGGAGTTTCCACGGATCTCATATTTGGTTCTAAAGTCAACCTCTCAGGTTCTAACACATGGGAGGGGTGGTGCATGTATTTCTTTAGCTGTGAAACATGAAAAACATCATGCACTTTACCCAGCTCAGCAGGTAAATTCAACCTGTAAGCAACCGGGCCCACCCGCTCAGTAATCTCATAAGGACCAACAAACTTCAGGCTTAATTTGCCCTTCTGCCCAAACCTGAATACACCCTTCATCGGTGAAACTCGCAGAAATACCTGGTCGCCCACTGCGAACTCCAGGTCCCGTCGTCGAACATCAGCATACGACTTCTGCCTATCTTGAGCAGCTTTCATGTTCTCCTGATTTGCTGAACTTCAGCCTTAACTTGCTCTAAGTACTTTGGTCCTATAATGACCGTCTCACTCGACTCATCCCAGCAGAGCGGTGTACGACATGGTCTACCGTACAACGCTTGAAAAGGTGCCATCTTGATCGAAGCGTGATAGCTGTTATTGTATGAAAACTCGATCAGATGCAATTTGTCAATCCAACTGCCTTGGAAGTCTAAGGCACATGCCCTCAGCATGTCCTCGAGTGTCTGAATAGTACGCTCAGTCTGACCATCTGTCTGAGGATGGAACGCGGTACTCAGCTTGAGTTCTGTACCCAACGCTTCTCTGGTAGCTCTCCAGTACCTCGAAAGGAATCTGGTATCTCTATCTGACACTATGGTCTTCGGTATCCCGTGATGTCTCATGATTTCTTTCTCAAACAACTCAGCTAATTTGGTCACCCTCCAAGTATCCTTCATCGGTATGAATCGGGCTACTTTGGTAAGGCGATCCACCACCACCCATATCATGTTGAGACCTCCCCTAGCAGGTGGAAGTCCCACTACAAAGTCCATGGAGATATCATGGAACTTCCATTCCGGAACTGGCATCGATTGTACCATTCCGCCCGGTCGTTGGTGCTCGAATTTTACCTTCTGGCACGTGAGACACCTCAAGACGAACTCGGTAACATCTGTCTTCATCCCTGACCACCAGAAGTATCTCTTCATGTCTTTATACATTTTAGAGGCTCCGGATGGATGGAAACTGAAGAATAGTGTGATTCTCTAAGTATACGGTCTTTCAGATCCGTGTTGCCCCGTGGTATGCATAACCGGCCCTTAAGTCTGATCAGATCATCATCATGAAGTCTGAAGTCGTATTTCTGACTCTCAAAGGTACCATCTGTCAGCTTCTGTCTGACCTCTCTCATGTACTCATCTGTCCTCTGAGCCTCTCGCACCTCATCAACCAAGCTGGAGAAAGAAACTAGCGAATGGAGTGAGTGTGCTCGACGGCTCAGGGCGTTTGCTACAACATTGGCCTTCCCCTCTTTGTATTGGAGGTCAATGTCATAGTCTTTCAGAAACTCTAACCATCTCCTCTGTCGAAGATTCAACTCCTTCTGAGTGAATATGTATCTCAAACTCTTATGATCGGTGTAGATCGTCACACTAACCCCGTATAAGTAGTGGCGCCATATCATCAAAGCAAAGACTACAGCTCCCAGCTCCAAATTGTAACACCCCTACATCGTACTTCACAACTAAATGAAATCGCAGCGGGAATAAATAACTAAACAATAACTAACGCTTCGGCGCTACAATGCCGTCAACCACCCACGTGGTTGACAAGGCAGAATAAATACAAGTGTACCGGTCTGATGATCAGACTCCCGAGCATAAAACTAAAACCATGAATACATCATATACAATACCGAGTATTACTTACATTCCTTCACTGTAAACTGTCAATATACCGCCATAGTAATTTCAACGGAATCAAATATAATGCCACGGGAGCACAGGCGCATCCCGGGCTCAACATCCAAAATAAACCAACATACAACTACAGCCTAGATCCTACAGCCACTCTGCCTCCTCGATCCTCATCCTGCAGTAAAAATATGGAGCCCCACGCCCGGGGGTCAGCAACCCTTGGCTGGTATGGTTAACGCGCAGCCCATCGGCTACCGGGATACGCGCAACTAATTGTCATGATAACATGGCATTCATTTTATACATACCATAACATAACATAATATGTGTGGCATAGCATCAATAGTGCATAGCACAACATCACATACACAGTGGATCTTCGTTCCACAATAACAAACCAAGAAGGTTAAATAACATAAGAGCCTAGAGAATGATTCACTCTCATGTTAAGCTCGTTACACACACTCATTACCGTTCTGTTATTCGAACGAGTAACTTAAGTCACAGATGGTTCGGATATAGTGACCCGAACACACCACACAAACACATGTTCCCACTAAACCGATCATAAGTCAGAATAGGTAAGCTTTGGAGGAAGCTAGCGGGAGATCGAACGCCAAATTAAGGAGGACAATCTTAACAACATAAGAGTCGAATCTGATTCAGATATCTACTCTTGACTTACATGCATGACCGGACTACCGGATTCCTCACTTCCCAGTTAACACTTGTTAGAAGTTCATGGTGGAACTTAACAACCAATACACAACAGGTGGTAAGTCACGTTAGACACACAAGGGAAATGAGTCACATCATATCATCACAATAATATGAACAACTGTAAACTCATTACATGTTTAAATCTTATAAAGTCATAAACACACAGAAAAACATACAACACACAAGCCGGTGTAAACCGGTAGGCAACAGACTGCAAGAAAACCATACCTTGGTCCTTGCCTCGATTGATTTCCTCCGTAGGTCACTCCTATACATGATTAATAACGTCGGTTAATTTTTATTTAACTTCAAACTTACTAAATGTTTAACATGATTGTATGACATGTTTTTAATGTCTAACTTACCCTAGGTTACCTTCATTATACCCTCCAAGGTTAACTACATTTGTCACATTCTTTACTTATTTTTTTTTATAAGTTTTGGTCTGTCCGACCCACCGTCCAACCCACAACTGGGTCGGACCCTTCCAGTGATTTTCGGGTTTGGAAAAACTTAGCTTGTCCGACCCATGTCCGACCCAACCTCTGGGTCGGACCATTCCAGAGAATTTTATCGACCTTAGAACATACATGTCCGACCCATGTCCGACTC
This sequence comes from Limonium bicolor, assembly GCA_023374045.1. Classification (NCBI taxonomy): domain Eukaryota; kingdom Viridiplantae; phylum Streptophyta; class Magnoliopsida; order Caryophyllales; family Plumbaginaceae; genus Limonium; species Limonium bicolor. Next base: position 423,706,656 of record CM041776.1, read on the forward strand.
ACTCGACTGGGTCGGACCATTACAGAACTTTACCTACCGCCTTACAAAACACGCCCGTCCGACCCACGTCCGACTCACTCGACTGGGTCGGACCATTCCAGAACATTTTTTGTCCTTCAAAACATGACCGTCCGACCCATGTCCGACCCAAGTCCTCTGGGTCGGACCGTTCCAGAACAATTTCCTAACGTCTAACAGAGGCTGTCCGACCCAAACTTGGGTCGGACCCCTGGGTCGGACGCCATCTAAACTTGCCCAAACTTTGTCAAATCTTCACCAAACATCTCCTTAAGCCTCTTAATGTTTCCTAAGAACATTTGGTACACTTATATCCACATACAACATCCATGAAACTAATCATCTATAACCTTAAACACTTACTCATTTCATACCGAAATTCCTAACACTTATGTTATTTCCTCCTTAGTTTTCCAAATGGTGTTTCATACCTATGATAACTACTATCCCAAAATGCTTTCTCCTCATTTTAACATCATCTCCCAAGCATCATTTCTTACCATCAACTCCTTATGTCATTCTTGAAATCCTTTTTCAAGTTCACACTTTCTCCTTGTTCACCAAAGTTTGCCCAAATCCTAACACAAGTCCAAATGACTCTAGTGTATCCCAAAACATTCCTTGCATTATAAAATCCTCTAGAACATTTCCTAAGCCCTTCTCACATCTTAAAACACCTTAATGCATGTTTCTTTCCCAAGGAAAGCACTTAACCATTCTAAATTCTATTTCTTAACTCGTCAAACTTATTTTTAAACCTTAGGACTTCTTGTTTGTTACCTAAATTTTGACATAGGTTCTCCTAGAACATTACTAAACCAAAACATATTGTTTTCACCAACAAACAACCAAGAACACTAAAAATCCATCAAGCACTTTCTTATACACAAACTTCACTCATATAGCACTACATCACAATATAGTGCATAATTTAAATTGCATGGCACTTAGGCCCTTAAATAACATGGCTCTTAGGCCCTTAAGGTGCATAAATCATAAACACTGAATTTCCACAATATATTTGCCTTTGACCTGCAAATACACTCAACAACACATATGCCTTTTACTAAACTCTTAAGAGCATTCTTCTAAGTCACTTCTCATTGGCTCCTTAGATCATTTTCATAAGAAATACAAGCTCATTTCTCCTAAAGCATTAAACCACATTAGGTTAGTATATTTACCTCTTTTCCACACAAACTTCTTCCTTGTTTCCTTATAAAACCGGTAAGGTATTGATTCCTTGTCAACTACTAAACATATACATATAACATAATGAGTATTCAAGCTTTAAGCTTCATCTCATTGTAAACCCTAGGTTTACATTATTTCAAAAACATTAATGTAGTTGTTTTACCTTGGTCTTTGAAGAGAGTTTGAATATATATCAAGAGAGGACTCCACCTAGTCCTTGAAAGGTTGGAATGAAGCTAAGACAAAGCCATATAAAGAGCACCATTAATTGGCATTTTCGGTCAAGGTAAAAACATGGAGGAAACATGATTTTTCTTTGAGATTCCTTACCTAGAAGCAAAGAGAGTAACAATATGTAGAAATATAAGCTCAAGCTCCTTCAATGGTGGAACTCCATGGCACCGAAATGGGGCTCTTGAAGTTTTGAGAAGATAGGAATGAAGAGCTTGATGAGAGGAAGAGAATGGTGGTGTTTGTTTTTTATTTGGTTAAGTGAGCTAGGAATTACAAGTGGTAAAAGATGGAGTTTGTGTGTTTACTATTGCAAATCGTGTATGAAGAGAAGAAGAGAGGTTGAAGAAGACTTGGAACCGTGGGAAATGAAGGAAAGAAATGAGAGAATGAGATAAGTGAGTTTGTTTTGCTTTTTAGAAGATATTTATGCTTTATAAAGTAAAAAGTAACTTAAGTAGTCTTCTTCATTTTCTTAACATGTTAACAAGAGAGTGGTGAGTCACCACACTTAAGAAAACTGGCCCCCAATAGTACTTAGGGGTAATATAGTCTTTATTTGTCAATTTAATTACTTATACAACATATGTTACAAAATTGCTTATTAAAATCACTATTCATAAAACAAGGCACATAGAAGTGAAAATTTTGATTTCCCATTGATATAGACTTCCAAATGTGATACTATATAGTACACATGTTAATTAAAGAGTAATGATGGACATTTAGCCATTCAAGACTCATTTACAAGACAATTTTTCGAAAATGTGCTTTAAGACTCCTTAAAGCACATTTTGTGTTTTAACTTGTTTTCAAGCTTGGTTTTCTTTGGTAATTGGTTTAATATGTTCATTAGTATATAAATAAGGTCTTGGTAAGTTAATTAGGTCTTAACCAAGCTTATCCCAAGCTTAGAGCACATTTTGGCCTTTATTGACCTTAAACACATTTTGTGTTTTCTATTGTTTAAATTTGTTTACCAACATTTCTAAGACTCTTTTTAGTCTTAATATACCATATTTAGGTGTTTAAACAATATACTAAGTTGTCCTCAAAGTTCACACTTCCACATATCCTAAATGTTAGAACACGGGAATACTTATAAACAATACTTCCATACATCATTAACACCACACTTACATAACATTGGACACAAGGTCCATACAACATAACATCGGGTACATAACATTGGACACAAGGTCCATACAACATATACAACATCATTCAGACACAACGGTCTGTAACATGACAACATAACATAGATGATGTATTCAAATACACGTCGTACTTACCTAACCGAAACGGCTCTACCCCCCTTAAAAGGGGTACGCCCCGTACCCTATACACATAAGCACTAAGAAGTAAACAATGATGGGTACTTCGCCTTCATCTTGTCTTCCAGCTCCCAAGTGGCCTCCTCAACGTCCTGGTTAGACCAAAGAACTTTCACCAGTCTCACAGACTTATGGCGAGTGTCTCGAGTCTTAGTATCCAGAATCCGTACCGGAGTCTCCACTGATCGCATGGTTGGCTCTAAGGTTAGCCTTTCAGGCTGAAGCACATGAGACGGATGAGACATATACTTCTTCAACTGGGACACATGAAATACATCATGTACCTTGCCCAGCTCGGCGGGTAAATCAAGTCTGTAAGCTACCGGGCCGATCCGCTCCGTCACAACATAAGGCCCCACATATTTTGGGCTCAACTTGCCTTTCTGGCCAAAACGAAATACTCCCTTCATGGGGGATACTCTCAAAAATACCTGATCGCCCACGGCGAACTCCAGGTCACGTCTGCGCACATCTGCGTACGACTTTTGTCTATCCTGAGCTGCCTTCATGTTAGCCCGGATCTGGCAAACTTCTGCCTGATGGCGTGCTCATGGTCTACCGTCTCACTCGACTCATCCCAGCATAATGGCGTGCGGCATGGTCTACCGTACAAGGCCTGGAAGGGAGACATCTTGATCGATGCATGATAACTGTTGTTGTAACTAAACTCGATCAGATGTAACTTATCAATCCAGCTGGTCTGAAAGTCAAGTGCACATGCACGTAGCATATCCTCAATTGTCTGGATGGTGCGCTCACTCTGACCATCTGTCTGTGGGTGAAACGCTGTACTCAATTTCAATTTGGTACCCAGTGCTTCTCGCGTAGACTTCCAATACCTCGATAAGAATCTGGTATCTCTGTCAGATACAATTGTTTTCGTACCCCATGATGTCTTACAATTTCTCTATCAAAGAGTTCTGCCAGTTTTGCCACTTTCCAGGTGTCCTTCATCGGAATGAATCGGGCCACCTTGGTCAGGTCGGTCAACAACAACCCATATCATATTCAGACCCTCCCCTTGTAGGCGGAAGCCCTACTACGAAGTCCATGGAAATATCATGGAACTTCCACTCAGGCACTGGCATTGGCTGTACCATACCACCAGGCCGTCGGTGCTCAAACTTGACCTTCTGGCAAGTGAGACACCTCAACACATAATCACTTACATCTTTTTTCATTCCCAGTCCACCAAAATATCTTTTCATACCCGTATACATCTTTGAAGCTCCGGGGTGAATCGAAGTAGTAGAACAATGGGATTCACTCAATATGCGCTCCTTCAACTCAACTCGCGCTACTCCTAGGTATACACAATCGGCCATTAAGCCTAATCAGGTCGTCATCGTGGAGTCTGAAGTCGTACTTCTGACCCTCGAATGTGCCATCAATAAGCTTTTCCCTGATCTCCATCATATACTGATCCGTCATTTGAGCACTCCGCACCTCTTCAACCAAGCCAGTATGAGAGACTAGCGAATGGAGAGAGTGTGCTCGGCGACTCAATGCGTCAGCTACCACATTTGCCTTACCCTCTTTATATTGCAGATTAATGTCGTAGTCATTCAGAAATTCAACCCACCTTCTTTGCCTCATGTTCAACTCCTTCTGAGTGAACAAGTACTTTAAGCTTTTGTGGTCAGAATAGATCGTCACACTTACCCCATACAAATAATGTCGCCATATCTTCAATGCGAAGACAATGGCACCCAACTCTAGATCGTGGGTAGGGTAGTTCTCCTCATGCTTTTTCAGCTGTCGGGAGGCGTAAGCTACGACCTTCCCGTGTTGCATCAATACACAACCCATACCTCTACCTGATGCATCGCAATAGACCTCAAAACCATCTGGACCGTCTGGTATAGTCAGGACTGGTGCAGATGTCAGAGCATGATCTGAGACCTCAGTGAACTGTCCACAGTCGACTGTCCACTCGGTGCATCCTTCTTCATTAAGGAAGTCATCGGCTTCGAGACACTGGAGAAGTCCTTTACAAACCTCCTATAATAACCTGCCAGACCGAAGAAGCTCCTGATATCGGTAACTGTCTTCGGCCTTGGCCAGGTGCGCACAGCATCAATCTTTGCCGGATCAACAGCGATCCGGCCTCAGAAATCACATGTCCAAGAAAGGATACTTGGTTCAACACAAAATTCACATTTCGAAAACTTAGCATACAACTGATTCCTCCTCAATGTTTGTAACACATTTCTCAGGTGGCTTTCGTGCTCACCTCTCGATTTCGAGTACACAAGAATATCATCGATGAAGACTACCACAGACTTGTCCAACTGATCTTGGAACAAGCGGTTCATTAAGTCCATGAACTTAGCTGGTGCATTTGATAAGCCAAACGGCATAACTGTGAACTCATAATGCCCATACCTAGTTCTGAATGCTGTCTTTTCGATATCACTGTCACGTATGGCAATCTGGTGGTATCCGGATCGTAGGTCTATCTTGGAGAATACTGATGCTCCCCTCAACTGATCAAATAGATCGTCGATGCATGGTAAAGGGTAACGGTTCTTCACCGTAATTGCATTCAGTTCTCGATAGTCAATACACAGGCGGAGACTACCGTCCTTCTTCTTCACGAAGAGGACCGGCGCTCCCCATGGTGAAACGCTAGGGCGGATGAACCCCTTGTTGAGTAGGTCTCTCAGCTGCTCCTTGAGCTCTGTCATCTCTGCTGGAGCCATACGATAGGGCGCCTTTGCAATTGGTCCGGTACCCGGAACCAATCAATCTCAAACTCCACTTCCCGTGCTGGCGGCATGCCCGGCAGTTCCTTAGGAAATACATCAGGAAACTCCGACACTACCGGCACATCTGGGCTAAACTCTGGATCTCTCTCTATGTCCTGGACATAGCAGAGGTATACATCACTCCCTCGTCGTAGTTCACGACACATAGCCATGGCGGTGATGATCTGAGTCGAAGGCTCCCTGGGCCTCTGGCGGTAAGATATAGTAACCCCAGATGGACTCCGAAGAAGCAGTCCATGCTCGGCACATAGGATTCTGCCCTTGTACCGCTCCAACCAGTTCATCCCGACAATCACATCAAAGCCAAGTCCGTCGAACTCTATCAAGTCGATCGGAAACTCTTCACCTCTTGATTCTTACAACAGCATCTCGGTGGTAGCGGGTACACCTGATCCGCTCTTTCACGGGAGAGTGACAAGGAAGTCTGGCATCTCATCACCGTCTAACCCCAGCCTCTTCGCAAAGGATAGCAAAATAAATGTATGCGAGGCTCCGGAGTCGAACAAGATCGAAGCATCCACGCCATTGACTGGAAAGGTACTGGTGAGGATTGTGCCGCTCTTGCCGGCTTCTGCCTCATTGCAGACACTCAGTGTACCTCCCGTTCCGAGTGCACAGCCTAATTCATTGGCAAACTAATAAGTATTGGGTAACAACACGGTTGATATACTTCAATAACTCCGCTTTATTCATTAACACATTCTCCTTACAACATTGTTGGTGTACACTGTTGACATAACTTAACACATATATAATATCCCTAACATACACTGGCTTAACACATTACATAATTATACAAGGCTTTAAAACTGTCTGAAGGTCAAATTCAAACGTCCGGGTTTCATGTGTGTAGCATTGATCACTGCTGACGGTGCGGTATTCAGTTTGATCTTTCTGATGCCATGATATAGCATCCTTGACTGCCCACCCATGATTAACACATCTCCTAACTTTAGTATTAACTTCCTTGCGAGATCAGCACGCTTCTGCTCGCCATACACAAACACTGCGGTATCACCAATGGACCAAGACACCACGGGTACTCCCTTACTTAGTGACTCGGGTGACTCGTCCTTATCTTGGTGTAAACCTAATCGTCCACCTTTCTGGTAGAAGTTCACAATACACAAATCTGCTTTCACATTTGGAATTGAATCCGTTTCAACTTGTTGAGCAATTCCCACAGCGTGATTAACGACCGCATGGAACTCCTCGGTATACTTGGTACTGTTGCTCCATCTTCAGCTCGCACTTCTTGATATGTCTTGGTGTAAGGGTTCCAGTCCATACCCATGCACATCATCTTCAACTGCATTCTTGATCCGTTCGGGTATTCGATGTGTGTAGAAACCTCCAGGTTTTGCTCCTAGTTCATCGCATCGCCTGATGATATGGATTTGTGCTTCCGGTGTCAGGTATCCATTTAAGAGTATAATACCTGGCTGGATAACCTGACATTGCTCCATTGGAAAGTCGGTGATGTTGATGGTGGTTTCTTCAGGGTTTGGTGTGGGTGGGATTGGATAACATATATTGAAGGTTCCTTTAAGTTTAGTGAAATACCCCGTAATTAAAAATAGTGATTAATTAGGCTAATAAGTAATTTAGAAGCTTAATTAAGTGTAAATAATTATTCGGGAACAAGTCCCGAAGAAAACGGACCTTTAAAATGGATTAAAACCACTACCGAACCTTAAAGCACGTTTTTCGAGGTAACCGGGAAAACGTGTCTTTAAGCGGGTCAAATAGACTCGTAACAATTTTAGTCAACTAAATATTCATTAATAAATATTAGTGAAGCTTTAGGACCAATAAAATCAATAAAATGAGAGATTAGTAAAACTGTCAAAAACGGTAAGTTGAGGGGTAGAAGTATAATTAGCACAAACTTATGTGTCCAAGAATGTAAAAGAATTTTAAAACCAACCCCCTTGGTCTCTGTGTGTGTCCGATTTTCTTCACTCACACACACTCACCTCTTCTCTTTTACTCACTAACAACAAAAACAATTAAAAACACAAAAGTAACCCCCTCCCTCCCATTCTCTCTCCTGCACTCATTTTACTCCCTCTCTCACGTAAAGCTCACCACCCTCCTCCTCTCTATTTTCTCCTCTCCAGCGATTTCCATGATGGCTGCATAAGAGAACACCCACAAAATCCTACTTCTCTCCTTTGTAACTCCCTCCACACTCTCCCAAAATTATAAAAATTACACACATTGTAATCCTCTCCTCAAGAGCAACATTTTCATCTTTCCAAAATCCAAAAACAAGCATTTCGATTTTGAGGGTATATCCCATTGAAGTTTCAACACCACCATTGGAGCCACCTTGGTCTCCTTGTTCTTTTGAGGTAAAAATCTCTTTCAAACTCCTTCGTTTTTCTTGTCTCATGGGCAAAACGAATTTAAGCTAAAACCCTTGTTGGTTCTCTTGTGTATCTAGCCGATTTTGGCATTTTGGTGGAGTTGGAATTTTGTTGTTGAGCCACTCCAAACAGCACTTGCTCTAGTGGAAGGTAATATAAATTCCTAAACCCTAAAATGTACATTTAAGCTTTAAGGAATGGTTAGGGTTAGTATGTTGTATTGAGATATGTATGTGAATGGTTGTAGTGTTAGTGGATTGAAGTACCAAACCGAGAGAGAGAAGGAAGGGGAAAGAAAGAAGAAGAAAGAAACCTAGAAGGGAAAACAAGGTGAGAACTCTCATTGTGTAGTCTTGAGTATATATGTATGTAACAGATTTTTATAAGTTTGAATTTGGTAATGAAAATGGCAATGTGGTAGTAGTGTAATGTGTAAAGAGAAAACAAGGTTTAAACCTTAAAGAACATTTTAAAACTTGTTAAACAGATTGGGAAATGAGAAGTAATGTGCAGGAAATTTTGTAGTGTATTTGGTATTAGTAGTTTGTGTTGGGAGCTTGTATGTTTTGGTTATTGTAACAGGTGAGATAAGTATTATAGATGTGAGTAAAACAATGTGGTGAGAGTATAAAATTATAGGGGAGACTATGGCAAAATTTACTTAGAATTAGAACACTTAGTGAATTTTAAGTAGGTGAATGATATAAGTGTAACAGATTTTGATATAGATGGATAGAGGGAAGATGGGGAGAGATAGTTAATGAAGTTGTAATGTATTAGTGGTGCTGGAAATGACATTAGAAGAGGGAGATGTAGAGGAGAGGTGTAAGTGTTAAAATCTGTAGCATAATGTAACTAGAGGAATAACTAGTGCAAGTGTTGAGTGAAACTTGGAGAGTTATGTGAGTGAATGAGTATAGAATTGTGTAAGGAATTAATTAATGAACTAAGATGTATTAGGAGGTTTAAATGGTGTTAAAACATGTAGGATTAAGTGTAGGAACAATGGGGAAGTATTGGGTTAAAGAGAGGACTGAAAACAGAATTTAAAATGCAAATACTGGGCCGGACCAAACTTGCGACCGGACTTGCAAGTTCGGTCGAGCCCAGGCTTACAAAGACGGGAGAGCTACTGGAATTGACCGAACTTGCGACCGGAATTGCAAGTTTGGTCGGACCAGAGATTTTCCCCGTCTGTAACCTACTGGAATCGACCGAAACTTGCGACCGGACTTGCAAGTTCGGTCGGCCAGAAAAATTTCCATTTTGTAACCTACTGGAATCGGCCGGACTTGCGACCGGACATGCAAGTTCGGTCGGCCCAGAAAATTTCCCGAGGATAGCTACTGGAATCGACCGAACTTGCGACCGAACTGCAAGTTCGGTCGGCCAGAAGAATTTCCGCAACCTGAGCTACTGGAAGCGACCGAACTTGCGACCGGACTTGCAAGTTCGGTCGGGCCAGGAATTTTCGGTACTGGTAGCTACTGGAATGGACCGGACTTGCAAGGTCGGTCGCAAGTCCGGTCCTGACAAAAAAAAAAAAAAAAAAAAATTTTTTAATTTAAATAATAATTGTATATATATATGTATATGTATACCCATACATATATGTATATGTATATGTGTGTAAGCATACAAACCTTAAGTAAGAAGATGGAAACTTAAGTAAAGGGAAAATAAGTAAGTAAAGTATAAGTGTAAGAAATGTAAGGACATAGTAAGTAGGAGTTAGTTAATGATAGGTAAATTAATCATTTAATTGTATGTATATAATAGGACTTGGGTTGTGACATCGAAGGACGTTTGGAATTACGTACGACGGTGAACGGTATGAATTCCTCATGCCCCGAATGCTATCATGGCTACTCTGATTTGTGTTTGTGTGCTAATTGATCACCAATAAAGATAAATGCACGAATTGGAGTTAATATGCTTACTTGTGAATATGTAGTGATGTATGATGTGTATTTTCTTAAATCTTAGTTTGTATAATTCATGAAACGTATGGATAATATGAATGTATGTATGTATGTTGTATTGTACCGTGACCGTTATTCATTGTGTTTGGACTTCTAACTTGTTCCTAACAATCTAACCATCCTAACTTAAAATGGTAATTAAATTGGAATGAGTAGAAGTCCGATATAGTTTCGGCCACGCGTGAGGATGCGGAGTCACGAGAGTTGGCTCCAATTCCTGACTCTTAAACTGGTCCGCGGCCCAAATCCCTTAAGTGGGTAGCATCCCGGATTAGTGAGTCAAGTAAATCCCGGATGTGGGACGGAGTAGTCCCCAAGGCCGGAGGTCCCGACGACTTGACTTGAGTATAAGTAAGTAAGTAAGAATGAGTAAGTAAAGTAAAAAGGAAGTAAGTAATTGTAAGTAAGAAGAAGTAAGTAATGAGTAAAAGAGTAATATGCATTCCGATTAACCCGGATGCACAATTTGGCTAACCCTGCGAAGGTAAGTATTGTGAACTCTATTGTATTGTTGCCTTGAAGTGAATGATGTATTGTAATGTATGTATGATTGTGTGTAAAGCATGTATGTATGAGTAATGAACAAGCTGTTTAGCGGTCGCCAATTAGTCGGCGTACCCTTGCTAGCAATCGGTATATGCGGAGTTTATGCGCAGCAATTTGCTGAGCCCCTTGGGGCACCATTTTTAATATAAACGCAGGTGCAAGAGAAGGGTGAAGCGGATGAAGACTTAGTTTAATTTCTTGTCTTCTTTTTGTATGTAAACAATGAATTTGAGATCGGTGTACTGAGTAGTACATGGCTTAGATTTTTGAATAGCCGTGGTTACCATGGGGTACACTTTTTTGGGATATTGTGAAGGGTTGATTGGTAGAGATGAGTAGTTGGTAGATACTCATTCTTTTGGAAACTTGAAGGTTGTAATGAATGCACTTCGAATACTCGGTAATCCTTTGGTAGTGAAAGTATTTGTAATTGGTAAGTTTGCTTTAGTAGCTCGGTATCTATTGGCCATCAGACCGTCACTGTAAGTATTGGTAGCCTTGTGCTCATCCCCTTTTTTGGAGCTGCTTGGTTAACAGTAGCGCCAGCCATTTTGCCCTTTGGTTGGTGCCCTTAAGACTTGTGTTGGATTGCTTTCACCCCATACTTGATTTCGCTTTGACCTAGTCCCTTTCATTTCTACGTCCTCTGAACTCCCCGAGGACGACGGTGTCCGAGGGATGGGCATCGTTGAAGGGCACGATTCGTTGGTCCTGGCCGAGCTGAGTTGCGCCAGCTTGTGACTCGAGCGAGGGCCGAGTTAACGGGTGTTGTGGAGGACCCCTGTCCGGGACTAGTAAGGACCGGTATGCCTTCGGGTAATGCACACTGCCAGGGTGTGCTTGGTGTGACTCCAATTGCACGAGCACATTGTGCCTAGTGCTGCCCTTAGTTGCAAGTGCCAGTGTGTCACCACGGGCACGAAGCACGTAGAGGATGTGTTGGCCGAGCTAGTTATGCGTCAGCTTGTGCTTCGAGTGAGGGCCGTGTTTGCGGATGTTGTGGAGGGCATCTGTCCGGGCCTAATGAGGACCCGGAGTGTTGCCTTGAGCATGCACGCTACCAGGGTGGCTTGAGCGACTCCAATAGTCTGAGCATTTTTTGCTCAGTGCTGACCCTTAGGTCAGTTAGCGGGTGCTTGTGGAAGCACCTGCCCGAGCCTGGAGGGGACTGGGCAAAAGCTTTGAGCTTGCATGTTCCCAGATGGCTTGGTATTGACTCCAGAGGTAGTGAGCACTTTGTGATCAATGCCGCCCTTAGGTTGCGAGTTCTAGTTGACCACTGGCACGCGGCAACTAAGTGTCGTCTTGATTGTATGACTCCTACCACGAAAGGTGCAAGGGCATTTGCACATCAGAGCCGTCTTACGGTTCGGCAAGTGTTGAGTCCCTGTAACAGGGCGGAGACAGGGTGCGACGTTGGTCCGCGTTAGCACACCCTTACTGATTCGTACTAGTTGGGGTCTTTGGCTGTTGTAGCTTTGAGGCCCAACGTGCCGAGGACGAGTGCGTCCTCTAAGGGACGCACATGTACTCGGGCTGCAGGGAGAGGGACGGAGTTTGACTCAGTCTAAGCTGCGGCCTGGCATTCGACCGAGGCAAGGGTGGGCCACGGGAATGTGAGTCAGTGAAGAACTTGTCGTTGGAGGTTTAAGAAGTCCATCTTGACTCTTGCTTGTTTGGCTAAGTGATGGCTGGTCCATCCACACTAAGTGTAAGAGCTGGTTGGGTCTTTGACCCCCAACGCCGGTGATGCCTAAATGGTCTCTTGACCTCATCCGTATAGCCCCTTGTGGTCCTCGCTTCCACGCAAATTTCCGGATTAAGTTGGCATTACAATTAGGGTATCAAGCCCACTCTATAGTTTTCTTGATACTTCTGAGAGTGGCTCGTTGATGTCTTTCGCTTGTCGCCTGACCAAGGCGGGCTGTTGTTGTTGATTCCATTCAGATGGATATTTGGGATGAAGCTTTGATTGATCCTATTTGTTTGGGCTGTTGTGACTTGATTTCGTGGGTCGGTTTTGACCTCTAGCTAAGCTCGTCGAATACCCTTGCCCAATGTTATCATTGGGGGAGGATTCGGACGAGGCTAAGTTTATGAGTTAGCCTGACTTGTGATAGACTTAGTTAGAAAAGACCCTTCGAAGGAAGGTTTACTAATCCGTGGTCACAGACTGCAAACGGTTCTTGAATGCCTTTAGCAAAGAGACCCTACTTTCTTAGGTTGACTCATTTGTCTAAGTCGGAAAAGATCCCTTCTTCTAAAGGTTGGCTCATCCTGTTCAGTCCTTGATGGGATCGGATAAACTTGCTCGTACGTTGAAGTGTCATGCAACTCTATGAGAGTTTTTTGCCCGATGACAAGGTCAGGTGTTCGGTGTTAGATTTCAAGTTTGGTTCGACAAGCGTTGGATGGTTGAGACCTGTCGCCGTTTCTCGGAAGAGAAGTTGTCCGTATGACCCTGCGAGTAGGGATGGTAGTCTCTTGCAACATGCCGATCTGGGTGTACTTTCACACCTAGGTTCAACCCTTATGGGCTTCCTTGAGTTCGCCTTTCCTTGCTTTCACTTGAAGCTGCAATGAAAGAAGTTTGATCTTATGTTGCTGTAAATGAGCTTGCTGGAGCCGACCTGGATAGGTTGTGGCGGCCAAACCCAGTCTCGCAGAATGGCTTGTGCCGTTCAGACTGAAGGCCTGAGCTGAGCCGTGTCCTCCTTAGAGTCAACGAGTCAGATCTTTGGGCTTGGTCCATCTAGCGTGTCAGTTCGGATGACTATTTGTCAGCTGCTGGGTTGTCGGCCCAAGCTGCCGTAGGATCATCGCTCCATGTTGGGACGTTAGCACGATCCGATGTTCACTACCTTTCGTCTCTTGATTCTGTGACGAGTGTTTTGACGACTAGCGGTCTTAAAGGACATTGTTGGAACGTTGCAGAGTCGCTTGATGACCTTTATACCTGCTGGGTCATCTTAGCACTTCGGTTTCATTTAATGGATATGTAATCGTGTTGAGGCCCTAGATGGTCAACAGAGGTTTGACTTAATGGTTGCCAACCAAGGATTGACCCGAGCAAAGTGTTTGACATAGGTTTCTTGCCCCTGCCATTGCTGGAAAGTCAAAACAGAGGTGTTTTCGACGTCCCTCGGCGATCCTCGGACTCAGGTGTAATCCTGGTGTTTGGTAGGTTCAACCATCTTTGGGTGGTTATGGATGACTTTGTGTTGACCTGTGGCTGTGCGCGTCAAACAACTTGGCTTTATGGCGGTCCCTGGACCCGCCACGGAGAGTGGTAATTCGTGTTGACTCAGCTAAAAGGTTCACGCGGATGCCGCACAAATGTCGGATGCGCACAATGTCATGTTAGACCGATGGGTTTAGCCTAAGATGTAAGGTACACTGAATTCTGGTATAAGCTTCAAGAGACCGAGTCTGAGGGTGAACGTACCTTTAGAAGAGAGAATCGGTCCCCTTGATTGATCATAGCAATTTGGGGTTGTTGGGTTCCTTGAGGGTGGCTTGTCCAACTAGGTATTCTTGTGGGCGAGTTAAAGGCTGATAAGCCAAAGACTTGTTTGTTTCCATACCTCGATCGGTGTTGTCACTTCACCAAGCGAGCTGCTGTGTAGGCAAGCTGCCGGAGTGTGTTGGTGGATTGACGTTCTAGACGTCGTGTTTGTTATGGGCTGTTAGGCCGATACAAGGTCATGTCGCCAACAAAACCTTGCGGATGATCCGCAGACAAGTTGTTGTGGCAATGACCTAAGTCCCCTAAGCTCCAGGGTTAGTTGGAAAAGGGAACCTAGTAAAGGAGGTGATACCAAGAATGATGTTCTTTCGGAACGGAGCCAATGTTGGCCTTAGATACGTGATGGGGATTCAATTGGTCCTTCTATCAGGAAATGAGCATATAAGCTCATGAGGAAGTGGCCTTTTGCAAACTCCTTTGTGGTAAGGTGCACACGTGGTTCTAAGTAAAATTGGACGTCAGCTTGGTTTCCTCCTATTGAGGAGAGACCTTCCAAACCCTACGGTGAATTGGTTGTGATACGAGATCTGAGGTGCGAAGGGTAAATCCACAGGTCCCGAAACTCTTGGACTCCTTGTAAATTGGAAGATTCGTTCCAATTAAGGGTGAGCAACCTGTGCTCCTAATGAAGAGGCACATTACGGGTGCTCCATAACAACCTCGCCCTTTCTCCTTTGAGTTGAAAGCGGATGCTGTGTCAAAACTTGATTCAAGGGTGTCATAAGTCCACGACTAGGCTTCGTAGACTTTGATCGCTTGAGCTTAAGATGGCCTTGCCGGGATCTAGTGTTGGGGATGTTTGTTGCCGTATTAAGTTGAAAGGGGGCTGATTGGCCCATCTTTCTTGCCGGTCTACTGTTACTATGAGATCCGATTCGCTTTGGTCTCGGTTTAATGAAAGCTTTGCTGACCACAGAGACCTTGAGCAGAATTGGTGATGTGATCCAAAGCCCAAACTACCTTTGGCTCAAAGTGGGACTTGAGACCCGGTGTAGCTTCGTGCTACCAAGTGTTGGGTGCACTTGCAAGTTGCCTTGCGGTGCCGTGATAGTTACTATTTGCGAAGTTTAACAAGAAGTGGTGCGGTCCCCTTGGGGCCCCATGCCTGTGGGAGTCCCAGAGTTCTTGTGGAAGTGTGGCTTCGGCCTGGGGCTCCACTAAGGTGGAACCTAGGGAATTTTGTTATAGTACTTGGATATAGTTGGAGACGCACTTGCGTCCCAGACCGGTGGGGAAGTTCCTTCTTATGGTTTCGACGTTGCCCCTGCGTCTCGTAGTTAGGTGCTTAGCACTAAAACTACTTGGTTCCTGTGAGGTGGTTGTTTCCTGGGCGTAGCTTAAGAGGAAACCCATCTGGCGTGCAGACGTTGACCTGCCAAGGTCTTTCGTCACTCGTGCAAATTCTGCACAGGAGTATCACAGCCAGCTAAGGCTCAGCTTATCAGGGCTGATGTCGCCGATGACGACAGTGCGTAAGTGTCGATGCAATGAAGGACTAAGGACATTGACATTGAAGAGACATGGGAGGTGGGCCCTATTACTGTCATGCACCATCATCGAATGTTGACGCCACTAATTGAGGACTCAGGATGTCGCAGCAACGTGTTCGCTGTTCACTTGGTGTCGTTGTGACGTGAATGGAAGGACTCAGGACGTCACAACAAATTGAGCATTAGGGCACAAGTGGCGATGTGTCGCGAAGAAAATGACACAAAAGCATCGACGATGAGGTGCTCCTTAGATCGGTGACCCATTCAAGTAGAACGTGGTAAGAAGTCAAAAATGTTTGAACTTCGGGAAACACACGGTTAACGGTTCAAGGCAGTTGCCTGTGTGTGTGGGTCAAAGACATTGTCTATGGGTTGTAACTTTCAAAGTAGGAAACTGTTGGAGCATGATAAAATTTCTTAGTTGAGCTAAGACTCATCGTTATAATATCTTGCCGGGGACGGCAAGAGCTTCGGTGGGGGAGGTTTGTCATGCCCCTTTTTGAGAGCTGCTTGTTTACAAGTAGCTCCATGCCAGTTTGCCCTTTGGTTGGTGCCCTTAAGACTTGTGTTGGATTGCTTGTCAACCCCATACTTGATTGTCGCTTTGACCTAGTCCCTTTCAGTTCCACGGTCCTTGAGACTCCCCGAGGACGAAGGTCCGAGGGATGGCATCAGTTGAAGGGCACGATGCGTTGGTCCTGGCCGAGCTGATTGCGCCAGCTTGTGACTCGAGCGAGGGCCGAGTTAACGGGTGTTGTGGAGGACCCCCGTCCGGGACTAGTAAGGACCGGGTATGCCTTCGGGTATGCACACTGCCAGGGTGGCTTGGTAGTGACTCCAATTGCACGAGCACATTGCCTTAGTGCTGCCCTAGGTTGCAAGTGCCAGTGTCACCACGGGCACGAAGCAACTAGAGGATGTTGTGGGCCGAGCTGAGTTACGTCAGCTTGTGACTCGAGTGAGGGCCGTGTTTGCGGATGTTGTGGAGGGCATCTGTCCGGGCCTAATGAGGACCGGATGTGCCTTGAGCATGCACGCTGCCAGGGTGGCTTGGTAGCGACTCCAATAGTCTGAGCATGTTGTGCTCAGTGCTGACCCTTAGGTCAGTTAGCGGGTGCTGTGAAGGCACCTGCCCGAGCCTGAAGGGACTGGCAAGCCTGTAGCTTGCTGTTCCCAGGATGGCTTGGTATCGACTCCAGGAGGTAGTGAGCACTTTGTGATCAATGCCGCCCTTAGGTTGCGAGTGCTAGTGTGACCACTGGCACGAGGCAACTAAGTGGTCGTCTTGATTGTATGACTCCTACCACGAAAGGTGCAATGGGCATTGCACATCAGAGCCGTCTTACGGTTCGGCAATGTTGAGTCCTGGAACAGGGCGGAGACAGGGTGCGACGTGGTCCGCGTTAGCACACCTTACTGATTCGTACTAGTTGGGGTCTTTGGCTGTTGGACTGTGGAGGCCCAACGGTGCCGAGGACGAGTGCGCCGCTAAGGACGCACATGTACTCGGGCTGCAGGGAGAGGGACGGAGTTGACTCAGTCTAAGCTGCGGCCTGGCATTCGACCGAGGCAAGTGGGCCACGGGAATGTGAGTCAGTGAAGGACTTGTCGTTGGGAGGTTTAAGTCCATCTTGACTCTTGCTTGTGGCTAAGTGGATGCTGGTCCATCCACACTGAGTAGTAGGCTGGTTGGGTCTTTGACCCAACGCCGGTGATGCCTAATTGGTCTCTTGACCTCAGCCGTAAGAGCCCCTTGGGGTCTCGCTTCCGCGCACAAAATTTCCGGATTAAGGTTTGGGCATTACACCTTGCTAAGCTGTATGGCGTTTTAGCGGCATTGTTTTCCTACCGCCGTAGTAAGTAGTAATATTCCGCTGCGAACTCGTAGGATTAACAGGACGATTAGACGGTAGCCTTGGGATTAACGGTTGGGGTGTTACAAAAGTGGTATCAGAGCGTAGTTACGCTCTGATGTCCTAAAGTACCGAGCATAGGAGATTACCGAGTTAGGATTTCAACAACCGTCTTAAGACGGATATCTAGAACCTAACTAGGAACTACCGTTGTTAACAACGGATACCCTTAACGTTCATATGAACGATACCATGTTTTAATTCCAAGACCTTTGAGTCATTCTTGCGCGGAGCCTAATGTAACTGTTAAACATTCAGATGTCAGGAAGAGGCCGAGGCCGAACTAGAGGCGAAGCCTCAGATGGAACCGGCGCGCAGACGATAGCCGAGATCGTCGCGCCGCCACGGTAGCACAGATGCTACCCCCAGTAATCCAAGCTGTACACAAACACAGCAGAACCAAACTCAAACGGGACCAATCCCTCCCCCTCCACCCAGAGAAGCTAACTGGGTAAAAGCTGTAGCGGAACTCCGCCCTCCTTGCTTTAGGGGCGAGAGTGATCCGGCTAAGCTAGAAGCGTACATCTCCGAATGGAGACCGCTTTTGAGACACCTCGAAGCTCTGCTGGAGTTCGAGTCAGAGTAGCTGCTTACTACTTGAAGGATGCTGCAATGGATTGGTGGAAGCTGGTCAAGCAAGAGCACGTCAGCGACCCCACATTCGATTGGGATTCCTTCGCATCTCTCCTCCGTTCAAAGTACTACCCAGAGCATGTCAAAACAAAGAAGAGACTTGAACTTGACGCTCTGAAGATGACAGACAAGATGTCTGTGGATGAGTACTACCGCACCTTCACCTCCATTCTTCGTCTCCTCCCCGATCTTGGATACACCGGCCAGGTGTTGGTCGATCGCTTCTATGGCGGTCTGAGCCATCGCCTTCGGTACGGTATGGGCTATACCAGGTTTACCTCCCTTCAGGTAAATATCGGTTGACCCTTAAAGTATCAATTCAATTCAATTCCTTGAATTCCTTGAATCTTTTCCTTATTCTTTCTTAAACATCATCCCGGCTAATACCTGAAACTTCAGGAGTGTTATCACGCGGCCTCCCGCGTTGAGATCACTTGCCAACTGAGGGATGAAGAAACCGCGCTGAAGCGCAAGGCCAATAACAAAAATACCAGCACTGAGGAGCAGAACCAGGGTAAAAGCTGGAAGAAGAAGAAGGGAACTTCTTTTCTCAGAAGAAGTCCCCAAGTGAGAGCAGTGCCCCTGCTGAGCAGGGCAAACCAGCTGAGATCCTTCAGCTTGGTTATTCTGCACCGGTGGCAGCTAAGCCGCTGAGATCACACCCTCCTAAGGGTAAATTCTACTTCCAATTGTATTCGTATAAGTATCATTTCTAGTATACCCACGCACACATGTGCTAACCCTCTAACCTCAGGTTCTAGCTCCGGAGCCGCCAAAACCTTCACAGATGGCCGCACCTATGTGTGCAGAAAGTGCAACCAGGACCACCCTGGTAAGATTGCTTTGGGAGAGACATAAAATGCTACAACTGTCAGAAGCTGGGGCACACAGCTAATCGATGCCCGGAGAATGGGAAGCCCAAAGGAAACTTCCAGAGCTATAAGCAGCGAGAGGGCAAGGAGGTGGCATCCGGCGATGCACCGGCCCAGCAGGCACCTCAGGGACAGGGATCCCGGGCCCTCAGAGAGGCGCACCTCAGAGGCAGCCTGTTCTGCATGTGATTGACCGGATGGGCCCGGTTCGAAATCCGGCCAAGGTAATCACCTAAACCTTTAATCCTTGAAATAGCATGCCTAGTAGCAGAGTAATTGTATGATTGAATGCATGAGTAAATGAATGAATTGAATGTGTACTGAGCATGAATGAAGTAGTTGAAACTAGTACTCACCGTAGATGAAATTTGTAACCATAGGAAACTTTAGTATCTGTTACCCAATACCGGTAACCTTGAACCAAAGAGATCGACATCACCAACACGACTACACCAACAAACAGTGTCAGGTCATCCGCCAGGTATGATCTTATTAAGGGGATACCTGACACCCGAAGCGCAAATCTCAATTATTCGACGATGCAACGAGCTAGGAACGGGTCAAGGTGGATTTTACACACCCGAATTCCCCGGTGGAGCGAAGATGAAGCTGAAAATGATGTGCTTGGGAAAGGACTGGAATCCTTATACCAAGACATACCAGGAGACACGAACACAAGACGGAGCGACGCCACCGACAATACCACCAGAGTTTCAGACCCTCATCACTCAAGCAGTAGAACTTGCACAGCAATGTGAACCTGAACCAATCCCCGCACTTGAAGCGGACCTTTGTATCGTCAACTTCTATGAAAAGAAGGACGACTTGGGTTACACCAAGACAAGGACGAGACAGCGGAATCTCTTGAACAAGGAGTGCCCGTAGTGTCTTGGTCCATTGGTGATGACGCCGTATTCCTGTATAGCGAGCAGAAGCGTGTGGACCTCGCAGAGAAATTGGTATTGAGATCAGAGATGTTCTAATCATGGGTGGAAACTCACGGATGCTGTATCACGGGATCAACAAGATCAAGTGAATACGGCACCGCCGGCAATAATCAATGCCACACACATGAAACCAGGACGCCTGAACCTTACCTTTAGAAATATTAAATTCCTAGTATCATGTAATCTATTAGTAACGTGTATTAGAGACACGACATGTATGATGGTTGGTTTATCAATAAAGAGCAGTGTTGATTTAATTCCACTTGTGTCCACCATCAATACTTATCCAATTGTGAATCCAATAGGTTGTGGACTCGGTACCGAAGGTAACCTGAGCATCCTCACCGAAGCACAAGCCGGCAGAAGCGGCACCATTCTAACGGGGACCTTCCCAGTAAATGGCATTGATGCCAATGTGTTATTCGACTCCGGCGCCTCTCACACCTTCGTATCACCATCTTTCGTGAAGAGGTTGAAGCTAGATGCGGATGAGATACCGAATTTCATGGTTACTCTCCCATCGAAGGAGCGATTAAAGTGTACCAAATACTACCAATCAGCCACCATCGAAATTAAAAGGAGGCGTTTCCCATTTCCTTCATCGAATTCAATGGATTGGGATTCGACCTAATCATTGGAATGAATTGGTTGGAGCGGCACAAGGGTAGAATCCTCTGCGCCGAGCATCGACTGCTGCTCAAGAGTCCTTCTGGGGTTACCGTATCTTACCGCCAGAGACCGAGAGAGCCTTCGACCACCCTTATATCTGCTATGGCTATGTACCGGGAGCTCAGAAAGGGCCAAGAAGTGTACCTTTGTTATGTGCAAGACCTGGAGAGAGATCCAGAGTTCAGTGACGATGTACTATTGTATCCGAGTATCCTGATGTGTTCCCTAAGGAGCTACCCGGCATGCCACCACCGAGAGCAGTTGAATTCGAAATTGATCTATTGCCAGGTACCGGTCCCATTGCTAGGGCACCGTACCGCATGGCACCAGCAGAATGACCGAACTGAAAGAACAATTGAGAGATCTTCTAGACAAAGGGTTCTATACGCCGAGCGTATCACCCTGGGGAGCACCGGTCCTCTTCGTGAAGAAGAAGGACGGTAGCCTCCGACTTTGCATTGACTACCGCGAGCTGAATGCGGTCACAGTCAAAAACAATACCCATTGCCACGCATCGACGACCTATTTGACCAGTTGAAAGGAGCATCGGTCTTTTCCAAGATTGACCTCCGTTCTGGGTATCATCAGATTGCAATCAAAGAGCAAGACATTGAGAAAACGGCATTCCGTACCAGATATGGCCACTACGAATTCACAGTGATGCCATTCGGTTTGTCAAACGCACCGGCAAAATTCATGGACCTCATGAATCGTTTATTCAGTGAGCAATTGGACACTTCGGTTGTGGTCTTCATCGACGACATCCTTGTATATTCTAAGTCACCAGAGGAACATGAAATTCACTTGAGGAAAGTGCTAGAGACACTGCGCGAGAACCAGCTGTATGCGAAGTTCTCCAAATGCGAGTTCTGGCTTGATCAGGTATCATTCCTTGGACATGTCATCTCGAGCGCAGGTATCTCAGTTGACCCTTCTAAAATAGAAGCTGTACGATCATGGCCTAGACCTAAGACTGTTACCGACATTCGGAGCTTTCTTGGTCTAGCCGGTTACTACCAGAGATTCGTAAAAGACTTCTCGAAAGTCGCTAAGCCCATGACTACACTGATGAAAAAGGATGCACCGTTTGTATGGACAGACGAGTGCGAAGTATCATTCCAGAGCCTTAAAGACTCATTGACCTCAGCGCCCATCCTTACTCTTCCAGAGGGCACAGAGGGATTTGAGGTATACTGTGATGCATCAGGCAAAGGAATGGGATGCGTACTCATGCAGCATGGCAAGGTTGTTGCTTATGCCTCCCGCCAGCTGAAGAAACATGAGGAGAATTACCCAACTCACGACTTAGAGTTAGGAGCCATTGTCTTCGCCTTGAAGATATGGCGACACTATCTCTATGGGGTAAGCATCACCATCTACTCCGATCATAAGAGCTTACAGTATGTATTCACTCAGAAAGAACTCAACTTGAGACAGAGAAGATGGATGGAGTTTCTTTCAGACTACGACATCAATCTGCAGTATAAGGAAGGGAAGGCTAATGTGGTAGCCGACGCCCTGAGCCGTCGAGCACACTCGATCCATTCGCTACTCGCTTCTTCTAGCTTGGTTGACGAGGTGCGAGATGCTCAGTCGAGCGACCCTTACCTAACCGAAATCAGACAAAGATCGAGAGTGGTACATTTGAAAAGAAAAAGTATGATTTCAAGCTACATGAAGATGGTTTGATTCGGTTGAATGGCAGGCTATGCGTCCCCCGAAGCAATGCTGAGCTAAGGGATCGCATCCTGCGAGAGTCACATAGTTCTACATTATCAGTCCATCGGGAGCCTCCAAGATGTACAAAGACATGAAGAGGTACTTCTGGTGGTCTGGAATGAAGTCAGATGTGACAGAATTTGTGCTAAGATGCTTAACCTGTCAGAAGGTGAAATTTGAACATCGTAGACCGGGCGGAATGGTACAATCAATGCCAGTTCCAGAGTGGAAATTTCATGATATCTCCATGGATTTTGTTGTAGGACTCCCACCTGCTAGGGGAGGACTCAACATGATCTGGGTCGTAGTAGATCGCCTTACCAAGGTTGCCAGATTCATACCGATGAAGGACACCTGGAAGGTAGTGAAGCTAGCTGAGCTTTTTGATAAGGAGATTATCAGACATCACGGAGTCCCGAAAACCATAGTATCTGACCGCGACACCAGATTTCTTTCGAGATACTGGAGAGCTACATGGGAAGCGCTGGGTACAGAATTGAAGTTGAGTACTGCCTTCCATCCTCAGACCGACGGTCAGACAGAAAGGACCATCCAGACACTGGAGGACATGCTTCGGGCATGTGCCTTGGACTTTCAGGGGAGTTGGTTAGATAAGCTTCATCTTATCGAGTTCTCGTATAATAATAGTTATCACGCCTCGATTAGGATGTCGCCTTTCCAAGCTCTATACGGTAGACCTTGCCGTACACCCTTGTGTTGGGATGAGTCAAGCGAAGCGGTCATCATAGGACCGGAGTATCTTGAACAAGTGCAAGCGGAAGTACAACAGATTAGAGCCAATATGAAGGCAGCCCAAGATAGACAGAAATCCTATGCGGATGTGAGACGACGCGACCTTGAGTTCGCCGTGGGCGACCAAGTGTTCTTGCGCGTTTCACCTATGAAGGGTGTCTTCCGTTTTGGTCAGAAGGGCAAGCTAAGCCCAAAATTTGTAGGGCCGTACACTATCACCGAAAGAGTTGGTTCAGTAGCCTACAGGTTGGCATTACCTGAGGACTTGGGACGTGTCCATGATGTATTTCATGTGTCACAACTCAAGAAGTATATGGCTGATCCTTCTCATGTCTTAGAGCCCGAGAGACTTTCCATTGAGCCGAACATGAGATATGTGGAAACCCCAGTGAGAATCTTGGATAGGAAGACCAGAGACACTCGCCATAAGTCGATACGAATGGTGAAGGTCCTATGGTCTAACCATGATGTCGAAGAAGCGACATGGGAGTTGGAAGATGCCATGAAGGCTAAGTATCCACAGTTATTCGTAGACTAGTTAGTCTAGTATGTAAATACGGGTACGGGTCGTACCCCTTTTAAGGGGGGTAGAGCCCTTTTGCTTTTGCATTGCTTCGGGGTAAGCATCGCATTTTGTATGGCACATGTAGTAAATGAATTTAGTATGGATGTGTATGTACGTGTAGTGTGTAATGAACGATGTGTATGTGTAATGTATGATGTATGGATGTATGTGTATTGTGAATGGTAATGATGTATGTATTGTGTATTGTGGTATGGTATGAATGAGAATGATGCATTGTGTATGTGAATTGTGAATTGTGTACTGTACTTGAATTGTGCATGCTTACAATGTGAATGAAGTAAACACCTCATAGGTGTAGTAAGACACATTAGGACAATTGGTTTGCCTAATGAGTAGAATACTTGAACTATTAGCCTTGAGCAACTTTGAGGGCAAAGTTTCTTAAGGGGGGTAGATTGAAATACCCCGTAATTAAAAATAGTGATTAATTAGGCTAATAAGTAATTTAGAAGCTTAATTAAGTGTAAATAATTATTCGGGAACAAGTCCCGAAGAAAACGGACCTTAAAATGGATTAAAACCACTACCGAACCTTAAAGCACGTTTTTCGAGGTAACCGGGAAAACGTGTCTTTAAGCGGGTCAAATAGACTCGTAACAATTTTAGTCAACTAAATATTCATTAATAAATATTAGTGAAGCTTTAGGACCAATAAAATCAATAAAATGAGAGATTAGTAAAAACTGTCAAAAACGGTAAGTTGAGGGGTAGAAGTATAATTAGCACAAACTTATGTGTCCAAGAATGTAAAAAGAATTTTAAAACCCCTTGGTCTCTGTGTGTGTCCGATTTTCTTCACTCACACACACTCACCCTCTTCTCTTTTACTCACTAACAACAAAAACAATTAAAAACAAAAAGTAACCCCCTCCCTCTCATTCTCTCTCCTGCACTCATTTTACTCTCCTCTCTCACGTAAAGCTCACCCTCCTCCTCTCTATTTTCTCCTCTCCAGCGATTTCCATGGCTGCATAAGAGAACACCCACAAAATCCTACTTCTCTCCTTTGTAACTCCCTCCACACTCTCCCAAAAATTATAAAAATTACACCATTGTAATCCTCTCCTCAAGAGCAACATTTTCATCTTTTCCAAAATCCAAAAACAAGCATTTTCGATTTTGAGGGTATATCCCATTGAAGTTTCAACACCACCATTGGAGCCACCTTGGTCTCCTTGTTCTTTTGAGGTAAAAATCTCTTTCAAACTCCTTCGTTTTTCTTGTCTCATGGGCAAAACGAATTTAAGCTAAAACCCTTGTTGGTTCTCTTGTGTATCTAGCCGATTTTGGCATTTTGGTGGAGTTGGAATTTTGTTGTTGAGCCACTCCAAACAGCACTTGCTCTAGTGGAAGGTAATATAAATTCCTAAACCCTAAAATGTACATTTAAGCTTTAAGGAATGGTTAGGGTTAGTATGTTGTATTGAGATATGTATGTGAATGGTTGTAGTGTTAGTGGATTGAAGTACCAAAACCGAGAGAGAGAAGGAGGGGAAGAAAGAAGAAGAAAGACCTAGAAGGGAAAACAAGGTGAGAACTCTCATTGTGTAGTCTTGAGTATATATGTATGTAACAGATTTTTATAAGTTTGAATTTGGTAATGAAAATGGCAATGTGGTAGTAGTGTAATGTGTAAAGAGAAAACAAGGTTTTAAACCTTAAAGAACATTTAAAACTTGTTAAACAGATTGGGAATGAGAAGTAATGTGCAGGAAATTTTGTAGTGTATTTGGTATTAGTAGTTGTGTATGGGAGCTTGTATGTTTTGGTTATTGTAACAGGTGAGATAAGTATTATAGATGTGAGTAAAACAATGTGGTGAGAGTATAAAATTATAGGGGACTATGGCAAAATTTACTTAGAATTAGAACACTTAGTGAATTTAAGTAGGTGAATGATATAAGTGTAACAGATTTTGATATAGATGGATAGAGGGAAGATGGGGAGAGATAGTTAATGAAGTTGTGTAATGTATTAGTGGTGCTGGAAATGACATTAGAAGAGGAGATGTAGAGGAGAGGTGTAAGTGTTAAAATCTGTAGCATAATGTAACTAGAGAAATAACTAGTGCAAGTGTTGAGTGAAACTTGGAGAGTTATGTGAGTGAATGAGTATAGAATTGTGTAAGGAATTAATTAATGAACTAAGATGTATTAGGAGGTTTAAATGGTGTTAAAACATGTAGGATTAAGTGTAGGAACAATGGGGAAGTATTGGGTTAAAGAGAGGACTGAAAACAGAATTTAAAATGCAAATACTGGGCCGGACCGAACTTGCGACCGGACTTGCAAGTTCGGTCGAGCCCAGGCTTACAAAGACGGAGAGCTACTGGAATTGACCGAACTTGCGACCGGACTTGCAAGTTCGGTCGGACCAGAGATTTTCCCCGTCTGTAACCTACTGGAATCGACCGAACTTGCGACCGGACTTGCAAGTTCGGTCGGCCAGAAAAATTTCCATTTTGTAACCTACTGGAATCGGCCGGACTTGCGACCGGACATGCAAGTTCGGTCGGCCCAGAAAATTTCCCGAGGATAGCTACTGGAATCGACCGAACTTGCGACCGGACTTGCAAGTTCGGTCGGCCAGAAGAATTTCCGCAACCTGAGCTACTGGAAGCGACCGAACTTGCGACCGGACTTGCAAGTTCGGTCGGGCCAGGAATTTTCGGTACTGGTAGCTACTGGAATGGACCGGACTTGCAAGGTCGGTCGCAAGTCCGGTCCTGACAAAAAAAAAAAAAAAAATTATTTTAATTTAAATAATAATTGTATATATATATGTATATGTATACCCATACATATATGTATATGTATATGTGTGTAAGCATACAAACCTTAAGTAAGAAGATGGAAACTTAAGTAAAGGGAAAATAAGTAAGTAAAGTATAAGTGTAAGAAATGTAAGGACATAGTAAGTAGGAGTTAAGTTAATGATAGGTAAATTAATCATTTAATTGTATGTATATAATAGGACTTGGGTTGTGACATCGAAGGACGTTTGGAATTACGTACGACGGTGAACGGTATGAATTCCTCATGCCCCGAATGCTATCATGGCTACTCTGATTTGTGTGTTGTGTGCTAATTGATCACCAATAAAGATAAATGCACGAATCGGAGTTAATATGCTTACTTGTGAATATGTAGTGATGTATGATGTATATTTTCTTAAATCTTAGTTTGTATAATTCATGAAACGTATGGATAATATGAATGTATGTATGTATGTTGTATTGTACCGTGACCGTTATTCATTGTGTTTGGACTTCTAACTTGTTCCTAACAATCTAACCATCCTAACTTAAAATGGTAATTAAATTGGAATGAGTAGAAGTCCGATATAGTTTCGGCCACGCGTGAGGATGCGGAGTCACGAGAGGTTGGCTCCAATTCCTGACTCTTAAACTGGTCCGCGGCCCAATCCCTTAAGTGGGTAGCATCCCGGATTAGTGAGTCAAGTAAATCCCGGATGTGGGACGGAGTAGTCCCCAAGGCCGGAGGTCCCGACGACTTGACTTGAGTATAAGTAAGTAAGTAAGAATGAGTAAGTAAAGTAAAAAGGAAGTAAGTAATTGTAAGTAAGAAGAAGTAAGTAATGAGTAAAAGAGTAATATGCATTCCGATTAACCCGGATGCACAATTGGCTACCCTGCGAAGGTAAGTATTGTGAACTCTATTGTATTGTTGCCTTGAAGTGAATGATGTATTGTAATGTATGTATGATTGTGTAAAGCATGTATGTATGAGTAATGAACAAGCATGTTTAGCGGTCGCCAATTAGTCGGCGTACCCTTGCTAGCAATCGGTATATGCGGAGTTTATGCGCAGCAATTTGCTGAGCCCTTGGGGCACCATTTTTAATATAAACGCAGGTGCAAGAGAAGGGTGAAGCGGATGAAGACTTAGTTTAATTTCTTGTCTTCTTTTTGTATGTAAACAATGAATTTGAGATCGGTGTACTGAGTAGTACATGGCTTAGATTTTTGAATAGCGGTGTACCATGGGGTACACCTTTTGGGATATTGTGAAGGGATTGATTGGTAGAGATGAGTAGTTGGTAGATACTCATTCTTTTGGGAAACTTGGAAGGTTGTAATGAATGCACTTCGAATACTCGGTAATCCTTTGGTAGTGAAAGTATTTGTAATTGGTAAGTTTGCTTTAGTAGCTCGGTATCTATTGGCCATCAGACCGTCACTGTAAGTATTGGTAGCCTTGCTAGCTGTATGGGCGGTTAGCGGCATTGTTTCCCCCGCCGTAGTAAGTAGTAATTCCGCTGCGAACTCGTAGGATTAACAGGACGATTAGACGGTAAGCCTTGGATTAACGGTTGGGG
Source organism: Limonium bicolor (assembly GCA_023374045.1). Classification (NCBI taxonomy): domain Eukaryota; kingdom Viridiplantae; phylum Streptophyta; class Magnoliopsida; order Caryophyllales; family Plumbaginaceae; genus Limonium; species Limonium bicolor. Next base: position 423,734,544 of record CM041776.1, read on the forward strand.
TGTTACATTTAGAATTATCTAATTAGGTGACTTTCACACACTATACTTTAACTCTTTACTCACATGATAACACATTTGGACTCACTAGTACACACATGCATGAAATGCGGTATGCAATCACTTATTACATTCAACAGTTTAGGCGGTACCTGGTCTAGAAGAGGGCCCTGGCGCCTCAGACCGGTCCACCACATTCAGGGCGGCCTTGCTAGGTCCCGACCCCTTCCCCTTCTGGGAATCAGTGTGTCTCTGATCTGTGGGTGGCTGGTTAGCCGTCTTCGGGCCATCAATAGCTGCTGTGGCCTTACCCTTCCACTGCCCCTTGGGCTTATTGATTCTGCTGTTGGGGTTCCGGTAACACTCGTAGTCACGGTGACCCCACTTCTCGCAGTAACGACACTGTACGTCGTTTCCCTTGTAGTCCTTGCCGGGGTGGTCTCCGTTACACCACTTACAGTAATAGTGGCGCTCCGGTCCAGAGCCCGTGCTAGCTGCTATCACAATACACAATCAATACTTGTCTCACAACTTATCAACACACACTTCAACTTACCACACAAGATTAAATAATTACCCTTAGGTGGGTAAGAGTGTAGGGGTTTCGCCGCATAAGCATATGTGAGCTTCAGTGGCTCCTCAGCTGTGGTGGTTTGGGCTTGGCCCTTGTCACCCTGGTGCTGACTCTTCTGGGGCTGGGAATAAGGTTTCTTCTTCTTCTTTCCCTCCCCCGTACCCCTGCGGACTCTGGCCCTCGCTCGTGGCCTTGCGCTTGTGCGCATTCTCCTCGTCCCTCAGACGGACGGTGATCTCCACCTTAGCAGCGGCATGATAGCACTCCTGAATTAGGATGTCAGTCATGCCCCGCAAAACATACTCACAAACACAAACTCATTAATACTCACTTATGGATTACACTTATTCACATCACACTTCATTTAAATTACCTGCAAGGTAGTATACTCAGCTGGCCCCATCCCATAGCGAAGACGGTGGCTGAGACAGGTTGTAGAAACGGTTTACCAGTACCCGGTTCGAGTATCCCAGGTCCGGTAACAGGTGGATAAGGCCGGTGAATGCAGTGTAGTACTCATCAACCGACACCTTGTCCCCCTGCCTCAGACTATCCAGCTCCAGGCGCTTGGCCTCTTGAACATGCACAGGGTAGTATTTGGCTCGTAGTAGAGCCGTGTACTCCCTCCATCCAAACTGAGGATCCGCCATCCGGTCCTCTCTCACAAGCTTCCACCAACTCTGTGCCGAACCCTTCAGGTAGTAAGCGGCAAGACGGACCTTAGCCTCTGCAGGTACAGCCAAGGTCTCGTAGGCGGTCTCCAACTCGGAGATGTACGCCTCCAGCTTACGTGGGTCGGTCTCCCCATAAAATGAAGGGGGTCTCAAGTCTGCCAATGCCTTGACCCAGTTGGTCTCTCGTGGCGGTGGCGGTGGTGGTTGAACTTCGGGGTGTTGCCCCTGCTGAATTGCAGCTACTAGTTGTGGAACCATTTGGGCTACGGCGGCCGCTACAGCTTCGGCCATGACCTGGGCCGTAGTATTCTCGCCCTGGTCATCCGTATCTCCAGTACCGCTTCCGCGGCCCCTACCTCGCGGTCTACCTGACATCTGAATTCACATGAACATTATTAGCATTATGCTTACACACTTATCGGTTCCAACGGTTGAAACGTTTTCCGACAACAAGGTATCTCCACACTTGGTTAGTGGTTAACCTTTCCATAACTGATCACTTCGGTAACTGTAGTTAGGTTTCCTAACTCGGTATATTCCTAAGCTCGGTATTCTAGTCATCAAAGCGATACTTCGCTCTGATACCACTTTTTGTAACACCCCTACATCGTACTTCACAACTAAATGAAATCGCAGCGGGAAAATAACTAAACAATAACTAACGCTTCGGTGCTACAACGCCGTCAACCACCCACGTGGTTGACAAGGCAGAATAAATACAAGTGTACCGGTCTGATGATCAGACTCCCGAGCATAAAACTAAACCATGAATACATCATATACAATACCGAGTATTACTTACATTCCTTCACTGTAAACTGTCAATATACCGCCATTGTAATTTCAACGGAATCAAATATAATGCCACGGGAGCACAGGCGCATCCCGGGCTCAACATCCAAAATAAACCAACATACAACTGCAGCCTAGATCCTACAGCCACTCTGCCTCCTCGATCCTCATCCTGCAGTAAAAATATGGAGCCCCCGAGGGGGTCAGCAACCCTTGGCTGGTATGGTTAACGCGCAGCCCATCGGCTACCGGGATACGCGCAACTAATTGTCATGATAACATGGCATTCATTTTATACATACCATAACATAACATAATATGTGGCATAGCATCAATAGTGTATAGCACAACATCACATACACAGTGGATCTTCGTTCCACAATAACAAACCAAGAAGGTTAAATAACATAAGAGCCTAGAGAATGATTCACTCTCATGTTAAGCTCGTTACACACACTCATTACCGTTCTATTATTCGAACGAGTAACTTAAGTCACAGATGGTTCGGATATAGTGACCCGAACACACCACACAAACACATATTCCCACTAACCGATCATAAGTCAGAATAGGTAAGCTTTGGAGGAAGCTAGCGGGAGATCGAACGCCAAATTAAGGAGGACAATCTTAACAACATAAGAGTCGAATCTGATTCAGATATCTACTCTTGACTTACATGCATGACCGGACTACCGGATTCCTCACTTCCCAGTTAACACTTGTTAGAAGTTCATGGTGGAACTTAACAACCAATACACAACAGGTGGTAAGTCACGTTAGACACACAAGGGAAATGAGTCACATCATATCATCACAATAATATGAACAACTGTAAACTCATTACATGTTTAAATCTTATAAAGTCATAAACACACAGAAAACATACAACACACAAGCCGGTGTAAACCGGTAGGCAACAGACTGCAAGAAAACCATACCTTGGTCCTTGCCTCGATTGATTTCCTCCGTAGGTCACTCCTATACATGATTAATAACGTCGGTTAATTATTTATTTAACTTCAAACTTACTAAATGTTTAACATGATTGTATGACATGTTTTTAATGTCTAACTTACCCTAGGTTACCTTCATTATACCCTCCAAGGTCAACTACATTTGTCACATTCTTTACTTATTTTTTTTATAAGTTTTGGTCTGTCCGACCCACCGTCCGACCCACAACTGGGTCGGACCCTTCCAGTGATTTTCGGGTTTGGAAAAACTTAGCTTGTCCGACCCATGTCCGAGCCAACCTTCTGGGTCGGACCATTCCAGAGAATTTTATCGACCTTAGAACATACATGTCCGACCCATGTCCGACTCACTCGACTGGGTCGGACCATTACAGAACCTTTACCGCCTTACAAAACACGCCCGTCCGACCCACGTCCGACTCACTCGACTGGGTCGGACCATTCCAGAACATTTCCGTCCTTCAAAACATGACCGTCCGACCCATGTCCGACCCAGTCCTCTGGGTCGGACCGTTCCAGAACAATTTCCTAACGTCTAACAGAGGCTGTCCGACCCAAACTTGGGTCGGACCCCTGGGTCGGACGCCATCTAAACTTGCCCAAACTTTGTCAAATCTTCACCAAACTTCTCCTTAAGCCTCTTAATGTTTCCTAAGAACATTTGGTACACTTATATCCACATACAACATCCATGAAACTAATCATCTATAACCTTAAACACTTACTCATTTCATACCGAAATTCCTAACACTTATGTTATTTCCTCCTTAGTTTTCCAAATGGTGTTTCATACCTATGATAACTACTATCCCAAAATGATTTCTCCTCATTTTAACATCATCTCCCAAGCATCATTTCTTACCATCAACTCCTTATGTCATTCTTGAAATCCTTTTTCAAGTTCACACTTTCTCCTTGTTCACCAAAGTTTGCCCAAATCCTAACACAAGTCCAAATGACTCTAGTGTATCCCAAAACATTCCTTGCATTATAAAATCCTCTAGAACATTTCCTAAGCCCTTCTCACATCTTAAAACACCTTAATGCATGTTTCTTTCCCAAGGAAAGCACTTAACCATTCTAAACATTTCTTAACTCGTCAAACTTATTTTTAAACCTTAGGACTTCTTGTTTGTTACCTAAATTTTGACATAGGTTCTCCTAGAACATTACTAAACCAAAACATATTGTTTTCACCACAAACAACCAAGAACACTAAAAATCCATCAAGCACTTTCTTATACACAAACTTCACTCATATAGCACTACATCACAATATAGTGCATAATTTAAATTGCATGGCACTTAGGCCCTTAAATAACATGGCTCTTAGGCCCTTAAGGTGCATAAATCATAAACACTGAATTTCCACAATATATTTGCCTTTGACCTGCAAATACACTCAACAACACATATGCCTTTTACTAAACTCTTAAGAGCATTCTTCTAAGTCACTTCTCATTGGCTCCTTAGATCATTTTCATAAGAAATACAAGCTCATTTCTCCTAAAGCTTAAACCACATTAGGTTAGTATATTTACCTCTTTTCCACACAAACTTCTTCCTTGTTTTCTTATAAAACCGGTAAGGTATTTGATTCCTTGTCAACTACTAAACATTATACAAATAAATAATGAGTATTCAAGCTTTAAGATTCATCTCATTGTAAACTCTAGGTTTACATTATTTCAAAAACATTAATGTAGTTGTTTTACCTTGGTCTTTGAAGAGAGTTTGAATATATATCAAGAGAGGACTCCACCTAGTCCTTGAAAGGTTGGAATGAAGCTAAAACAAAGCCATATAAAGAGCACCATTAATGGGCATTTTCGGTCAAGGTAAAACATGGAGGAAACATGATTTTTCTTTGAGATTCCTTACCTAGAAGCAAAGGAGAGTAACAATATGTAGAAATATAAGCTCAAGCTCCTTCAATGGTGGAACTCCATGGCACCGAAATGGGGCTCTTGAAGTTTTGAGAAGATAGGAATGAAGAGCTTGATGAGAGGAAGAGAATGGTGGTGTTTGTTTTTTATTTGGTTAAGTGAGCTAGGAATTACAAGTGGTCAAAGATGGAGTTTGTGTGTTTACTATTGCAAATCGTGTATGAAGAGAAGAAGAGAGGTTGAAGAAGACTTGGAACCGTGGGAAATGAAGGAAAGAAATGAGAGAGATAAGTGAGTTTGTTTTGCTTTTTAGAAGATATTTATGCTTTATAAAGTAAAAGTAACTTAAGTAGTCTTCTTCATTTTCTTAACATGTTAACACGAGAGTGGTGAGTCACCACACTTAAGAAAACCGGCCCCCAATAGTACTTAGGGGTAATATAGTCTTTATTTGTCAATTTAATTACTTATACAACATATGTTACAAAATTGCTTATTAAAATCACTATTCATAAAAACAAGGCACATAGAAGTGAAATTTTTGATTTCCCATTGATATAGACTTCCAAATGTGATACTATATAGTACACATGTTAATTAAAGAGTAATGATGGAAATTTAGCCATTCAAGACTCATTTACAAGACAATTTTTCGAAAATGTGCTTTAAGACTCCTTAAAGCACATTTTGTGTTTTAACTTGTTTTCAAGCTTGGTTTTCTTTGGTAATTGGTTTAATATGTTCATTAGTATATAAATAAGGTCTTGGTAAGTTCATTAGGTCTTAACCAAGCTTATCCCAAGCTTAGAGCACATTTTGGCCTTTATTGACCTTAAAGCACATTTTGTGTTTTCTATTGTTTAAATTTGTTTACCAACATTTCTAAGACTCTTTTTAGTCTTAATATACCATATTTAGGTGTTTAAACAATATACTATGGTTTGGGGTATTTCACAAATCATGTGCGGGGTAGTTCTCCTCATGTTTCCTCAACTGGCGTGAGGCATATGCCACCACCTTGCCATGTTGCATGAGCATGCAACCCAGCCCTCTGCCGGATGCATCACAATAAACCTCAAAGCCTTCTGTACCGTCTGGAATGGTCAGAACTGGTGCAGTGGTCAGTGAGTCTTCAAGCTCTGAAATGATCTCTCACAGTCAACCGTCCATAAGAATGGTGCATCCTTCTTCATCAGACTGGTCATCGGTTTCGCGACCTTGCTGAAATCCCTAACAAACCTCCTGTAGTAACCTGCCAGACCGAGAAAGCTCCGGATGTCGGTAACAGTCTTCGGCCTTGGCCAAGTACGTATGGCATCAATCTTTGCTGGATCTACTGAGATCCCAGCATCTGAGATGACATGACCTAGGAAAGAGACCTGGTCAAGCCAAAACTCACATTCGGAGAACTTAGCATATAGTTGGTTCTCCCTCAATATTTCCAATACCCTCCTCAGATGTTCCTCATGTTCAACCTTAGATTTCGAGTATATCAAAATGTCATCAATAAACACCACACAACCGACTTGTCCAGCTACTCCCGGAACAAGCGGTTCATCAGATCCATAAACTTCGCCGGTGCGTTCGACAATCCGAACGACATCACTGTAAACTCATAGTGGCCGTATCGTGTCCGGAATGCCGTCTTCTCAATGTCTCCCTCCTTAATGGCAATCTGATGATACCCCGATCTGAGATCAATCTTGGAGAACATAGATGCTCCCTTCAACTGATCGAACAGATCGTCAATGCGGGGTAGTGGGTACTTATTCTCACTGTCACTGCATTCAGCTCTCTGTAGTCGATGCAGAGGCGGAGACTACCATCCTTCTTCTTCACGAAGAGGACTGACGCTCCCCATGGTGACACACTTGGTCTTATAAATCCTTTATCCAACAAATCTTTCAACTGTTCTTTTAATCATTCATTTCTTTTCTGCCGGAGCCATGCGGTATGGTGCCTTGGCTATCGGTCCGGTACCAGGTAGCAGCTCAATGGTGAACTCTACCTCCCGAGTGGGTGGCATGCCGGGCAGTTCCCGTGGGAAATAGGTCGGGAACTCCGACACTACCGGTAAGTCGGGGTCGAACTCTGGTCTCTCCCTATGTCCTGTACATAGCAGAGGTACACCTTCTTCCTTTCTCCTCAATTCCTTATACATTACCATGGCGGTGATGATCTTAGTCGAAGGCTCTCTGGGCCTCTAGCGGTATGATATTGTTACCCCAGACGGACTCCTAAGCAGCAGTCTATGCTCGGCGCAGAGGATACGTCCCTTGTGCCGCTCCAACCAGTTCATCCCGAAGATAACATCAAATCCCAGCTCACTGAACTCAATAAAACTGACTGGAAAGTCTTCTCCCTTAATTCTGACAATGGCTCCTCGGTAGTAGCGAGTGCAACGAACCTTCTCCTTAGACGGGATTGTAACCGTGAAGTCGGGTAGCTCAACAGCGTCTAGCCCCAACCTGCTCGCGAAAGATGCCGAGACAAAGGTATGCGAGGCCCCTGATTCGAAGAGAACTGATGCCTCAATCCCATTAATCGGAAAGGTGCCGGTGAGGATAGTACCGCTAGCGTCGGCCTGTGCCTCTGTAAGTATACTTAGCGCACCTTCTGTACCGAGTTCATAACCTAATTGTGTTCACAAGCTTCATGAGTATTGATGGTATAACCAGAGTCGTAACAATTTATATGAACAACACTGTTATTTTATTCATAACCATCCTGTTTATAACATGAGCTTTAATCTTACATCTCATTCCTCATCTCATTCTAACATTACATGGCTAATATTGTCTAAAGGCTAGGTTTAATCTCCCAGGTCTCATATGCGTCGCATTAATTATGCTGACGGTGCTGTATTCAGCTTGATTCTCTTAATCCCATGGTATAACATCCTCGATTCTCCTCCCATAACTAACACATCTCCAGACTTAAGTACCAACTTGTTTGCGCGGTCCGCACGCTTCTGCTCGCCGTATAAAAACTCTGCATCATCCCCAATGGACCAAGACACTATAGGTATCCCTCTTTCGAGAGACTCCGCTGTCTCGTCCTTATCCTGGTGTAGTCCAAGTCGCCCATCCTTCTCGTAGAAGTTCACAATGCAAATATCTGCCTGAATGTCTGGAATCGGTTCAGCTTCCAACTGCTGAGCGATTTCCGTGACTTGTGTAATAATTGGATGGAACTCTTCGGTTATTCCCGGTGGTGAGACTCCATCTTGCATCCTCGTGGTTGGTAGTTCTTGGCATACGGATTCCAATCCTTGCCTAAGCTCATCATCTTTAATTCCATCCTTGATCCCCCTGGGTACTCGGCGTGTAAAACCTCCCGGTCCCATTCCTAGTTGATTGCATCTTCTGATGATGGCTATTTGTGCTTCGGGTGTCAGGTATCCCCTAATAAAATCATACCTGGGCGGATAACCTGACATTGTTCGGTTGGAAAGTCTCTATGGTTTCGATGTCGGTGTGCTCCGGGTTAGGTGTAGATGGTATTGGATAGCAGATGTTGAAGCTTCCTAAAGTGGTACTAGGTTATATCTTACTTAAGTTCTAATCTCATCTCATTCTTAGTTAACTCAGTTATTCACCAAACATGCATGATAATGCGGTAAACAGGCAGTTTTATACTAAGTGGTTATAGCGGTACCTGGCCTCGATGAGGGTTCAGGCTCATCGTCCCGGTCCCCAAGTGTAACGTGGGTCCTGACTTCTGGGTCACCCGAGGGTTCTTGTCTGCAGCTTGCTGCACCTTCCTCTGACCGTCAGATCCAGCTCCCTGATCGGTCTTGCCCTTGCCCCTGGTATCGGCCTATAGGCTCTGCTAGTAGGGTTCCGGTAGCACTCATATGCTCGGTGTCCGTACACCCCACAAAAGTTGCACTCCACCTTATTCCCCTTACAATCGAGCCCGGGGTGGTCCTTGTGACACCACCTACAGATGTAGCGTCGCTGGTAGCCACCACCGGCTCCCTTCTCAGTCTCAGATCCTGATCATTTATAATATCAATACTCATATCTCAAATGGTTACTACTTGTTTTCTTAACTCACTCAATCCAATCCCTTACCCTTTGGCGTCCTAGAGCGCAGGGGTGTAGCTGCGTAAGCATACGTCAACTTCAATGGCTCTTCCGGAGCCTTCTCCTTTTCCCTCCTTCCCCTTGGGTTCTGATTTTTCTGGGCCTGAGGCTGGTACTTCTGTTTCTTGTACCCTCCTTGCCCTTGACTCCCGAGCTCTTACCAGCATTCTCCTCTTAGCATTCTCCTCGTCCCTCAGCTGGACGGTTTCTCAACCTTAGCAGCGGCATGATAGCACTCCTGCTTTCCACAGACTTAGTCATCTCTTATCTTTTCATAATCTAATTCTTACTCATTTACTTACTCAAATATTCTCAATCATTCTTATTACCTGCAAGGTAGTGTAACTCGTCGGCCCCATGCCGTAGCGGAGTCGATGGCTAAGCCCGCCATAGAAGCGGTCCACCAGGATCTGGTCTGAATACCTAAGACCTGGCAGAAGACGGAGCAAGGCGGTGAACTCTGAGTAATACTCGTCCACCGTCATCTTGTAGGTCTGCTGAAGCGCATCCAACTGCAAGCGCTTCTTCGTCTGGACATGGGAGGGGTAGTACTTTGCTCGTAGCAAGGCGGTGTACTGCCCCCAGCCGAACTCTGGATTGGCCACATGCTCGGCCCTCACCAGCTTCCACCAATCGCCTGTCGCCCCCTTCAGATAGAAAGCAGCCAGACGGACCTTGATCCCAGCAGGGACGTCAAGGGTCTCGAAGGCGGTCTCCAGCTCGAAGATGTACGCCTCAAGCTTGGGGGGATCGGTCTCCCCCTTAAAGTGTGCGGGTCGAAGGTCTGCAAGACTCTTCACCCAATTCGGTTCCCGAGGTTGTGGCGGTGGAGGTGGTGCACCCACACCAGGCTGATAGCCCATGTGCCCTAAGGCGGCAGCAACGATCTCTGCGATCGTCTGCCCCTCTGGTATCTCAGTCTCGTCGCCTCGACCACGACCTCGGCTTCTCCTTCTTGACATCTAGACAAGCATAACTCACATTAGATTCGTATCCACCACTGTTTCGGTTAACGAATTTATAACGTCCGTAGACGGTAAAGACGATCCACACTTATTAGCGGTCATCTGACTCTACTCACTCTAACTTCTCACACCCTTAACCCATCACTTATTCCTTAACTTATATCCGAACTCGGTGGTTACTCATGTCCGGTATTTCTTGATCAAAGCGTAACTACGCTCTGATACCCTTTTTGTAACACCCCATCCAAAGCCAATCGTGGTTATCGCAAAACTGAACACTTAATCGAATTCGTCGCAGCGGAAATAACATACACCTGGACCTTGCCACGGTCTGATCGTTAGAGTATACCGGCCTTATCAATTACAGCACTTATCCAAAATAAATAACCAACCCAAAACATCACCATCCAAAATACCAACAACCAACCGAGTTCAAGTAACTAAGTCATAATCACAACCTTACATCAGTTTAAATATAAACAGATGGGTGCACAAGCGCAACCGTACTCAAAATAAACATCCCATCCTAAGTCTAACCGCTCCTACTCTCGTGGTGCGTCCTCATGGGCCTCTTACCTGCAAGTGTAAAAACAGCCCCCAAAGGGGGTCAGCACGAATGCTGGTACTCCCTCTCATGGCCCCCAAGCTAACGGGGCTACGACGACTAATTGTCGATAGCATGGAAATTGATTACATACACAAGCATGATATGAAGTGCAATAACAATAATCCACAGATGAACATGCATAGTTCACAAACAATGAACGACTCAAGCGTTCCCTTATCAAGTGGGTTAGTAACCTCCTCCTTAGTCCTGATTTCCTTAATCTCAGTTCCTTACCTTACCTTAATCTTAATCTCAACTTATTCTCAGTATACAAACCGTTCCTGGAAGGGAATGGTTGTAGCTTAATTTCAAACCTGGGATTTAGGTGATCCCACCGCACCATCTTAATGCCACCTACCCCGGACGGGAGTCCAGCGTAGCTGAGCCGGCAACCGGCCCTAGGCTACAAATCCGAAGACAAGTCCTTAAGCGGAGGGCGGATCTGATTCAGATACCGTCCCCCTTTCCTTAGCATGCATGACCGGAGTCAGTCCCGGGTTTCCTCACTCAAGTTCCAGTTAGTAGAAAACTTAAACACCATGTGTTAGTTAAAACTTAACGGGTATTAAACAACAATCACCAATACTTAACTCTTATTCTTAACTCAGTAAGTACTAAACTTGGTTAGCAACAATCTCAAGTCTCGCGGGTTAGTGTAAAGAAAACACATACACAACGAGAACAAATATAACCGGTTGCATGCTTTATCTTGTCTTAGTCATAGCAAGTAAACAGATAGCACACAAGCCGAGGGACACCTCGTTAGCAAGCAGGTCACAAGAAAGATTGTACCGTTCACCGTCGATCGTCGTTTGTTTAACCTTCTCCGGGGGTCCCAATTCACAACCTAAAACATTGATTCATTTTTAGGCCATTAGTTATTTGCACCTTACTTAACTCACTTAGTCCCTAAAGATTCCCAATGAATATCCTCTCAAGTCCTTACCACTTAACCTTTTAAACTTAATTTAAACATTAAGGTTCTTACTTAACTTAACTTAATCCCTTAAGTTCTTAGGGTCCTAATCATTACCACCCTACCAAAGGTATACCTTATTACCTATATCATCCTTAAAATTCAAAATTTCTTTTTTTTTTAAGTGTTAAGGGTCGTCCGACCCACCGTCCGACCCACCATCTGGGTCGGACCCTTCCAGTAACTTTCGGGTTTGAAAAACTCCCTATGTCCGACCCATGTTCGACCCAACCAACTGGGTCGGACCATTCCAGAAATTTTCCGTCTTCTAAACCTCCTATGTCCGACCCATGTCCGACCCAACCAACTGGGTCGGACCATTACAGAAACTTAACCGCCCTCTAATACACACCCGTCCGACCCATGTCCGACCCAAGTCCTCTGGGTCGGACCATTCCAGAACCTTTCCCTGGCGTTAAACAGAGGCCGTCCGACCCAAACTTGGGTTGGACCCTTGGGTCGGACGCCACCAGAACATGCCCAAACATTGTCAAATCTTCACTAAATTTTCCCTCAAGCCTTCCAATGTGTTCTAACATCATTTAGACCCTTAAACCCACCTTAGATCATCCTCCAAGCTCATTAAAACAACCTCCAAAGATCATTCCTATCCTTTACACAATTGTTACAACAACTACTAACACTTAGCACTATTACTTTCCTACATTTCAACATCCCTTTCACCTAGCACTTCTACTAGCCAAAAGTTCCCTCCTTATGAACTTGACCACACCATATACACCACTTGCATCTCTCTTACACTTTCCAAGGTTTTCCTTAAATCCTAAACTCTAGTTTCTACCTAAATCATCTCAAGGTCTCACACTCAATCGCATCAAACTTACCAAGGTTTCCTAGCTTCTTTTATCAACATTTACCTAAGTCCTAAATACCCAAATACACTCTTTTGATTCCTAAATCCTTCATAGTGATGTCTAGGCCATTATAAGTCATTAAAATACCCTAATCTCACCCTTTTTCATCAAGACAACCTCTAGAACTTCCTAGTACTTCCTTAGTCATTAAATCCCCTTAGAACATCTTAAACACTTAAGTTCTCCTTCAAATTTTGCCATGGGTTCTCTAGTATATAGTACATCACAACACTTGGTTTTTCTCCACCAACCAACCAATATCACTCAAATTCTCATCACAACACCTTAACACACAATTTACACCAAAACTACACCACATCATCATATAGTGTATAAACTTAAATGCTTGGCACTTAGGCCCTTAAATGACAATAATCTTAACCACTGAATTTCCACATATATTTGCCTTTAACCTGCGAATACACACAACAAGGCTCCCATTGAAATAAAATGCTTCTTGTAATTCATTTCAACATTGTTGACTATCTCTTTTCTCATTGGCCTTAGTCACAAGTTCTCAAACATAGTCATTGTTTCTCCTAGGTCATATATAGCCCTTTTCTAATGTAAACTCTACACTAAACTCATCACATATCTAAATCCCATTCCCTTAAACAATAAAACACCTTAAGGTAAGTAATTTACCTTGTTCTTTTACAAGCTTTAAAAACTTTCTTCCTTAGGTTTTTCCTTGCTCAATCTCGGTCACCAATATATATCTCCTTGCCAATGTTCTAACCAATATCCAATGACTCCAATGAGAGTACTAGATAACATTAACCCTAAGGAACAAACCCTAGGTTAAAAATGTGTTTAAAGGTATTAAGGTGATTGTTTTACCTTGGTTTCTCAAGACAAGCTTGGATATGAAGCAAGAAGGACCTCCTCTATCCTTTGAAGAGTAGAAAACAAGCTAGAACAAGGCATTAAAATGAGGCCTCATGAGCATGCATTTTCGGTCAAGAAGAAAAGTGATGGAAGCTTGGATTTCTTACACTTTCTTTACCTTAAGAGAATGGAGAAGCCAATGGAGTCTCCAAACTTGAATTTCCTCCTCTAATGGTGGTTTGGCTTGGCACCAAATCAAAGCTCTTGAAGTTTTGAAAAGATAGAAAGAGAGAGCTTGAGCTAACTAAGAGGAATATGTAATTTGTTTGGGTTTTGGAGCTAAAATGAGTAAGTAGTGTACCAAGGAAGGTGGAGCTAGCATGGGGTTATTCTTCACGTTAATGGAGAAGGGAGAGAGCAGCTCAAAACCGTGGGAACAAGAGAGAATGAAGAGGTGAGGAGAGAGATGATTAAAGGTAGGATATTTATCTTGTAAAGTAAATAGTAGTTTTGCATTATAATTCTTTGTTTACTTAATAACTAATAAAGGTGGTGACTCACCTTGTAAAAACCGGCCCCCATTAAGTAACAAGGGGTACTTAAGTCTTTGTTGACCAAATATCTCACTTATATTGACTTATGTTATAAACTAGCTTAATTAAATTACTATTCACAAAACAAGGCACATTGTTGTGAAATTTTTTATTCCCATTGATTTAAACCTCCTAATGTGATACTCCCTCCGTCCTGAATTGACCGTCCTGTTTGCTTTATGACACGTTTTTCCACTTCAATATTAAGCATATAAGATAAAATAATTTTATAAAACTAAATTTGTATAATATATAGTATCATGTAAGGAATCATATGCAAAACTTAAATTTTCAAAATTAATTTATCTTACATATTAAAAATTGAAGTCAAACGACATGTCCAAATAGTAAACAGGACGGTCAATTCAGGACGGAGGGAGTACTAAGTAGTACACATATTAATTAAAGAGTAATGATGGACATTTAGCCATTCAAAACCCATTTACAAGACAATTTTTCAAAAATGTGCTTTAAGACTCCTTAAAGCACATTTTGTGTTTTAACTTGTTTTCAAGCTTGGTTTTCTTTGGTAATTGATTTAAAATGACCATTAGGATATTACTAAGGTCTTAGAACAATATTTGGGTACTCACCCAAGTCTCTCCAAGCTTAGAGCACGTTTTTGCTTAAACTGCTCTTTTGGTGTTTCCTTATATTTTCTTTGGTTAAAATGGTTTCTTAATGTTTCTAAGGCATTATTTAGCCTCCTTATAACTTAGTTTATCATTTAAACACCATATCTAAATTTGGGGTATTTCAGCCGGCGCTCCCCAAGGTAACACACTAGGGCGAATAAAGCCCTTATCCAACAGCTCCTGCAACTGGACCTTCAGCTCCTTAAGCTCAGCAGGCGCCATCCGGTATGGGGCCTTAGAAATCGGCTGAGTCTCAGGTACGAGCTCAATCGAGAACTCCACCTCTCTGACAGGGGGGGCCCAGGCACATCATCCTGAAACACGTCAGGGAAGTCTCTGACCACTGGGATATCCTCCAACTTCACATCCTTGCGAACCTCAGGGATGTAGCACAAAAATCCCTGGCATCCTTTCCTCAGATAGCGAAGCGCCTGCATGGCTGAAATGACAGGCAGCGAGCACGGGATCCCATTCCCTGCTATAACTAGGCGGGGCTGACCCGGCTCCTCAAAAGTCACCCTCGAAGCGGCACAGTCAATATGGGCATGGTGGGCAGCAACCCAATCCATACCCAGAATCACATCAAAATTGCTCATCTCCATAGGGATGAGGTTAGCATACAGAGTCCTATCTCTGACTAACACAGGACTATTCTTACAAACAGAATCTAACAGCATAGAAGAGTTTCTAACCAAAGGGCTATGCACACACAATTCTACACTCAAGGGCACAACAGGCAGATCGAGCTCACTCACTAACTCAGCAGATATAAAAGAGTGAGTGGCTTCAGAATCAAACAGACAGAAAACAGAGTGAGAGGACACCTGGAGAATACCTGTGACAACTCTGTCAGTGGATCGGTCTCTCTCTCCAGCCATCGCGTAGACTCTGGCCTGGCCTTGGGGCTTCTTCTGCTCAGCTTGGTCTCGATCTCTAGACTCAGAAACAGATCCTCCAGTCCTACCTCCAGAGCTACCTCTGCTCCTCTCGGCCTGAGGGCAGTCAGCGATCCTGTGCTCCAAGGATCCACACTTGAAGCAAGCTCCGGACTTCTTGTAACAGTCCCGACCTCGATGAAACTTGCCACAA
The DNA here is from genome assembly GCA_023374045.1 of Limonium bicolor. NCBI lineage: Eukaryota > Viridiplantae > Streptophyta > Magnoliopsida > Caryophyllales > Plumbaginaceae > Limonium > Limonium bicolor. Next base: position 423,750,097 of record CM041776.1, read on the forward strand.
ACCTGGCACTTCGGAGCAGACGATGAAGAAAAGGAACCACCTCTATCTCTCGAGCTCTAACGGTCTCTAGATCGGTCTCCAGTAGATTGCTTCTTCTGAGAAGCAGACTGATCCCTACTGTCGCTCTCGCTGGACCTCTGCTTCCTCTTCTGGTCCTTCCCACTAGACTGGCGACCTCTTAAATCAACCTCCACCAACAGGGCAACATCAGCAACATCCCCGAAGGTCTTGTGACGCAGCGGCGTCGCAATAGAGCGAATATCTAGCCTCAACCCGCTCTCAAACTTCTTGGCCTTCCTATGCTCGTCAGGCTCAGGTGCAAACTTAGACAAACTGATGAAATTCCTGACGTAGTCCTCCATACTCATGTCCCGGCCCTGGTGAAGCCGATTATACTCCAGGATACGCTGGTCCTTATAGACGTCGGGGTAGAACTGCTTGTTGAACTCCCCGGTAAACTGGTCCCAAGTCCAAGGCTGTGAGAACCTCCTCATCACGGATCTCCACCACTCCTTAGCCTCAGCCTTAAACAGGAAGGTGGCAAAGTTGACCTTCTGCTCCTCCTCGGAGCCCATGACTCGCATTAGATCCTCTACCTCAGTCAACCAATGACTGGCCTCCTGGGGGTCTCCTGCCCTATCGAACGTCGGAGGCTTCAGCTTATAAACTCCTGAAGCGCCTTCACATTCCGGCCTCCCGCCTCAGCAGCCCCAGCTCCGGCTACACCACCAGCTGCTCCTTCAGCTGGTCCTCCAGGGGCTCCTCCAGCTGCAACTGTCTACAACAGCTGGGTCATGAACTACTGAAGCGCCTCGGCGACACCGCCCTGGGGAGTGACTGGAGCTCTTCGTGGCGGCATTCTGAAAATCCAAATAGCACGCAATTCAGACTTGGAACTCCAAAGCATAGATACTGACGACTGACTAACGCTAGATTCCCATCAGATTAGAACCCAATGCTCTGATACCACTAAATGTAACACCCCCAACACTGGCCTAGGAGTTAGGGGTATTACACGCCACATATTATTACTTAATAATGCATGCTCTAACGAACGCACACAATTAATCAAAACAAGGCCCAAAATGAAATACTTATATAATAAGTATTAACAAAATGTTGAAGATTCCAAATATTAGTACAAATCCTCAAACGTAACCAAAAAGCAGAAGCTAACATCAGAGACCTAAAGGCTACAAGTCAAAATACAAATGTCTCAAAAGAACTAAACATATCAAAAGCTAAACTCCAGAAGCTGAACAAAGTGTTCCTCGCTGATCAATCTGCAATGTTAGATAAAGTAGGGGAATGAGCAAACAACTATGCCCAGTAGATGACTAACTTCATCAACTAGCATGCTCAAAACATTTATAGAATGTTATCAAATCAGAAGTAGTCAGAAGGAAAGCCATCTTCCATAACAGAAATCAGAAGCAGAAGTCCAAACACAAAAGGACTAATCAGAGTTCAAAACAAACGGAAGCAGAAACAGTAGGGGACCCTAGTTGATCACAACATACAGATAGAACGGGAACAACCCTTGAACAGAACGAGGAAACCTCACTTGTAAACAGAACAGGTGGAACACCTGTGAACAGAACTGGGAACGTCACCCGTGAAATAGAAGGATATCCTACATAGCGCATTACGAGACAGCTAAACCAGCCATCCACGGTTCAGATACAGAGATAACTAGGTCCCAAACAGAAGCTTAAATACAATTAAGCATATGTGCACCAAAGGTACCACAAAGCACATAAATATCTTGGAAATCAGAAGGGGACTCCAACCCCGCAGACGGAAGTCAAAACAGAGCTCAAACGAGCAAGTTATAGACAAAACAGTGCCATGTCCAAACTTGTGTCCGGACATCAACGTTTGGACACAAGTCGAGACTCAGAAGTTAAAATCAGATGAATGTCTGAACATCAAAGCTCGGACAGATGTTCGGACGCCTTCGGAAATCAGATACGCGTAATGTCCGGACATGTGTCTGAGTGTCAAAGTTCGGACACATGTCGAACCAAAATCAGAAGGGCAGAATGGTGTGTCTGAACTTCTGTCCAGACTTACAAGTTTGGACACCATTCAAGACTTGTAAGTTGGACTCGTCCTCGCACCCCGTCCGAACATCAAAGCTCGGACGTAAGTTCAGACATGGCTTAAAACTCAGAAAAGTTAAACGTAAACAGAGTATGTCCGAACATCAAATCTCGGACAGATGTTTGGACATGTCAAAATGTGCAGTTTTCAGAAACGATTAGCACACAAATTAGAGGTTTAAACACAACTAAATCAGAAGCGATTTGCAGAAAACAACCTTGGGGGTTTTTAAACATTAAAACAGCAGAGTAAACAGACAGATTCTTAAACACCACACAGAGACAATTCGCAAACAAGAACTCAGAATCTGAAACTCCCCAAGGTCGAACACACTAGCCGAATCCGAAAGCCACCTACCTCGAGCAATTAGCAGACGATTCCTGAATCAGAAACAGTAGAGCCCAACCAGTGCAGTCACCGAAATGCAGACCAACAACACAATCCAAAACACTGAATCCGACATTCACGAACGCAGAACTAGTCCACAGCAGAAGAGATTGACAAGGAACGTCGAAAGGATTACTCGACTGAACACAACGACGCCGAGGAGGAGTAATCCACCAGTAGACTCCATATTCCAACCAGTTGTGATTGCGCTTAACAGGTCGATGAAGAAGGTGAGGAGAGTTGAGAGAAAATGAGAGGAGCGTCTTGACAGTTTACACACTGACCGAGAATAGAGGCGTGAATAAGAAAGTGATTAGGGAGTGGAGGAAATACTGATTAATATCTCTAAATAAATCAGTTCTTACCTTTAATCAGAATAGTGGAAAAGACCAACTCATCCTCCTCTTTAATTCAAAGGACGTCCATGTCCTGAATTCACAATAAGCCAACTTAAAGTAAGTTTGTGACGAAATAAAATTGTAGCGAAACTTTGGGTTATAACAATACCCGCTACCACAAACCCTAAAAACCTGAGAGTTAGTTGTTACAATGTAAAGTATAGAACAACTTCCAAATAGATTACCCTAACCCCTCACACCTTAAAACCCACCCTAGGAAAACTAAAAAAATGTCGAAGGCTTTTATAGAGTTTGCAGTGGCCTCAACTCGCTACCACAAATCCTAAAACCTGTCAAATTAGGTGTTACAATGAAAATATAGAACGACTTCCAAATAGATTACCCTAACCCCACACACCCTAAAACCCATCATAGGAAAGCTAAAAAACGTTGAAGGCATTTTTAAGGTTTACAGTGGGTGGGTTTAGGCCCTAAACTCGCTATCACAAACCCTAAAAATATGTCAAGTTAGTTGCTATAATATAAAGCACATAACAAATTCTAAATAGATTACCCTACCCTCCAAAACACCCTAAAACCGACCCTAGGAAAGCTAAAAACGTTGAAGGCATTTTTAGGGTTTATGGTAGCGGGTTTAGGGTCATGTCGAGTTAGTTGCTACAATATAAAGTATAGAACGACTTCCAAATAATTACCCTAACCACCCTAAAACCCACCATAGAAAAACTAAAAAAACGTTAAAAATATTTTTAGAGTTTGTGATAGCGGGTTTGGGGTACGTGCAATTAATTGACCTAGGATAGGAGAAAAATAATAAAAAATGTTGTGAACTATGAAATGAGAATTGATATTTGCTGATATTTAATTATGCACGATAATTAATTTTATACTTAAAATGTTTATTTATCAAAGAATTATTCTCAACATTATTCACACCATATTTAAGGAAGAATCTATCATGTTTTTTCTATAGATAATATAATTTTTTTTGTATGAGATTTTGTTCATAAGTTTATAGAGAAAGGAACACTTTCTTTCTTAGTTTACAGTCAAGTAGATTTCAAGAAATTTGATTATATTTACATTATATATACCAAATTTGAGAATAAAATGAGCTATCCTTTTAAATTTATTTTAGGCAAAATTAACATCATCAATAATGAGCTATCTTTTTAAATTTATTTTAGGCAAATTAACATAATCAATAAATTAATAGTTTGGACATTTTACCATATATTAGTGACATGACACTACAAAAAAAAAGCCATTTGCCCACGGAAACCTATCCTAACAGATTCATTTTTCTGTTGGTGTAGTACACTTATAAGAATGGGACAGAAGCCTAATCTAACGAACAGATATTTCATTAGCATAGCTAGTTCGGGCAGAGGACTTATATTCACAGATTTGATTTTCGTCGGCATAGCCCACTGCAGACGTTGTAAAGTGAGTGGTTAAATTGGTGTAAAATTAAAAGAAAAGAAATTAAAACTCAAAATAAACGTCGGGCTGCAAACAAATCCCGGTCGCAGTAGTATAGTGAAAATGTAAGCGACCGGATATCGAACCGTGGGACTAATATATATATTATAGTACCTAAGCGTGTCACAGGAGTGGGGATTAATTGACTTGTAATATAAATAAAAAGAAAAGATAAAATAAACTAAGTTGACAGATAAATTAAATGGAACTCTGGGTCAGGTTATTATAATCTGCATAATTAAGCTATCTCTACCGGTTTAATTATAATTGTTTGGCAAAATTCCTCTTATTATCTTAAGGACTAAATCATAGCCTCAAAAGAACTCGTTTACCTGAAAATGCAAGGTTCTAATCAAGGTTCAAGCACAATATGTGTAAACGGACGGTTTAGATATGAGAAATTATTTACGCATCTGAAAATACTAACTTATTAAATCATAATAAGCTTTCTCCAAATTTACGGCCTTATTAAACTATCTATTTATCACCTGGTCTGATCAAAATAGACTTAGCAAGCAATTTAATAAACTCATGGCATTTATTAAAAAGGCGAGAGATAAGCTTTAAAACGTAACAACTGTATATAAATAAAACCAGTAAAAATATTGCATAATTAATACAAACACATAATAACCGTTCCCAGAGTATAAATATTCTATCTAACATATTAAATAGATAAACAGAAACAAGAGTAATAGAAATCATCTGTAATCACTCCGGCTCGCTCTGCTATTTTGTATACGTAGGGCTAGAGGTGGATATGGTGGACTGTAAAATAAATAAAATGGAGAAGGCGGGAGAAGAGAAATGAGATGAACGTGTGATGTGTGGTGTAAGTGGTACGGTGATGGATTGTATGGGTGGTGGATGTATATTTGAGCAGAAGGCTCGTGGGTTTATATAGAGAAGGGAAGAGGCAACAGAGAAAATGAAGATAACAGACGCGTGATGGATTGAGGCGGTGGAAGAAGCTGGATAAGATTTGCAGACTGATTGATCATTTATTGCAGGGGACAGAACGTGTGCAGAGTAGATGGATAATTGTAGACAGTGGACGAGTTGCAGAAGTCGGCGAAGGCAAGTTGCAGACGGCGCGCGAAGAAGAAAACTGTTCACGTTTCAGATCTGGAATTTTTTACACGCGTCCGCATGGTATCCTCGCTTGTGTCCGCCTAAAATGGGGGCGGACAAGAGAGTAGCCTTGTCCGCATGTGTGAACTCATAAAATGGGGCGGACAAGTGTTTTAGGCGCAAATGTTTGTGTCCGCGTGTGTGTCCTCCTAATTCTGGGCGGACACCACTTGTCCTCGTGTGTGTCCTCCTAGTTATGGGCGGACACAAGTGAGGTACATGCGGACAAACTTTGACCGGCTCTAGATTCTTCGTTTGGACTCCGTTTTTCGAGCCGTCTGCGCCTATGCGTTCGTCTCTTCGTGTACTTCGCTCCTAGCTTGGGTTTTCCTCATGTTTTAACCAATAAATTTGTGAGATAATCAATAAAACATAAACTAGAGGAAAAACAACCGAAGTGGAGAAATGAGCAAGAGAAGTGTTAATATAATAAATGAAATACACCTAAAACATGCTCATTTGGACACTTATCACACCCCCACACTTATCTTTTGCTTGTCCTCAAGCAAAATCACGTACCCAAGTAAGTAGGGAATGCTCAATACTAACAAATATTATTATGAAGGGTAGGATAAACATGATCTTTTAAACTTTTCGAGGAGTGTGAAAAATTAACTGCTGGTGGCATAGGTGTGCTCAGGGTAAAAATAAAATATAGAGTTTCGGGGTATGATCTAAGGTGCTTCAATGTTTTTTTTAGGTGACTCTGAGAACTTTTACCATGGCCAACTTCTCTCAAGAATGGGCATTGAGGATAAAACAAAAGAAAGAATAGATTTATGCATTTGTTTCACTTTTGCATAAGGGATGAGAAGATAAAAGATAAGCATCAAGCTTTTGTATTTTAGGAACACTCAACTCTCTTTGTTGGTTACCAATGGTGTCTCGCAAGTCCCTTATAATTATTTTTTTTCTTTCTCTTCTTTTTTTTTAACAGAAAGCACCCCTTAGCAATCCCTAAGAGAGAGACAGAAAGAAACCCTGAGCAATAAATCCAACCATTTGCAGATTATTTGGTCACACCGCATATAAAATGCTCCTCAAAAGTAATCAAAATTTTAAAATTTGTACCATTTATCCTACAATTCATAATAGTATTTATTTTTAAAGAGAACAACCTATATTAGCAGGGTACATAATATTGAATTGGACAAACGCAAGATAAGCAGAGAGATTAAACATTTAAGCACAAAATGTCACCGAAAAGGACACACTCCCCCACACTTAAATTGAACAATGTCCTCATTGTTCATCAGAAAAAAACAAGGGAAGGTTTCAGAAGACCTTTTCGGTATGTAGATAAAACAGAGATAACACAAAGATCACAAATAAACATTTACGCACGAAAACGCTCCTCTGCAGTTTTTATTTAAATAAAAGCAAAATTAAAGAAACTGGTACTCCCCTGATATTATTTTTGCTAGTTGTTTAAGGAGTTCCCCCACACTTGAGCTTCAGCCTCAAGTAGCGTAGCTTGGTTGTGGTGTGGATATGAAGGTGCACCTGCATAAAACACTAGAAGCATCCATACTAAAAACAAGGGTTAAAAGTTAGCAAAAATAAAATTTAAAGAGAACCTGAAAATTAAATAGAGCATAAAAGCAAATTAAAATACATCCGGGTTGCCTCCCGGGAAGCTGCCCTTCTTTAACGTCTTTGGCTAGACGTCTGCTTCGTTATCCTGGATCAAAACAAAACGTTACCTCGGCATATAAAATAAGAAAATTAATACTCCACAAAATCTGGTGTTTGAGGAGGTACTGCCGGGAACATAGTTCTAACAGAAGACCCGGTGGTGGTGATTTTTCTTCCTCAAATTGGAGGATGTAAACATCATCCTCTTGTAGGTGAGGCTCGTAGAAAGAACGCTGATTAAAGTCATCTTCAGAGAAAGTTAATTCTTAAAAGGTGATAGCGACGTTTTGTTTGGATATTTTGGCGGGAGGTGATGGCAATTCCTTCTCTTCATTTTCGAGGATATAAATATCCTCATCTTCTGGATAGAGCACAGAGAAGGATGGAAACTGGCGGTAGGCGATTGTAGAGGGAAGAGAATAACTTACATTCGTAGTGGGGTTTTCTACCTCATGAATTATTTCGCTCTTTGGTTGCTGTTCTGGTTGAGCGAGTCTCTCCAGGTAATCTGGTTGTTCCTCTAACCAAAGTTGTTCTTGGAATATGAGACAATCCTCATAATCATGAGCTCCCCCACACACAGAGCAGTATAAATACTGCGAATAGCAAATCTCTTGCTCGAACACCTGTTCCATTTCCACGTACTGTTTTTTTTTTTTGGATTTTGTATATAGAACGTAACTACTGAAACAGATTAGAAAAAAAATGATTATAAACAAACACAATAATAATATAAGTAGTTCGGAGATGGACTGGAGTCGCGAGCTTGTTCTTCTCTTCGGGTCGAGCTGGAGCAGTTTGGAAGTTGGGGAACAACAGAGATCAAACGCGCGCCTCTGAATTAGTTTTGTCCGCTTCGAATCAAGGCGGACAAGGCTGCGGCGTGAATCGGAGACGTCCGCATGCAAAACCGCGACACGGGGCGGACGCGGCTATGTCCTTACCGCGTGGAATGAGGCGGTTGGCCAGGCGGACAGCTAGGCGGACGGCCTGCTGCTTCGTTTTTTTTTTCGATTACGTACTAACTGAAACAAAAACAAATTAGAAAACACACATACTAATAATATAAACAAAATATATATAAACAAAATATAAAAGATAATTAATATAAACAACAAAAAATAAAATAGATAAAAAATATAAAAGACTATTAATATAAACAACAAACAAAAATAATATAAACAAAATATTCTAATATAACAAGTGAATAACCCGGGGCTTAGGGACTAGAATAAACTAGTCCCCGGCAACGGCGCCATTTTGCAGACGTTGTAAAGTGAGTGGTTAAATTGGTGTAAAATTAAAAGAAAAGAAATTAAAACTCAAAATAAACGTCGGGCTGCAAACAAATCCCGGTCAGCAGTAGTATAGTGAAAATGTAAGCGACCGGATATCGAACCGTGGGACTAATATATATATTATAGTACCTAAGCGTGTCACAGGAGGGGGGATTAATTGACTTGTAATATAAATAAAAAGAAAAGATAAAATAAACTAAGTTGACAGATAAATTAAATGGAACTCTGGGTCAGGTTATTATAATCTGCATAATTAAGCTATCTCTACCGGTTTAATTATAATTGTTTGGCAAAATTCCTCTTATTATCTTAAGGACTAAATCATAGCCTCAAAAGAACTCGTTTACCTGAAAATGCAAGGTTCTAATCAAGGTTCAAGCACAATACGTGTAAACGGCGGTTTTTAGATATGAGAAATTATTTACGCATCTGAAAATACTAACTTATTAAATCATAATAAGCTTTCTCCAAATTTACGGCTTAATTAACCTATCTATTTATCACCTGGTCTGATCAAAATAGACTTAGCAAGCAATTTAATAAACTCATGGCATTTATTAAAAGGCGAGAGATAAGCTTTAAAACGTAACAACTGTATATAAATAAAACCAGTAAAAATATTGCATAATTAATACAAACACATAATAACCGTTCCCAGAGTATAAATATTTTAGCCTAACATATTAAATAGATAAACAGAAACAAGAGTAATAGAAATCATCTGTAATCACTCTGGCTCGCTCTGCTATTTTGTTACGTAGGGCTAGAGGTGGATATGGTGGACTGTAAATAAATAAAAAAATGGAGAAGGCGGGAGAAGAGAAATGAGATGAACGTGTGATGTGTGGTGAAGTGGTACGGTGATGGATTGTATGGGTGGTGGATGTATATTTGAGCAGAAGGCTCGTGGGGTTATATAGAGAAGGGAAGAGGCAACAGAGAAAATGAAGATAACAGACGCGTGATGGATTGAGGCGGTGGAAGAAGCTGGATAAGATTTGCAGACTGATTGATCATTTATTGCAGGGAACAGAACGTGTGCAGAGTAGATGGATAATTGCAGACAGTGGACGAGTGGACGAGTTGCAGAAGTCGGCGAAGGCAAGTTGCAGACGGCGCGAAGAAGAAAACTGTTCGCGTTTCAGATCTGGAATGTTTTTACACGCGTCCGCATGGTGTCCTCGCTTGTGTCCGCTAAAAAATGGGGGCGGACAAGAGAGTAGCCTTGTCCGCATGTGTGAAACTCATAAAATGGGGCGGACAAGTGTTTTAGGCGCAAATTGTGTGTGTGTGCGTGTGTGTCCTCCTAATTATGGGCGGACACCACTTGTCCTCGTGTGTGTCCTCCTAGTTATGGGCGGACACAAGTGAGGTACATGCGGACAAACTTTGACCGGCTCTAGATTCTTCGTTTGGACTCCGTTTTTCGAGCCGTCTGCGCCTATGCGTTCGTCTCGTGTACTTCGCTCCTAGCTTGGTTTTCCTCATGTTTTAACCAATAAATTTGTGAGATAATCAATAAAACTTAAACTAGAGGAAAAACAACCGAAGTGGAGAAATGAGCCAGAGAAGTGTTAATATAATAAATGAAATACACCTATAAAACATGCTCATTTGGACACTTATCACCCACTTAAAAAAGAAACGCCCGCCATGTAAATTAAGGGCGCACTGCACTGAAAAAAAGAGCTAAGGTTAAACAATCGTTAGTAAACTCAAGAAAGCAGGAAATGGGAATTCTCCAGCCGGTGAGGAAGACTAATCGCAGCCGGTGAGGAAGGATTCGGTGCACAACTTCTCTCCAGCAGGAAGATATTGTGTACGGCAGGGTAGCAATTTCTTCTTCTGCATTTTATGAATTTCTCCTTTCTTTTCACGTGGTCGGTAGGAATCAATACATCTTCTATTCTCTAGCGGCTATCGTTGGTGTTTGCTGTGAATTGGTGCACAATTTCTCCAGCCGGTGAGGAAGGAATCACGGTGCAGGTTATTCGGTCACGCTTTCTCCCATCGGTGAGTTGCAAAAATTCTTAGCTTCAGTTTACTGTAGTTTACTGTGAATGACAGGGTAGCAACTTCTTCTTTTGCATTTTATGAATTTCTTCTTCTTTTCACTTGGTCGGTGGAGAATAAAAGGAATCGAAACATCTTCTATTCTCTAGTGGCTATCATTGGTGTTTACTGTGAATGTATTTCTTCACGATGCCATTTGCAATTTGTTTCTACAACAGAGGTTTTCCCTCATTCACCTCTTAGCCTTTGTTTTATTGTTGAGTGTCTAGATAGTATCACAGATTTGTTGTCAGTCTACGCTACACAAATTTGATATCTTTCCTCATAGGCGGGAGATGCCGTTTGATAATAGAATTTCTCCCTATCTCTTATCACTGCGCTCTTTGGTTGGATTCGATGAATAGCACTAAAGAAACAAACTGTTAATTACTTTGAGAAGATCAATTTGCTATTCATTTTTGTTATTAGAACAAAACCTCATGTCATCTTTACAATAAATTTGAGTCACTACTGATTTTGATGCACCTGTAATGCTTGCAGCTGATTACCGCAATGAAGCAGAAGTTGGGGAGGCATTTGAAGAAGCTTTCAAGTCTGGACTTCTTGAAAGGGAGGATCTGCTCATCACGACAAAGGCAAGCTCTTTGTGATTACTTATTATTTGTTATTGGATCTTTTGTTTATCTTCATTTTTGTTTCCTGACCTTTTCTTTTGCTTTCAATTATTGTATATGTTGCAGCTCTGGAATTCCGATCATGGTCATATCCTAGAAGCCTGTAAAGACGTCTGAAGAAACTCAGACATGATTATCTTAAACTCTACCTAGTTCACTTTCCTGTGGCAACAAGGGACAACATTGGTATCGATTCACATGTTATTCTGAGTTCTAATAGAGGCTGAAGCCTTAATTCAAATGTGCTATGAAAACAACGACCGTACAAATCGGAATATTTGCATATATAATCTAAATTTTAGATTGCTTTGTGGAGATAAGAAATTTGGAAACACGCAAAGTATTTGGTGAGTGCTTAATTATATCTTCGATTGTTAACTTTCGCTATTGATAAAAGAATGACCGTACAAATATGTTTCCAACATGGATCTTTTGCCCTATTTTATAAGGTGAAATACAAGCTCTTCTTGATGTTTTCATTTCTATCATTTGCTAATTAATTTCAGATGAAGCTTAAGTTTGTTACCATACGAGCATGATTGAACCTGATTTGTTTTGCTTTTAAGTCTTGATTGTGAACTATTATTAAATTAAGAATATGAAAAGATCACACATGATGATCTCTGGCTTTACTGCACTTGGTGCTTCACACTTCTGCACTTTTAGTTATTTCATATCAGTCTTAATTGTACTTACTTGTGTTCTTCCTATTAAGTGCAAGTTTCCTGGAGTTTAATGTTTCGACAATGTGTGCTCATGGGGATTTGGCTTCTAATCTGCTCTCTTGATTTAAATGTATTTTTAACATTAAAAATAACAGTCTTATGCCATTATCACAATCTAGGAAAGCCACCTTTCAATAATGATTTAATTAATTATTTCACAAATTTGATATACATCTCTAATGCCAAAAATCTGAGCGCATTATGTCTTTTGATTGAGTGCTTGATTGCCGTTTCAAAGCTTGTCTTTAAAATACTCCTATTATGCTGCTCACACTGTTACACTGCTCATTTCTGAAACCTTTTTTTTTTGAATATTTGCTTGTGTAAAAATATTATCTTTGTTTAAACCGGTGTGGGGTTGGGGTTGTTTTGATTTTTCCATGTTAAAACCGGTTGCAAATTATGCTCTGAATATATTGTGATTTTATTCCTCTGTTCGATCGGAAAACCAAAAGAAATAAGCTGGTAGTTTTTCTAACCATGACTTTCACTTTGTTGCATTCATCTGCCTCTGGTTATAAACCACAACATTGGCACATTATGAAACTACTTCGGTTAAGTTTAATAGAGCCTTTTATAGTCTAATGAAAAGAATATCTTGTACAATACATACCTTTAATTGCTGCTGTTATAATTACTGTTGTTTCTTACTTCTAAACATTTTCCAGCAGCATTTGGCGTCCCAAGGCATTTCTCCTATGCGTTTTAAGAGTTATGCACAGCAGTATCGAAGTTCTCTCTCTTCTTATGCTCAGCTGATAAATGCATAATCTGGTTATGATTCTAAATCTGAAAACCGAAACTAAGATAAGCTGTCGGTTGTGCTTAGCTTTTTGACTGAAAATCTGTATTGTTCTTGTGGTGCCACATTGCTTTGTTGTATAGGCTATTACAATAGTCTTTCAGCCAACAAAAAGTACTCACTTAACTTCAGCAGTTCTGCTTCGTTTACAAGTCAATAGTGCATGTTTAACCCGCTTTTGATAGCTCTTTCAAGCTTTACCGACTTCTGTTTTGAAAGAATGTGGTACAGAATCAGCCCTTAATTGCTTTTGATACGGTTACCAGCAATTACACCTTTACGTCTTAGTATGATATATCATAGTGTCCTTTGCTATTAGTGTACACTATGAGTCAAAAGAAATAATTCAGTATCAACCATTTTCTATTGATGCCTTCTTATTAGCCATGCCAAGTGAATTTTTTCTGATTTCTTATATTAAGATTGATTAAATGTGTTAACTAGTGTGCTTTACTGTGGGGTTTCAATGGTCATTGTCGGTGGACATCCGCTGCCTGCATTTTATTCTGAAAACCATTTAGATATCAGTCTTCCACACGCTCAACATAATGTGGACTAATGCTTAATTTCCTTTTGGGTATAGGAGTCAGAACAACTGATAGTGCACTGGGTGATGATGGTGTGCTGGACATTGACACCACCATATCCTTGGAAACTACATGGCATGACATGGAAGATCTAGTTTCGAAGGGTTTAGTTCGTAGCATTGGTATCAAGTGAGTTGTTTACTGCTACAGGCTTTTTGGTTGGAAGTTAAAAGTTATAGGCCGCAATCTAACATATTCATATAGAATATCATGGGTTGACAACCATTCTATTGTCTATAGGTTATTTTTTAATGAAGATTTTGACCTCCATGTTGTGTCACCTTATTGATAGTATTGTGGATCGTTCCTGCATATTTTATAGGAGACTGGGTACCTAAATGATTATGAATTGTTGTAGCCAATTAGTAGTTGCACAATCAAACAACACCACGTTATCATACTTGTGGTTCAGATGTTTACATTCGGTGTCATTATTCTGTTATCTCCACTTTAAAATAGTTGTATGAGCAACATTTGACTGCATCTAAGCTTTTGTATATAAGAATTGAACATATATATGATATTGATCAATAATCTTTTGAATCTTTCTTGGCTTTCTTTTCTAATTTGGCTCTTGATTTTTGCTTATGAAACCTGGCTCTCCAGCAACTATGACATCTTCCTGACGAGAGACAACTTAGCATATTCGAAGATAAACCCGGTTGTGAACCAGATTAACTCACATCCTTATTGCCAGAGAGAATCGCTTGTTAAGTTCTGCCAAGGCACGGAATATGTGTTACAGCCCACACTCCTCTAGGAGCTGCTATGGCCAATGCAGAGTGCTTTATGTCATGTATGGACGATCCGGCTATGAAGGTATCAATCTATCTTATTTATTTTCTAATTATTCTGTGGATTCTCTCATATCTGCTTCCATACACTTCTTTTTCCAGCATTTAGTAATTGACGTGATTGGAAATCCTTGGAATATTAGGGATTGGCGGAGAAATACAAGAAGAGTCTAGCTCAGATCTGTCTTCGTGGGAATCCAGAGAGACACTGTTTTCATCCCAAAGACATCAAAGTTAGATAGGCTGAAGGAGAACTTTGAAGTGTTTGATTTTGAGCTATCAAATGAGGACATGGATCTGATCAAGGGCATTGTACTGTATGCTCTCAAGTGACATCCTTACTCTTAATCTTATGGTTAATCCTATACCTAAATGAAATACCCCTAAATTAATTTAAATTAATTTAGGGGATTTCTTTTATTAAACCTTTAATAATACTTAAGTATTAGATTATTATATGGAATTATGAATATTAAATTATTATATGGAATTATGAATATTGAATTAGTATAAGGAATTATGAATATTAAAGTATTGTACGGAATTATGAATATTAATATTATATGGAATTATGAAAATTTATTTAGGGGATTTCTCCTATTTAACCCTAAAGAATACAATAAAATATTTAATTATTATATATTATTATATAGTATTATGAATTTAATAATAAGATTTATAAGTCGACAAATCTTGGAAAATTTCTAAACACTCCGAGTATATTATAAAGATTTTAGAAAGAGTCGGAACATCGTTTTGAAACATAAAAGTCAAAATAAAATTATAGAAACCTTAAAGCTTATTAAGCCTTGCTAGGGTTGACTTTTTGAGAATGGTCAAACCAGCCCATGAAACCTATACCAATAAATAGGTAATGGAAAACCATGAAGATCGATAAAAAGAACGTCAAAAACGGATCATCCTAGCCAAAGTTATGCTAGATTGAAGTTTAGAGTCAAAATTTTGAAATATGCCACGTGTCACACTGTCACGGGTCGCCCAACACTTAGCCGTTTTATCTCCTATATTTCCGGTAACAGAAACCAGTTTTTGCCATAACTTGTGACCTCCATAACTTTCTCCTCTTTTGGAATTTTTGAGTGCCATCTTTTGCATTCTCTTCTCCTTAATCTCCTCTTTCAACCATAACTCATACATCTTCTAACTCATCCTACATCGACGGGAATATTGATCCAAAGTTGCCACCTTGCGAATTCGTAACCCAGAATTCTGGTTTTCTCTGAAATCAGGTAAACTTCGTCTTGCCATAACTTCTTCGTTTCTCAGCCAAATTTCATGTTCTTTAGCTCGTTTTGAAGAGCTCTAATCCCTCTAAAACTTTAATGTTGATGACCTAAGCCAATTCCCAACCGTTTGGAAGAACAAGGTGTCTAAAGTTTCGGATTCGTCACAACATAAAATCATAGTTTTCTTTCCAGAAAACGCAAGGTAAACTCGCAACTTCCAGCTTCGATTTCTTTCTATGTAGTGCAAGTTAGGGTGAGTTCTTGCTATCATTGTGTAGAGCTATGTTTCTTCTTTCTAATGGCCCAAGAACATGGCCTAACTTGATCTAGAACGTATTTTATAGATCTCCAAAGTTCGCTACTCGAACAACTCGGGTTCGAATTTTTTTTTTCCAGAAACCGATTACGATTTCCGTCACCGGTGCTTCCCTGGTAGGTCTCCGTGCAATTCCTCCTATTCTGTAACTCGATTTTGCATTATCGACCTAACCCAACTGCCAATTGCATCAATTATGCCTTGTATTGAGAGAATTTTGTAAAAATCGAATCGGGTATAACATGAACCCTAACCTCTTCGAACCCAGAATCGAATTCGTAGGATACTGCATCTTAGGTGGTGAAATCGGTGTCAATAGATGCGTTTTTCGATTTCGAATTCAATGGGACAAGAATCACTCAATTTCGTTCTGTGGATTAGGAGAAATCGACAGATTAGTACTCGACATTGTTAAGCTCTTCGCTGATGAACTAGGCTTTCAGGGGCCGTCCGATCGCGTTTTAAAAGATTGGACGGCCGAGATTAAAACGTTTCAGATTAGGTTTTTATAAATTCCAGTAAATAGCTCTAAATTTTTGAGTTAATTTAAATATCTTCCCGAATGTATTTTGACTTGAAATTTTAACCATAGATTCCTTATTAAATCTAGTTTATTTTGATGTAAATTAATATGGTTTTGGAGTTTTTAAACGTAAGTTATGATTTTTGCAAGTTACGGGTTTTCTAGAATTATTTGGTTAATTTTAAAAGATATTTTTATGAAATAAAAATTTTATAGTATGTCTAAAATGTATAGTTACTATATACTTAATTTGGGAATTTTTGGACAAGGGGAAATAGGTTTAAAAATTGTATTTCTAAGGTTTTTCATAAGTTACCTTATAATATAAGGTTTTTAATGTAACCAAAAATTCAAGTATAGATGATTAATAAACTTTATAGGTTGGGGAAAGTATAATAAGACTAAACTAACATTTAATACAGGATGTTTATAAATATTTTTAGGTATAAACTTTTAAGTGAGGTAAATATATATATATATATAATATATACATATATATAAGAGAAATAAAGTAGTAACTTAGGTTAAATCAAGGAACTAAATTAATCTACATTTATATTAATTATATAATATGGTAGTTAATATACTTAATTGAAATTAAGGAAAATACTTTATTTTGTAAACCATATTTTGGATTTAGATATGGGTAAAAGTAACATAAATAGTTAAATGCAATAAAACTACATAAAGAATGTCTTGAATAAATCCTAGTATACATATACGATAAATAGATAAATAAAAGACATAAAATACCTTATAGCAAATAGAATATGAAGGAATTAATAAGTTAAACTGAACCTATACATAATACTATTAAAAGAATATTGTATGGGGTAGTATTGAATTGTGGTTATGAAATTAAGGTTAAAGAGTTATCTTGGATTTCTAAGGTTTATATTAACCATATTAAAATACATGTGTAGTATTATTTGTCAGAGACCAGAATGTAAATCTATAATTTGGTTAGGTAATTAATGAGTTGGGACTTAGGAATATTTGTAATTAGATTTTACACAAATAGAACTTATTATATAATTAATAAATAAATGTAATGCTTTTACATCTAAATGTTCTTAATATATAAACAATAATAAAATAAATAAAATACTTTTACATCTAAATGTGAGGTGGATTAGTAAGTCTAGATTTAATCATTTCTTGGCATTTATGGTATTGAAATATAACTTAATGTTTTAAGATAAAATCATTAAAAGGATTATGGTATAAAACTATATTAAACTATGATTTGGGAATTTATCTAAATAATAATCCTTAAGTTTCTTGGCATTAGATAAGCCATATGAAATACATTTATAACATTTATTACCAATACTTAGGATGTGAGTTTACAATTAAGTGAGGTATTTTGTAGTTATAATTTATAGAAGGTTTATAAATAGGAATTTGATACTTAAAACCTTTGAACCTTTTATTAGATAAAATTAAGTTACATAAGATATTATATTGATATACTTTACGGTAATGGGAAATAATGATATGTTATTTGAATATAAAATATGAGAATTTTCAGGATAGATGATCTTATTAAATAATTGGCAATTTCACTTATGAATTGGGATTTAATTCTTAGATAAATTTTACCTTATGATAAGATATAATGCTTATCCTAAAACTTAATAAAGGAATTAATCTATTAAGTTATTCCTTTGAAACTTTAGGTTTTGTAAATAATTTAAAACGTATTTAAGACTTAAGTTTATTGAAGTTTAGTATAAAAGAATTATACATAGTCTATGGAGGGAATGTGTGTAAAAATAAAACATTTAGGAAATTAAATGTAAGCAAGGATACATAAAAAGGGTTATCTTAAAACACCTTATCATATAGTTAATGACAAAGCAAATAATATACTCTGTGAATACTAAATGTAAGAGTTCGATAAGTCTAAGTTAGCTATAACATATTATTTCTAGATGAAAAGTAATTTAACATCTTATGACAAGATTAATAGATGGGTGTACTAAAAGGGCATTCTGAATTAAACATACGGTAAATGAGTTTAGTAGCTCAATTAAGTTATAATTAAATGCATCTACAACACTATGATTCCAATATACAGGATGTAGATCTTAATTAAGTTAAGGGGAAGACTTAATCATAATGGATTATCTGGTAGATATTAATAAAATACATAATCTTTACATTGTGGAATAATAGTATAGTATTCTGAGATGAATCCATCATAGGTCATAATACAATGTTTATTCTAAATTATGAATAAAAGTATTGAGCTTAAGATTATTATTGAAATTCTAAGATTGATTGAATAACATATACTGCACTTATGTTATAAAGGTCTTGAATGTGAGGATTGTGGTTAAATATGAATAAAGTGGATAGGAGTGGACAATTAGCAGGTGTTAATAAAATACATTCCTTGATCCTACAACCTTGGGCTATACAACCTTCGTAAATAAGTCAAAGGTTATACATAACATTTAAGCGAGGGCTTATAAGATAATTGAAATTTGGAAATAAGAGAGAGAATTTTTTTTTAAGTTTTACTTAGGGTACAGGTTGTTGATAGTAAGTTATCTTCAATGTTCCTCAGAGAATTGTTGAATGTTTGCACGAGTTTACTAGAACTACTACAGCGTTGACCAGGTACAATTTCACGTACTCCGATACTTTTGCTATTTGACTTATGGGATGTTTTTGAAAAATGCTAACTGAGTTAAGAGGAATTTCTAAGAGGAAATGGTTGTGTGACTAACTCAGCTTGTGTGACTAACTGAGCCTTGAATGTGAAACTCACTTGGGTATTGGTTCCTTCTATTTGGTTGTTCCATTAGACATTGACTGCTTAGGGTTTACGCTTTTGTAATCTATAGGACTGAGTGTTTTGGTATTGCTCTAGGTAGTTAGTGATCTGGTGGGAATTTGGAAAAGGTCAATTTCGGTAAATTCTTCTTTTAACTCTGGATATCGTTTCATCCATGAGCTGGTTCTTGAGGTTTCGACGTGCGCGCGTCTTCAATGGTAACAACAGGGGGCTGTATATCCCTCGCCATAGGGGCATTTATATTTACAGCAGGGGGCTGTATATCCCTCGCCCATAGGAGCATTTATATTTAACAGCAAGGGGCTGTATATCCCTCGTCCACCAAGACATTTTTAATCTGACAGTAGGGGGCTGTATATCCCTCATCCATAAGGACATTTATATCAGACAGCAGGGGGCTGTATATCCCTCGTCCATCAGGACATTTATATTTGACAGCAGGGGGTTGTATATCCCTCGTCCATATGGACATTGATATCTGGCGGTGGGGGCCATCTCTCCCAATTGGTTTTATTCTACTCTTGAGTTGTTGGTTCTTGGATATCTATCTTTCCATTCGTAGTCCTTTGTGACTATCTGAGTCTTGCTACTCCTAACTGGAATTGGTTCTAACTTGAGCATTGGATGTTCACTAACTCATGGTGTGGTTTTTGGATTGACTAACTTTACCTTTCTATTATTTATCTTTATCCTTAACTTGTTATCTTTGGCTTGGTGATTTTAAAGTGCCTTGTTTCCTTGTTTTTCTTTCAAGAGTTTAATTTCAAGTTACTGTTTATTTTGAAGAGTTATGTTTTAAAGATTGTTTTTGAGAATTGTACCAGTTCCATTCCAGGGAACTGACTCACCCCTCCCGGGGTGGGCTGCTTGGTTTCATCTTGCATGTATAAATTGTTATACAGGTGGCCTCGAAGAGCATGAGTGATTGGGATGAGAATTAGGAATTGTGGAGAGTTATTCTATTTTACTAGTAGTTATGTTTATGTTGTTTTTCTCGAGTTCAGACCGTAGCTTTTGTAATTTTGTAAGTTGTAATTGGTGAGGTTTGGTGCCAGGTGTTGGAACCCGATGGTCTGTAAACGCCAGTAGAGATTTTATATTCCGTTGTATTTATTGTAAATAGGGGCGTTACACTAAACGTTTGTAATCAGGATATCTTACTTGCTCTGAACTAATACAAAGCTGAATTTGCCTATCAAATTATTTATGTAAAATGATGTTACCTGTGCAGGGTGTGAGATGTGGCTGAGGTACTTGGAATGATGGTTGAAGATCACAATCGATTGCAACCCAGTGCGAGAACATATGCGTAAGTCTACATGTTCCCTTATTTGTAGTTGTTATTGGTTATATCCCACAAGATTTTTACAGTTTATCTTTTTATATCCCACTAGATTTTGAAGTTTATCTTTCTATAGACCATCTTCAACCTTCTCCATATTCTAGTGTTGTATTGGTGTCTCCTGTTTTCCTCCGCTTTCTTACCATCAATTAAGTAGGTAGAACTTTATTCTAGAAATTTATATGTGCTTGTAATTTCTTTTGCATTTGTGCATTTGTTGAGGATAACATTTGAATATAAAATATTGATGCAAATTTGCCTACAAACGAAAGCAGGCCATATTAATTTTTTTTTAGAGCAGCAGTAAAGGAGAAACAAGAAGAATACTTAACTTTTCTTTTCTGGTGCTTTCAGCTAGATGAAGTGTTAGAAGAGGGATTTAACAACAGAAAACAGAGGACTTGTGGGTAATCGCTTAAAGGTGGTGAGACCAAAGCTTCATAGGAGGGGTAACCCATCTTGGGAAGCCATTGAAAAGGTATCCTGAAGCAATCTAGACATTTCTCGCAAGGACCGATCCTCGAACAATAGAGACAACTCCGAGAAGAAGTAGTTGGATTGGAAGATTGTGTACTTGGTGATGATGTTTTGTAGGTGAATGAAGAGAGTACTGGGGATGTTTAGAATAGTTAGGAAGTGTAGAACATTTGGCTAACATTGCTATAAAGAATTTTCTATAGGACTATATTTGGTTATGAACAATATCAGATGATCTCAATGTGTATAGTTACTTTTTATGATATATATATGTTAATGTGATTGAAAATACAGGGATATGTAGAGGATTGTTCAAACAGGATATGTCAATGACATCTATACCAACGGATTAATCCGTTAGTATATAAGGACTTTTACCAACGAAATAAGCGTGGGTATAGAAACAACTTATCAGTCCGTACTATACCTATACCAACGGAAATATCTGTTGCCATAACTTGCTTGATTTCAATCAACAAAATGCTATTACCATCGGATTTTTCCGTTGGTATAGGAATTTGAGCTACCCCAACGGACAAAAAACTGTGGTATAGAGTTATCTCCTCCACGGTACTAATGCCAACGGAAAATGTTCCGTTAGAGTAGGTAAATTAGTGCTATACCAACGAAACTTAGGCTTTTACCAGCGGAAAATTCCGTTGGTAAATGTCAATTTTTTTGTAGTGGTTTAATCGGGAAAGAGAGCAGCAGAAAAGGGATGGAGAGGGGAGAGAGGCAACCAACACAACAACTATAAAATTGTCGAAACTCGAATGGGAGCAGCTAATTATGGTAGTTTTCATTATATTACTTTTTGTTTTAGAAAATTTTCTGTTGTAGCCACCTATGGCTACAGTCGCATGTAGGCAAGAAATTACGTTTAAATTTATTATAATACATGTGGGTAAGTGGGTCGGGTGAACGGATTTTCTATCAATCTGAAGCCTAATCCAAACGGGTGGCACCCGACTCGCACTCGCACTCATTTCACCCATCATCCATTTTTTTTAGATTTTTCATCGGTTGAGTGGAGGGTGATCGGATGAATTGAGCACCCGCGACCCATTGTCATCCCTAATTCTAGGATTAATGAAAATGAGAATGAATTTATGATTATAGGAATAAAATATCATATATTTGGATATATTTGGTTGAAAACAATGAGAATGAGATTTGAAAGTAGTAAAAATTCATTACAACATGAAATTAAAATTTTAAAAAGTATATTGAAAAGTTTATATTTATTTAATTTTATAATTATTAGTTCAATAAAATAAATTAAGTAGTGCTAGCATTAAAGATGAAGTACGTCATTTTTTACATAATATTGTTAGACTACTACACTATTGTTAATTTTTGAAGAACGCAGATTCTTGGCTACCCCTTGATGTAGCCATCTCTGGCTACATCGCGTCCTTCCTCTCTATTTTTTTTTTGGCGCGTTGCGCTTCCGTTCTTTTGTCTTTTTTCTTTTTTTGTGTTTACTTTCTTGTTTTAAAATCTTAAAATTTTAAATTAATGTAACTTTAATATGTAGGTCTAAATGAAAAAAATTATATCATTGTTCATATAATTCAAGCTCTTCAAAACAAGACCAGCCATAGATATATTTTGACAATTTTATAAAAAATATTTTTACATGTATAGTACACAAAACATAAAAACAACTTGTACAGATGGTCATACAAACCTGTACAAATGTTCATTAAACATGTACATCCACACATAAAAACTTGTACATCATCGCAATAACTCGACAGGTTTTTAGGATTTGTGGTAGCGAGTTTAGGGTCTACGTTTTTTAGCTATCCTAGGGGGGTTTTTTCGGGTGTTTTGGGGTAGGGTAATCTATTTGGAATTTGTTTCGCACTTTATATTGTAGCAACTAACTCGATAGGTTTTTAGGGTTTGTGGTGGCGGGTTTAGGGTCCCTAAACCCGCCACTGCAAACCCTAAAAATGCCTTCAACGTTTTTAGCTATCCTAGGGTGGTTTTGGGGGTAGGGTAATCTATTTGGAAACCGTTCTATACTTTACATTGTAGCAACTAACTCGACAGGTTTTTAGGGTTTGTGGTTACGGGTTTAGGGTCTGCCACTACAAACTCTAAAAATGTTTTCGACGTTTTTTAGCTTTCCTAGGGTGGGTTTTAAGGTGGTGGGGTTTGGGTATCTATTTGGAAGCCGTTATATACTTTAATGTGAGGATGTATGTACATATTTTAATGTGATAATGTACATGTTTTAATGTGATGATGTACATGTTTAAATGTGAGAATGCACATGTTCTTTAATGAACATCTGTACATGTTTGTATGGTCATATGTACATTTTTGTATGACCGTCTGTACAAGTGTTCTTCCTTATATGTACATGTTTTAATTTAAGGATGTACATATTTAATGATTCATACAGGTTTATATGACTATCTATATGCTTTTAATGCGAGAATGTACATGTTTTTACGTGAGGATGTACATGTTTTAGTGAACATTTGTACAAGTTTGTATGACAATCTGTACAAGTTTTTATTTACGTTCTATGTTCCATACATATAAAAATATTTTTTTTTAAGTTGTCAAAATATATCCATGTCTGGTCTTGTTTTGAAGAGTTTGAATTTAGATGAACAATGATATAATTTTTTCATTTGAACATATATATTAAAAGTTACAACAATTTAAAGTTTTTATAATAAAAAGGAAAAAATAAAAGAAAAGAAAAAAAGACGCTGGACAGAAGTGTAAAAAAAAAAAAACGGACGCACACATGTAGCCAGTTGGCTACATTGACATGTAGCCAAGACTGACTGTTTGAAGAATAATCTATATTCAAATGAAAATATTATTTGTTAGCTATTTTATATTTGAAAGATGATAATTTAGATATAGTTAATGGAGAAATATCTAAATGGTTTTTAATAAAGATAACGTAATCTATTGTTCAACATTGATTTTATACGTTAATATGAAATTTCTTATTTATTTATTGGAACTATTGTTGCTACACTATATTTAAAGTAAGGAAAAATTCACAATATACCCCTAAAAACTTTATAATTCGCAATATACCCCTTTTTCAAAACACGTTCACAAGATAATCCTAAAAATTTCGAAGTTCACAAGATACTCTTTTAGGACATTAACTTCATCGTTAAACCCCCTAGAGAATGACATTTTTGTGCCTAGCAAAAGCTTACCCTGTTTAACCCTAATTTTTTAACTATTCTTGTAAATGTATTGTTTCTCACTCCTATCTCTTTAGCTTCAAACAATCCCGTCTTATTTTCCCTCCATTCTTTCAACCATGAATGTTTCTTTCTCTCTTTCGACTCCAATTTCATCCTATTCTTGCCGCTCTACACAATCTCGCAGCTCAATTCCAGTTTCCAGTCGCACCGCTGCAGCCCCCTCCTGAGTTCACTGTTAGTGTGAACAATGAGTAGAGCAGGAGGTCTCTAGGTGGTTTCCACTATGGAAACATAAGATGAGAGTATAGATTCATGGATATTGATGCACCAAGACTGAGTTTTTCATAGTTCAGTTTGACACTTATGCAAAAGCAAGTAAAAATCTCACTTGTCTCCCTCCAAGAAGCCCGATTTGCAGATATACTAGTCCTGTAACTAATTATAGACATAGGCAACGGCGAAACCCTTCAGCAAATGCTACATGAGGATAGGAGGAAGATCAAAGTTATAGTTAGTGTGGAGGAAGTTGAGGGTATTTCCATGGGCAAAACCGTATTTTGAAGTTGAAATTCTTGGCGAGGGTAACCAAGACGAAGTCGAGTTGCGACTGCAACGTCCTTAGAGGCCTTCTGTAACACCCTGGATTTTGCCTCAATTGATAAAAAACAATGATACGAATCTAACGCCGTAAACGGAATTGAAAACATACTTCAAACGAGTCCTATAACTGAAGAAGAAGCTTTGTCCGAATTGTGGGTCTAAACGTTGATGTTCGGACACAAGCCGAGAAGAAAATGTACTGAGAAACCCCGAATGTCTGAACTTGTGTCCGGACATTGATGTTGGACACAAGTCAAGAGCTTGAAAACAAAAGGTAAAAGTGTTCGAACTTGTGTCCGGACATTGATGTTCGGACACAAGCCGAGAGTTAAACATAGACGTCCGAACATGTAAGTTCGGACACAAGTTCCGATAAAAATTCTTTACGTGGTCCGAACATGTAAGTTCGGACCAATGTCGAGACTTACAGTTCAGACCCATCCTCGCATGTTGTCCGAACATGTAAGTTCGGACAGATGTTCGGACACACTCAAACATTGAAAAATAAAATGCTCTCGGGGCTTGTCTGAACATAGATGTTCGGATGAACATTCGGACAGGTCCAAAATTGCAAAAATCAAAATGAAAATAGTGTTAGAAAAAAGGTACAGAATGGCTACAAAATTGATGTCAACAGATAGTGAACATTCTTATAAGTATACATGGCAAAATTAGCATAGAAACACAGCGGAAACAACTTAAAATCAACACAATCATCTCGAACTGAATTGTAATTGCCATGTAATGTCATATAAGCATAATTAGTAAAGTAACTTAAAACTACAGTGGAACTCAGTCATTATTCAACAATTCAAATTATATCATCTCAAACCATTGAAACTCAAACGTAATGTCTCAAAATAATTCCAACTCCTACAACTAGGTGATAGTGCGTTTTCCCAGCCCCAACCTTAGTATTCATACCTACAATTAGAAAACAATATACAACATGAAAGGGATCATGCAAATCAGTGAAACTGAGTAAATCCACCTCATATGTAAAATACATTTTGAAACCTTTTAATAATTAAGCTGTGAGTACGAATAACAATTCTTGTAAAACACTTACTTGTCCGCCAAAAAAACATATTTAGGATCAAATTGCAGGGGAGCTTCAACAGGAAACAACCACAAGTTTCAACTGAAATACCCCTAAATATTAAACGCATAAAAATCATAACGCGTTTCATAATACGGACATAAAAATAACGTACGAAAAATTAAACCTAGTATATATATATGTGTGTGTACGAATACGAAGATACACGTATGTAACGTTACGATATCGTAACGTTGTAATATAAATGATAACGTCGCGTAACTTTGCGACAAATAAATAAATAAATATAATGTGGTATATTATATAGTCTTACATATATAAATAAGCAAGTATAACTTATAAAAAAAAAAAAAAAAAAAGAAGAAAAAGGAGCAAAGACGCTCCCGCTGAGGTTCGAACCCGAGACCTCCCGTACCTTCTCCGAATGCTTAACCGGATGAGCTGTGCTCAATTTCAGTAACTCTTAACAACGATTTTAAACCAATATTGAATCTACTATGGTAACCAGAAACAAAAAAAAGAGAAAAAACAACACGCCCTCCCTGTCATCTGGTCTCGGTAACCCGTTTTGAATTAGGAAGAAAATCACAACAACAGAGCACCATATTCTCCCTTGATCTACCGATAACCTGAAACACAAGTGGGTCATCTTGATTTCTGTTAAACGCGCAGGGGTCCAACATGAGCATCGAAAAAAAAATCCAAATTCCTGCTCAAGCTCCCTCCCCCCAGTGTTCCCTTCCTGTCTCGCATGATTTCTCCAACACCACGACGAGCAAATAATAACAAGGCAACAGACAGCAAGTCATTGCCGAGTCTCGAAAGTTTCATTCCTGATTCCAACATTCCTCTCTGATGCATGATGCTGCCCACAACTCGGGACAGGTTTACCATGCTCCACTACCGATCTCTGGTGCTAGGATAATAAATTAACAAGCGGTCTGCCACTTTACCTGAAAGTGCAAGCGCCCCAAACTTTCACAAAAGTTTCCGTTGGAACTTACTTCCATTAGTGTTGATTCATTACACTGTGTCAGTTCTTCCCCTCCCCCTTCTGATATGCAGATAAAACTCTTGTCCAGCGGCTCCATTATTTTTTTCCCCTTGCATGCGCATGTCTCACTGTATACTGAGGCTCACTCCATTTCCCCTGGTGCGACCCACACAAGGCTAGACAGTCAGCAAGCCAACGACCCCTGCAACCTACTATACTTCCTGTTCGAAGAAAACCAAAACCAAACCAGATAGTACCTCCAACACTACCTTCTTTCTGTCTACTTCCTCTGATGTGTTAGGCCTGGCTAAAGACCCTCACTCAACTCTTCTAAGTATCTGCCTTGCCCTCCAAGAAGAAACTGTTAGGAGCCGCAGCCATCTGATTCGAAAACCAGTCCAAGGTGAAAGCAGGTAGCCATTCTGTTGTGGTCTGTTTCCTGTCTTTTTCCTTCCTGATGCCAAAACAATGTCGTTCTCTGCACTCAGTTCTCCTACCTTTTTCAGGTGTAACACCCCCATACAAGTTCCTATAGGCTATGTTCGAATTCCCTAAGCGTGAGCTGCAAACAAATCCATCCTGCAACGTAACTAAAAGGTGCAGTTTCTGAAAACAGATTCTTCTCCTATTTTGCCATTACTCTCTCTGACTTACCAAGCCTACCATGATTCTCCTCAGCTACTGCAAATAAACTAGTGCTGGGAACTTCACACCGTGCCAAGTAGCAACCATGGGGAACAGCTAAGATAGAGAGGTGAGCTATCCCTAACTCGATACCCCAACAGAAAACAAAAAAAAAACTGTGGTGTAATATAGTAATCATGTCGATCTGTATATTAACATACGGTACTAGCATGTTGCAGTATGGTCAATAAGATTGTTCTGGGTCCGTTAAAGTTAAGGCCATATTAGGACAGGTAACTAGATGGCTAGAGAATCTAGGGGAGGAACTGTATAATTTGGGAAAAGAAACCTGAAATACTACATTAGTAAGCAACGGAAAAGAAAAGTTATAGTTCATAGTTCCTGGTTTGATTTTTGTTTTCAGGTTTGTGTAAGAACTTTCAGGGGTGTAGCCTTAGTTACTTGGGGATGTTTTGGAAACGGAAACTATACTAAGCTAAGTAACTAATTTACTAGAAACCTGATTGTGAGCTAACAAAAAAAACGGGATAGCAGTTCATGTTTCTGTATACCTGATTTACTGAGATACGACTAGTACTGCAGTGGGATGGGTTGGAGTCTGAAATCTCGTAGTATCATTCAAGTAAGATGGGGAGTGTTTTAACAGAAGAGAAAATTGGTTTAATACTCTGAAAGTGGACTAGAACAAAGTATACTGAAGTTGTAATTTCAGATTTCAGTTTTCTAGTTTCTGCAGGAATGAGTCCAGTAGATATGTCAGTTGTTTTAGGTGGTTGTTAAGTAAACAGGAAAAAGAAACTACTCACACGATTAACCAAGTGCCTACTTAATTTTGGAGTGCACCTAAAGTCAGCTCATTAAACAAACAGACAAGAACCAGAAAAGAACATGGATCAGTTTTTTATGAGTTCAGTTTTTCAGACCTCGGTGTTCTGTGTATAGAATCTTCTTGGACATGGTCTAGTTCTGTTTTGAGTGTATGGCCATGATAAACCACTTAACTACGAGAGTTATCAAAGAGGGAAAATTGAAACTCGATACATGAACAAAACAGAAAAGATGAGAGGAAAAATAAAAAAAAATACAAAGAGAGACATCAGTTTCAAGCTTCAGCTTTCGGTTCTAGGATAATGTAAATTCAGTAACATAAATAATGTTGCTATGGGTCTGTTTCGAAGTCAAAACCTGAGTACACACCCAACTAATTGGATAAGCAATTCAGGAAAGAAATGGGAGTCAAATGAGTGAACAAAGAAAAGAAATAGAAGAGATAATATCAGATCTTGATATTCAGTTTCAGATTTTTCCTGAAACATTGGGCTTCTGTATAAACGAATTTCAGAGGGTTTATAAGGGGTGTATTGAGTGGTTAACAAACCTAAACATACCTAATGCACTTAAGTGATGTTATAGACACTCTGGGTAAGATTAGAAAGACTGGTTTATACCCAAAAGAAAGTTATAAGGTTGCTGTACAAACTTTGAGTTCACAGTTTTTCTGCAGATTTTAGTTTCTGTAAAATGAGTTTTCAGAAGTGCTAACAGCCTTGTTTTAGGATGTTTTTAAGTTCAAAACTTTTATAATACACTTAGCTAATTGGGCAAAAAGTTTGAAAGGAATTGGAGACTGATTAATAACCTAAAACAAGTTTGAACAGGAGCCGTACAGAATCTGTTTTTGCATTTTCCTGCAGTTACTTGCTTCTGTATAATGAACTTTTAGAGGGGTTAACAGTTGTTTTTAAGTTGGTTTTTAGCTTAAAACCTGCCTAATACATTTATCTAGTTGGGTGAAAGTTTTGTGTGATTTGGTAGCAGTTAACAAACTAAAAGAAAGCTAGAGAAGAGATACACAAACTGTGTTTTTCTGTTTTTCTGTAGGTTGTGGTTGTTTCTGTATAACTGACTTACAGAGACATTAAGAGCATTGTGGTGGCATAATAATGAACCCAAGACATGCTAAAGAGGTAAATAAGGGGGTATATTCATTTGGAGGTTTAGAAGTCAGTGTAATACACCAAAAAGGAGAAATAAAGAAGAAACATAAAAATTCTGTTTTCAGGTTTCTGTTTTGTTTTCTGCACCATTGTGGTTCTGTATAACCAGGTGACAGAGAGTAGTTGGGCTGTTTTGGGAGTTTAAATTGTTGCTGGAACACTCATCTAAGTGGGTGGATATGTGGGAAAGTTTTGATGATATATTAACAACTCAAACAAGAGGTTGAGAAACAAGAATACCAAACTCTAGTGTTGTTGTTTTTATTTTTGCAGTACCTGTTTCGGTATAAAGAACTTCCAGGGGTGCTAAGAGGACTGTTTTGAGTTGGTGTTCAGTTTAAAAATCTCTAATACCCTTAGGTAAGGTTATAAACACTTTGGGGAAGATAAAAGTCAAAGTAACGTATCAGAGAAAGAGTAGCTATGGAGGGGTATTGTACTGATTTCAGTTTCAGTTTTGGGTGGTTGCTGTTTCTGGGTATCTGAGTACAGCAGTTGGGTGAGTGTTTTACTAGGGTGGTTTTGAGTTAAAAACATTATTAACACCTATACCTAGTTGGGTAATACTGTGGGAAGGAGTGAAACATCCGTTGAACTAAAGAGTAACAAGAAACAAGAAGAAGTATTTAGATTGTGGTTTCAGTTTTCATTGGTATTATAGGTTCTGTATAACTGTGTTACAAGGGTATTATAAGTGGTATTCAAACTTAATAAAGAACCCGAATAATATCTAATAAACATAACTTGGTTAGCGAAACATGTGGAGAAGGTAAAACACCGATTTCTACATTAAAAGTAACGTTAGATAAGGTATTACATGGGAATTGTGTTTCAGATTTAGAAACCTTTGGTTTCTGTACAAAGGAGTTTTAGGGGTATTCTATGCCTATATTATCATGATACAAGGGTTAAAACATTACCCACATGTTTAGCTAAGGAGGGAATACACCTTAGACAAGTTATATCTATCTTATATAAACTTGTTACATGGTTAGCGCTTAAAAACCGCTCTAAAACATTAGTTGGAAAAAGGGGACTTAGTTAACGTGTAAAACGTGGGTGTGAATTCCCTAGGAGTAACATAAATTCTAACACGTGGGAAGTCCTAAGGGTTAAAAAGGTTGTCACATGAAATCATAAACTGACACATTGTTTGTAATTAACTCTAGGACCGTAGCGAACTCCGACCGGGACTTCGAGTGTAAGACGACTCGTGCTTTCGAATAAGGTATGGACATGTGTGGTTCGTATGTTGCCGTGTTACACGGCTTGTGTGCTGTGTGCTCTGTGTGAAAAGACCCTAAGATCAATGCATGGAATTGGATTGCTTGTTTATTATTATGTTTGTTTGATTTTTTATCATTGTTGTGTATCATTGCGCGCACACAGTAGTTTAGTCCCTTTCGCGTTATGGAACCCTGAGATGAAACACAGCGAACTATGTAAACAAAGAAACTACATAAAGGGAAAACTAAACGAGAACCACAACGAACTATGAAAACAAAGAGAATGCTATAAAGGGGAACTCCTCTCTAACTATGGAGGACGTACCATGACACCCACTATGGTGTCTATTCGTTAATGATAATGAAGAGCAAGTCTCCTTTGGTGAGACATGACGAACCACGTAGACAAAACAAAAGAACTATACAAAGAGACGAATCCTCTCTAACTTTAGAGGACCTCTAAAGACACCCACTATGGGTCGAGCTATCAAGGATAATGATAAACCAATACCTTTAGAAATGAATAGGGATACGGACCCTTAGTATCCGGAGCAAAGGCTAGTAACATTGAGAAGGAATAGGGATACGGACCCTAGTATCCGGAGCAAAGGCTAGTAACATTGAGAAGGAATAGGGATACGGACCCTTAGTATCCGGAGCAAAGGCTAGTAACATTGAGAAGGAATAGGGATACGGACCCTTAGTATCCGGAGCAAAGGCTAGTAACATTGAGAAGGAATAGGGATACGGACCCTTAGTATCCGGAGCAAAGGCTAGTAACATTGAGAAGGAATAGGGATACGGACCCTTAGTATCCGGAGCAAAGGCTAGTAACATTGAGAAGGAATAGGGATACGGACCCTTAGTATCCGGAGCAAAGGCTAGTAACATTGAGAAGGAATAGGGATCGGACCCTTAGTATCCGGAGCAAGAGGCTAGTAACATTGAGAAGGAATAGGGATACGGACCCTTAGTATCCGGAGCAAAGGCTAGTAACATTGAGAAGGAATAGGGATACGGACCCTTAGTATCCGGAGCAGAGGCTAGTAACATTGAGAAGGAATAGGGATACGGACCCTTAGTATCCGGAGCAAAGGCTAGTACATTGAGAAGGAATAGGGATACGGACCCTTAGTATCCGGAGCAGTGGCTAGTAACGTTAAAAAAAACACAGAGAGAAAAGAGCTATCCAGGAATGGAGGATTAGCTACGAGGACGTTCTCCAAATTGTGGTAATAAAGAGAATTCACAAGTAACCTATAAAGAACAAGGAATGAATAGCACCTACATAACAAAGTCTCGGGATCTAATCTATACCCCTGACTCGGTGCCAGAGAATAGAGGAAAACATGTGTAATGAGGCCAAGCAAATAAGAAAGTTCACAAATGTGATTCTTTAAGAAACAAGAAAAGATTGGCACCAAAATGATATGGTCACGGGATCTAAACTATATCCCAGACCTGGTGCAAGGAAAAGAAAAAGAAAATACACATCATGGGAACAAGAGAAAAGAAATGAAAACACACCACGCTCGAACGATCCCCTAGTGAGGATCATTGGAAACATACCTATGCACATGTCTGATGACTTACATGATTGTTGTTGCTATATTAGCAGCTTGTTGTGCTTGGATGCGTTTTGATGGGCTATGATGCCAGCTTGCTATGCTTGGATGTTTTTGTTGATGTTGCTATGCTACTTGAAGTGTGTTTGATATTATGATGTGATGTGATGTGCTTTACTGCTTTAATATAGCATGTAAAATGACTTAATAATATTCGACCAAGTAGTCGTGTGACCCGGTAACATGCGGGCTTCACACGTTCATACTCGGCATAGTTTGCTGAGTCCTTTATTTTTACAGGTATGGATCTGACGATGGCGGAGAGTAGGCAAGTGACTACCATTGGGGGTAGTCCTTCTGGGTAAGACGCTTAAGTAGTATGATAACGAATGGGTTGTGTTGTTTAAGTTGTTAACTAAACTGTAGATGCTCGGTACTTGAGTTGTACTTTATATTGTATTGGATTTCGTTAAGGTTGGACTTCCAGTCTTCAGACAGACCTAACTTGGTGTTAGTAATTGGTCTGTCAACCACGTGGGTGGTTGGCCGTCTGTAGCACCCGAATAGAGTAGGAACCGCTGCGGAGACGTCTCATATCACCGTTAGACTCGTCGTTTAATTATTGATTGTTATTCGGGGGTGTTACAGAAATTGGTATCAGAGCGTAGTTTCGCTCTGATGACTGGAACAGAGGAGTACCGAGCATAGTAAAACCTAATTTGAGAAACGGGGGTTACGGTTAGTTTTTGTGAGGCTCGTTAGTTAGGGTCCTTCCATTCCTTAGAGGGAAAACGCTGGAGAGGTAGAAAGCCTCCTCACACTCGGGAAAACCCGATCTGGCGTTTACACAATGGCATATATGCAATCCGGTAAGGAAAACTAGGTACCCCTATCTTTTTGTCGATGTTTCGGCTTAGTGTAGGGTACGGGGGCGTACCCCTCTTTTAAGGGGGGTAAGCGCGTTTTGTTTTGGATGTGTGTTGGTTTAGTATGATGGATTCCTACAACCACTCGTGGTTGGTTGGTAGGTTTGTGTGTGTAAATGTTATGTACGCTATGTGTGAATGAATATTGTGTGCCTTGACTTGCACTTTGACGTGATATACACATTGCTAGCTCCTTGGTCTACCCACTGATGTGGCATGGTGCTTAGAAGCACTGAGCATTATAGTGATGGACTTAATTCCTTGGGTATCGTAGATGAATGTGGGACTGGATCCCTAAGATGGCTAGGAGTGGGAAATATAAGTTAAGGAAGTAAGACTTCGGGACGAAGTCTCTTTTAAGGGGGGTAAGCTGAAATACCCCTAAATATTAAACGCATAAAAATCATAACGCGTTTCATAATACGGACATAAAATAACGTACGAAAATTAAACCTAGTATATATATATGTGTGTGTACGAATACGAAGATACACGTATGTAACGTTACGATATCGTAACGTTGTAATATAAATGATAACGTCGCGTAACTTTGCGACAAATAAATAAATAAATATAATGTGGTATATTATATAGTCTTACATATATAAATAAGCAAGTATAACTTATAAAAAAAAAAAGGAAAGAAAAAGGAGCAAAGACGCTCCCGCTGAGGTTCGAACCCGAGACCTCCCGTACCTTCTCCGAATGCTTAACCGGATGAGCTGTGCTCAATTTCAGTAACTCTTAACAACGATTTTAAACCAATATTGAATCTACTATGGTAACCAGAAACAAAAAAAAAAGAGAAACAAATACACGCCCTCCCTGTCATCTGGTCTCGGTAACCCGTTTTGAATTAGGAAGAAAAATCACAACAACAGAGCACCATATTCTCCCTTGATCTACCGATAACCTGAAACACAAGTGGGTCATCTTGATTTCTGTTAAAACGCGCAGGGGTCCAACATGAGCATCGAAAAAAAAATCCAAATTCCTGCTCAAGCTCCCTCCCCCCAGTGTTCCCTTCCTGTCTCGCATGATTTCTCCAACACCACGAGCAAATAATAACAAGGCAACAGACAGCAAGTCATTGCCGAGTCTCGAAAGTTTCATTCCTGATTCCAACATTCCTCTCTGATGCATGATGCTGCCCACAACTCGGGACAGGTTTACCATGCTCCACTACCGATCTCTGGTGCTAGGATAATAAATTAACAAGCGGTCTGCCACTTTACCTGAAAGTGCAAGCGCCCCAAACTTTCACAAAAGTTTCCGTTGGAACTTACTTCCATTAGTGTTGATTCATTACACTGTGTCAGTTCTTCCCCTCCCGCCTTCTGATATGCAGATAAAACTCTTGTCCAGCGGCTCCATTATTTTTTTCCCTTGCATGCGCATGTCTCACTGTATACTGAGGCTCACTCCATTTCCCCTGGTGCGACCACACAAGGCTAGACAGTCAGCAAGCCAACGACCCCTGCAACCTACTATACTTCCTGTTCGAAGAAAAC
The DNA here is from genome assembly GCA_023374045.1 of Limonium bicolor. Classification (NCBI taxonomy): domain Eukaryota; kingdom Viridiplantae; phylum Streptophyta; class Magnoliopsida; order Caryophyllales; family Plumbaginaceae; genus Limonium; species Limonium bicolor. The sequence continues at coordinate 423,784,507 of CM041776.1, forward strand.
CAAAACCAAACCAGATAGTACCTCCAACACTACCTTCTTTCTGTCTACTTCCTCTGATGTGTTAGGCCTGGCTAAAGACCCTCACTCAACTCTTCTAAGTATCTGCCTTGCCCTCCAAGAAGAAACTGTTAGGAGCCGCAGCCATCTGATTCGAAAACCAGTCCAAGGTGAAAGCAGGTAGCCATTCTGTTGTGGTCTGTTTCCTGTCTTTTTCCTTCCTGATGCCAAAACAATGTCGTTCTCTGCACTCAGTTCTCCTACCTTTTTCAGGTGTAACACCCCCATACAAGTTCCTATAGGCTATGTTCGAATTCCCTAAGCGTGAGCTGCAAACAAATCCATCCTGCAACGTAACTAAAAGGTGCAGTTTCTGAAAACAGATTCTTCTCCTATTTTGCCATTACTCTCTCTGACTTACCAAGCCTACCATGATTCTCCTCAGCTACTGCAAATAAACTAGTGCTGGGAACTTCACACCGTGCCAAGTAGCAACCATGGGGAACAGCTAAGATAGAGAGGTGAGCTATCCCTAACTCGATACCCCAACAGAAAAACAAAAAAAAACTGTGGTGTAATATAGTAATCATGTCGATCTGTAATATTAACATACGGTACTAGCATGTTGCAGTATGGTCAATAAGATTGTTCTGGGTCCGTTAAAGTTAAGTTAAGGCCATATTAGGACAGGTAACTAGATGGCTAGAGAATCTAGGGGAGGAACTGTATAATTTGGGAAAAGAAACCTGAAATACTACATTAGTAAGCAACGGAAAAGAAAAGTTATAGTTCATAGTTCCTGGTTTGATTTTTGTTTTCAGGTTTGTGTAAGAACTTTCAGGGGTGTAGCCTTAGTTACTTGGGGATGTTTTGGAAACGGAAACTATACTAAGCTAAGTAACTAATTTACTAGAAACCTGATTGTGAGCTAACAAAAAAAACGGGATAGCAGTTCATGTTTCTGTATACCTGATTTACTGAGATACGACTAGTACTGCAGTGGGATGGGTTGGAGTCTGAAATCTCGTAGTATCATTCAAGTAAGATGGGGAGTGTTTAAACAGAAGAGAAAATTGGTTTAATACTCTGAAAGTGGACTAGAATACAAAGTATACTGAAGTTGTAATTTCAGATTTCAGTTTTCTAGTTTCTGCAGGAATGAGTCCAGTAGATATGTCAGTTGTTTTAGGTGGTTGTTAAGTAAACAGGAAAAAGAAACTACTCACACGATTAACCAAGTGCCTACTTAATTTTGGAGTGCACCTAAAGTCAGCTCATTAAACAAACAGACAAGAACCAGAAAAGAACATGGATCAGTTTTTTATGAGTTCAGTTTTTCAGACCTCGGTGTTCTGTGTATAGAATCTTCTTGGACATGGTCTAGTTCTGTTTTGAGTGTATGGCCATGATAAACCACTTAACTACGAGAGTTATCAAAGAGGGAAAATTGAAACTCGATACATGAACAAAACAGAAAAGATGAGAGGAAAATAAAAAAAAAATACAAAGAGAGACATCAGTTTCAAGCTTCAGCTTTCGGTTCTAGGATAATGTAAATTCAGTAACATAAATAATGTTGCTATGGGTCTGTTTCGAAGTCAAAACCTTGAGTACACACCCAACTAATTGGATAAGCAATTCAGGAAAGAAATGGGAGTCAAATGAGTGAACAAAGAAAAGAAATAGAAGAGATAATATCAGATCTTGATATTCAGTTTCAGATTTTTCCTGAAACATTGGGCTTCTGTATAAACGAATTTCAGAGGGTTTATAAGGGGTGTATTGAGTGGTTAACAAACCTAAACATACCTAATGCACTTAAGTGATGTTATAGACACTCTGGGTAAGATTAGAAAGACTGGTTTATACCCAAAAGAAAGTTATAAGGTTGCTGTACAAACTTTGAGTTCACAGTTTTTCTGCAGATTTTAGTTTCTGTAAAATGAGTTTTCAGAAGTGCTAACAGCCTTGTTTTAGGATGTTTTTAAGTTCAAAACTTTTATAATACACTTAGCTAATTGGGCAAAAAGTTTGAAAGGAATTGGAGACTGATTAATAACCTAAAACAAGTTTGAACAGGAGCCGTCCGTACAGAATCTGTTTTTGCATTTTCCTGCAGTTACTTGCTTCTGTATAATGAACTTTTAGAGGGGTTAACAGAGTTGTTTTAAGTTGGTTTTTAGCTTAAAACCTGCCTAATACATTTATCTAGTTGGGTGAAAGTTTTGTGTGGATTTGGTAGCAGGTTAACAAACTAAAAGAAAGCTAGAGAAGAGATACACAAACTGTGTTTTCTGTTTTTCTGTAGGTTGTGGTTGTTTCTGTATAACTGACTTACAGAGACATTAAGAGCATTGTGGTGGCATAATAATGAACCCAAGACATGCTAAAAGAGGTAAATAAGGGGGTATATTCATTTGGAGGTTTAGAAGTCAGTGTAATACACCAAAAAGGAGAAATAAAGAAGAAACATAAAAATTCTGTTTTCAGGTTTCTGTTTTGTTTTCTGCACCATTGTGGTTCTGTATAACCAGGTGACAGAGAGTAGTTGGGCTGTTTTGGGAGTTTAAATTGTTGCTGGAACACTCATCTAAGTGGGTGGATATGTGGGAAAGTTTTGATGATATATTAACAACTCAAACAAGAGGTTGAGAAACAAGAATACCAAACTCTAGTGTTGTTGTTTTTATTTTTGCAGTACCTGTTTCGGTATAAAGAACTTCCAGGGGTGCTAAGAGGACTGTTTTGAGTTGGTGTTCAGTTTTTAAAACATCTCTAATACCCTTAGGTAAGGTTATAAACACTTTGGGGAAGATAAAAGTCAAAGTAACGTATCAGAGAAAGAGTAGCTATGGAGGGGTATTGTACTGATTTCAGTTTCAGTTTTGGGTGGTTGCTGTTTCTGGGTATCTGAGTACAGCAGTTGGGTGAGTGTTTTACTAGGGTGGTTTTGAGTTAAAAACATTATTAACACCTATACCTAGTTGGGTAATACTGTGGGAAGGAGTGAAACATCCGTTGAACTAAAGAGTAACAAGAAACAAGAAGAAGTATTTAGATTGTGGTTTCAGTTTCATTGGTATTATAGGTTCTGTATAACTGTGTTACAAGGGTATTATAAGTGGTATTCAAACTTAATAAAGAACCCGAATAATATCTAATAAACATAACTTGGTTAGCGAAACATGTGGAGAAGGTTAAACACCGATTTCTACATTAAAAGTAACGTTAGATAAGGTATTACATGGGAATTGTGTTTCAGATTTAGAAACCTTTGGTTTCTGTACAAAGGAGTTTTAGGGGTATTCTATGCCTATATTATCATGATACAAGGGTTAAAACATTACCCACATGTTTAGCTAAGGAGGGAATACACCTTAGACAAGTTATATCTATCTTATATAAACTTGTTACATGGTTAGCGCTTAAAACCGCTCTAAAACATTAGTTGGAAAAAGGGGACTTAGTTAACGTGTAAAACGTGGGTGTGAATTCCCTAGGAGTAACATAAATTCTAACACGTGGGAAGTCCTAAGGGTTAATAAAGGTTGTCACATGAAATCATAAACTGACACATTGTTTGTAATTAACTCTAGGACCGTAGCGAACTCCGACCGGGACTTCGAGTGTAAGACGACTCGTGCTTTCGAATAAGGTATGGACATGTGTGGTTCGTATGTTGCCGTGTTACACGGCTTGTGTGTGTGTGCTGTGTGTGTGTGAAAAGACCCTAAGATCAATGCATGGAATTGGATTGCTTGTTTATTATGTTGTTTGATTTTATATCATTGTTGTGTATCATTGCGCGCACACAGTAGTTTAGTCCCTTTCGCGTTATGGAACCCTGAGATGAAACACAGCGAACTATGTAAACAAAGAAACTACATAAAGGGAAAACTAAACGAGAACCACAACGAACTATGAAAACAAAGAGAATGCTATAAAGGGGAACTCCTCTCTAACTATGGAGGACGTACCATGACACCCACTATGGTGTCTATTCGTTAATGATAATGAAGAGCAAGTCTCCTTTGGTGAGACATGACGAACCACGTAGACAAAACAAAAGAACTATACAAAGAGACGAATCCTCTCTAACTTTAGAGGACCTCTAAAGACACCCACTATGGTGTCGAGCTATCAAGGATAATGATAAACCAATACCTTTAGAAATGAATAGGGATACGGACCCTTAGTATCCGGAGCAAAGGCTAGTAACATTGAGAAGGAATAGGGATACGGACCCTTAGTATCCGGAGCAAAGGCTAGTAACATTGAGAAGGAATAGGGATACGGACCCTTAGTATCCGGAGCAAAGGCTAGTAACATTGAGAAGGAATAGGGATACGGACCCTTAGTATCCGGAGCAAAGGCTAGTAACATTGAGAAGGAATAGGGATACGGACCCTTAGTATCCGGAGCAAAGGCTAGTAACATTGAGAAGGAATAGGGATACGGACCCTTAGTATCCGGAGCAAAGGCTAGTAACATTGAGAAGGAATAGGGATACGGACCCTTAGTATCCGGAGCAAAGGCTAGTAACATTGAGAAGGAATAGGGATACGGACCTTAGTATCCGGAGCAGAGGCTAGTAACATTGAGAAGGAATAGGGATACGGACCCTTAGTATCCGGAGCAAAGGCTAGTAACATTGAGAAGGAATAGGGATACGGACCCTTAGTATCCGGAGCAGAGGCTAGTAACATTGAGAAGGAATAGGGATACGGACCCTTAGTATCCGGAGCAAAGGCTAGTAACATTGAGAAGGAATAGGGATACGGACCCTTAGTATCCGGAGCAGTGGCTAGTAACGTTTAAAAACAACAGAGAGAGAAAAGAGCTATCCAGGAATGGAGGATTAGCTACGAGGAAGACGTTCTCCAAATTGTGGTAATAAGAGAATTCACAAGTAACCTATAAAGAAACAAGGAATGAATAGCACCTACATAACAAAGTCTCGGGATCTAATCTATACCCCTGACTCGGTGCCAGAGAATAGAGGAAAACATGTGTAATGAGGCCAAGCAAATAAGAAAGTTCACAAATGTGATTCTTTAAGAAACAAGAAAAGATTGGCACCAAAATGATATGGTCACGGGATCTAAACTATATCCCCAGACCTGGTGCAAGGAAAAGAAAAAGAAAATACACATCATGGGAAAGAGAAAAGAAATGAAAAACACACCACGCTCGAACGATCCCCTAGTGAGGATCATTGGTAAACATACCTATGCACATGTCTGATGACTTACATGATTGTTGTTGCTATATTAGCAGCTTGTTGTGCTTGGATGCGTTTTGATGGGCTATGATGCCAGCTTGCTATGCTTGGATGTTTGTTGATGTTGCTATGCTACCTTGAAGTGTGTGTGTTTGATATTATGATGTGATGTGATGTGCTTTACTGCTTTAATATAGCATGTAAAATGACTTAATAATATTCGACCAAGTAGTCGTGTGACCCGGTAACATGCGGGCTTCACACGTTCATACTCGGCATAGTTTGCTGAGTCCTTTATTTTTACAGGTATGGATCTGGACGATGGCGAGTGATGGCGGAGAGTAGGCAAGTGACTACCATGGGGGTAGTCCTTCTGGGTAAGACGCTTAAGTAGTATGATAACGAATGGGTTGTGTTGTTTAAGTTGTTAACTAAACTGTAGATGCTCGGTACTTGAGTTGTACTTTATATTGTATTTGGATTTCGTTAAGGTTGGACTTCCAGTCATTCAGACCGTAACTTGGTGTTAGTAATGTGGTCTGTCAACCACGTGGGTGGTTGGCGTCTGTAGCACCCGAATAGAGTAGGAACCGCTGCGGAGACGTCTCATATCACCGTTAGACTCGTCGTTTGATTGTTGGATATTATTCGGGGGGTGTTACAATCACAAACAGTCACGAACAGACTGCAACCATCATACCCCTCACCCTAAGTCCTTAAGTGTGCACACCCCCTATGAATCATCAATCATAGCGTAGATCATAGAGCTTAACTACAGTCATTGTTTGCAGGCAAAAGAAAAACATTAACAAAGTACAAAGTACCAAATAATTAACTCATGGTCAGGGTCGAGAGAACCAACATGGTAGAGCCAGGGAGTACCAAAAACCCCAATAATCAAAGTAAAATCAGGGAGCACCAAATGCCCCAACAAGTAATTAGATCCAATGAAAGGCTCCCAAAACAAAATCCATCTCCGATTGTAAAATACCAGAATTAATCCATAACACACAGAACACAATTCCAATCCTCCAAACCCAAATTAGGGTTTCCAAAATATCATTTGATGAATAAAATTCACGCCAACAAAACAACCTTGAGCATAGAATTTACCTGATTATTCGTGTAACACCCCACTCGATAAACTTGTAATAATCACTCTCGTAATAATCACTCTCGTAGCATAATTAGAGACGTCTCACAGTGGAAGTTAACTACATTAATCCTCACTTGGGTGTCACATGCCACTACTCACCCATGCGAGTAAAGAAGCATAACTGAAACACAACAATTCAACAACTAACCGCAGTGATGAACGAGATATTTGCTATAACACCCTAAACATAACTTAATAACTATAACAAGTGAGTACTTAGAGAATTCTCATATTACAATGTACTAACATGAAATAACCCTAGAAGCATGCTAAAAGTCGAGGTCATCTACCCACGATCCCGCACTCCGGCGCCAATCATCAATCACCTGAAACATAAAATATCGGTGCCCGTGAAGGGCTCAGCACTTGGCCGAGTATGTTAAACTATGTTGTCCTAGACCCTCTTAGGTCACTTAGGTCAATTAGCCATCTGAACATGAGGTTGATTACATGCTGGTTCATATTATAGTTAATATAGACAGCGGTAAATGACATAAATAAGCATCTAGCGTTGCATCAATGAAACCGTACATACACCACATACAATACTCAACGAGCAAAATACAATACACAGTATACATTATAACACGCATTATTTGAACGCATAATTATTTCCACCGGGATCCTAGTATCTCCTTTATGTTAGTCGCCATTAAGTTTTACTCTCAATACCAATGGGCGTCATGTTAGGACATCCCGTAAATAACCTTACTGGATAGTAGTCCTCCCGTACACACAAGGTGCTCATTGCCAAGGATCGTTCGATCCCAGGACTTCCAGTTGCCTAATAAGGGCAACCATGAATGGCCAAAGCCGTGTGCCAAAAGCGGCACCCTTTGTCCAACAGTCTATCTAGGCCCGTCGGAATATAGAGGGAGTCGGTCCGATACGGACGTTATACTCTGGTGATCACCAATGCGTAACCAACTAGTCGAAGACTATTTGGGATTTCCATACCATGTACCATAAACCAACACTCTCCAATATGTGATTAATTCTTAACCAACTACCCCAAGTAAAGTCTTAGGTCATTGAGAAGTCATTACCATTACAATTACCTTCGAAGTCTTATATACTTCCCTAGAAACGATCTAGGTTATATTCATGATTGAGTATCAAGCTCTAGAGACTGGGGATCCCGAGTCTCATTCCTAAGTGTTTTACTTAGGTTAATTATGAGTAAAGTTCTCGAATATTAGTATTCCAATCACTTGAGAAATCATAGTAATATTGTCCGAAGACGTCACGCACAATAATAAATGCTTAACAAATCAGGTAATTAATCCACACAACATGCATAACACACATATCACTCTTATCACATAAGCAAACAATACCCGAACCCGAGGCTTCCCTCAGGGGTTCAGACCACAGAATCCAACATACCGTACACCGTCGAACGCTCGCGTGACAATTCCCGCGTATATACAAGTACGTATATAGTATAGTTATTGTTATGCGTTATCATTTGCGCACCCTTTCATCGCAAATGTAAAATGCTACACTATTGTATATGTTGCAACGTGGTGTCATCATATTCACGTTTTTGCATGTAATTGTGTAGTTCACCGTATGTAACTTGTTATCCATATTATACCCTCATGACATGTTATAAATTCACATTATATAAATTATAGAGTCCTTCTTGTAATAAAATTCCAACTATACCATATACTTCCAAAATTCGCCAACTTAACCGATCATCTTATGTAAATACCAAAAATGTATATTTATTCCTTAATAATCCCTTATAATATATTCCTTCAAAACTAAATATAATGTCACATCATATCACCCAAAACTTTATATTATATTTTGTCCAAGTTCTAACAATTCCTAAAGTAACCCATGTATTCTCGGTAATTCAATTCTTCTCCCCGCACATTTTGTTTATTTACCAGCTACTCCATATTCCATACTAGTTATATTCGCAACTTTAGTAATTTATAATCTAAGATATTCCAACCTTATGATCTACATATATATATATATATATATATATATATATATATATATTGTATATTTATTTATGGATACCCCCTAGCTTATTCAAATTTAATTGTTCACCCACATCTTCTTCGTAATTACATTATAACCCCCTTTATTTTATAAACTTTCCTTTAAATACTTAAAACCTTAAATTATACACCTTAATTATTTAAATCTCATTTTAAACCCCGAAACTTACCGAAATCACAAGCTGACCCTAAGGTTTATAAATTATGTTTTATACCTAAATGTTTCGCTAATTAAACTTTATACCCATAAGTTTTATAATTGTCACACTTTAACACTTACACCGTATATTATAACCCCTAATTAATTAATTTTTCAAACTCACCCCAAAACTTTAAAAAATTCCCAACAAACCCCAAGGCTCCAATATTCGCATTTTGATCACTATAGTTTCGGTAATTACATGTACGTCTCTAATCTTTTTATAATTTCGTTTTTGCTTGATATTTCTTTAAATACCTAAAATAATTACCCTTATCATTTTAGTTTGGTCAAACCTCACATGTGGTCAAGGTTGACCACTTAATTTATCCTCTTGACCAGATTTGTTTTTTATTACTAAAATACCCCAATTAATACACTATTTTTTTTATATTTAACCCCTAATCTCATAAAACTCACATTTATATTTATTAATTCCAAAGATCATCCCTCTTGGTTCTTATTTATATTTAATGTTCTATATTTCTTTTTAATCATGTTTTGACCCCATATATAATATATTTATTTTCTTAGACATTTTATAAGTTTTTTTTACAAAAAAAATTCATTTAAGCCATGTTAAAGGTTTTAAAATAAAATACCAATACCTTTCTAATATATTCCTTAGTTGTTGTATTTGCTAGGATCATAATCCTTGCACCAGAAAATCATACACCCTTTTAAATCAATTATAAATTTAATAATAACCATCTAAGCTCAAAATTCACATCATAACTTGGCCTAATTATATAGCCTTAAAAATAGCACCATAGTAATTTCTAAATGACATTAAATGTCCTCAAAATTGTATTATAGTTACGGCTTGTGACACATTTTACATCTAACCTATTTAAATTATTTTCCTCATTATTATTTACATATAAAATAGATTTTTAATAAACCATTAGTACTTAGTTTCACAATCAGATTTCATCCCTTAATCTTCTCCACATATTTAGGATCTAGCATCTCCAAACTCACAAATATTCTCGGTTCTGTACAAATCCATGCTAAATTTTCTTAAACCATTTTTCTTTCAATATTCACTAATAAAATAACCTTAAATAAACCATTAACACTTAACCTATTATTTAACTATTAGTTTTCTACACCTTTTTAGGATCTAAATAGCACATAAATATGCACACTCATCCTCACGGTTATATACAATTTTGTATATTAACTTGTTAAAATCATTTATTTTCTTTTAACACATAATTTGACTTTAACAAGTCATTAACTTTTAGTTTCATGATCAAATACTCAATCCCTAAATTTCTCCATGTATTTAGGATTTTACATCTCATTCTTCACTATGTAATCAAGGCTTCATATTCATTTATTCATTAACAACCCAACTAACCCATATCTGCACTTAATAATCTCGGTATCATAACAGCACCCAGTTTAACATTCTTTTAAGGTATTTAAAATCGGTATTAATTAGCCTTACCTCAATTAGCCGACGACAGAACAAATGTTTCCAGCAACTTCTCACAAACCCTTCCTACCAACTACAACCTTCTTCCTTAGCCTGGCTGTACGTACATATATCATAGTTACAACAACATTTTTTTGTACGTAACTTAAGCTACTCATGTATATACTTCAAGGGTTTGGTTATAACTTTTACCTTCTAAATAAAGTCCTTGGAATGGCTCTCAACATGCTGACAGTCTTGCTGTTCTGTAGAAACTTACATGTACTGCTCTCGGACAGCTTGACAGAGAGGGAAGTTTCAGTGGGTGTATATCGTGTGTGTGTAATTTTTTTGGCGTGGGAAATGAAGGAAAGGAAAGGCTTAAACAGCCATGTCAAGTGTCGATTTCCTTACCTTGTTTAAAAGGATTTACAGGTCTTCTCGGTTAGCTTGTCCTCACCCTCCTCCCTTTATGCTATATAGTTATGGTTTGGCAGAACAGAGAGGTTGGAATGGCTTCAAACACAAGCATCAGAAATAAAAAAAGAAACATCAAGAACAAGCACTTTCGATCATTAGTATGACAGGGAGCAGTGTGTGTTTTAATATGGTTTCTTCCTACCGTTCAAGACCAAGGATTTCCTTCAGCCGGTGCAGTTACAGGTTGGGTTTTGGGACTTTCCAATGGTGTTCTAGGCCTTGAGAAACATAGGAGAATTGATGAAGAAGAGGTGTTTTCTCCATGCTTAGAAATAGAAAATGAACGCAGGAGGATAAAGGAGGGTGGTGTTTAGGTGTTTACCTCTGTTTCGTAGCCTTCTCTTGCCATTTTTGTACTGGAAATGGAAAGCTCAAGCAGAAGAAGCTTGCTGCTGCTGTTGCAACAGAAGAGTAGAACCGTGAAAATGAGAAGACTATGTAAAGAGAAGATATGGGTTGGGAGCAGAACCGTAAAGATTTGGAAACTGGTGCAGAACAATAGGAGAAAGAGTTGAGCTGGGAGATTACCGTTTTTTTCCTTGTTACGGTGACTGTCCAGTGTTTGCTTCTACCGAGAGTTCATGGGGTTTGTTACTATCTTACTGCAAACCCGGAAGTAGCAGAGGTATTAGATAGGGTAGAGAGGCTAAAGCAAGGTGCTAGAAAGAAAGGACGTTGTGAGAAGATTCCTTACCTATCCATTTCAGTTGAGAAGAGATGGAGAAGGGAAGAACCGTGCTTGTTGCTACATTCGATGGAGCAGAAAAAAAAAGAAGAACTTACCGTGAATAAGAAGAGAAAGGAGTGGCCGAAGTGATGAGAGTGTAGCTGCTGCTGTCCTGGCTGAAAAGAAGAGTTGGGAAAGGACTAATGTTGGAGAGGTGGGTTTGACTTATGTACTATATTAGTTTTCTATATTGTCTGAAATGATATTTGTTGTTTCCTTTTGTGTATAGGTGCAGGTGGGCGGCAGACTAAGAGAGAATTGGAGGGAATTTGAAAACTTTTCCTATCTTATAATACTATAGTGCTAGTTGTACCTATATATAGATAAGTGACTATATTTGTATGTCACATTTTACTTTACATTTTAGGCTTAGAAGTGATATATATAAGTACATGTTTGTCATTGTAATTTGTTTAGAGTATACAAACGATTTATATTAATTTTATTAAGGTATACTAGTGGTATTTAACATATGTACTAATATGTATATGTAATATTAACTTTAGGAGTTTATCTCTGTAAACACCCCACTCTAATAAACCCGTAATAATCACTCCCGTATAATCACTCTCGTAACATAATTAAAGACGTCTCACAGCGGAAGTTAAACTACATTAATCCTCACTTGGGGGGGTGTCACAGTTGCCATTACTCGCCCATGCGAGTAACGAAGCATATCCGAAATATAAAACAATGACAACAAAAACTAACCACAGTGATGAACGAGATATTTACTACATTATCCTATATACAAACGGGTACCTAAACAAGTGAGCACTTAAGAATTCCCAGATTACAACGTACTAACATGAAATAATCCTAGAAGCGTAATAAAAGTCGAGGTCATCTACCCACGATCCCGCACTCGGCGTCAATCATCAATCACCTGAAACATAAAATATCGGTGCCCATGGAGGGCTCAGCACTTGGCCCGAGTATGTTAAACATGTTGTCCTAGACCCTTTAGGTCACTTAGGTCAATTAGCCGTCTGACCATGAGGTTGATTACATGCTGGTTCATTTTGCAGTTTATATACAGCTAGTAAATAACATGCATAAGCATACAGTGATCCATCAAAGTGACAATCCATCCATTACATACAATCCACGACATACCAGATACCCTGTTCTATAAACAGTCACACAATATACAGTAAACATTTATACAAACACGTAGTTACTTCCATCGAGATGTTAGTAGTTTTCCTTTAAATTATATTAACCACCATTTAGTCTTACTCTCAATACCATTGGGCGTCATGTTAGGACAACCCGGAAATAACCTTACTGGACAGTAGTCCTCCCGTACACACGAAGTGCTCATTGCCAAGGATCACTCGATCCTGGGGCTTCCACTTGCCTAATAAAGGCGTCCATGAATGGCCGAAGCCGTGTGCCAAAGTCGGCACCCTGGTCCAACAGTCTATCTAGGCCCGTCGGAATATAGAGGGAGTCGGTCCGATACGGACGTTATACTCCGGTGATCACCAATGCGCAACCAACTAGTCGAAACTAATTGGATTCCCATACCATTTACCATAACCAACACTCTCCAATGTATGATTAATCCTTAATCAACTACCCTAAGTAAATACTTAGGTTTTGAAGAAATCTTTACCATTATTACCTTTGAAGTCTTATGTACTTCCCTAGACATAGTCTAGGTTAAAGTCATGTTCGAGTATCAAGATCTAGAGACTGGGGATCCCGAGTCTCATTCCTAAGTGTTTTACTTAGGTCAGTTAGGGATAAAGTTCCCGAATATTAGTATTCCAATCGCTTGAGAAATCATAGTAATATTGTCCGAAGACGTCGCGCACAATAATAATCGCTTAACAAATCAGGGAATTAATCCACACCACATGCATAGCACACATATCACTCTTATCACATAACCAAACAATACCCGAACCCGAGGATTCCCTCAGGGGTTCAGACCACAGAATCCAACATACCTTTCACCGATGAGCGCTCGCGTAAAAATCCCCGTGAAATCTCTAGTGCTCGCTATGCCCGTATCTACCCACTCGCGCCTCTGATATACACATGATTCGAATATCAGTATATTTACATAGCTCGAAACCATCCTAAGTTAATCTCTTACTTTCATCCTGTACTTCGATGTTCGTTAATCTTAAGGATTTAAGTTTCGACGGCTCGCTATAATTTACGAGTATGTAGTTGTTGCTATGATAATAATATGTATCACGTGGAAGTTTCGTTCACCATTGTTTACGTAATGTCGGGTTACATGCACACGTGAATTTCGTTACGTTTTGTTGTGCGATCTAGTTTACATATTTGCAGTTATGCAAGTGCACGTGCATTTATACATATACAGGTACGCATAAGTTATGATTTGTTGTTATGCATTGACATTTGCGGAACCTTCCGTGCATGTAATATTCTATGCATTTGCATATATTTAAAACGTCATTGTCGTTGTTTTTGCGTTTACACTTGCATCTTGTTAACTACGTATTGCAATTCCGCATTATGTATATTATAGCGCCCCTCGTAATAAATTTCCAACCTAGTAGTATACACCAACATTTGTCAACTTAACCATGTCTTTATGAAATTGTACATAACATACAATCGCTCCGTAACGGTCCTCCCATAACATATCCTTCCTCATGTTTCAACATAACGTTACATTATATCATTCGGACTTTATAATATATAAGCTGCCTATATTTTAAAAATTCTCGAACAACCTTGTACTTTCGGTAATCCTAATTTCTCCCCCGTATATTTTTCTATAAAACCAACCATATATATAAACTACTACAATTCTATAATTATTAATTTATAATCTAAAGTTTTCAACCATTATCACATACTTAACTCAGGGATTTAATTTCCGAACAGCACCTTTAGTTTCGGCAATCCTCATGCCATTCCCACAAGTTTTGTTTATTTACAAAACCACCCCACATTCCATACTTGTTATATTATTACCCCATTAATTTATAACCCAAGGTACCTCAACATTATAATACACGTACATTGGTATATATTTACGGATAAGCCCCCCCAGATTACTCAAATTTAATTGTTCGCCCATATTTTCCTCATAATTACATTATAACCCCCTTTCTTATATATAAACTTCCTCTTAATTACTCAAAACCTTATATTGTGCACCTTAATTATTTAAACCTCATTTTAAACCCAAAGCTTACCGAAATTACAAGCTGACCCCTAAGGTTTATAAATTCTATTTTATACCCAACGTTTCGGTAATTAAGTTTCATACCCCACAAGTTTTATAATTGGTACGCCTTAATACCTAAACCATATATTATAATCCTTAATTAATTTATATCATTAAATAAATTCTAATATCTTCCCAGAGTTACATACCAACCCCGTAATTACCCATACATCCCTAATCCTTTTATGATTATTGTTTTTGACTTAATGTTTCTTTAAATACATAAAATAATCGTTCTTAAGATTTTAATTTGGTCAACCCTCTTGTGGGGCCAAGGTTGACCACTTAAATTATTTTCTGACCAGTTTTGATATTATTTACGGAATTACCCTAGAATTTCCTAGTTTTTACAATTAACTACAAATCTCATAAAATTCATATATTATACTTGTACATATCCTTAGATCATTCTTTTCATTATTCTTACCACTCATACCCTATATTTTATTTAATTATACTTTGACCCCATATATGATATATTTACTTATTTAAAATATTTTTACAAGGGGTTATAATTTATTTAAGTCATGTTAGAAATTTATAAATATATCATTATTTCTCTAATGCATTCCTATGTAATTATATTTGCTAGAATGATGGTTTTGCACCAGAAATTTATATAACCTTATAAATCAACCTATAATTTATTAGTGACTATTTAAAGTTCAAAGTAATTATAATGACATGACCTAAATATATGGCCTCAAAAATAACATAATAATTGTTTAAAAGTGGCATCAAAATATCTCTAGAATTATACTATAATCACGGTTTATACAGGACTTTCCTTTGCCCTTTTCAAACCATTTTTCTCAAGTTATTTCCTTATGATTTTCACTCATATTTTGGTTTAACCAAATCATATATATTACGGTTTGTTTTTTTATTATTATTTTTTTTTTTTTTTTATTTTATTTTCCCTAACCCATAACTACTCCTTATACATTATCAACTCACGTAAGCACATGTTCACGCTGTACACCCTTCGTACTTTACGACATTTAATAGCTAGTAATCTTGAAGACATTACAAAAGCGTATAGCATATTGTTACCTTGATCAGATTGCCAAGGAGAATCCTCAGCTTCACAGCACTTTCCCACCAACAATCAACTTCTTCCTCAGCCTAGTTGTATGCACACATATCATGGTTACAACAGTTTTTTTTTTCTGTACGTAAGTTGGGTTTTAGCATTTGACTTCAAGGATTTAGCTATATCTCATTTACCTTCTACAACTTGGATTTCCTCTCTGCATAACTCTCTTCTGTCTGTAATCCATGGGTGTGCACATACCCAATTTTTTTTGTGGTTATATCAACAACAAAGAGGAGTTAGTACCCATATAAGCTAGCTAGTTAAGGGATTTGAAGCATGGTTTTTGAACATAAAAGGAAGGGTGATTACCTTGCTATTCTTGCAGAGATTTAGATGGGTTATCAGTCAACTACAAACAAGGAAGAAGTCTCAGTATTTTGCATGGGAAAAACTGAAGGAAGGCAGCTTATATGGCCATGACAATGTCGGTTCTCTTACCCTGGTTTTGAAAGCATTCTGCAGCAAGTTTTGGCATCTTGTTTTTAGGCCCCTTTAATGGAATGTTTTGGTGTAGTTTCTGCTCAGTAGAAGGGCTGGAAAGAAGCTTCAACCGTGAGCATTAAAGAACAGAAAGGAAGTGTCAAAGGAAATACATTTTCGGGCATCAAAACTGGGGGAAGAAATATGGTTTCTGGGTGAGTTTTCTCACCATTGAAGAACAAGATGTTCCCCCTTCAGTTGGTGTAGTTTTCGCTGGGTTTTGGGGCTTCCAAGGGTGGATTATATGCCTTGAAAACAGGGAAAATGATGAAGGGGATGTTGTTTTCCCATGACCAGAAAACTGGAAACAAGGAATGTTGAAGACCCGTGAATGAAACAGAGGAGAAGTAGTGTAGTTTACCTTGGTTTTGGCAGCCCATTTTTCTTGCTGTTTTTGTACCGGAAATGGGAAGCCCAAGCAGAGGAAGCTTGCTGTTTTATGAAGAGGAGAAGAAGTTTAAGTAGATAGCATGGATGGAGGAGAGAAATCTAGTGAGCACGAGCTGGAAGTGTTACCATTTTTTTTCTCTTTGTTGCTTGTTTCTGTAATTACCGATGATGGGGACTGAAGCCGTGGTTTGCTGCTATCCCATGCCGAGAAGGAAGGGTGGTATTGTAGCATGAAAGGAAACAGTAGTCTAGTGAAATCAGGAGAATCGAACCGTGAAGACAAGGGGAGAATAGGACAGGGCATTACCAGATTTTTTTTGTTTATGGTGTTGCTCTGCTTGTTGTGTACTGCAACCGAGAAGAATAGAAGGTCACGCTGGGGCTTGTGCTGTTGTTTACTGCAACAGAAAGGAAAGGGAATGGGATGGAGTAGACAGGCGGAGACGTGTACTGGGGAGGAAGGAAAATCCGTGAGAGAATAAGAGAAAGAGGAGGAAGATTACTGCTAGCATTCAGGAATTTGAGCAGAGGGAGATGGTATATCCTGGCGTAAGAAAAGTAGAAGAGGTGGGGTAATATTAGTCTGTCGACAGCTTGGAAAGGAAAGGTGGCTCCTCTGTTATGAAAGGATGGGGAAGCTGACGGTAGTAAGGAATAGGGGAACATGATGTTGTACTTTTCTTTTTACTTTTTTTTTTTGTACTAGTTTTACTTGTTTAACTTTAACTTAAAGTAATGATGTTTGATGTTTCCTTTTTGTGTAGATACAGCCGGCTAGAGTACATTGGAGGGAGTTTTGAAAATTTCCTGCTTTAGCTAATATTATGGAGTTTAATTGTACATGTATATATATATGAGTGACTGTGTTAATGTATTACTTTGCCATTTATATTATTATTATTATTATTATTATTATTATTATTTTTAAAGTGTATATCTATGAGTATATATTGTGTTTATACTTGTCTAAACTATAATGTATTTGCATAATTTACAGAATGATATTAATGGTGTTTAGCACATGTACTAATATGTTACATGTGATGTTCTTAATAATATTTTCTCTTTGATTAGAGATTTCATGTATAATCTAATGTCCATTTTGGACTATATATTTATACCATATTATTTATAGTAATTATTGCTCATGATTTAATTTAATCCTTATTAATTAAGGAAATAAATCTTCGAGGTATTTCAGTCTATCCCCCATAAAAGGACTTCGTCCCGAAGTCGTCTAAATTGACTGTGTATCTAACTACCCAATGAATCTCAAGGTTCCAATTCATCCAGTCCTATCAATTCTAAAGTTTCAACACTTTCCTGAAGTGTAATCCATTCCATTCAACCACTAGTCTTCCAATCCAACCCAACCACATATATATATATATCACAAGTCCCGAAGGACGTCAGTAAAGTTTCCAATCCAAACCAACACATATTTCCCGATCCAAACCAACACATATATATCACAAGTCCCGAAGGACATCCATACATAATAATTCAAGTGCTCTAGGCACATCATATCATAAAACACATCTCAAGTGCTTAAAGCACATACATAACAACCACCACGCAAATGATTAAAGCACATACATACCACCAAAAATAATGTAAAATGGCTAAATATGCCAAGGGCTCTACCCCCCTTAAAAAGGGTTACGCCTCGTGACCCCCAAAGTATCACGCAATCGCTATAAAAAAGGGCGCTGGATACTTGGCTCTCATGGTTCAACCAACGAACTTTGACCCTTTTAATGGTTTGTTTGTGGTCTCCCTCGTTCTCGTATTGAAACTTTGGAGTGTAGTCTTCTCATATCTAAGAGATGGGTCGATCTCTCGTCACTCAGCTCTTAAAAGAAAAATGTGAAGGGTGCGGCGCGTATTTTTCAGCCAAGGCGTAGAATACTTGTGCGCTCTCCTAAATATGTTATATTGGGCCCACTCGCTCCGTAATGAGGTGCCGACCCACGTACATAGGTGGTTTGTTAGCAGCGAGTTATTGCTGATGCACACTATGACAGTGTCATTCACGGTCTTTTCTTAATTTGGAAATGGTGGTATCTTTGTCGGTGCGGTATCATTAATTGTAGATGCACACGATTAGGTCTAAGTCGTGTCCAGACGTTCTGGATGACTAGCGCGATTTTTTTTTTCGAATTGTTACTATCTTCACTCGTTGGTTTCTAGCTAAGGCGGAGTATGACATTGGCTATCATTTGTCATTAGTGCTCTTTGGACTAGTCTCTGAAGTTTTGAATGTATTAACTTATAAATCCACGAAGGTAATTCTTGGCATTTCGTGGTTCCGGGTGGTTATGTTCCGGAGTAAATACATTAATTGTAATTTTCTGTACTTCGTGATGTTATATATTGTATTTTCAACATATTGTTCTCACGTCAATACTTGTATGGTCCTCCCCGCTTTTGCTAGGGAATCCACTGTTGTGTTTATACTTAGCCTTGCCTCCTTTGACATCCCATACGGGTATGTTCCTTGGCAATTAAGGCATTTTTTTTTGGTATATTTTATATCTTTTCTATTTTTCCATGTGGTTTAAAAGGAGTATACTTGTGCCCTTACTAGTTCCTGTGTGGTTTATGACGTTGAACGCCGTATTTATTGGAGTGTGTCCTCTGACAGTCTAGACAGTTTTTATAGCCTGCCTACGATTTGTTTCTCATCCTTTGAGTCCTATACGAGTTTCGCTCATCTGGTCTTGTCAATGTATCTATTCCAAGGGTTGTTTATACTGGTTTCTTCTTCACGCACCATATTTTAGTCGATTTGACGGTTAAGTTATTGTGACATTTGCTTAATAATTTAGGGCATCTGCTAGTGTGCTAGCTTGCCTGTCTTCTATTATGTATTGGTGTACATACGTTCAGCCCCTTTGTGGGTGAAAACGTATCGTTGCCCTTTTTTTTTTTTTTGGGCATACAAGATTGTTACCTCATTCG
The DNA here is from genome assembly GCA_023374045.1 of Limonium bicolor. Classification (NCBI taxonomy): domain Eukaryota; kingdom Viridiplantae; phylum Streptophyta; class Magnoliopsida; order Caryophyllales; family Plumbaginaceae; genus Limonium; species Limonium bicolor. The sequence goes on from CM041776.1 coordinate 423,803,869, forward strand.
TATTGTTTGTGTTCTCTGTTGGAGAGTAATTCTCTTTATGTCCCTCTTGTGGGTGGCGATGATCACCATTGCATACGTTCTTTTGGATGCTAAGAATTGTGTTAGTGTGAGTAGTTATTGGACTTTATGAGGGTTTTAGTTATGTTTATTCGCCCATTTAATGGGTTTTCATAGCTATCATTAGGTTGACTATCAACTCTCTTCTCTTTCGAGAGGTTTCCTTTTATGTTATTGTGTGTTAACCATCTTTTTGTGGAGTTACGACTTAGTCGTGTTCTATTCATGGTTTTTGGTACCTTTAGTCTCGTTGGTTCAATTGGAACTCTTCTCGTTAGTTTGCTTTAGGTAGTTATTTGTACTGGTCTGGGTTTGCATCCCTGATCTTGGTATGGAGTTGACTACTTCTTGCGTTTCTTACACTACTCGTCTACATGTATGGGGTATCCTACTGATACATTGTTACTTACTCGACTAACTTATAATTAAGTCTGTCATGCCCACAAGCTCCCTCATTAATTTACGTTGGTGGTGTCCCAAGGGAATTTCCTTTCGGATCCCCGGGTTCCCAGACCAATGGTGTGATTATGTGTCTTTCATTCACCAGGTGTTTGCGATATCTCGCCCTAACAGTAAGGTTTGCCTCTAAGTGGTATGAGGTGATCTTATCCCTCTGTCGTTGGCTTCGTTATTGACATGAGTTCACCGTTGTTTTAAAGAATTTACGACTCCCCGTATTGATAAGTTATTGTTATTTTATTGTTTAATAGGTCCTTTGTTGGAGTTACTTATGTGTTGATTCTAATTACTGTCAGTTGGTTACCATGCGCGCGGTTTGGCGCTTGTTCATTAGGCAGTATATTATGCACGTTATTCTCAGTGTGTATCATAGTTCTTTGAACTTTACCCTATCCTTTGGTGTACATCATTTGGTGTAATTCCTGAGCTTCATGGTGAAGATTTATGTTTTTTTTTTTCTTTTTGAAAGTCTCTATTGTGGTCTGGTTTTAACCCGTTCCCATTAATTGTCATGTCATTTTTAAATGTCACTGTTCAATTGGTACATATTGGAAGGTAGTTGGAGGCGGTATTTTCGCTCTCCTAGACTTGTGTTCTTCTCATGTACATTGAGTACTTCCACTTTAAACTTGTGTTTTATAACATTTAGACTTGTTATCTTGTATCGCCGTTTAGGTTGTTTGCCATTGTTTAACTTGTATAGTCCTTTTTCTGACAATCGTTATGTTATTAGACAACATGTCTTAAACACGCATTCCCTCTTTGTTACCTATTGTTTGGCGGGACGCCAATGGCGATAGCCATTCCCTTTTTGTTCGGAACCCTCATTCAATGATTGGTGTGATCAAATGAATTAACAGCGTATAATTGTAACCTGACATCTGTTCGTCTCTCTGGTTATGGCATTCCCTGATATGGTTAGTGCCTTGGGTGGTAATTATTTAGGCGCTCAACTCTGATTCGCGTTTAAGATTGCGATCGGTTTAAGTATTAATTGTGTTGTAATGTAACATTTTCAATGTTGGTCCTACTAAGGACTAGTATGTTCTTTTCTCCTTCCAATATTTGTTATGTATTGGCGTATGCCATTATGGGCATAGCATTGCCCTAATTGTCATGTGGTTATGTTCCACCATCATTCTTTATAAAAATATGTTTGGGAGTGAACTATGATTCACGAGTATTCATATTTGACACCTTATTCATTAGATTGTGTGTATTTTAGCTGTCTGCAGCTGTTATACTTCGGTCCCTTGTTTATTCCTAATATATTAATTGCGACCGCTTGTAAAGAGTTTCAGGAATCATCCGACCCTGATGTGATCAGTATTAGTGTTGGACTATCCTTTCACCCCAATTTGTGTTCAGCTTCCCTTGACCTGTACCGGATCAAGTTCCACTTCCCACGTCAATTTTAAACCATTAAATGATTTACCAAGCATGTTATGATGTTTGGCTCATAGGCCGATGTTATGATTGATTATTGTTTTAATGGTTGTAGTTTGCTATGGGTTAGAGTATGCCCTTTAGTTGTAGTGTGCGGACTCGTCGGGTCCTTCCGTGGTTGTAGTTTCCATATTCTAAGGGTTTTGTGACGCCACGGTGACAAGTTGTACTTATAGAATTGTAAGAATATTTAGTGATTACCGATAGTCATGACCTACACAGTCTTGTAGAAACCAATCCTAACTGCCGTTATTCTTGTAGTTACAGTTGCAATCATAGTTGCAGTTATACTTATAATTGCAGTTGTAGTTGTAGTAGTGGTTGTAATTACGAGATTCGTACTGGAGTTGTATGAATATTTGGTGATTACCGGTGGACATGGCGTTGCACCTGTGGCCTACATGGTCTGTAAATTTCAGTTGTATTTGTCGTTATAGTTATAGCCATAATTGTAGCCATCATTGTAGCACTTGCTGTAGCAAGTGCGCGAGGTAGACGGAATTGTGAGTATAGTATTTGCTATAGCGCTTGTTGTAGAAAGCGCGCCATGCTGGTTGAGTCATCGGTTTCAAGAATTGTTTGTTTCACTAACGCTTCGGTCGTTTGAGTATTGTTTAGATGATTAGTCCTGAAAAGGGGTAGTATTGGAGTTATTTCGGTTCATTAAGGTAGGGTAAATTTTCTAAGGTAATTCTATTTCTAGGTTCTCTGAGTCAGGCTATTTCTGAGTTTTATTGAAAACTCCCTCATGGTAGGAGAAGGTTCCTGACGCATGTTCATGCAGTCAATGTATTAAGTTAAGGATGTGCGGTTTCCTAGATCGCGCTGTGTACTAGTACCAGCGCCTAAGGTTCCCACAAAATTCGGGGTATTCTGCCCCTGGTGACTCTTTCCCCCTTCTAGTAGCTCGTATCGGCTGGGGTCTGCCCGCGTGGCTACCTCGTGGTGCTTCGGGTTCAACAAATGGAGTACTCTAGTTATCCTTGGTACGACATTCCTTCCCTTGAGTGTTATGTTATAGTAATTTTAGGAGTTTCGCTCGTAAGCTCATATGGTTATTTTTAATGTAGGTCAGGTTTTACTGAGTCTTCTAGGTTGTATCCGGTTGGAGCTATCCTCTTTCTGGGAGATGCTTCCATGTAGTCCTTGGTTCCGCATGTTACGCATTTTGATAGTCGTCTAAAACTCGTTCTTCTATCCTTTGATCTTTAGGTGCACTCGTGCGTGCTTCCCTCGGGTTAACTGGGCAGGGTTCAGTGTCTAATTATAAAATGACCTGATTGTCCTATGGATTCCTATCCCTTTTCAAAGTTAGGTTTAAAGTATATTCTTAGCCGCGTATAAGTACGCTTCTAGATTAGCATGTAGCTATCGGGACCCCGGGTCCTTAATGACTCATCGTATAACAAGCTCTTCTGTTGTCTTGATGTCACAGTGTCTAGGGCAACCACATTGATCTTCCGAATATAAGGGATTCTACTGTCTCCTTGGTGCTATCCATTACATGGTCTCCATAGGTGGTACTCGAGATGTGGGCAGCGGCGGGTGGGGTACCACTGCTGTTCCCCGGGATGTTCTTCCATCAAGCTAGTGCGGCGACCGCCGTCTCAACGCTATTCGGTATTACATGACCTTCTTCACCCCCGACATGCCTCTTCTCGACACCCGTAATACTCCACGTCGTATTATTACTCAGTAGTTTACCATATAACAATTAATAACATAGATATGCCATTAAGGCCAATATTGTTACGCACTGAGCGTTGCTAAGGCACTGGTTCTTCTAAGACTAGGTGGCTCGTACCTCACAACGTTTCCCATATTTCCCAAGTCCTATGCTCACTGTCTTAATCCTAATATCTCGTCATCAGAGCGGTACTCCGCTCTGATACCACTTTTGTAACACCCCACTCTATAAACCCGTAATAATCACTCCCGTAATAATCACTCTCGTAACATAATTAAAGACGTCTCACAGCGGAAGTTAAACTACATTAATCCTCACTTGGGTGTCACATGCCATTACTCGCCCATGCGAGTAACGAAGCATATCCGAAATATAACAAATGACAACAACAACTAACCACAGTGATGAACGAGATATTTACTACATTATCCTATATACAAACCGGTACCTATAACAAGTGAGCACTTAAGAATTCCCAGATTACAACGTACTAACATGAAATAATCCTAGAAGCGTAATAAAAGTCGAGGTCATCTACCCACGATCCCGCACTCCGGCGTCAATCATCAATCACCTGAAACATAAAATATCGGTGCCCATGGAGGGCTCAGCACTTGGCCGAGTATGTTAAACTATGTTGTCCTAGACCCTTTAGGTCACTTAGGTCAATTAGCCGTCTGAACATGAGGTTGATTACATGCTGGTTCATTTTGCAGTTTATATACAGCAGTAAATAACATGCATAAGCATACAGTGATCCATCAAAGTGACAATCCATCCATTACATACAATCCACGACATACCAGATACCCTGTTCTATAAACAGTCACACAATATACAGTAAACATTTATACAAACACGTAGTTACTTCCATCGAGATGTTAGTAGTTTTCCTTTAAATTATATTAACCACCATTTAGTCTTACTCTCAATACCATTGGGCGTCATGTTAGGACAACCCGGAAATAACCTTACTGGACAGTAGTCCTCCCGTACACACGAAGTGCTCATTGCCAAGGATCACTCGATCCTGGGGCTTCCACTTGCCTAATAAAGGCGTCCATGAATGGCCGAAGCCGTGTGCCAAAGTCGGCACCCTGGTCCAACAGTCTATCTAGGCCCGTCGGAATATAGAGGGAGTCGGTCCGATACGGACGTTATACTCCGGTGATCACCAATGCGCAACCAACTAGTCGAAACTAATTGGATTCCCATACCATTTACCATAACCAACACTCTCCAATGTATGATTAATCCTTAATCAACTACCCTAAGTAAATACTTAGGTTTTGAAGAAATCTTTACCATTATTACCTTTGAAGTCTTATGTACTTCCCTAGACATAGTCTAGGTTAAAGTCATGTTCGAGTATCAAGATCTAGAGACTGGGGATCCCGAGTCTCATTCCTAAGTGTTTTACTTAGGTCAGTTAGGGATAAAGTTCCCGAATATTAGTATTCCAATCGCTTGAGAAATCATAGTAATATTGTCCGAAGACGTCGCGCACAATAATAATCGCTTAACAATCAGGGAATTAATCCACACCACATGCATAGCACACATATCACTCTTATCACATAACCAACAATACCCGAACCCGAGGATTCCCTCAGGGTTCAGACCACAGAATCCAACATACCTTTCACCGATGAGCGCTCGCGTAAAAATCCCCGTGAAATCTCTAGTGCTCGCTATGCCCGTATCTACCCACTCGCGCCTCTGATATACACATGATTCGAATATCAGTATATTTACATAGCTCGAAACCATCCTGTTAATCTCTTACTTTCATCCTGTACTTCGATGTTCGTTAATCTTAAGGATTTAAGTTTCGACGGCTCGCTATAATTTACGAGTATGTAGTTGTTGCTATGATAATAATATGTATCACGTGGAAGTTTCGTTCACCATTGTTTACGTAATGTCGGGTTACATGCACACGTGAATTTCGTTACGTTTTGTTGTGCGATCTAGTTTACATATTTGCAGTTATGCAAGTGCACGTGCATTTATACATATACAGGTACGCATAAGTTATGATTTGTTGTTATGCATTGACATTTGCGGAACCTTCCCGTGCATGTAATATTCTATGCATTTGCATATATTTAAAACGTCATTGTCGTTGTTTTTGCGTTTACACTTGCATCTTGTTAACTACGTATTGCAATTCCGCATTATGTATATTATAGCGCCCCTCGTAATAAATTTCCAACCTAGTAGTATACACCAACATTTGTCAACTTAACCATGTCTTTATGAAATTGTACATAACATACAATCGCTCCGTAACGGTCCTCCCATAACATATCCTTCCTCATGTTTCAACATAACGTTACATTATATCATTCGGACTTTATAATATATAAGCTGCCTATATTTTAAAATTCTCGAACAACCTTGTACTTTCGGTAATCCTAATTTCTCCCCCGTATATTTTTCTATAAAACCAACCATATATATAAACTACTACAATTCTATAATTATTAATTTATAATCTAAAGTTTTCAACCATTATCACATACTTAACTCAGGGATTTAATTTCCGAACAGCACCTTTAGTTTCGGCAATCCTCATGCCATTCCCACAAGTTTTGTTTATTTACAAAACCACCCCACATTCCATACTTGTTATATTATTACCCCATTAATTTATAACCCAAGGTACCTCAACATTATAATACACGTACATTGGTATATATTTACGGATAAGCCCCCCCCAGATTACTCAAATTTAATTGTTCGCCCATATTTTCCTCATAATTACATTATAACCCCCTTTATATTATAAACTTCCTCTTAATTACTCAAAACCTTATATTGTGCACCTTAATTATTTAAACCTCATTTTAAACCCAAAGCTTACCGAAATTACAAGCTGACCCCTAAGGTTTATAAATTCTATTTTATACCCAACGTTTCGGTAATTAAGTTTCATACCCCACAAGTTTTATAATTGGTACGCCTTAATACCTAAACCATATATTATAATCCTTAATTAATTTATATCATTAAATAAATTCTAATATCTTCCCAGAGTTACATACCAACCCCGTAATTACCCATACATCCCTAATCCTTTTATGATTATTGTTTTTGACTTAATGTTTCTTTAAATACATAAAATAATCGTTCTTAAGATTTTAATTTGGTCAACCCTCTTGTGGGGCCAAGGTTGACCACTTAAATTATTTGTCTGACCAGTTTTGATATTATTTACGGAATTACCCTAGAATTTCCTAGTTTTTACAATTAACTACAAATCTCATAAAATTCATATATTATACTTGTACATATCCTTAGATCATTCTTTTCATTATTCTTACCACTCATACCCTATATTTTATTTAATTATACTTTGACCCCATATATGATATATTTACTTATTTAAAATATTTTTACAAGGGGTTATAATTTATTTAAGTCATGTTAGAAATTTATAAATATATCATTATTTCTCTAATGCATTCCTATGTAATTATATTTGCTAGAATGATGGTTTTGCACCAGAAATTTATATAACCTTATAAATCAACCTATAATTTATTAGTGACTATTTAAAGTTCAAAGTAATTATAATGACATGACCTAAATATATGGCCTCAAAAATAACATAATAATTGTTTAAAAGTGGCATCAAAATATCTCTAGAATTATACTATAATCACGGTTTATACAGGACTTTCCTTTGCCCTTTTCAAACCATTTTTCTCAAGTTATTTCCTTATGATTTTCACTCATATTTTGGTTTAACCAAATCATATATATTACGGTTTGTTTTTATTATTAATTTTTTTTATTTTTTTATTTTATTTTCCCTAACCCATAACTACTCCTTATACATTATCAACTCACGTAAGCACATGTTCACGCTGTACACCCTTCGTACTTTACGACATTTAATAGCTAGTAATCTTGAAGACATTACAAAAGCGTATAGCATATTGTTACCTTGATCAGATTGCCAAGGAGAATCCTCAGCTTCACAGCACTTTCCCACCAACAATCAACTTCTTCCTCAGCCTAGTTGTATGCACACATATCATGGTTACAACAGTTTTTTTTTTCTGTACGTAAGTTGGGTTTTAGCATTTGACTTCAAGGATTTAGCTATATCTCATTTACCTTCTACAACTTGGATTTCCTCTCTGCATAACTCTCTTCTGTCTGTAATCCATGGGTGTGCACATACCCAATTTTTTTTTTGGTTATATCAACAACAAAGAGGAGTTAGTACCCATATAAGCTAGCTAGTTAAGGGATTTGAAGCATGGTTTTTGAACATAAAAGGAAGGGTGATTACCTTGCTATTCTTGCAGAGATTTAGATGGGTTATCAGTCAACTACAAACAAGGAAGAAGTCTCAGTATTTTGCATGGGAAAAACTGAAGGAAGGCAGCTTATATGGCCATGACAATGTCGGTTCTCTTACCCTGGTTTTGAAAGCATTCTGCAGCAAGTTTTGGCATCTTGTTTTTAGGCCCCTTTAATGGAATGTTTTGGTGTAGTTTCTGCTCAGTAGAAGGGCTGGAAAGAAGCTTCAACCGTGAGCATTAAAGAACAGAAAGGAAGTGTCAAAGGAAATACATTTTCGGGCATCAAAACTGGGGGAAGAAATATGGTTTCTGGGTGAGTTTTCTCACCATTGAAGAACAAGGATGTTCCCCCTTCAGTTGGTGTAGTTTTCGCTGGGTTTTGGGGCTTCCAAGGGTGGATTATATGCCTTGAAACACAGGGAAAATGATGAAGGGGATGTTGTTTTCCCATGACCAGAAAACTGGAAACAAGGAATGTTGAAGACCCGTGAATGAAACAGAGGAGAAGTAGTGTAGTTTACCTTGGTTTTGGCAGCCCATTTTTCTTGCTGTTTTTGTACCGGAAATGGGAAGCCCAAGCAGAGGAAGCTTGCTGTTTTATGAAGAGGAGAAGAAGTTTAAGTAGATAGCATGGATGGAGGAGAGAAATCTAGTGAGCACGAGCTGGAAGTGTTACCATTTTTTTTCTCTTTGTTGCTTGTTTCTGTAATTACCGATGATGGGGACTGAAGCCGTGGTTTGCTGCTATCCCATGCCGAGAAGGAAGGGTGGTATTGTAGCATGAAAGGAAACAGTAGTCTAGTGAAATCAGGAGAATCGAACCGTGAAGACAAGGGGAGAATAGGACAGGGCATTACCAGATTTTTTTTGTTTATGGTGTTGCTCTGCTTGTTGTGTACTGCAACCGAGAAGAATAGAAGGTCACGCTGGGGCTTGTGCTGTTGTTTACTGCAACAGAAAGGAAAGGGAATGGGATGGAGTAGACAGGCGGAGACGTGTACTGGGGAGGAAGGAAAATCCGTGAGAGAATAAGAGAAAGAGGAGGAAGATTACTGCTAGCATTCAGGAATTTGAGCAGAGGGAGATGGTATATCCTGGCGTAAGAAAAGTAGAAGAGGTGGGGTAATATTAGTCTGTCGACAGCTTGGAAAGGAAAGGTGGCTCCTCTGTTATGAAAGGATGGGGAAGCTGACGGTAGTAAGGAATAGGGGAACATGATGTTGTACTTTTCTTTTTTACTTTTTTTTTTGTACTAGTTTTACTTGTTTAACTTTAACTTAAAGTAATGATGTTTGATGTTTCCTTTTTGTGTAGATACAGCCGGCTAGAGTACATTGGAGGGAGTTTTGAAAATTTCCTGCTTTAGCTAATATTATGGAGTTTAATTGTACATGTATATATATATGAGTGACTGTGTTAATGTATTACTTTGCCATTTATAGTATTATTATTATTATTATTATTATTATTTTAAAGTGTATATCTATGAGTATATATTGTGTTTATACTTGTCTAAACTATAATGTATTTGCATAATTTACAGAATGATATTAATGGTGTTTAGCACATGTACTAATATGTTACATGTGATGTTCTTAATAATATTTTCTCTTTGATTAGAGATTTCATGTATAATCTAATGTCCATTTTGGACTATATATTTATACCATATTATTTATAGTAATTATTGCTCATGATTTAATTTAATCCTTATTAATTAAGGAAATAAATCTTCGAGGTATTTCAATCTCTCCTTAATAATATTTCTTCTTTGTCAAGCTTAATGTATAATCTCTGTCCATTTTGGACTATAATATTTTTATACCATAATGTTTAATAAGGCAATAATTGCTAATGAATTTAATTTGATCCTATTAATTAAGGTAGTAATACTCGAGGTATTTCAGTCTACCCCTTAAAAGCACTTCGCCCCCAACAAACCCGTATAAATAAAATTGTATCTACTACCCAATGACTGTCAAGGTTCCAAACCATGAATCTATCAATTATAAAGTTCAACACTTTCCCTGAAGTGTAACCTTCATTCACCATTAGTCTTCCAATCCACCAGCCACCACATGTAAAGACATCCATACATAGTAGTTTGAGTGCTCTAGGCACATACGCATAATCAGCATACAACACGAGTGTTTATAGAACATATACACCACAACCAACATACACTCCATAAACTACCAACTACACACCATAAACAATGTCTCAACCACCACAACACAAGTCTTAAAGCGCATACATGCCACAAACAACATACAAAGACTAAATATGCCAAGGGCTCTACCCCCCTTAAAAAGGGTTACGCCCCGTGACCCCCAAAGTATCACACAGTCGCTATGAGAAAAGCGTTGGATACTTGACTCTCATGGAGTTGTCTAAACTCCCATGTGTCCTTTTCGCCTCATGGTTCGACCAACGGACTTTGACCCTTTAATGGTCTTGTTCTTGGTCTCCCTGTTTCCGTAATGAAACTTCAGAGTGGAGTCTCTCATATCTAAGAGACGGGTCGATCTCTTGTCACTCGGCTCTAGAAATAAAAAATGTATAGGGTGAGGCGCGTACTTTCAGTCAAAGGCGTAGAATGCTTGTGCGCTCTCTCAAATGCGTTTTATTGGGCCCACTCGCTCCATGATGAGGTACAAACCATGTATATAGGGCTTGGTTTGCCCTTTTTATTCTTAAGGACATATTATAGATGATTTGTTAGCAGCAAATTATTGCTGACCATGTTTCAAATAGACAGCGTAATTCACGGTCTTCTCTAAATTTGGAAACGGGGGTATCTTAATCGGTGTGGTGTCATTTATTTTACATGCACATGATTAGGTCTAAGTCGTGTCCAAACGTTCTGGATGACTAGCGCAGAGTATGTTTTGAATTGTTATTATCTTCACTCATTGGTTTCTAGTGAGGTGAGGTATGACATTGACTATCATTGTCATTAGTGCTCTTTGCACTAGTCTCTGAAATTCGAATGTATTAGCTTATAAATCCACGAAGGTAATTCTTGTCATTTCGTGATTCCGGGTTGTTTTGTGTCTGGAGTAATACCTAATTGTATTATTTGTTATGTATCTCTCGTTGTTATATATTGTATATTCAGTATATTGTTCTTGCGCCAATACTTGTTTGTATGTTTATCCCGCTTTTGCTAGGGAATCCATTGTTGTGTTTATATTGAGTCTTGCCTTTTTCAGCATCCCCTGTGGGTATGTTCTTTGGTAATTGAGAAACTTTTCCTCTGGTGTATTTTTATATCCTTTATATTTTCCCATGTAATTTAATAAGAATATGATCGTGCATTTATGAGTTCGGTGTGGGTTATAACGTTGAACGCCAAATTTATTTGGAGTGTGTACTTTGATGGTCTAGGCTGTTTGTATAGCCTGTCCACGGTTTGTTTCTCGTCATTTGAGTCCTATACGAGTTTCACTCGTCTGTTCTTGTCAAGGACTCATTTTAATGGTTGTTTATAATGGTTGCTTTTGTGCACCATGTTTCAGTCAACTTGGCGGTTAAGTTGTTGTGACATTTGTTCTATAGCTTATGGGCTCTACTAGTGTAGTAGCTTGCCTGTCTTTTATTGTATATTGGGTACTTATGTTCAGCCCCTTTGTGAGTGAAGACAATCGTTGCCCTTAATTCGGGCACACAAGATCGTTACATCATTCAGTATTGTCTTGTGTTCTCTTTATGCCCCACTTATGAGTGGAGATTTCATTACTAAGTAGGTTCTTTAAATGTTAAGTATTGTGCTGGTGTGGGCAGTTATTGAACTTTATGAGGGTTTTTTTTATGTTATTCACCTGTTTAATGGGTTTTCCATGCCTGTCATAGGTTGACTATCAACTCTTTCTTCCTTCGAGAGGTTTCCTCCAATATTATTGTGTATTAACCGTTCCCTTATGGAGTGACGACTTAGTCGTGTTCTATTCAAGGTTGTTGGTACCTCTAATCTCATTGGTTCAATTGGAACTCTTCTCATTAATTTACGTTAGGTAATTATTTGTACTGGTCTGGATTTGTGTCATTGACCTTGGTATGAAGTTGACTACTTCTTGCGTTTCTTACACTACTTGTCTACATGTATGGGGTACCCTACTGATACATTGCTACTTACTTGAGTTAACTTATAGATAAGTCCGTCAAGCCCACAAGCTCCTATGGAGTGCGGTCATCCCATATCTCGTTTCGTATATTCATAGTGTCCGTCACACGTTCGTGAAGTATTCTGTTGTCAATCTCCCTTCTTAGTTCATGTTTGGGGGTATCCGAAGGAAATTTCTTTTCGGTCCTCAGGGTTCCCAGCCTAATGGTGTGGTTATGTACCTTTCAATCAACAGGTGTTTGCGACTTCTCGCCCTAACGATAAAGTTTGCTTTAAAGTAGTATGAGGTGGTCTTTCTCCTCTGTCATTGGCTTCGTTATTGACATGAGTTCACTGTTGTTTTAAATGAAATTATGACTCCTCGTATTGGTAAGTTATTGTTGTTTTATTGTTTAGTAAGTTCTTTGTTGGAGTTACTTATGTGTTGATTCAAACTATTGTTGTTGATTACCACATGTGCGTGGTTGGCGCTTATTTGTTGTTTCTTGCTCTTATTTATAAGTTAGCAAGTTTGCACTTTGTTGTGTTTCTTAGTTATTCTCACTTATTTTAGTGTATATTTATCAGTTAGTGTTTCATTTCTTGTTATGTACACGGTTATCATTGATTATAGGTATATTATCGTTCATCACTTTACCCTATCACTTGGCTATATCATTGGTGTATTTTCTAACTTATAGCAGAGGTTCGTGTCCTCCTTTTATGGAAGTCCTTATTGTGGTCTGGTTATAACTAGTTCCCATTACTTGTCAAGTTATTTTAGATGTTATTGTTCAATTGGTATACATTGAGAGGTAGTCAAAGGCGATACTTGCGCTCTCCTGGACTTATTGTAACACCCCTCTTGGTAATCACATAATAAGCTCTCACGTAGCAGTAATAAAACACGTCTCATACAGAACGAAAAACGGTAAAGGAAACTCACACGGGTGTTACCTGCCTCCCTCGCCCATGCGAGAGATGAAGCAATACGAAATACAACAACAACGAACGACATAAAATAAATCCCACGGTGATAACGAGATACCGCCTATACAACGGTCTACGTCCCCAAAATATAATATCTACAGTGAGCGTCTAACTGTATCCCAATACGTACAACACCAATAAACATCTATCTAGTACAGTATGAAGTCAGTGCGGTAATAAAAAATCCAAAAAGCCCTAACTACCCGGGCCCCGCACTCCGGCTTCGTCAGTGATCAGCACCTGCACAATGCCATAAAGGCTCAGCGATAAACGCTGAGTATGCCAGGCTTGGACCCTAGTGGTCATTTAAGTCGTTATTAACCGTCTTTGCATTAGATTTGTTCATGCTTTGCCGGTTTACAGTTTATATTGAAAGCGATAAGAACTAAGTAAACATACAACAATCATTACAGATATAACACACACCACTACACACCATCAAGTAATAAAGACAGAGGCGAAATTCACGCAACGCATAATAACAATCATCACATAACACATCGGCCGGCCCCCCGGGCCCTCACATAACATTTTAATTTGGTTAGCACTGTCGGGTGTCAAGTTAGGACATCCCGAAATATCTCACATGGACGGTAGTCCCACGTACACATAGGTGCTCATTGCCCAGAGGATCAGGAGATCCCGGGTCATTACACTTTGCCATTTTAAAGGTGTCTATAAATGGCCAAGGGCCTGGTGCCAACGGTAGCACACTCCGCCTGACGATCTATATAGGCTCAATAAGGATTCACAAGAGAAAACCCGATCCGGGTGTTAACTCTAGAGATCTCTATGCGCAACCAATAGCCGGTGGCTATCTGGGTTTAGGTATAACATCACACTCATTCATACTCCAACATTTGATTTAGTTAATCAGTTACCTAAGTACAGTTTTAGGTATGGAGAAATCACTTATTTATTGGCTGCTCTGTGGGTCTTACGCATGCCTAGAAGTAATCTAGGTCGTATTCATGTTCGAGTCAAAGCTCTAGAGATCGACGATGTCGTATCTCGTTCCTAAGTGTTTTACTTAGGTTGTAATTTACATAACTTATAATACTTAGAGTATTATGTCAAATGATGGCAATCACAAACACATTACTCGTATATGTATGTTTATATAAGTCGATCTATAGTCGATGTAGTATTAGTCCCGAAGGACGTTCGCGCATAAGTAAATAATGCGGAAAGACACAGGTATTCATCACATACATACATTCACACATAAATCACACACGTTATATATATCGAACAAATCCGAGCACGAGGAAATCCTCAGGACAACTCGGATCAAACCTCTTTACATACCGTACACCTAGACCAAGGATGCGCAGTAGGCCACTAAGCTGGTCGAGCACGTCCATCTGAAGTACGATCTAGAAATACAAAGAACGCTAAAAGTCAATCGACATGTCTAATTGACTTGGTATTTCCAAATAAAGTCAATAACCCCGGTATTACATCCCCGGATTTCAAAAGTTATTAGTTAAGGTATCGTTACCCTAAACTCCTTACTCGTAGTACGTATTAATACTCGGTTTAACAAAGGAGTCGGTTTTATAAAACGTCTAAGCTAGCATTTTTTAAACGTTGGAATTTATATCAGTCCAACCCATAGTATATATAAGCGTTACACTCAACACATAGGTTCATATATTCTCGTACATTTAATTCGACTGATTTGGTTGCATGCATAGGTATATTTTATAACCTATAGTTGCATGCATTCATGCAACGTTAACTTATATTGCATGGTAATTTTATACCCTTTATTATACCTTTGTATTATACAACTCATTATTCATGTAACAAGTTATATTTGAATTTGAAACTTAATGACTTTGTAGTATATAATTATACCAATGAAATAACATTTGTCATTTATTATTGTATGGTTTAAAAACTATAGTATATATACATATATACTTGCGCACAGTAATATATATACACTTATGTATATATTTGATTTATGGAGTATAAACCTTATATTATGTAAATGTTATTTCTCATTCAAGATCCATTTAATCACACCAATACCATATGATAACCATAATATTTTATGTCATTATATGAAATACCCCGAAATTAAAAATTGTGATTAATTAGGCTAATGAAGGTTTTTAAAGGCTTAATTATGCCTAAATAAACATGAGGGAACAAATCCCGAAGAAAACAGATCCTTAAAATGGATTAAAAACACAAACGAACCTTAAAGTGCATTTGTCGAAGAAACCGGGAAAACCGACTTTAAGCAGGTAAAAAAGACTCGTAATAATTGGTCAACCAACTAGTCATTATAAACATTAATGGAGGTCTAGAACCGATAAAATTAATTAAACGAGAAAATTCCGGAAAAGGGTTCCGGTTAGTAAAATTGTAAAAACCGGGAAGTTGTGGGGTGAGAGTGTAAATAGGCTAAACTAATGTATCCACATTTGAAAATAAAATCAAAATCTGTGTGAGTGTGTGTGTGTGTAGTGGCCGGTTTGCTCCCCCTCTCTCATTCTCTTCACTCACCTAATACACTACTAGACAAGCAATAAAGTAAAAAACAAAACAAATTCTCTCTCATATCCTCCTCACACTCCCACCGTATTTCCCTCCTCCCTCTCTAATTTCTCTTCTTCTCCATTGAGATCTAATTGAGATTTTAAGAAGCATTCTATCCTCCATCTCCTTCCTCACTTTTGAGCCACAATCCTTCTCCAAATACTACAAAAACTATACCGTTGAAATCCCCTCACTTTGGAGATCAGTTTCCACCTTTCAAAAAAATCAAAAATCTCCAACTTCATTTCCATGCTTGTAATCATTTTTGGAGCCTAAATATAACCATTTGAAGCTCCACCTTCTTCTTCTTGTTCTAAGGTAAGAAAGAGACCAAAGTTCTTCTTTTCCATCTTTTCCCTTGCAAAATGAAAAACTCACGTGAACACCATTGCTCCCTTGTTCTCCAGCCAATTTTGGCTTCCTTCTTGGAGTGGGAATCTTGCTTTTGTTTCTGTCCAACACTCCCTCTATACACTTGCAATTAATGTCTTTTCCTAAACCCTAAAAACATACCCTAAACTCTAGGTTGATTTAAGGGTTGGGTTTTAATTAAAAGGTAAGAGATGTCTTTGATGGCTATAACATTGGTATTTTGAATTGGCCCATACCGGTTGTAATAAAGAAGATCAAAGGCAGAAGAAAGAAGAAGTGAGTATGTATTGATGGGCTATAGCATTAGGATTTGAATTGCCCATAACCGGTTGGAAGAAGAAGAGCAAAGGAAGAAGAAAGAAGAAGGGAAGAAGAAAAAGAAAAGCTAGAAAATTAAGGTAATTGCACTCACCTTGAGTAGTTCTTATATGCTTTGTGTAACAGATTTTAAAAGGTTTGGAATGAGTAGTGTACATGGTTTTGAATAATGGTATAATGTGAAAGAGAATTAAACTAGTTTAGAGCTTTAGAAAGAATGAATAAAATGTTTGTAAGTTAAGTGAGGTAATTTGTAAATGTGTTAGAGAATTGTATATTGGTGTATGGAATAAACAGGTGTATGAGTGGTCAATTGTGAGCAAGATAATGTGGTGAGAATACTTAGAAATGTTGGGAACTCTGTCAAATTTTGGCTAGGAATTAAGGGACTTGAGTGCTGTTTGAGAGGAAAAGAACATGGATAGGTGCAGAGAAGGAAAATTAGTGATTATCACATTGGTTTGAATTTAGGAGGAAGAGGTGTAGTGTAACACCCCAACTACTAACAACACACTTAATAACACATTGCAGCGGAAATCACAACTCACAACATAACTTAACTCCTTGGTGTTACACGCCGTTAGCCACCCATGTGGCTAACAAGGCTAACATACATACAATGTACCGGTCTGATGGACTAAACTCCCGAGCGACTACACAATAATCCCGTTCCTTGTCCAACATTCATTATACACTTACATTACAATTGTACCGAGTATTTACCAACTAATGCCGATACAGTTTCGGTCTTACTACACTTACAACACTTCCACAATTCACATGACTACCCCATACAGATAACTACACCCCGTCCTACTCTCGAACGGCTTCCAGTTCCTTGTACCTGAAACAAGAAAAGAAGAAAGGGTGGCCCCCCAGGGGGCTCAGCACCTTTGCTGGTATGGTAATCCCGCAGCCCGCATGCTACCGGGCCACACACAACTATTTGTCGTCTTAGCATGCGATTGATTTTATTTTAAACATACACAACTACACACATACTTCATGCTTAAAAGCAAACATCCATTAGTAAGACACAAACACAAGATTAGTACACTCAACATAACAACACCCTTCACTTGATAACATACACACACAACTTAGTTCCGTTCTTCTTAGAGAACATAGACTTCACTTAGGGAGTGCCGGGTGATATAAGCCCGAGCACAACATACATACATTTTCTTTACTTAGGTGTGGCGGCCTCATATAGGACCGATCACACCTTACACAATTTCCCCTAGCTCCAATAATGATGAGGTAGGTAAGCCTTGGTTAAGCTTGTGGGTGGTTGTAATTCAAGGAGGAAAACAACCGTAACATAATAAAGAGGGAGTCGAAGCGAACTTAGGCATCAACACCCTACCAACATTAAACATGATTTCCCCCTAACCCGATTGGAAGTTGGGTAGGTAAGCTTTGGCTAAGCTAGTGGGAGGTCGAAATCCAATGAAGGAAAACAACCCTAACATAACAGGATGGGAGTTAATTCACATATATACATCAACTCCCAAACAAAACGCGCGACCGGAACGACCGGATTCCTCACCATACATCGCATATACATATTAGTTAATGGTTCCTTTATGGAACTTATCACACACATACATCACATAGTGATACTAACTCTGTTAGGCACATAAGGGAAGTAACACCCCTTTTTAACAGACATGGATAACGGTACCCGATAGCAACAACACACAAAACAAAGTCACATACTTCATACATAGTCACAACATACACAAACGCACGGATAGCCGTAGTTAGAACGTTCCCGTGGGTTGGGACGTTTATTCCGAATACCGATTCTCTTATGTGAACCTAAGGTCGGTTAACTATTATTTAACACATAATAAGGTTAAGCGGTATCGGAGTTAATTACGCCACAATAATGAATTACTATAAACTCATTTCATGCTTTATCTTGCAAGGTGGCAAACACACAGAAAAACACATTGGCATACAAGCCGGTGTAATCCGGTAGGACACAGGTTGCAAGAAAACCATACCTTACACCATGGGTTACTCTACCGTGTTCCCGAGGATTTACTCCAACGTGTCACCTCACGCTCCCGGGTAGTTTTCCAACAACTGGCATTATTTCAAATGTTTTTCATTAACATCAAAATCTTACGGTATGTAAATTTCTATTACTCACGTACTTAACCCGTTATCCCGTTGTTTCGGTTTAACTTTGTATACCTAAACTCACAACTTTCTCACATCCAATCTAACACTTGTTTACACCTTCTAAGGCCTTTAAAACTCACCAAACAAGGCCTAGTCAACCTCTAAAACCAATACCATTCATTTCCCCATCATTTAGAGACTTAAAACCACTTTCTGTTGCAATTTTACACTGGTCTGGGTTTGTGTCCTGGTTTACAAACCCGGACCAGACACGGTTTAAAGTTTCTGGACAGTTTTACATGTGGTCCTGGTTTGTGTCCTGGTTTCAAACCGGACCACCCCCTGGGATGGCTTTCTGGTGCGTTTTGATGTGGTCCGGGTTTGTGTACTTGTTTACAAACCCGGACCATGTTTGTAGGTGTTTAAATTGACAGTTTTTGACCTCTTTTCCACCCCTAACTCACCTCCAATCTCTTCCTAATCATCTCACATGTATTCCAACATATTTTAGCACCTTAACCTTGCTCAAAGCCTCCTTAAATCATGGACCAAACTTATCTCTTAATTCATGCTCATTTCTACAAGTTTTCCATCCTCCCTGTTACACTTAAGCACAACAGTGCACATGAAACTTCTTTTGTTGTTTCACAAACTTCCACCAACCTTACTAAATCTCTTACTCACCACACCAACACGTTCATAGACCAATACACTTCCAAAACCCAAGTTCATCCTTTGTTTTTCAAGCCAACGCCTTGACCCAATTGGTCTCTCGTGGCGGTGGTGGCGGTGGCTGAACTCCGGGCTGTTGCCCTTGCTGTATAGCAGCAACCAAATCGGGTACCAACTGGGCTACGGCGGCTGCAACTGCCTCAGCCATGGTCTGTGCCGTAGTATCATCGCCCTGGTCACCCATACCTCCAGTACCGCGCCCGCGGCCTCTACCTCGTGGTCTACCTGCCATCTGAATTCATATGAACATTTCATTATCATTATGCTTGCACACTTATCGGTCCAATGGTTATAGCATCTTCCCGACAACCAGGTAATTCCACACTTAATTAGTGGTTAACCTTTCCAAATCTGTTCACTTAGGTTATCTGTAGCTAGGTTTCCTAACTCGGTATATCCCTAAGCTCGGTATTCTAGTCATCAGAGCGATACTTCGCTCTGATACCACTTTTTGTAACAACCCTACAACGCCCCTACCAACTACCGAAATCGCAGCGGAAATAACCAACCAACAATAACTAAACGCTTTGGTGTTACAACGCGCCGTTAACCACCCACGTGGTTAACTAGGCAGAATAAATACAAGTGTATCGGTCTGATGATCAGACTCCCGAGCATAGAATCTAACATCCATATATAAACATAACCAACCATACCGAGTATTTAATTTACATCACACCTACCAACCGTAAACATCCACCACTGTATGACAAATGGTACCCAAATGGAATGCCTCGGGAGCACAGGCGCTTCCCGGGCTCAACAACAACCAACCCAAAGTACATCATCGACCTAGGATCTAGAGCCACTCCGCTTCTTCGATCCTCATCCTGCAAATAAATATGGAGCCCCCGAGGGGGTCAGCAACCTTTGCTGGTATGGTTAAAGCGCATCCCATCGGCTACCGGGATACGCGCAACCAATTGTCATGATAACATGGCATTCATTTTAAACATCCAACATATATATATATATATATATACCATAGCATAGCAAGGGAAATTGCATAGCACAATAACAATACATAACACCATAGGATCGGTTCTCACAAGGAACCTTCCACCATAGTTAGTATACATAGTGAGCCTAGAGATTATTGCCAATCCCATGTTAAGCTCGTTACCAACCTCGTTACCGTCCAGTTATATAGAACGGTTAACTTATACCCAAGGTGTGTCGGATATAGTAATCCCAAGCACACCGAAAACAACATTCGTATGCCCCTGTGGCCCGACGTGAGTCAGTAACTAGCTTTGGATAAGCTAAGGGTAGGTTGAAACCAAATTGGAATACAACCTATACATACACCAAGAGAGTCGAACCGGATAGACATCGACCCCCATCCATCACACGCGCGGGCCGGAACAACCGGACTCCTCACTCCCCCGATTAGCACTTGTTAGATGATCACACAATGTTTTGTTAAGTCACATACAAGCAAATATTTAGGTCTTGTTAGACAACCAAGGGAAAGAGTCACAACACTACAACATCATAATGTATAACAACTATAAACTCTTTTCACGCCTTAATCTTATAAGGTCGTAACACACAGGAAAACAAACAACACCCAAGCCGGTGTAAACCGGTAGGCAACAGACTGCAAGAAAACCATACTTGGTCCTTGCCTTGATTGGTTTCCTCCGTAGGTCACTCCTATACATAATTAATAATGTCGGTTAATTATTTATTCAATTCAAACTTGCTAAGTATTTAACATGATTGTATGACATGTTTTAATGTCCATCTTACCCTAGGTTACGTTCATTATACACCCTAGGGTTTACTACATAAGTCACATTCTTTTCTGTTTTTTTTTTATCTTGGTATGTCTGACCCACCGTCCGACCCACAACTGGGTCAGACCCTTCCAGTGGTTTTCGGGTCTGAAGAACCTTACCTTGTCCGACCCATGTCCGACCCAACCTTCTGGGTCGGACCATTCCAGAGACATGTCCGACCCACGTCCGACTCACTAGACTGGGTCGGACCATTACAGAGAATTCCATCGACTTCAGAACATCCATGTCCGACCCATGTCCGACCCACCCTTCTGGGTCGGACCATTACAGAACATTTTACCGCCTTACCAAACAAGCCCGTCCGACCCATGTCCGACCCCCTTCTGGGTCGGACCATTCCAGAACAATTTCCAGACGTCTAACAGAGGCTGTCCGACCCAAACTTGGTCGGACGCCCTCTAAATTTACCCAAACTTTGTCAAATCATCACCAAACTTTTCCTAAAGCCTCTTAATGTTTCCTAACAACATTTGGTAACCTTATATCCACCTACAACATTCATGAAACTCATTTTCTAAGTCCTTAAGCCTTTACTTATTTCCTTGTGAAATTTCTTAACACTTATAACATTTTACACTAGGTTTCTAAATGGTGTTTCTCACCTATGATAACTACTATCCCAAAATGCTTTCTCCTCCTCTTAACTTCATCTCTTAAGCATTAATTCTCACAACTAACTCCTTTTATCATTCTTGAAATTCTTTTCCAAGTGTACACTTTCTCCTTATTTTACCAAAGTTGCCTAAGTCCAAAATGACTTTGGTACATACTGAAACCTCAAGCTCATGCCTAAGTCCTTGTTACACTCTAGAACACTTAAGACATTACATCTTCACTTGTAAATCACCTAGTCATTTCCTAACTTCTACACTCAACTCACCAAACCTTATGTAAACACTTAGAACTTCTTGCTTCTTACCTAAATTTAGACATAGATTCCCCTAGAACATTACTAAGCCTAAACACTTTGTTTTCTCCTCCATTAAACACACAAGAACATCTAGAATCACCAAGAACACTCTCATACACAACTTCACCCAATTTCACACTACATTACAATATAGTGCATAATTTAAATTGCATGGCACTTAGGCCCTTAAAATGCATGGCTCTTAGGCCTTAAGGTGCTTAACTCTTAAACACTGAATTTCCACAGTATATATGCCTTTGACCTGCAAATACACTCTACAACACATATGCCTTTTACTAAGCTCTTGGGAACACTTTACTAAGTCATTCACCATTTGCTCTTTAGGTAGTTTTAACAAGCATTATAAGTTCATTTCTCCTAAGGCATTAAACAACATTAGGTTAGTAGATTTACCTCTTTTCCAACCCACTTCTTTCTTGTTTCCTTATAAAACCGGTAAGGTATTTGTTTCCTTGTCAAGTTCTAAACAATACAACACCATAATGAGTATTCAAGCTTTAAGCTTCATCTCATTGTAAACCCTAATTTACATTGTTTCAAAAACATTAATGTAGTCGTTTTACCTTGATCTTTGAAGAGAGTTTGAATATATATCAAGAGAGGACTCCACCTAGTCCATGAAGAGTTGAAATGAAGCTAGAACAAGTCACACAAAGAGCTATATCAATGTGTATTTTCGGTCAAGGTAAAAACATGGAGGAAACATGATTTTTCTTTGAGATTCCTTACCTAGGAGCAAAGGAGATCAACAATATGTAAAAAGACAAGCTCAAGCTCCTTCAATGGTGGAACTCCATGGCACCGAAATGGGGCTCTTGAAGCTTTGAGAAGATGGAAATGAAGAGCTTGATGAGAGGAAGAGATTGGTGGTCTTAGAATTTGATTTGGACAAGTGAACTTGATTTAGCAAGTGGTCAAAGCTAGAGTTTTAATGGTGGTGGTGGTATTACCGTGAGATAACAGCAAGAAGGGAGGAAGATGGTGTTTGGAACCGTGGGAAATGAAGGAAGGAAAAGAGAGAATGAGATAAGATTGCTTTAGGAGATATTTATGCTTATAAAGTAAAAAGTAGTTTTAATTAGTTTCTTTTACTTGTTTAACAAAAATACAAGTGAGTGGTGAGTCACCACACTTAAGAAACCGGCCCCCTTTATTAATATGAGGGTACTTTAGTCTTTGTTTGTCAATTTAATTACTTAATACAACATATGTTATAACTAGCTTATAAAACACTATTCACCAAAAACAAGCATCTTAGAAGTGAATTTTTGATTTCCCATTAATATAGCCACCCAAATGTGATACTATATAGTACACATATATATTTAAGAGTAATGATGGACATTTAGCCACTCAAAACTCATTTACAACAATTTTTCAAAAATGTGCTTTAAGCTTCTTAAAGCACATTTTGTGTTTTAACTTGTTTTCAAGCTTGGTTTTCTTTGGTAATTGATTAAATATGTTCATTAGTATATAAATGAGGTCTTGGTAAGTTCATTAGGTCTTAACCAAGCTTATCCCAAGCTTAGAGCACATTTTAGCTCTTATTGACTTTAAAGCACATTTTGTGTTTTCTTTTGTTTAAATTGTTTACTAGTGTTTCTAAGACTCTTTTAGTCTTAATAAATCATTTTTTAATGTTTAACCAACACTACCAAGGTTTGGGGTATTTCAATCTACCCCCCTTAAAAGAACTTTGTCCCCAAAGTTCATACTTCCCACATATCTTAATATTAGAACACGGGGAAAATCTTATAACACCACACTTCCAAAACATCATTACCAACACAACCATCATACTTACACCACAACGGACTCGAGGTCCACACCACATAATACCATTCAGACACAACGGTCTGTAACATAACATAGACAATGTATACATATACATGTCGTACACAACCATAACCGAAACGGCTCTACCCCCCCCCCTAAAAGGGGTACGCCCCGTACCCTATACATATAAACACTAAGAAGCAAACAATGACAGGTGCTTCGCCTTCATCTTATCTTCCAGCTCCCAAGTGGCCTCCTCAACGTCCTGGTTAGACCAGAGGACCTTCACCAGTCTCACGGACTTATGGCGAGTGTCTCGAGTCTTAGTATCCAGGATCCGTACGGGAGTCTCCACTGATCGCATGGTCGGCTCTAATGTTAGCCTTTCCGGCTGAAGCACATGAGACGGATGAGACATATACTTCTTCAACTGGGACACATGAAATACATCATGTACCTTGCCCAGTTCGGCGGGTAAATCAAGTCTATAAGCTACCGGGCCGATCCGCTGCGTCACAACATAAGGCCCCACATATTTCGGGCTCAACTTGCCATTCTGGCCAAAACGAAATACTCCCTTCATGGGGGATACCCTAAGAAATACCTGATCGCCCACGGCGAACTCCAGGTCACGTCTGCACACATCAGCGTACGACTTCTGTCTATCCTGAGCTGCTTTCATGTTAGCCCGGATCTGGCGAACTTCTGCCTGAACCTGTTCCAGATACTCTGGTCCTATAATGACCGTCTCACTCGACTCATCCCAGCATAAAGGCGTGCGGCATGGTCTACCGTACAATGCCTGGAAGGGAGACATCTTGATCGAAGCATGGTAACTGTTGTTGTAACTAAACTCGATCAGATGTAACTTATCAATCCAGCTGGTCTGAAAGTCAAGTGCGCATGCACGTAACATATCCTCAAGTGTCTGGATGGTGCGTTCACTCTGACCATCTGTCTGTGGGTGAAACGCTGTGCTCAATTTCAGTTCAGTACCTAGTGCCTCTCGCGTAGACTTCCAATATCTGGATAGGAATCTGGTATCTCTGTCAGATACAATCATTTTCGGAACCCCATGATGTCTTACAATCTCTCTGTCGAAGAGCTCTGCAAGCTTAGCCACTTTCCAGGTGTCCTTCATCGGTATGAATCGAGCCACCTTGGTTAGTCGGTCTACCACAACCCAAATCATATTCAGACCTCCCCTTGTAGGCGGAAGCCCTACCACGAAATCCATAGATATGTCATGGAACTTCCACTCCGGCACTGGCATTGGCTGCACCATACCACCAGGCCGTCGGTGCTCGAACTTGACCTTCTGGCAAGTGAGACACCTTAACACACATAATCATTTACATCTCTTTTCATTCCAGTCCACCAAAAATAACGTTTCATACCCTTATACATCTTTGAAGCTCCGGGGTGAATCGATGTCGTAGAACAATGGGATTCACTCAGTATGCGCTCCTTCAGCTCAGCGCTACTCCTCGGTATACACAATCGGCCATTAAGCCTAATCAGGTCATCATCGTGGAGTCTGAAGTCGTACTTCTGACCCTCGAATGTGCCATCAATAAGCTTCTGTCTAATCTCCACCATATACTGATCCGTCATCTGAGCACTCCGCACCTCTTCAACCAAGCCAGTATGAGAGACTAGCAAATGGAGAGAGTGTGCTCGACGACTCAATGCGTCAGCTACCACATTTGCCTTACCCTCCTTGTACTGTAATTGATGTCATAATCATTTAGGAACTCGACCCACCTTCTTTGCCTCATGTTCAACTCTTTCTGAGTGAACAAGTATTTCAAACTCTTGTGGTCGGAATAGATTGTCACGCTTACCCCATACAAATGATGTCGCCATATCTTCAGTGCGAAGACAATGGCCCCCAATTCTAAATCGTGGGTAGGGTAGTTCTCCTCATGCTTCTTCAGCTGTGTCGGGAGGCGTAAGCCACGACCTTCCCGTGTTGCATCAACACACAACCCATACCCCTGCCTGATGCGTCGCAATAGACCTCAAAAACCATCTGGACCGTCTGGTAATGTCAGAACCGGTGCAGATGTCAGAGCATCCTTGAGACTCGTGAAAGCACTCTCACAGTCGACTGTCCACTCGAATGGTGCATCCTTTTTCATCAAGGAAGTCATCGGCTTCGAGACACTGGAGAAGTCCTTCACAAACCTCCTATAATAACCTGCCAGACCGAGGAAGCTCCTGATGTCGGTAACTGTCTTCGGCCTAGGCCAGGTGCGCACTGCATCTATCTTCGCCGGATCAACAGCGATCCCGGCCTCAGAAATCACATGTCCAAGGAATGATACTTGGTTCAACCAAAATTCACACTTAGAAAATTTAGCACACAGCTGATTCTTCCTCAATGTTTGCAATACATCTCTCAGGTGGCTTTCATGCTCACCTCTCGATTTCGAATACACAAGTATGTCATCGATGAAGACTACCACTGATTTGTCCAACTGATCTTGGAACAAACGGTTCATTAAGTCCATGAACTTTGCTGGTGCATTTGACAAGCCAAACGGCATAACTGTGAACTCATAATGCCCATACCTAGTTCTGAAGCTGTCTTTTCGATATCACTGTCACGGATGGCAATCTGATGGTATCCGGAGCGTAGGTCTATCTTGGAGAATACTGATGCTCCCCTCAGCTGATCAAATAGATCGTCGATGCGTGGTAAAGGGTAACGGTTCTTCACCGTAACAGCATTCAGCTCCCGATAATCAATACACAGGCGGAGGCTACCGTCCTTCTTCTTCACGAAGAGGACCGGCGCTCCCCATGGTGAAACACTAGGGCGGATAAAGCCCTTGTCGAGTAGGTCTCTCAGCTGCTCCTTGAGCTCTGTCATCTCTGCTGGAGCCATACGATAAGGTGCTTTCGCAATGGGTCCGGTGCCCGGAACTAGATCAATCTCAAACTCAACCTCTCGTGCTGGCGGCATGCCCGGCAGTTCCTTAGGAAATACATCAGGAAACTCCGACACTACCGGCACATCTGGGCTAAACTCAGGGTCTCTCTCTATGTCCTGGACATAGCAGAGGTATACATCATTTCCTCGTCGCAACTCACGATACATGGCCATGGCGGTGATGATCTGTGTCGAAGGCTCCCTGGGCCTCTGGCGGTATGATATAGTAACCCCAGATGGACTCCGAAGAAGCAGTCGATGCTCGGCACATAGGATTCTACCCTTGTACCGCTCCAACCAGTTCATCCCGACAATCACATCAAAACCTAGTCCGTCGAACTCTATCAAGTCGATCGGAAACTCCTCATCCATGATTCGAACAACAGCATCTCGGTAGTAGCGGGTACACCTGATCCGCTCTCTCGACGGGAGAGTGACCACAAGTCTGGCATCTCTTCGCCGTCTAACCCCAGCCTCTTCGCAAATGTTAGCGAAATAAATGTGTGTGAGGCTCCAGAGTCGAACAAGATCGATGCATCCACGCCATTCACTGGAAAGGTACCGGTGAGGATTGTGCCGCTCTTGCCGGCTTCTGCCTTATTGCAGACACTCAGTATACCTCCCGTTCCGAGTGCACAGCCTAATTCATTGGCAAACTCATAAGCATACGGTAGTAACACGTTGATACACTCCAAAACAACATTCCTTTATTCATTAACACAGTCTTTACACCATAAGTTGGTTACATTGTAGACATGGCTAGATATAGCTCCTTTATCAAACCACTGGCTTAATACATTACATGATTACACAAGGCTCAAAACTGCCTGAAAGTCAAATTCAAACGTCCGGGTTTCAGATGTGTGGCATTTACCACTGTCGATGGTGCGGTATTCAATTTAATCTTCTTGATACCGTGGTATAACATCCTTGATTGTCCTCCCATGATTAATACATCACCTGACTTCAACACTAGCTTCTTTGCGAGATCACCACGCTTCTGCTGGCCGTACATAAACACAGCGGTATCACCAATGGACTAAGACACCACGGGTACTCCCTTACTTAGAGACTCGGGTGACTCGTCCTTATCTTGGTGTAACCCTAACCGTCCACCTTTCTGGTAGAAGTTCACATGCATAAGTCTGCTTCCACGTTCGGAATCGGTTCCGATTCAAGTTGCTGAGCATGCAATTCCCACGGTGTGTTTAACAACCGCAAGGAACTCCTCAGGTATTCCTGGTACAGTTGCTCCATCTTCAGCTCGTACATCCTGATATGACTTGGTGTAGGGATTCCAGTCCTTACCCATGCACATCATCTTCAGCTTCATCTTCGAACCGCTCGGGTATTCGGGTGTGTAGAAACCTCCTGGTGCTGCTCCAAGTTCGTTGCACGTCTGATGATGTGGATTTGTGCTTCCGGTGTCAGGTATCCATTTAAGAGTATCATACCTGGTTGGATAACCTGACATTGCTCCAGTGGGAATTCGGTGATGCTGATGGTGGTCTCTTCAGGGTTTGGTGTGGGCGGGATTGGATAACAGATATTGAAGGTTCCTAAGTTTTCCACATTGTCTATTTAGGTGTCTCTCACATCATTATTTAACTCATTACTTAGGTGGTTGTACATTAGACTCACTAAAACAACACTCATGCATGAAATGCGGTAAGCAATCACTTTTTCATTTAACAGTTTAGGCGGTACCTGGTCTCGAAGAGATCCTGGTGCCTCTGACCGGTCCACCACATTCAGGGCGGCCTTGCCGGACCCCGTACCCTTCCCTTCTGGGATTCAGTGTACTTCTTGTTGTCAGAAGTCTGCTGAATGATCGCCTTCGGGCCTTCAGTGGTCGTGGTAGTATTACCCTTCCACTGCCCCTTTGGCTTGTAGTTCCTGCTGTTGGGGTTCGTCCAACACAAATTCGCGGTGCCCCATCTTCTGGCAGTGACGACACCTCACACATCGTTCCCCTTGCAGTCTTTGCCGGGGTGGTCTCCATTGCACCACTTACAGTAAAAGTGGCGCTCCGGTCCAGAACCCGCGCTAGCTGCTATAACAACA
Organism: Limonium bicolor; assembly: GCA_023374045.1. Lineage (NCBI taxonomy): Eukaryota > Viridiplantae > Streptophyta > Magnoliopsida > Caryophyllales > Plumbaginaceae > Limonium > Limonium bicolor. The sequence continues at coordinate 423,832,539 of CM041776.1, forward strand.
CACAATCAATACTCACTTTCCATCTTAACAACATACACCTCAACTAGATACACATATTAAGTAATTACCCTTAGGCGGGTAGGAGCGTAGAGGCTTCGCCGCATACGCATACGTGAGCTTCAGTGGCTCATCAGCTGTGGTGGTCTGGGCTTGGCCCTTGTCACCCTGGTACTGACCCTTCTGGGGCTGAGGGTAGGGTTTTCTTCTTCTTTCCTCCCCCATCCCTACCCTTGCTGACTCTGGCCCTCGTTGGTGGCCTTGCGCTTGTGCGCATTCTCCTCGTCCCTCAGACGGACGGTAATTCAACCTTAGCAGCGGCATATAGCACTCCTGAATTTTAGGATGTCAGTCATGCCCGCAAAAACAACTTACCAACTCATATTAACATTCACTCATGGTATAATTGATTCTCAACGTGGTACTCTAATTACCTGCAAGGTAGTATACTCAGCTGGCCCCATCCCGTAGCGGAGACGGTGGCTAAGTCCATTGTAGAACCGGTTCACCAACACTCGGTTAGAGTACCCAAGGTCTGGTAACAGGTGGATAAGGCCGGTGAATGCGGTGTAGTAGTCATCAACCGACATCTTATCCCCCTGCCTCAGACTGTCCAGCTCGAGGCGCTTGGCCTCCTGCACATGTACACAGGTAATACTTGGCTCGCAGTAGAGCAGTGTACTCCCTCCAACCAAACTCAGGATCAGCCATCCTGTCCTCTTTCACCAACTTCCACCAACTCTGTGCCGTACCCTTCAAGTAGTAAGTGGCAAGACGGACCTTAGCTTCAGCAGGCACTGCCAAGGTCTCGTAGGCGGTCTCCAGTTCGGAGATGTACGCCTCCAGCTTTCGAGGATCAGTCTCCCCATTGAATGACGGCGGTCTCAGATCAGCCAACGCCTTGACCCAATTGGTCTCTCGTGGCGGTGGTGGCGGTGGCTGAACTCCGGGCTGTTGCCCTTGCTGTATAGCAGCAACCAAATCGGGTACCAACTGGGCTACGGCGGCTGCAACTGCCTCAGCCATGGTCTGTCCGTAGTATCATCGCCCTGGTCACCCATACCTCCAGTACCCGCGCCCGCGGCCTCTACCTCGTGGTCTACCTGCCATCTGAATTCATATGAACATTTCATTATCATTATGCTTGCACACTTATCGGTCCAATGGTTATAGCATCTTCCCGACAACCAGGTAATTCCACACTTAATTAGTGGTTAACCTTTCCAAATCTGTTCACTTAGGTATCTGTAGCTAGGTTTCCTAACTCGGTATATCCCTAAGCTCGGTATTCTAGTCATCAGAGCGATACTTCGCTCTGATACCACTTTTTGTAACACCCCTACAACGCCCCTACCAACTACCGAAATCACAGCGGAAATAACCAACCAACAATAACTAAACTTGGTGTTACAACGCCGTTAACCACCCACGTGGTTAACTAGGCAGAATAAATACAAGTGTATCGGTCTGATGATCAGACTCCCGAGCATAGAATCTAACATCCATATATAACATAACCAACCATACCGAGTATTTAATTTACATCACACCTACCAACCGTAAACATCCACCCTGTATTACAAACGGTACCAAAATGTAATGCCTCGGGAGCACAGGCGCATCCCGGGCTCAACAACCAAACAATAAGTACATCATCGACCTAGGATCTAGAGCCACTCCGCTTCTTCGATCCTCATCCTGCAATAAATATGGAGCCCCCGAGGGGCAGCAACCTTTGCTGGTATGGTTTAACGCGCAGCCCATCGGCTACCGGGATACGCGCAACCAATTGTCATGATAACATGGCATTCATTTTAAAACATCCAACATATATATATATATATATAATATATATATCCATAGCATAGCAAGGGAAATTGCATAGCACAATAACAATACATAACACCATAAAATCGGTTCTCACAAGGAACCTTCCACCATAGTTAGTATACATAGTGAGCCTAGAGATTATTGCCAATCCCATGTTAAGCTCGTTACCAACCTCGTTACCGTCCAGTTATATAGAACGGTTAACTTATACCCAAGGTGTGTCGGATTAGTAATCCCAAGCACACCGAAACAACATTCGTATGCCCCTGTGGCCCGACGTGAGTCAGTAACTAGCTTTGGATAAGCTAAGGGAGGTTGAAACCAAATTGGAATACAACCTATACATACACCAAGAGAGCCGAACCGGATAGACATCGACCCCCATCCATCACACGCGTGGCCGGAACAACCGGACTCCTCACTCCCCCGATTAGCACTTGTTAGTGATCACACAATGTTTTGTTAAGTCACATACAGCAAATATTTAGGTCTTGTTAGACACCAAGGGAAAGAGTCACAACACTACAACATCATAATGTAAACAACTGTAAACTCTTTTCATGCCTTAATCTTATAAGGTCGTAACACACAGGAAACAAACAACACCCAAGCCGTGTAAACCGGTAGCAACAGACTGCAAGAAAACCATACCTTGGTCCTTGCCTTGATTGGTTTCCTCCGTAGGTCACTCCTATACATAATTAATAATGTCGGTTAATTATTTATTCAATTCAAACTTGCTAAGTATTTAACATGATTGTATGACATGTTTTAATGTCCATCTACCCTAGGTTACCTTCATTATACACCCTAGGGTTTACTACATAAGTCACATTCTTTTCTGTTTTTTTTTTATCTTGGTATGTCCGACCCACCGTCCGACCCACAACTGGGTCGGACCCTTCCAGTGGTTTTCGGGTCTGAAGAACCTTACCTTGTCCGACCCATGTCCGACCCAACCTTCTGGGTCGGACCATTCCAGAGACATGTCCGACCCACGTCCGACTCACTAGCTGGGTCGGGGACCATTACAGAGAATTCCATCGACTTCAGAACATCCATGTCCGACCCATGTCCGACCCACCCTTCTGGGTTGGACCATTACAGAACATTTTACCCCGCCTTACCAACAGCCCATCCGACCCATGTCCGATCCACCCTTCTGGGTCGGACCATTCCAGAACAATTTCCAGACGTCTAACAGAGGCTGTCCGACCCAACTTGGTCGGACCCCTGGGTCGGACGCCCTCTAAATTTACCCAACTTTGTCAAATCATCACCAAACTTTCCTAAGCCTCTTAATGTTTCCTAACAACATTTGGTAACCTTATATCCACCTACAACATTCATGAAACTCATTTTCTAAGTCCTTAAGCCTTTACTTATTTCCTTGTGAAATTTCTTAACACTTATAACATTTTACACTAGGTTTCTAAATGGTGTTTCTCACCTATGATAACTACTATCCCCCAAATGCTTTCTCCTCCTCTTAACTTCATCTCTTAAGCATTAATTCTCACAACTAACTCCTTTATTCATTCTTGAAATTCTTTTCCAAGTGTACACTTTCTCCTTATTTTACCAAAGTTTGCCTAAGTCTTTATCTAAGTCCAAAATGACTTTGGTACATACTGAAACCTCAAGCTCATGCCTAAGTCCTTGTTACACTCTAGAACACTTAAGACATTACATCTTCACTTGTAAAACACCTAGTCATTTCCTAACACTTCTAACTCACCAAACCTTATGTAAACACTTAGAACTTCTTGCTTCTTACCTAAATTTTGACATGGATTCCCCTAGAACATTACTCTAAGCCTAAACACTTTGTTTTCTCCATTAAAAACACAAGAACATCTAGAATCACCAAGAACACTCTCATACACAACTTCACCCAATTCACACTACATTACAATATAGTGCATAATTTAAATTGCATGGCACTTAGGCCCTTAAAATGCATGGCTCTTAGGCCCTTAAGGTGCTTAACTCTTAAACACTGAATTTCCACAGTATATATGCCTTTGACCTGCAAATACACTCTACAACACATATGCCTTTTACTAAGCTCTTGGGAACACTTTACTAAGTCATTCACCATTTGCTCTTTAGGTAGTTTTAACAAGCATTATAAGTTCATTTCTCTTAAGGCATTAAACAACATTAGGTTAGTAGATTTACCTCTTTTCCAACCCACTTCTTTCTTGTTTCCTTATAAAACCGGTAAGGTATTTGTTTCCTTGTCAAGTTCTAAACAATATACAAACACCATAATGAGTATTCAAGCTTTAAGCTTCATCTCATTGTAAACCCTAATTTACATTGTTTCAAAAACATTAATGTAGTTGTTTTACCTTGATCTTTGAAGAGAGTTTGAATATATATCAAGAGAGGACTCCACCTAGTCCATGAAGAGTTGAAATGAAGCTAGAACAAAGTCACACAAAGAGCTATATCAATGTGTATTTTCGGTCAAGGTAAAAACATGGAGGAAACATGATTTTTCTTTGAGATTCCTTACCTAGGAGCAAAGGAGATCAACAATATGTAAAAAGACAAGCTCAAGCTCCTTCAATGGTGGAACTCCATGGCACCGAAATGGGGCTCTTGAAGCTTTGAGAAGATGGAAATGAAGAGCTTGATGAGAGGAAGAGATTGGTGGTCTTAGAATTTGATTTGGACAAGTGAGCTTGATTTAGCAAGTGGTCAAAGCTAGAGTTTTAATGGTGGTGGTGGTATTACCGTGAGAGAACAGCAAGAAGGGAGGAAGATGGTGTTTGGAACCGTGGGAAATGAAGGAAGGAAAAGAGAGAATGAGATAAGATTGCTTTAAGGAGATATTTATGCTTATAAAGTAAAAAGTAGTTTTAATTAGTTCTCTTTACTTGTTTAACAAAATAACAAGTGAGTGGTGAGTCACCACACTTAAGAAACCGGCCCCTTTATTAATATGAGGGTACTTTAGTCTTTTTTGTCAATTTAATTACTTAATACAACATATGTTATAAACTAGCTTATAAAAAGCACTATTCACCAAAACAAGGCACTTAGAAGTGAAATTTTGATTTCCCATTAATATAGCAATCCAAATGTGATACTATATAGTACACATATATATTTAAGAGTAATGATGGACATTTAGCCACTCAAAACTCATTTACAAGACAATTTTTCAAAAATGTGCTTTAAGGCTTCTTAAAGCACATTTTGTGTTTTAACTTGTTTTCAAGCTTGGTTTTCTTTGGTAATTGATTAAATATGTTCATTAGTATATAAATGAGGTCTTGGTAAGTTCATTAGGTCTTAACCAAGCTTATCCCAAGCTTAGAGCACATTTTAGCTCTTATTGACTTTAAAGCACATTTTGTGTTTTCTTTTGTTTAAATTTGTTTACTAGTGTTTCTAAGACTCTTTTAGTCTTAATAAATCATGTTTTAATGTTTACCAACATACCAAGGTTTGGGGTATTTCAATAGTGTATCCTTAAAACTTCATTAACAAAACAACAATATAGCTCTAAATCTCAATACACCACAATATAACTTCAAACTCAAATCCTTTGGCTCCAAGGCCTCCAATTCAAACCAATAATTCACAAGATCCCAAAATCAACTAAAAACATTATTTTCATATTTTGGGTTCATTATTGGATTTAACCCATCCCCAAGCTTTAAAACAACTTAAACAAGCTTTAAGGTAGATTCCATACCTTAATCCACAAGTCTCACATTAATTCTCCTCTTGCTCTCATCTCCTCACAATCGGTTAAGAGGGAATGGAGTTTCAAAACTCCATTCCAACATCCAAGAACTCAAAATACATTCCATTAATTATCTAAACCCTTAGGAAATCTCAATTCAACAAAAGGGCTTAGAGCACAAGTTAGGGTTTTACCTTGGAGATTTTTGAATGGTTTTCAACTCTTGAATCTTAAGAGGGACTCCCACAACTATTTAAAACTTGGAGAATATCTCAAACAAGGAAGAAAAGCTAGTCATTACAAGAGCCAAAATCGGCCAAGGTGGGAAAATGGAGAAAACATGACTTTTTCATGGATATTTTTACCTTGGGAGAAAGAGGAAGCTTCAAGCTTCAAAATGGTGTGCTTTTCCCTTCAAATGGCCAACACCCACGAAAATGAAACTCGTCCTTTTCGAATTTTGAAAAGAGAGAGTGATAGAGGGTGATGAGAGGATCACAAATATGTGATTATTTTTGAGTTTGGAGCTTGGGTGTAGCTTGGGCATGCAAGGAAAGGAGAAGAAGCATGGAAGGGGAGCTCCATTTCGTACCAGCTGAAGGAGGGAGAAGAGAGCTGCTTGGGGGAGAGACCACCGTGAGAGAGGAAAAGAATGGGAAAAGTGAGAGGAGAGAGAGTAAAAAAAGGGATATAAGTTACTTTACACTTTTGCTTTTGACTATTATATTAATTAGCTAGTTGAGAGTGTGTGAGAAGCTGGCTAGTATATTAAACCGGCCCCCACTGTAGCCATATAAGTTGAGACGTTTCTCGTCTTTTACAGAAAACGCTCGTTATTTACCCGGTTTAGCACTATTCACTAACTGGGCCCGTTTTCCGGAATTTTCTCGTTTATTTAATTTTAATGGTTATTATACTCCCATTAATGTTTATTTATAGTTATATGATCAACTATAATTTTTTTACGGGGTCATTTGACTGTTTAAAGTCACGTTTTCGGGTTTTCTCAAAAAACGCGCTTTAGACTCCGTTAGCGTTTTAACGCATTATTTGTATCCGTTTTCTTCCGGAACTTTTCCCACATGTTCTTAGTATGTAATTAGGGTATAGAAATATATTTATAACCCTAGTGGAGGTTATATACCTCCTAAAATAATTAAAACGCGTTTTCACGTTTTGTGATTTTTTACGCATTTTCTTTTTCTTTTGGTTTTTATTTCTTCACCAATGATCTTAAGGACTTAATTAGCCTTAGAAAATTATAATTACATAATTAATTAACACATTAAGGTTTGGGGTATTTCATGTAGTTGAGTAGAAGTAGAAATGGAGTAAATGTAAGTTGTTTAGCTAAGTTGTGCTAGATGAGGAACCAACTAGATAGGGAGAAAAGAGAGGAAAAATCTGTAACACAAGTTGAGGAAGAAAAACTGTGACAGGGGGGAATTTATAAGTTAACAGAGGTGGACAGATTAATGTAGAGATTGGGTTAGGTTAGTTTTAAGTGCCTAATCAATGTCAAAACATGCTAGAATATGTGTAGGAAGATTGGGGAAGAAGTTGGTAGAAGTTTGGAATTGAAAGAGATTCAAAAACAGGTAAAATTTACATTACTACACCTGGTCGGGTTTACAAACCGGTACAGAAACCCGGACCAGGCCTAAAACATGGTAGAATGTAATAGCAGTGGGATGGTCCGGGTTTACAAACCGGTACACATACCCGGACCACCCCAAAATGATACCCGAGAGTTATCAGGACTTGTGGTCCGGGTTTGTAAACTAGTACACATACCCTGACCACCCATAAAACATACCTGAGAGTGACCAAAGGTATTGGTTCGGGTTTGTAAACCCGGACACATACCCGGACCACCTCAATTTCTTCGCAGAAACTATTTTAAAGCAATTTTAAGATATGGACTTGGTAGTAGGATAGTATATAGTATAAGGTATTAAGACTTGATTAATGATGTTTATTGGTCATTAAAGCTATAAACAAGCTTAGAAAGTAATGTTAGATAAGTGACTTAAGTAAATGGATTTGAATAACAATGAGTTAGTAAGTATAAACTGAGAAACGTAAGAAAAGTAAGAAGTAAGGTTGATCATAGATAATTAATCATTCGATCTCATGTACGTGATAGGATTCGAATAGTCGAACACCAAAGGGGAGTCGGTGAGTCCAAGTCAACGGTGAACGGTATGAATTTCTCATGTCCTGTATGCTACCTTGGCTACTCTGATTTGTTTGTTTGTGTGCTACTTGATCACCTAATTAAGATAAAACGCACGAATCGGATTTATTGCACTTGTGCTTATATGATATTGTTCCTTGTTGGATGCTTATCTTAACTCTCAGTTTGTATAATTCATGAAATGAATGAATGAGAATGAAGTGTGTGCCTTGTTGTGTATTGTATGGACCAAGTAATGTAGAATAGGACTTCTAACTGATTCCTAACCAGCTAACAATCTAACATTAAGAAATTGGTAAATTGGAATGAGTAGAAGTCCGATATAGTTTTCGGCCACGCGTGAGGAGGAGACACAAGAGGTTGGATCCAAATCCTAGCCTTAATCTTTTCCATGGTCCAAACCCTCAAGTGGGTAGCAACCTGGATTAGTGAGCCACCCTAAAGCCCGGTGGTGGGACGGGGTAGTCCCTGCCGGAGGTCACACCGACTTAACATGAGTAAAAGTAAGTAAGTAAGTAAGTAACGATTATGGAAGTAGGTAAGTAAGCATTGTATGAGTAAGATTGTGTAAGTAGTATGGTACCGAGTAAAAAAGTAAAAGAACATCCGATTAACCGGATGGGTAACTGACTAACAAAGATTGAAGTATGAACTGTAAAGTGTATTGCTATTGTTTTGGGTTGTGTATTGCCTTTCAGTTGTATGTATTGTATCTTGTAAGTATGTTCCTTGTATGAATGCATTGTTGTATGTAATAGTATGTATGCATGTATAAGACGAACTCCATGTATTCGACCAATTAGTCGGCGTACCCTAGTTAGCACGCGGTGTATGCGAAGTTTATACGCATCTTTTGCTGAGCCCCTTGGGGCACTGTTTTAATTTTACAGGTGCCCGTGAAGGTTGAAGGTCTTGATGAGACCAAGCTTAATTTCTTTTTGCATAGTGAGTAGGTTGTGGATGGTGTACCAAGTTGTACACGGCTTAATGCCTTTTTGATTAGCCAGTGTACCATGGGGTACACCCTTTTGGATATTGAAAGCATTGTGAATTGGTAGAATGAGTAGGTTGTTAAACTTATGATTTTTGTAAACTTGTAAGAAGGGATGTAATTGATTGTATTTTTGGATACTCGGTAATCAAACGCTGTAAGTAAAGGATGTAGACATATTGGAAAGTATTTATAGTAGCTCGGTATTTTCTAAACATCGGACCATTACTGTATGTAGTGTAAGCCTTGCTAGCCGTATGGGCGGTTAACGGTGTTGTATCACCCGCCGTAGTATTTGTATTTCCGCTGCGAGTAGTAAGATAACCGAGACGATTAGACAGTAAGTAGAGGTTTAGCGGTAGGGGTGTTACAAAAAGTGGTATCAGAGCGTAGTTACGCTCTGATGTCTGGAATTACTGAGCATAGAGATTACCGAGTTAGGGTTACAACCGTTTTAAAATGGAGAGTTAGGAACCTAACTCGGAATGATCGTTGATAACAACGGATACCCTTAACGTTGGTAAGGACGATACCATTGCTTAAATTCAAGACCAGTTGGCCACAATGTCACAATGTCGCCATACCTAATATAAGTCGTTAATTGTTCAGATGTCCGGATGAGGTCGAGGTCGACCCTGAGGAGAGACTAATGATGGACCAGGCAGGCAGACGATAGCAGAGATCGTCGCTGCCACGGTAGCACAGATGCTACCGCAAGTAATCACCGCTGTACAACAAACACAGCAGAACCAACAAACTTAAGTGGAACCAACCCCACCCCTCCACCCAGAGATGTGAACTGGGTAAAAGCAGTCGCATATCTCCGACCTCCTTGCTTTAGAGGCGAGAGCAACCTGGCAAAACTTGAAGCTTACATCTCCGAGATGGAGACAGCATTTGAAACCCTCGAAGCTCCTGCTGGAGTTCGAGTGAGGATAGCAGCATACTACCTCAAAGATGCTGCTATGGACTGGTGGAAGCTAGTAAAGCACGAGTATGTCGACGACCCCACCTTTGAGTGGGAATCCTTCACGGTAATTCTCCGATCAAAGTACTTAGGGGTGATCATTTGGATAATTCGGTTAACCGAAATCCAAATTGTAAAAAATAAATTGGATTTCAGTTATTTCGGTTAAAGACCGAATTATCCAAATTAAGACCAAAACTGAATTAACCATTATCCAAATTATCCGAAATCCTAATTTATTTTAAAGTGAAATCCGAAATCCAAACTGAAATCCAAATTTTAGCTAGTTTGGATTTCAACTTACCAAAATTTAGGGTTTGTGTTTGACTATTTGTTACTAAAGACTAGAATTAGAAAAAATATTATTCTTTTGAAAAGAAAATTTGGATAATTCGGTTAACCGAATTAGACCAAGTCAAAACCAAATTATAATTAGGATAATTCGGCTAACTGAAATTTTCAATTCGGTTTGAAAATTCGGTTAAAAATCCAAAAAATAAAATCGGTTAATTCAGTTTTTGTATAAATCCAAAATATCCAAACTGAATGCTCACCCCTAAAAGTACTACCCCGAACACGTCAAAACCAAGAAACGGCTAGAGCTTGACGCCTTGAGGATGACTAAAAAGATGTCAGTGGATGAGTACTGCCGCACCTTCACCTTCATTCTACGTCTTCTACCTGACCTTGGGTACATCGGCCAGGTCTTGGTCGATTGCTTCTATGGTGGTCTGAGCCATCGCCTTCGGTACGGTATGGGGTATACCAGATTTACCTTTCTTCAGGTAAACGTCGGTTCCAACCCTTAGTACCATTGTCAATATTTAAATCGTTACCTTAATAAGTAAGAGCACCACATAATACCTCAAACTTCAGGATTGCTACCACGCGGCATCTCGCGTTGAAATCACTTGTTAGTTTAAAGACGAGGAACAGGCGCTTAAGCGCAAAGCTAATAGCAAAAACACCAGCTCAGAGGAGCAGAACCAGGGCAAAAGTTGGAAGAAAAAGAAGGGGAAGTTCTTCCAGCCTTCCCAGAAGAACACCCCTAGTGAGAGCAGTTCCCATGCTGAGAAGGGCAAAGCAGCTGAGCCACTTCAGCTTGCTTATTCTGCGCTGGTGGCTGCAAAGCCACTGAAATCACACCCGCCTAAGGGTAAACTTCTAAATTTAAACTCGTGCATGTGTAATTACAATAAGTAGTATTACCGCACCAAATATGCTAACACTCGAAGGCACAGGTTCTGGCTCCGAATATGGCAAGAACTACTCCGACGACCATAGTTATGTCCGTAGGAAGTGCAATCAGGATCACCCCGACACAGATTGCCAAGGGAGGGAAATCAGATGCTTCAACTGTCAGAAGCCGGGACACCGTGCTAATGTGTTCCCAGAAAACTCCAAGTCTAAAGGGAACTTCTAGAGCTACAAGCAAAGGGAAGGTAAGGAGGTTGCATCTGGCGATGCTTCAGCCCTGCAGGCCTCGCAGGGACAGGGGTCCCGAGGTCCTCAGAAGGGCTCACCGCAAAGGCAGCCGACCTTACACATTATTGATCGTGACGGGACCGGTACTAAGTCCGGCCTAGGTATTAACTTAAACCTTGAATCCTTGAAAAGAATGTCTAAGTATCGAAGTACTTGTTTGAATGAATGCATGAGTAAACGAATTAAAGTATGTATTTGAGCATGAAATGAACTAGTTAAGACTAGAACTCACGATAGATGAAATTTACAACCATAGGCAGGTTTAATATCTGCTACCCGATACCTTCAAACCCAAACCATGAAGACGATGACATCACCACTTACCACTTCTCCAACGAGCAGTGTCAGGTCATCTGACCAGGTATGATTCTATTAAAGAGATACCTGACACCCGAAGCACAAATTTCTATCATCCGACGATGCAACGAACTAGGAGTGGGTCCAGGAGGATTTTACACACCTGAATTCCCCGGTGGAGCAAAGATGAAGTTGAAGATGATGTGCTTAGGAAAGGATTGGAATCCTTATACCAAGACATACCAAAAGACGCGAACACAAGACGGAGCGACGCCACCAACAATACCCCCTGAATTTCAGGCGCTTGTTACACAAGCTGTAGAACTTGCACGACGATGTGAAGGAGATCCGATCCCCACACTTGAAGCGGACCTTTGTATCGTCAAATTCTATGAGAATGAAGGATGACTTCGGTTACACAAGATAAAGACGAGACGACGAAATCTCTTGAACAAGGAGTGCCTGTAGTGTCTTGGTCCATTGGTGATGACGTAGTATTCTTGTATAGCGAGCAGAAGCCTGTGGACCTTGCAGAGAAAATGGTATTGAGATCAGGAGATGTCCTAATCATGGGTGGAAAATCAAGGTTGCTGTATCACGGTATCAAAATGATTAAGTTGAATACGGCACCACCTGCAATAATCATTGCCACACACATGAAACCAGGACGCCTGAACCTTACCTTTTATGAAGTATTAATCTTGTAGTTGCATGTAATGTATTAGTAACGTGTATTAGAGACACGATATGTATGATGGTTGGTTTATCAATAAAGAGTAGTGTTGATTATTCAATTCCACTTGTGTTCTACCATCATTACTTACAAACTTGTGAATCAATAGGTTGTGGACTCGGTACCGAAGGTAACTTGAGTATCCTCACCGAAGCACAAGCCGGTAAGAGCGGCACCATCCTAACGGGAACCTTCCCAGTGAACGGCATTGATGCCTCAGTACTATTCGACTCCGGCGCCTCTCACACCTTCGTTTCACCATCTTTTGCGAAGAGGTTGGGGCTAGACGCAGATGAGCTACCAAACTTCCTGGTTACGCTCCCGTCGAAGGAGCGAGTACGATGTACCAAGTACTACCAAACCGCCAAAATCCGAATCAAGGGCGAAGAGTTTCCCATCTCCTTCATCGAATTTAATGGGTTGGGATTCGACTTGATAGTCGGGATGAACTGGTTGGAGCGGCACAAGGGGTGAATCCTCTATGCCGAGCACAGACTGCTGCTCAAGAGTCCGTCTGGGGTTACTGTTTCATACCGCCAGAGACCGAGAGAGCCTTCGACTACAGTCATCTCCGCCATGGCTATGTACCGGGAGCTCAAAAAGGGACACGATGTGTATCTATTTTATGTACAAGATCTGGAGAGAGATCCAAAATTCAATACCGATGTACCAGTTGTGTCAGAATTCCCAGATGTGTTTCCGAAAGAGCTGCCTGGTATGCCACCTTAGAGAGTTGTTCAGTTCGAAATTGACCTTATGCCTTGTACTGGTCCCATTGCTAGGGCACCATACCGTATGACACCAGCGTAAATGACTGAGATCAAGGAGCAACTCTTGATTTACTCGACAAAGGGTTTGTACGCCCGAGGGTATCACCCTGGGGAGCACTGGTCCTCTTCGTGAAGAATAAGGATGGTAGTCTCCACCTCTGCATCGAATACCGCAAATTGAATGCGGTCACTATAAAGAACAAGTATCCACTACCCTGCATCGACGACCTATTCGATCAGTTGAAGGGGAGCTTTAGTCTTTTCCAAGATTGACCTCTGATCTGGATATCACCAGATTGCTATCAAAGAGCAAGACATTGAGAAAACGGCATTCCGTCAAGATATGGCCACTACAAATTCACAGTGATGCCATTCGGTTTGTCAAACGCACCAGCTAAGTTCATAAATCTAATGAACCGTCTGTTCAGTGATCAGTTGGACACTTCTGTTGTAGTCTTCATCGACGACATCCTTGTGTATTCTAAGTCAGCAGAAGAGCTTGCTAACCACCTCAGAAAAGTACTTGAGACACTACACAAGAACTAGCTTTATGCGAAGTTCTCTAAATGCGAATTTTGGCTTGATCAGGTATCTTTCCTCGGTCATGTCATCTCGAGCGTGGGTATCTCCATTGATCCATCCAAAATCGAAGCAGTACAGTCATGGCCTAGACCCAAGACTGTTACCGACATCCGGAGCTTTCTTGGTCTAGCCGGTTATTACCGGAGGTTCGTAAAGGACTTCTCAAAAGTCGCTAAGCCAATGACAACGTTGATGAAGAAAGATGCACCATTTGTGTGGACAGACGAGTGCGAGGTATCCTTCCAGAGCCTAAAAGACTCATTGACCTCAACGCCAATTCTCACTCTTCCAGAGGGCACAGAGGGATTTGAAGTGTATTGTGATGCATCAGGCAAAGGTATGGGATGTGTACTCATGCAGCATGGCAAGGTTGTAGCCTACGCCTCCCACTCGCTGAAAAAGCATGAGGAGAATTACCCGACTCACGATTTAGAGTTAGGAGCCATTGTCTTCGCCTTGAAGATATGGCGACACTATCTCTATGGGGTAAGCATCACCATCTACTCCAACCACAAAAGTTTACAGTATGTATTCACATAGAAGGAACTGAATCTGAGACAAAGAAGGTGGATGGAGTTTCTATCAGATTACGACATCAACCTACAGTATAAAGAGAGGAAGGCAAACGTTGTAGCAGACACCCTAAGCCGTCGAGCACACTCACTCCATTCGCTACTCGCTTCATCTAGCTTGGTTGACGAGGTGCGAGACGCTCAGTTGAGTGACCCTTATATGACCGAGATCAGACAGAAAATCACAGATGACACCTTTGAGAGGAAGAAGTACGACTTCAAACTGCATAAAGATGGTCTGATCCGGCTGAATGGCAGGTTATGCGTCCCCCAAAGCAATGCTGAGCTGAGGGATCGCATCCTGCGAGAGTCACACTGTTCTACACTATCCGTCCATCCGGGAGCCTCCAAGATGTACAAAGACATGAAGAGGTACTTCTGGTGGTCTGGAATGATATCCGATGTGACTGAGTATGTGCTAAGATGCCTAACATGCTAGAAAGTAAAGTTTGAACATAGAAGACCGGAGTGGAAATTCCATGATATCTCCATGGATTTTGTTGTAGGACTCCCACCCGCCAGGGGCGGACTCAACATGATCTGGGTAGTAGTCGATCGCCTCACCAAGGTTGCCCGATTCATACCGATGAAGGACACCTGGAAGGTGGCGAAGCTCGCTGAGTTATTCAACAAGGAGATTATCCGACACCACGGAGTCCCAAAGACTATCGTATCTGACCGTGATACCAGGTTCTTTCAAGATACTAGAGAGCTACACGGGAAGCGCTGGGTACTGAGTTGAAGCTTAGCACCGCCTTCCATCCACAGACCGATGGTTAGACATAAAGGACCATCCAAACACTCGAGAGCATGCTTAGAGCATGTGCCTTAGATTTTCAGGGGAGTTGGATTGATAAGCCTTATCTTATCAAGTTTTCATATAATAACAGCTATCACGCTTCGATTAAGATGTCGCCTTTCCAAGCTCTATACGGTAGACCTTGCCATAACCCGCTGTGTTGGGATGAGTCGAGTGAAGCGGTCATCATAGGACCGGAGTATCTTGAACAAGTCCAAGCGAAAGTTCAACAAATTCGAGCTAATATGAAACCAGCCCAAGATAGACAGAAATCCTATGCGGATGTGCGACGACGTGACCTTGAGTTCACCGTGGGCGACCAAGTGTTCTTGCGCATTTCACCTATGAAGGGCGTATTCTGATTTGGACAGAAGGGCAAGCTAAGCCTGAAGTTTGTAGGGCCGTACACGATCACCGAGAGAGTTGGATCTGTAGCCTACAGGTTAGCCTTACCTGAGGAGTTGGGGCGTGTCCATGATGTCTTTCATGTGTCACAACTCAAGAAGTACATCGCCGATCCTTCTCATGTTCTAGAGCCCGAGTAGTTATCCATTGAACCGACAATGAGATATGTCGAGACTCCCATAAGAATCCTTGATACGAAGACCAGAGACACTCGCCATAAGTCAGTGTGAATGGTGAAGGTCTTATGGTCCAACCACGATGTTGAAGAAGCGATGCGGGAGTTAGAAGACGCCATGAAGACGAAGTACCCGCAGTTGTTTATAGACTAGATTGTCTAGTACATAGCGGGTACGGGGCGTACCCCTTTTAAGGGGGATAGAGCCATTTTGTTTTTGCATTGCTTCGGGTTAGCAATGCATAGCGTGAATGTATAGTATTATTTTTTGTGAGCACATGTAGTGCCAAGGATATTTTAGTATGTGTGTACAATGTGTAATGTAATTGTGTTGTATGGTATTGACTCAGTTTGTATTGTGGAATGATGCGTATTGAAATTGTGTATTGTGTATGGTAAGTGTGTATTGTGCTTGAATTGTGTAGTGCTTGTAATGTAGAGGAAGTGAAAACCTAGTAGGTGCAGTAAGGTACATTGTGGCAATTGGTTTGCCAAATGAATAGGAATAGTAAACCCTTAACCTTGAGCAACTTTGAGGACAAAGTTCCTTAAGGGGGGTAGATTGAAATACTCCAAAATTAAAATAGTGATTAATTAGGCTAATGAAGGTTTTAAAGGCTTAATTATGCCTAAATAAACATGAGGGAACAAATCCCGAAGAAAACGGATCCTTAAAATTGATTTAAAACACAAACGAACCTTAAAGTGCGTTTTTCGAAGAAACTGGGAAACGCGACTTTAAGCTGGTCAAATAGACTCGTAATAATTTTGGTCAACCAAATAGTCATTAATAAACATTAATGGAGGTCTAGAACCAATAAAATAATTAAACGAGAAAATTCCGGAAAACGGGTTCCGGTTAGTAAAAACTGTAAAAAACGAGGAAGTTGTGGGGTGAGAGTGTAAATAGGCTAAACTAATGTGTCCACTTTTGAAAATAAAAGTCAAAATCTGTGTGAGTGTGTGTAGGTGGCCGGTTTGCTCCCTCTCTCATTCTCTTCACTCACCTAATACACTACAAGACAAAGCAATAAGTAAAAAGCAAAACAAAATTCTCTCTCCTATCCTCTCTCACACTCCCACCGTATTTCCCTCCTCCCTCTCTGATTTCTCTTCTTCCCCATTGAGCTCTAATGGCGATTTGAAGAAGCAAGTCTAGCCTCCATCTCCTTCCTCACTTTTGAGCACACAATCCTTGTCCAAATACTACAAAAACTATACCATTGAAATCCCCTCACTTTGGGGACCAGTTTCCACCTTTCAAAAATCACAAATCTCCAACTCATTTCCATGGGTGTAATCATTTTGGAGCCTAAATATGACCATTTGAAGCTCCACCTTCTTCTTCTTGTTCTAAGGTAAGAAAGGGACCAAAGTTCTTCTTTTCTATCTTTTCCCTTGCAAAATGAAAACTCAAGTGAACACCATTGCTCCCTTGTTCTCCAGCCGATTTTGGCTTCCTTCTTGGAGTGGGAATCTTGCTTTTGTTGCTGTCCAACACTCCCTCTATACACTTTCAAGGTAATATCTTTTCCTAAACCCTAAAAACATACCATAAACTCTAGGTTGATTTAAGGGTTGGTTTTGAATTAAAATGAGTATGTATTGATGGGCTGTAGCATTATGATTTGAATTGCCCATAACCGGTTGGAAGATGAAGAGCAAAGGAAGAAGAAAGAAGAAGGGAAGAAAGAAAAGCTAGAAAATCAAGGTAATTGCACTCACCTTGAGTAGTTCTTGTATGCTTTGTGTAACAGATTTAAAAGGTTTGGAATGAGTAGTGTACATGGTTTTGAATAATGGTATAATGTGGAAGAGAATTAAACTAGTTTAGAGCTTTAGAAAGAATGAATAAAATGCTTGTAAGTTAAGTGAGGTAATTTGTAAATGTGTTAGAGAATTGTGTATTGGTGTATAGAATAAACAGGTTGTACGAGTGGTAAATTGTGAGCAAGATAATGTGGTGAGAATACTTAGAAATTTAGGGAAACTCTGTCAAATTTTGGCTAGGAATTAAGGGACTTGAGTGCTGTTGGAGAGGAAAAGAACATGGATAGGTGCAGAGAAGGAAAATTAGTGATTATCACATTGGTTTGAATTTAGGAGGAAGAGGAGTAGTTGAGTAGAACTAGAAATGGAGTAACGTAAGTTGTTAGCTAAGTTGTGCTAGATGAGGAACCAACTAGATAGGGAGAGAAGAGAGGAAAATCTAACACAAGTTGAGGAAGAAAAACAGTGACAGGGGGGAATTTATGAGTTAACAGAGGTGGAGATTAATGTAGAGATTGGGTTAGGTTAGTATTAAGTGCCTAATCAATGTCAAAACATGCTAGAATATGTGTAGGAAGATTGGGAAGAAGTTGGTAGAAGTTTGGAATTGGAAGAGAATCAAAAACAGGTAGAATTTACATTACTGCACCTGGTCCGGGTTTTCAAACTGGTACAGAAACCCGGACCAGGCCTAAAACATGGCAGAATGTAGTAGCAGTGGGATGGTCTGGGTTTACAAACCGGTACACATACCCGGACCACCACAAAATCATACCCAAGAGTTATCAGGACTTGTGGTCCGGGTTGTAAACTAACACATACCCGGACCACCCATAAACATACCGAGAGTGACCAAAGGTATTGGTCGGGTTTGTAATCCCGGACACATACCCGGACCACCTCAATTTCTTCACAGAAACTATTTTAAAGCAATTTTAAGATAGGGACTTGGTAGGTAGTGATAGTATAAGGTAGTTAAGACTTGATTAATGATGTTAATGGTCATTAAAGGTATAAACAAGCTTAGAAAGTAATGTTAGATAAGTGACATTAAGTAAATGGATTTGAATAACAATGAGTTAGTAAGTATAAACGGAAACGTTCGGAAACGTTAGAAAAGTAATAAGTAAGGTGATCATAGATAATTAATCATTCAATCGCATGTACGTGAACGTGATAGGATTCGAATAGTCGAACACCGAAGGGAGTCAGTGAGTCCAAGTCAACGGTGAATGGTATGAATTTCTCATGCCCTGAATGCTACCTTGGCTACTCTGATTTGTGTGTTTGTGTGCTACTTGATCACCTAATTAAGATAAAACGCACGAATCGGATTTATTGCACTTACTTGTGCTTATATGATATTGTTCCTTGTTGGATGTTTACCTTAACTCTCAGTTTTGCATAATTCATGAAATGAATGAATGAGAATGAAGTGTGTGTGCCTTGTTGTGTATTGTATGGACCAAGTAATGTAGAATAGGACTTCTAACTGAAACCTAACCAGCTAACATTTTATTAATTAAGAATTGGTAAATTGGAATGAGTAGAAGTCCGATCACTAGTACAAAAATGACCTATTTCGGGCCCCTATCTCGGCGGTTGTACTAGGAACCGCCGAGATAGGTCCTCCGTAATTTTTTTAATTAAACAAAATAAATCTATTTCGGCGGTTCCTAGTAACAACCGCGAAATAGATATATTGGTTGTCTATTCGGCGGTTGCTACTAGGAACCGCCGAAATAGAGGTATTTTTTAATTAAAAAATTACGGAGGACGTATTTCGGCGGTTTTTAGTAACAACCGCCGAGATAGGTCGCTTAATAAACACCCCCACCCGCCCGACTCCATTACGCTGTTACAACCCAACCCCTCTTCTCTTCTCTATAACAGGCGAATTTGAGTACCAATCTCGACAGCCACCACACCACCGCCGCTCCGACGTCCGTCGCCCTCCTCCCGCCTTCACCGTCGTCGCGCCGCCGTCGCCGGTCGTGCGTGGTTGTCATCGGAAGTTGTTGCTGCAACCAAGAACCGCAGCTACAATATACTGGGTAAAACAAGTCCAATTCGGTTTTGACTAAAAAATTACAAATGTGTTGTTAAAATTGGTAGATGTGTGTCACATTATGATTGTTGATGCTGATATTTATTGTGTGTCAAATCTTTGAAAGATTTGGTTGTTAAACTAATCAAATTATGTATGAACACAAGGTGTTTGATGAAATGTCTGAGTGAATATTTTTACTGTTTTTTGCCCTTTTTTAAGTATAGTTAGGCAGGGGCGGACCGACTTGGGTGCGTACTGTGTTTGTTGACACATATGGAAAAGAAAATTGCCTAACGTTTTACTTATTGTTATAATTAACTAATTTATTTATTAATTTAACACATTGTTACGGAGCAATAGAGATCTGTACTATATATATAAACCCTAAAAAGTCTTAACAAAGCACTGAAACTCCGCGAGTCTGTAAACTGTAGAGGAGTACGAGCTTCTCTCCTATATTTTATTCATCAATCAATCAACATTAAATTTTATTTTTTTAATAGAATTACTTATTTACTTGTACGACGCATACTATTATATTCAACAGTAGCATCAAATTTCAGCTTTTTAATCGATTAGCTAATGACAGTAGATTTATATCATGGTAAGACACATAGATCAGAAATTGATATCTTTTTTTCTGCTGCCTAGTTTGCTATAGTGTTTGCCAAAATCAAAATATTTTGTGGGTTCAATTTTTTTCTAGTCATTAATTTTTATATTTAGGTATTCAATAGTTTAACTATTAATTAAAAACTTGTTAAGTAATTGTTAGTAACAATTTAATATCTTACATTTGTTGAACTGAAATACAATTAATAGATATGGTATAATTAATAAAATTAGTACATTTATTTCTATAGGTTTGATATGGAAAGGTTTTTTATAAGAAAAATAGCTTCATCATCGGAGCCAACGCCCGCCCAAGAAATAATTGATATACCGAACGAATGTGGTTGATAAAGATGTAAACAAAGTCGTGTTGTTAGCAATATAGTGTTGCGCCCTCAATTGATACTTATTTTGCGTTTGCGTTGCCTCTGTAGAGATTGGTACTGCTACACGTCTCGCATGCCCGATTGAGAAGAGGGGCTGAAACAATTCCTTTAGGAACCGGTAATATACTTTAACTTATCTCTTCATTCTCTTCACTCGCTGTAAATTTTCAATTAACGTAACTACAAATAAGGAATAAATTTGGTATATATTAGTTTGGTTTATGATGGAAATTTGTGTTGTTGAATAATTGGTGAATGCTTAATAATAAGCATGGTTGTGTCTTTGTAGAGGGAAATCACTAAATGGGTTCACCGGATTGAAGTCGTACGGGGCTGAATACCTTTCATTTGTGAACCCGTAATATACTCAACCTACATCTTCATCTTTTTAGCTCATTATATATTTTGCAATCCTAATTACAAACAATTAACATACGTAAACTAATGAGTTTGTATTCTATCTACAGAGAAGTGGTTAACAAACTCCTCATTCATTGCACGGTAGATTGAAAGCGGAGGAGTGGAAGAACGGTAATATAATCTAACTTATCATTTTTCTCTTTTGTACTTTGTATTTGATTTCCACAAATTATTGGAATTTGGTTTGATGAATAAATTTGGTATATATTAGTGTGGTTTATGATAGAAATTTGTGTTGTTGAATGATTGGTGAATGCTTAATAATAAGCATGGTTGTGTCCTTGATTTCCACAATTATTAAAATTTGGTTTGATGGATAAATTTGGTATTAGTTTGATTTGTGATGGAAATTTGTGTTGATGAATGGTTGGTGAATGCTTAATAATAAGCATGGGATAGGTAAAATTATGCAAAAGTCATGCCGATTTTTTTTTTAAATTCTCTTCGTAATTAATATTGTTTGATGTATGTGTATATGTCTAACAATATCTAATTTTTTTTATCAGGTCTCACTACATTCAAGTCCGTGAATCACCTCTCTTGTTTCCCGCCTTCTTCCAGTACTGTTGCACTTTCCTCCTCTGTGCACAAGTAAGTAACTAAACCTTATTTTTTGTTTAATAAATGCAATTATGTATTTAAATATAATTGCTAGTACATAATTTAGCTTCATTCCATATTTGTTGATGCATTTCTTTTGTAATTTATTTTTTTGCATCTCTCACACAGAAGCGTACCTCTCAGGAACCAGTCTCCCCTGTCCATAAATCCTTAAAAAACAAGTACGTATTTTAACTCTCGATTCTTTGTTAATTTCTAAACCGGTTTGAACTTATACAGTGGAGAATTGAAAGCGTTGATTTGATGATCTGAATTTGCAATTGGTTTTCAGTTAGCTAGTAAAGAATTGATTTATTTTAATTGTTGGTTGCTGCCATTGTTGGAATGTTTGTGGTTGTGATGACTTTGGTGAGTGCTGAATAATAAGCACGGGATGTGTACAATTATGCAAAGGTCATGCCGAATTTTTTGTAGAAAAAGTATTCGTAATATTGTTTTAAACACCGGTTTCTGTTTTAGAAGTGCAACAATTTCTTAAATTTAAAATGCTAGTTTATTTTGTGTTTGCAACCTTAGAGTTAGGCTAGACTAATTGACAATCATCCCAGTCATGCTCCATTAAGAAATAAACATGTGCAA
The DNA here is from genome assembly GCA_023374045.1 of Limonium bicolor. Lineage (NCBI taxonomy): Eukaryota > Viridiplantae > Streptophyta > Magnoliopsida > Caryophyllales > Plumbaginaceae > Limonium > Limonium bicolor. The sequence goes on from CM041776.1 coordinate 423,854,477, forward strand.
CTTAATACAGGCCATATTCTACAAAGGCTCTAACTCACACTGTGATCTGTTGCACATGTAGTATGGAGCGTGACTGGATGTATGGTGATAGAGGCGAACATTTTGACAAAATGCTGAAAGAGTTTTGCAAAGCTGCAGTGCAACACAAGGACAGGACAAAGGCGGAGAAAATTCCATGTCCTTGTGTTGATTGTGGTGTGGTTAGACATTATTCAAGCATCAACCTCGTACAACTCCATGTGAAGACCCGTGGTTTCATGCCACATTATACAAAATGGATTTTTCATGGAGAACGTGTTGAAGATAATGCTTCATCTTCCTACAGTCACGATCGTGTAACTCAAGAACCGAGCAGACATTCGATACTACTAACGAGTCAGAACTCCCAAGCGCTTCCGGAGTCAATGTTGACAGTGAGTCGACTTATCATGATGAACAAATTGACGAGATGCTTGATAACGTTGAGGATAACTTTGTCGACCGGCCGGATGAGTATCAAAGGTTGTTGGACGCATCCAAAACGGCGTTGTATCCTACTTGCACTAAGTACACGAAATTGACAGCTATATTGAATTTGTTCAACCTGAAGGGAAGATATGGATTGAGTGACAAAGGTTTCACGGCATTCCTCGAGCTCATTCATGATATGCTACCGGATGAGAACGGTCTCCCTACCACCACGTATGAGGCAAAGAAATGGGTGTGTCCAATGGGAGTAGAGTACAAAAAAATTCACGCGTGTCCAAACAATTGTGTGTTGTACAGGGGTGAATACGAACATCTGGACAATTGCCTGAAATGTTCGTTGTCCCGGTATAAGCATAAAGATGGTGAGTACTCCTCCGTTCAGAAAAAAAGCCCTCCAGCAAAACTTGTTTGGTATTTGCCGATTATACCCAGATTCAAACGGTTGTTTGCGAATCCGAAAGATGCAAAGAACTTACGATGGCATGCGGAGGGTAGAAAGAGTGTTGAGAAACTAAGACATCCAGCAGATGGACCTCAGTGGAGAAACATCAATAGACGGTTCAAAGAACATTTCGGACATGAAGATAGGAATCTGAGGCTTGGGTTATGTACTGATGGAATGAACCCGTACGGCACATTGAGTAGTCAACACAGTACATGGCCTGTTCTGCTAGTGATCTACAATTTGCCCTCATGGTTGTGTATGAAACGAAAGTACATCATGTTATCGCTCCTGATATCTGGTCCCAAGCAGCCAGGTAATAGCATTGATGTGTACCTTGCCCCTCTGATCGACGATCTGAAGCTATTGTGGAATGAGGGGACCGTGGTATATGATGCTTATGCAAGAGAGAATTTCACGCTCAAGGCTTTGTTGTTCTGTACCGTCAATGACTTCCCTGCGTATGGGAACTTGTCCGGTTACACGGTTAAAGGAACATTTGCATGTCCCATATGCGAGGAAGACACTTGTTCGGACCGTTTAAAACATTGTGGGAAGAATGTTTATATGTGTCATCGACGTCTTCTCCCCGAAGATCACCCTTATCGAGTAACGAAGAGAAAGTTGTTCAATGGTCAAGCCGAAACTCGTGTGGCCCGTCTACCTCTGACCTCTGAGGAAGTGTACGAAAAGGTTAAGGACATTGTAAATGTATTTGGAAACACATCAAAACCGGCGAAAAACATTTGGAAAAAGTGTTCTATCTTTTGGGAACTACCTTATTGGCGTCATCTTTCTGTGAGGCACTGCTTAGACATCATGCACATTGTGAAGAACGTTGGTGAGGCAGTGAGTGGGACTTTACTCAATCAGAAAGGACATGCAAACCATGGGTATACGAAAGGAGTTACACCCACAAGAGAATGGGAAACGAATCTATCTACCTCCTGCATGCTACACGCTGTCAAAGGCTGAAAAGATTAGTTTCTGCAAATGTCTGTACTCGGTAAAAGTGCCGTCTGGGTACTCATCAAACTGGAAGAACATTGTATCGATGAAGGATTTAAAACTTTTAGGCATGAAATCTCACGATTATCATGTACTGATGTTACATCTTCTTCCAGTCGCAATTCGAGGGATATTGCCATCTGATGTCAGAAATGCTTTAACTCGGTTATGTTTATTTTTCAACGCTGTTTGCTCCAAGGCAATTGACGTAACCTCTCTAGATGATCTACAACGTGAAATTGTTGTCACAATATGTCAACTTGAGATGTATTTCCCACCATCTTTCTTTGATATAATGGTGCATCTAATTATGCACATCGTTCGAGAGATACAGTTCTGTAGTCCGGTATACTTACGGTACATGTACCCTTTTGAACGGTACATGGGTATTCTGAAAAGTAGAATGAAGAATAGGTATCGACCAGAGGGGAGCATTGTTGAAGCAACAGTGACTGAGGAAGTCACAGAGGAATGATGATCCTCTTACACGCGCTCTTGGTAAGAAGGATCATCCAGGTCGTGCCATTGGGTTTGGTGGGCACGTTGGTATCCGCCAGGCATTTGGCGCACCCGGGTCCAGAATCAGCCAGGGAAAGTCGATTAGCTACGAGGAGCACCGGAGAGCGTTGGCTGAGATGGAGCAGAGGATTACTCAGAACATCGACGAGAGGATCGCTCAGGCTATCTCAAGGATTCAGCCACAGCAGCATGAAAGCCAAGAGGTTTCTCGACCACCAGTTGATCAGTCACCCATTCAGCAGCAGAGTGCACCGGTAGTGAGAAGTAGTGTCTGTAGACACCAAAAATTCTTACCCCATAAAGCAAATTCCAGAATAAGAAACACAATAAGAGGGGTCGTCGCCTTTCTTTTTCAAAAACGTATTAGCGTGCGTGCCAAAACAAGACCATTGTTTTATATTCTTTTTAAGCATTTCGTAAAAACACGATTTTTCCGAAAATGAATTTCCAAACAATTGCAGTAGAACTCTAGTTTTACTTTCGACATTGGTATACCGAGTTCTGTCTTAGTGCGACTGGGTAGTGTACTCCTTGGGTGGGCAAGTGCCCAGGGTTTGAACCCTGGTAAGAGCAAATGAGCCTTTTATTTTTATAAGACCTGAATTGACTTTGGCTGCTAGTATTGGACCGGACTCTTGTTCATATTCATGTCTTTAGTAAGGCCCATAGCTTTCTAGTAAGGCCCATTTTTCTTGTTGTCTAGTCCAAATAAGAAAAAACCCTAATATATCATTATAAAGGGGAACTGTAGTCACCTCCTTCTCCGATCGGGGGGCCGCTGGATCATCTTCTTCAACATACATGCTCGTATCCCTCTTCTCCTTCACTAAAAAAACTCTGAATATTTTTCGATCCTCTTCCTCCTCCACCAGTTCCCAACATCAAAACCCTACTAAAAACACCCGCCACTCTCTCGACCATAGCCATCTCCGGGGTACTGCTGGTCCTTTCTCTTGATCCGCCTCTACAGTCTACCCTCTTCCTGATCTCTCTCGATCTCAGAAGTCAAAGAAAACCAGCCACAACTAATTTCTCATGTCTTCTCGTCTTTCTCCGATCCCATCATCTCTGAAAAACAAAAACAAAAATGGTAGCCGATGCACACAAAAAAAGCTGGTAGTCGCCTCCTCCTCCTCACTCATTCACTCAAAACTAAAACACCACGGCTTCTGATTCCCGGTCTCCTTCGATCTTCCGAAAACTCTATTGGCTCAAACAATAAATTCGGGTGTCATGGCCTTGTCGGGCTCGACTTCACTAGAAATCCTGCATTTCCTATTCCCCTGTTCCCTTGTTATCTCGAAATGAAAACCAACACACGCCAGAACAATCAGTCGAATCCGCGGTGGTGAATCCTTGCCGGCCTTAGGTTTTCACCACCACCATCGCTCCTTTATCCATTGCCATCGAAGAATTTTGGCATTTTTCTTCTTCCTCTGGGTTGTTGGCATTTGCGATTCTTCTTTTGCGTCAACCTACATGGGATATCCTTCGCGTTGTGCATTCCGTGCGACAGGAAATTGTCATTGCCTCCCTATCGGAGTACCGGCCTTCTCCGATTCGTGGGATGAGCTTTCTGATTTTGGATGGTGAAGAACCCCTTTCCCAGTCGCGTCGATTTTTCATCATCATCTTTCGCCGCCCAGATCTAAAAGGGAGTCCCGGCCTTCTCCCTCTGGATGATGCTCTTGTTCGGAAGTTCTCCTTCCTTACAATTTGGTCAACTTTGCGATCTCTCGATTTTGAAGCGTCATGTGATGATTGTGTGATGAAGACCATCTTTGGTCTGTCTATTCCTGCTTCTACGAGGTAATATTTCGCCTGTCTGTATGTTGAGATGAAACTTCTCCTTTGTGCCGAGTTATATCGAGTTGAAACCGATTTTAGTCATGGATTTATGTTCGGCCTGCTGGAAACTTTGGCTCACAGTGACCCGTGTGAGAAATTTCGATCATCATCTTTGATTTTGTGCCTCTGATTAAGTGCTTTCTCATTACTCATTCATGATGTATGCATTTTTGTTGGTCTCAATGTCGCGCGTTGTTGCGTGGCTCAGAAGGTATATTTGAGATTGAGATACTGCTTGTCCTTCTGCACTGATGTTTGACCTGAAGGTATATCGTTCTTGTCACTTGACCCCTGTGCATTTTATATCACCGTTGATTTTCATTTGTGCTGAAACTGGGGCGGATGAGATTTGTGCACCCGACGTTTTCTCTGTTCCGTGTTGTCTAACCTGGCATATTCGCTGTTGTGTTTGGCTGAGAATCAAACACTCAGTTTGTGAACTTATTGGTTGTGATATCCTGAGAGATATTGGGACTTTGTGATTTGTTGAAACTCACTTCATCTGGTATTATTGTTTGCTGCACTTGATTGGATATCGAGCGTAACTTGGATAGACTCTGATGAGTCAAGTTGTGGTTTTCTATCATATTTGTTATCAGTTGGGTTGGTGAAGGTGGTTACGATTGATTCTTGCTCCTTCCATATCTTCATAATCTGTTGCGCACCCCCCCCCTTTTTTTTTGTTGTTTGAACTGCGATTCAAAACATTGACACATTTGAGGTTCAAGCTGTTTGGTTGAAACACATGGCTGATTTGAGTTTGATTGTTCTGGCTTCCGTTTACGCCTTGGTCTTGTCTGGCGGGCCTGAGTCGACTCTGATCGTTCAGCCTTTACTACTTTTGAACCGTGGTTTTGCTCATGGATATTGGCTTGGAATATATCTTATTCGACTATTTGCCTATAATTGACTCAATCTGCTCACTATCTCTGCTTTACAATTTGACCGAGATTTGGACTTTACATTGTGGCTGAAGTTAAGGACTTGGGGCTTTACGACAACTCTCCATGGGTTTGAGAATCACGTAACTTACAATATTATCTTCTGGCCTCTTTGCGCTATCTGTTCAATTTGAATTGTCCCTTACTCTCCCGTTCCATGTTTTGACCGAGGTATATGTGCGCTTCTTTGACTTGGGCTGCTCGCTGGACTTGAATTGCGTTACAGAACTTGTGATCTGACCTTGCAAGTTGACCATACCGATGGATCTTTGGTTTGACTAAGGAACGGGATCGTGGCTTGGACTACCGGGGTCTCTCCTTCAAACTATGTAACGGTTGGTGTACTTCTTGCTGATCCCCTTCAGCTCGAGTGAGGCGGCGTCGATGCGACCCCCCATAGCAGCTCTTTTAATTCAGCATTTCAATTCAACACTTTAATTTTGTTATCATGAGTTGTAATTTGCCAATTGGTTGTGTTGCCTAGCATAGTCTTGGATTTCATAATTCTCTGTATTTGTCGGCTTGATCGTTTTTACTCTGTCTATCTTTCGTACATATTTTTGAATGCTTGTTTATACATTTTTGGTTCTATTATACATTGGGCGTTTTATTTGCTAGTTTCATCTTATAAATTGCTAGATTGGTTTAGTACATGTAGCCATGAATGCTTGTTTATACATTTTTGGTTCTATTATACATTGCGTTTTATTTGTTAGTTTCATCTTATAAATTGCTAGATTGGTTTAGTACATGTAGCCATAGCATAGCCTTCAGGTCTACCCACTTAATTACTGGACAAATCAAGTCCAGTTTAGAAAAGCCCTAGGACCATTCATAGATGTTGCCCACATTAAGGTTGTAGTACCCGAGGGTCGTAGTACCTGTTTGTGGGAAACATCTCTCCTAAAAAAAACTTTCCAAACAATCCTTAAATGTCACAATAAAACTCACAATCAATGATTCGTTTCAACCAATAAAAATCCATTTCAAAACCAAAATTCATTTCCAAATTCAGCCCAAAAAATCAATCTCTCTCACACTCTCTCACCAAACACACTTCAAATCAATCTCTCTCACACTCTCTCACCAAACACCACTTCAAATCAATCTCTCTCACACTCTCTCACCAAACACACTTCAAATCAATCTCTCTCACACTCTCTCATCAAACACACTCCAAAATCATTTTCTTTCACACTCTCTCATCAAACACACTCCAAAATCAATCTCTCTCATACTCACTCATCATACGCTCTCCAAAATCAATCCTCTCATACTCCAAAACCAGATATCCTTCATGAATTCTTCGAAATCAAAGCTCTTTGCATTCAACATTAAATACTCTTCATACACTCATTAGACACACTTCAACCTCACGAAGCATTTGAAATGCTTCCAAAAGTTCTAAGATCAAACTTCAAACCCCTTTCCAACTCCAATTGTCTCATAGATTCAAATCATCTTCCAATCCCAATTTCATAGGGTCCAACCCGGCCCAATTTCAAAGGTCCAATCCGGCCCACATTTCGAGGCCCAAATCCGGCTCATTATCTCCATTCGATCCCGGTTTAGTTTCAAATCCAATTCAACTTCAATTCCAATTCAAATTCGATTTCAATCCAATTCAAACCAATCCAAAATCAAGTCAATTTCAATCTAATCCAATTCAAAATTCTTTTCATTCCCAATTGCATTCAATTTCATTTCAATCCCAAATAATTCCAAACCTCATAAATCTCAAACTTCTTGAAACTCCAAACTCCTTGGAATTCAAGCATTCCGAATCTCTAAACGCCTTAGCAGCTCAACAGACTCAAACGTCTCAGCAGCTCAACAGACTCGAATGTCTCAACAGCTCAGCAGACTCGACCGTCTCAACAGCTCAGCAGACTCGACTATCTCAACAGCTCAACAGACTCGAACGTCTCAGCAGCTCAACAGACTCGAACGTCTCAGCAGCTCCACAGACTCGAACGTCTCAACAGCTCAACAGACTCGACCGTCTCAATAGCTCAGCAGACTCGAACGTCTCAGCAGCTCAACAGACTCGACCGTCTCAGCAGCTCAACAGACTCTACCGTCTCACAGATTTCATCATTTCAAGAATCTAAATATCCCACAAAGTTGAGCATCTCACAGACTCTCACACCTCAAACTCCAAAATGAGCCAGACAATCTATCAAACCTCACAAAATGACCACAAAACCTCTTTGACCCTTCAAAGACCCAAAAGGTCAAAACCCTAATTCCTTCAAAACCCCAAAAGCATGAACTACGTAAGGTCTGATCTCAACAGGGAGTTGAGTACGTAGGCAACCCACACAGGGTGCGACCCCACATCAATCAAAATACCCTTTGGCACTCGGTTGTCTCCCCTCCAAACAATCACTTCTAACCCTGATCACCTCAAAAAGCCCAACCATCTTAAAGACCCTGAACTACGTAAGGTCTGATCTCAACAGGGAGTTGAGTACGTAGGCAGCCCATCTAGGGTGCGACCCCATTCCAAACAAAAAACCCCCTTCCCCTTCTACGGTGGCTCTCACATCTCTCAAAACGCTCAAACCTTCTTCGGCTCCCACGAACTTCAAATCATCAGACACTAAGTCTCGTCTATTCACTCAACCTCATACTTTTCTCAAATCTTCATTCTATACTCATCCAAATTCATCAACCCTTTCATTTGGTGCTAGCTTGGCAGAAAAGCTCACCTCATCCACTCGTTTTCTCCCCTCCTGTCCTAATCCTATCCTTGGCTTGTAAATGAATCTCTCTAAAAAGGTTTTGAAAGAAGGCAATCCCGACAATTGGAGACCGAGGTTTCCTCGGGCACCAATCCGAAGTCGTGGTCGTTTCCACTTCTAAGGGGTGTAACCCAGTGCGAACCCAACATAGAATCTCTGGCTTTATCAGATAACTCCTATCCATAGGCAATAAATCATCAGATTCAATTAACGGTTCTTAGAACCCTTCTCCTCCCTTCCTAGTTCCTTAGGTCAAACTAGGTGGCGACTCTAGTCAATTCCGCCTTATAGAGGCATAATTCCGCGTGGGGCCCATTGAGAGCGGGTGTAGTGCTCACTAGCATTCCCCTTATGCTTTCTGGGAAAGACGGACGATAAAGTAGGTATTTGAGGGATGCCAAGGTGACAGGTTTTCACCCTCCACAGAATGGCATTTTAGGATCTAGGCTTTTCAGTTAGACCATTTAGATAGACCCCCCCTCATACCGAAAAAATCACCCTCCACAGAATGGCGACTCTGCTGGGGAAAACTTGAGTAAGTTTTTCTCAAACTCAAGGAAGACTGAACTCCATCCAAAATTGTCGGGATTTCCCCACTTCTTTCAAAACCTTCAAGAGATTCATTTCGAAAGCCATTAGCATTACTCTATTCCACACGTAGAGTGTGATTGGTGAGGATAGTTAGGATGAGAGTGTGTAGCTTATACTTGACTTTGCTTGCCATGTGTGCTTCGCTTGTGAAATACCCCGAACTTAAATATGGTGATTATATTATTCTAATATAGTATTTAAGGGCCTAATAGTGCCTAAGTAATTTTGGTAAAGAAAATAAATCCAAAAGGAAATGAGAAAAACGCTTAGAAAGCGGAAAACGCTAAAATGAGCGTTAAATAACCATAGGAGGTACAAAACCTCGGTTATAGTATCGTAAGGATTCCTAAGGCTTATTCATGCCTAATTAGTATACGGGAATGATTCCCGGAGAAAACGGATCCAAGAAATGTATTAAAACGCTAAAAGAGCTTTAGCGCACGTTTTTCGAGGAAACCCGAAAGCGTGACTGTAAGTGGTCAAACAGACCCGTAAAAATTATAATTCATGGAATAATAATTATTAAGCATTTATGGAAGCTTAATAACCAATAAAAATAAAGAAACGAGAAAATTTCCGGAAAACGGGCCCGGTTAGTGAATAGTATCAAAACCGGGTAAATAACGAGCGTCTTCTGTAAAAGACAAGAAACTGCTCCAGCTTAACAGTATAGTGGGGGCCGGTTTTTACTGGGTAAACAACCCTCTCACACACACACACACAAGTAACAAATAAGTAAATCAAAGAAAGCAAAAAGTAAAAAGTACAAAAGTAAATACCCCCTCTCTCCTCTTATTCTCTCATTTCCCTTCTCTCTCTCCTATTCTTTCTCCTTCCCACCGTGAGCACTCCCTCCTTCTCCCCCTTGCAGCCGATTTTTGAGAGCTCAAGGATGCTCCCATGGCTTCTCTTCTTTCTCTCCTTGCTCTACCTCCATGTGAGCTCCGAATGTAAAATAAATTACATATTTGTAATCCCCTCATCCTCCTCTACATTTCTATCTTTCCAAAATTCGAAAAGGATGAGTTTCATCTCCATGGGTTTTCTCCATTTGAAGAGAAAAGCACACCATTGTGAAGCTTGGAGTCTCCTCTTTCCAACAAGGTAAAAATCTCCATAAAAGATTCAAGTTTCCTCCACCTTCCTTGGAAACCAATTTTTGGCCCTTTGTAATACCTTGTTTTTCTCTCTTTTTTGAGCATCAATTTCACCTAGCAATGGTGGTGGATTCTCCTTCTTGAACCAAGGGCTAAAACCCCTCCTAAAGCACTCCAAAGGTAAACCCTAGAAATTTCATCTAAACACTTCAATGAATTAGCGTTATTATGAGGGTTAGTAGGTTAATTATGCTTGTCTTTGTGTGCTTGGGTAAGGGAATGGAGTTTGGCAACTCCATTCCCCACAAAATCGATTTGGACAAGAAAGAGAACAAGAAGAAGAAATGGAAAAGAAAGAATGAAGTATAAGCTCAAGGTAAGAGCTCTTTCCTAGTGAAAATTCTATTGCATTAGAGTAATGGGAATGGGCAAAATATTTAAAGAACCCAAAACCTTGTACTAGTATTGAGTATTGTGAAGTTTGAGTACTTAAGAGCAAGTATGTGGATTGTAGGCCTTAGAGCCAAATAAATGTATAGGAGTATTTGTAATGTGGATTGAGGAAATATTGATGTATTAAGATTGCTCAATATGTGTGCTGGTAGAACCCTTGTGGTTTGGCTAGAATAGGGATGAACTTGATGGAAGGGATGTGTGTGGATAAGTAAGGAAAGTAGATGAGTTATGGCAAATTTTGGTAGGAATTGTGCATTAAGGAGTGACTTGGTGAATGGGAGAACCAAGGTATGTATTGAGGATAGTAGGGATGTTTAATGACCATTGGAATGGCAATTGTAGTATGAGGAATAGGAAGTGTAAAATCTGTAGCAAAGTGTATAAGAACACATTGGAGGAGTTAAGAGAACTTAATGTGCAAGATTTGGTAAGTGGAGAGTTGGACTTGGGTGTAGGTAATGTAATGGCTTGGAAATGTATTTGGGATGCTAGGAGTGACATTGGTAGAGGAGATATTGAATGGTAGGAGTTGTAGAAAATCAATGTAGCATTAGAGAATGAAAAACTGTTGTAAGTGTTGAAAGGAAGTGAGGGAAATTGTGTAAGTTGTTTGATGGATTTAGTAATGGATTTGGTGGATGAATTAAGATGATTTAGAATGTTTAAATGATACTAAAACATGTTAGGATGTATGTAGGAAGATTGGGGAAACAATGGGTGAAATTGGGAAGGAAAAACAAAATCTGTAACAAGGTTCTAGAACCGTCCGACCCAGAGTCTGGATCGGACGTGGGTCGGACAGGGCTTAAACAACGAGATGTAAACTTTCTGGAATGGTCCGACCCAGAGCCGTGGATCGGACGTGGGTCGGACAGGCTAAAATTTCTGTCATCGAAGTTTCTGACTTCGTCCGACCCAGACGTTGGGTCGGACGTGGGTCGGACGAAGCTTGGACGACAGGACTAAAACCTTCTGGAATGGTCCGACCCAGGGAGTATGGGTCGGACGGAATAGTGCTGGGTCGGACAGGGGGAATTTCTGAGAGGAGAATCTACTGGAACGGTCCGACCCAGGGCTTGGGTCGGACGGTGGGTCGGACGGCCCTAACTTACAAAAAAAAAAAATATAGTAGCATAGTAATCATATGTATGTATGTATGTATGTAGGTCAGTACATGAATAGAGGACCTTAGTAATATACCATTAATGTGACAACAATGGTGAAGAAGTAAGTATGGGAGTAGGAAACTGTAACACCCCTACTACGCACATAACTTTACTTGGAATCGCAGCGGAAAATAAACAACTAAACGGTAACTAAACGATTGGTGTTACAATGCCGTCAACCACCCACGTGGCTAACAAGGCTGAATAAATACAAACGTACCGGTCTGATGATCAGACTCCCGAGCATAGAACTAACAACCATATATACATCAACATAATACCGAGTGTTTACAAATCCTTGACTGTATACCATCACTGTCATCCACCATAACAAGTATATAATACGCCACGGGTGCACAGGCGCATCCCGGGCAAACATCCAAAAGTACCCAAAAGTAAACTACTCTCTAGGATCTAGAGCCACTCTGCCTCTTCGATCCTCATCCTGCAATAAAAATATGGAGCCCCCGAGGGGGTCAGCACCTTTGCTGGTATGGCTAACGCGCAGCCCATCGGCTACCGGGATACGCGCAACCAATTGTCATGATGACATGATATTTATTTTAAAACACACAACATATACATATATAACATAACACAGGTATTGTACACATCATAACACACATCACAACATACAATTCCTTTTAGGAAGAGAACCAACACAGTTAGTCCCCATTGAGAGCTTAGAGAATGTTGCCATGCTCATACCTTGCTCGTTACACAACTCGTTACCGTCCGGTTAGATTGAACGGTTAACTTAACACAAGGTGCCTCGGATATAGTGATCCAAGCACACCGAAACAAAACACATAGTATGCCCCTGTGGCCCGACGTGAGTCAGTAAAATAGCTTTGGTTAAGCTAAAGGGAAGGTTAGAAACCAAATTGGAAACTTAACCATAACATACAGAGAGAATCGAACCGGTTATGACATCGACTCCCATACTCACACGCGTGGCCGGAACAGACCGGACTCCTCACTTCCCCGTTAGCCCTTGTTGTAGTTCATCATGGAACACAACACACATTCACAATCATAGGTCAAGTCTTGTTAGACCACACCAAGGGAAGAGAGTCACACTTAACAACATAATAGTATTTAACAACTGTAAACTCTTTACATGGTTTAATCTTACAAGTCATAAACACCACAGAAAAACAGCAACACACAAGCCGGTGTAAACCGGTAGGCAACAGACTGCAAGAAACCATACCTTGGTCCTTGCCTCGTTTCGTTCCCACCTTGAGAGAATCCTATACACATTAGTAACGTCGGTTAATTATTTATTTAACTTCACACTTACTAAGTATTTAACATGATTGTATGACATGTTTTAATGTCTACCTCACCCTAGGTTACCTTCATTATACACCCTAGGGTTAACTACATAAGTCACATACTTTCCTGTTTTTTTTTTTTTTACAAGTTTAGTCCGACCGACCTTGTCGACCGAACTTGTCCAAGTTCGGTCGATTCCAGAACACATTTCCGCCAAAATTTTCTACTCCGACCGAACTTACCAAGTCCGGTCCTATGTTCGGCCTTTTCCGAGAGTTTCTCCCTTTGTAAATTTAGCCCGACCGAACTTACCAAGTCCGGTCCTATGTTCGGTCTTTCCAGTGACTCAATCCGTACTCAAAATACAGGCCCGACCGACCTTGCAAGTCCGGTCCCCAAGGTCGGCCTTTTCCAGAAGCCAATTCTCGCAGGGTAAACTGGGCTCGACCGAACTTGCAAGTTCGGTCGCAAGTTCGGTCTGCCCCAGACCTTTGTTTTTCCTTTTTACATTCAACTCCAAACTTCACCCCATATAACCTAGTACCCCCTAAACCTCTAAACTCATTGGGCACTTTAACACACCTTAAGACATCCTTAAACACTCATAAAACTTCATTCTAATTCCTTAAGCCTTTACTTCTTTCTTTACAAAGTTCCTAACACTTACAATGTTTTCTCCTAGTTTCCAAGTGGTGTTTTCATACCTATGATGACTACTATCCCAAGATGCTTTCTCCTCCTCTTAACATCATCTTTTAAGCATTATCTCCCACAACTAACTCCTTATATCCTTCTTGAAATTCTTTTCCTAGTGTACACTTTCTCTTATTTTACCAAAGTTTGCCTAAGTCTTACCTAAGTCTCAAAATGACTTTGGTACTCACTAAATCTTAAGATCATGTCTAAGTCCTTAAGAACATCATGAACTTCTTATTCATCTCCTACACTTTCTAACTCACCAAACCTTATGTAAACTTAGAACTTCTTACTTTCCTACCTCAATTTTGACATGGGTTCCCTTAGAACATTACTAAGCCTAAACACTTACCTTCTCCTTTAAACACACAAGAACACCTAAAAGCACCAAGAACACTTTCATACACAATTTCACCAATTTACACCACATTACAATATAGTGCATAATTTAAATTGCATGGCACTTAGGCCCTTAAAATGCATGGCTCTTAGGCCCTTAAAGTGCTTAAATCATAAACACTGAATTTCCACAATATATATGCCTTTAACCTGCGATTACATACAACAAGACATATGTTATTTTACTAGTCTCCTTGAGAACATTTACTAGGTCATTTACCATGTGCTCTTTAGGTAGTTTTAATAAGCAATTATAGCTCATTTCTCCTAAGGCATTAAAAACATTAAGTTAGTAGATTTACCTCTTTTTCCAACACACTTCCTTCTTGTTTCCTTACAACCGTATGGTATTTTGATTCTTTGACAAGTTCTAAACAATATACAAACATTATAATGAGTATTCAAGCTATAAGCTTCATCTCATTGTAAACCCTAATTTGGCATTGTTTCAAAAACATTAATGTAGTTGTTTTACCTTGATCTTTGAAGAGAGTTTGAATATATAACAAGGGAGGACTCCACCTAGTCCATGAAGAGTTGAAATGAAGCTAGAACAAAGTCACACAATGAGCTATATCAATGTGTATTTTCGGACATGACAAAAACAAGGAGGAAACTTGATTTTTGTTTGAGATTCCTTACCTAGAAGCAAAGGAGAGTAATAATATGTAGAAATCCAGCTCAAGCTCCTTCAATGGTGGAACACCTTGGCACCGAAATGGAGCTCTTGGAGTTTTGAGAAGATAGGAATGAAGAGCTTGATGAGAGGAAGAGATTGGTGGTATTTGTTTTTGATTTGGACAAGTGAGCTAGGTTTAACAAGTGGTCAAAGTTGGAACTTCCATGGTGATAGTGGTATTACCGAGAGAGAACAAGGAAGAAGGAAGAAGAGAGTGTTTGCAAACCGTGGGAATGAAGGAAAGAAATGAGAATGAAGATAGAAGTTGCTTTTAGAAGATATTTATGTTATAAAGTAAAAAGTAGTTTTACTTAGTTTGCTTTAATTACTTATTACCTTAACTAGAGAGTGGTGAGTCACCACACTTATAAAAACCGGCCCCCTTTATTAGTATAAGGGCATTTTAGTCTTTGTTTGTCAATTTAATTACTTAATACAACATATGTTACAAACTAGCTTATAAAAAGTACTATTCACCTAAACAAGGCACTTAGAAGTGAAATTTTTGATTTCCCACTAATATAGCCACCCAAATGTGATACTATATAGTACACATATATATTTAAGAGTAATGATGGACATTTAGCCATTCAAAACTCATTTACAAGACAATTTTTCAAAAACGTGCTTTAAGACTTCTTAAAGCACATTTTGTGTTTTAACTTGTTTTCAAGCTTGGTTTTCTTTGGTAATTGGTTTAATAAGTTCATTAGTATATAAATGAGGTCTTGGTAAGCTCATTAGGTCTTACTCAAGTTTATCCCAAGCTTAGAGCACATTTTAGCTCTTATTGACTTTAAAACATTTGTGTTTCCTTTTGTTTAAATTTGTTTAGTAAGGTTTCTAAGACTCTTTTTAGTCTTGTTACACCCTATTTAGGTGTTTAAACAACATAACTAGGTTTGGGGTATTTCAATCTACCCCCCTTAAAAAGAACTTGTCCCCAAAGTTCATACTTCCACATAACTTTAAACATTAGAACATGAGAACACATATTAACAACACTTCTATATCACATTAACAACATCTTACATCATATCGGACACGTGGTCCAAACAACAAAACATCACAACATCATTCAGACTCAGCGGTCTGCAACATTAAACACATGACAATACAACACAGACAATGTATTCAAATACATGTCATATACACAACCGAAACGGCTCTACCCCCCTTAAATAGGGGTACGCCCCGTACCCTATACATACAAATACTAAGAAGTAAACAACGACGGGTACTTCGCCTTCATCTTATCTTCCAGCTCCCAAGTGGCCTCCTCAACGTCCTGGTTAGACCAGAGACCTTCACCAGTCTCACGACTTATGGCGAGTGTCTCGAGTCTTAGTGTCCAGAATCCGTACCGGAGTCTCCACTGATCGCATGGTCGGCTCTAAAGTTAGCCTTTCAGGCTGAAGCACATGAGACGGATGAGACATATACTTCTTCAACTGGGACACATGAAATACATCATGTACCTTGCCCAGCTCGGCGGGTAAATCAAGTCTATAAGCTACCGGGCCGATCCGCTCCGTCACAACATAAGGCCCACATATTTTGGGCTCAACTTGCCTTCTGGCCAAAACGAAACACTCCCTTCATGGGGGATACTCTCAAAAATACCTGATCGCCCACGGCGAACTCCAGGTCACGTCGGCGCACATCTGCGTACGACTTCTGTCTATCCTGAGCTGCTTTCATATTAGCCCTGATCTGGCGAACTTCTGCCTGAACTTGCTCAAGATACTCTGGTCCTATAATGACCGTCTCACTCGACTCATCCCAGCATAATGGCGTGCGGCATGGTCTACCGTACAATGCCTGGAAGGGAGACATCTTGATCGATGCATGATAACTGTTGTTGTAGCTAAACTCGATCAGATGTAACTTATCAATCCAGCTGGTCTGAAAGTCAAGTGCACATGCACGTAGCATATCCTCAAGTGTCTGTATGGTGCGCTCACTCTGACCATCGGTCTGTGGGTGAAACGCCGTGCTCAATTTCAGTTCAGTACCAAGTGCCTCTCGTGTAGACTTCCAATATCTGGATAAGAATCTGGTATCTCTGTCAGATACTATCGTCTTTGGTACACCATGATGTCTAACAATCTCTTTATCGAATAATTCTGCCAATCTTGCCCACTTTCCAGGTGTCCTTCATCGGAATGAATCGAGACACCTTGGTCAGTCGGTCAACTACCACCCAAATCATATTTAGACCTCCCCTTGTAGGCGGAAGCCCTACCACGAAGTCCATAGATATGTCATGGAACTTCCACTCCGGCACTGGCATTGGCTGCACCATACCACCAGGCCGTCGGTGCTCAAACTTGACCTTCTGACAAGTGAGACACCTCAACACATAGTCATTTACATCCTTTTTCATTCCAGCCCACCAGAAGTATCTTTTCATACCTTTATACATCTTTGAAGCTCCGGGGTGAATCGAAGTAGTAGAACAATGGGATTCACTCAGTATGCGCTCCTTCAGCTCAGCGCTACTCCTGGGTATACACAACGGCCATTGAGCCTAATCAGGTCATCATCGTGGAGTCTGAAGTCATACTTCTGACCCTCGAATGTGCCATCAGTAAGCTTCTGTCTGATCTCCATCATGTACTGATCCGTCATCTGAGCACTCCGCACCTCTTCAAACCAAGCCAGTATGAGAGACTAGCGAATGGAGAGAGTGTGCTCGGCGACTCAATGCGTCAGCTACCACATTTGCCTTACCCTCCTTGTACTGTAAATTGATGTCATAATCATTCAGAAACTCAACCCACCTTCTTTGCCTCATGTTCAACTCCTTCTGAGTGAACAAGTACTTTAAACTCTTGTGGTCAGAATAGATTGTCACGCTTACCCCATACAATGATGTCGCCATATCTTCAGTGCAAGACAATGGCCCCCAACTCTAAGTCGTGGGTAGGGTAGTTCTCCTCATGCTTCTTCAGCTGTCGGGAGGCGTAAGCCACGACCTTCCCGTTTGCATCAACACACAACCCATACCCCTGCCTGATGCGTCGCAATAGACCTCAAAACCATCTGGACCGTCTGGTAATGTCAGAACCGGTGCAGATGTCAGAGCATCCTTGAGACTCGCGAAAGCCCTCTCACAGTCGACTGTCCACTCGAATGGTGCATCCTTCTTCATCAAGGAAGTCATCGGCTTCGAGACACTGGAGAAGTCCTTCACAAATCTCCTATAGTAACCTGCCAGACCGAGGAAGCTCCTGATGTCGGTAACTGTCTTCGGCCTAGGCCAGGTGCGCACTGCATCTATCTTTGCCGGATCAACAGCGATCCCGGCCTCAGAAATCACATGTCCAAGGAATGACACTTGGTTCAACCAAAATTCACACTTAGAGAATTTAGCATACAGCTGATTCTTTCTCAATGTCCGCAACACATCTCTCAGGTGGCTTTCATGCTCACCTTTCGATTTCGAATACACAAGTATGTCATCGATGAAGACTACCACTGATTTGTCCAACTGATCTTGGAACAAACGGTTCATTAAGTCCATGAACTTTGCTGGTGCATTTGACAAGCCAAACGGCATAACGGTGAACTCATAGTGCCCATACCTAGTTCTGAAAGCTGTCTTTCGATATCACTGTCACGGATGGCAATCTGGTGATATCCGGAACGTAGGTCTATCTTGGAGAATACTGATGCTCCCCTAAGCTGATCAAATAGATCGTCGATGCGTGGTAAGGGTAACGGTTCTTCACCGTAACAGCATTCAGCTCCCGATAATCAATACATAGGCGGAGGCTACCGTCCTTCTTCTTCACGAAGAGAACCGGCGCTCCCCATGGTGACACACTAGGGCGAATAAGCCCTTGTCGAGTAGGTCTCTGCAGCTGCTCCTTGAGCTCTGTCATCTCTGCTGGAGCCATACGGTAAGGTGCTTTCGCAATGGGTCCGGTGCCCGGAATTAGATCAATCTCAAACTCAACCTCTCGTGCTGGCGGCATGCCCGGCAGTTCCTTAGGAAATACATCAGGAAACTCCGACACTACCGGCACATCTGGGCTAACTCAGGGTCTCTCTCTATGTCCTGGACATAGCAGAGGTATACATCACTCCCTCGTCGTAACTCGTGATACATAGCCATGGCGGTGATGATCGTGTCGAAGGCTCCCTGGGCCTCTGGCGGTAAGATATGGTAACCCCAGATGGACTCCGAAGAAGCAGTCGATGCTCGGCACACAGGATTCTGCCCTTGTACCGCTCCAACCAGTTCATCCCGACAATCACATCAAAGCCTAGTCCGTCGAACTCTATCAAGTCGATCGGAAACTCTTCACCCCTGATTTGAACAATAGCACCTCGGTAGTACGGGTACATCGGATCCGCTCTTTCGACGGGAGAGTAACCGTGAAGTCTGGCATCATGGCACTCTTCACCATCTAACCCCGCCTCTTCGCAAATGATAGCGAAATAATGTGTGAGGCTCCAGAGTCGAACAAGATCGATGCATCCACGCCATTCACTGGAAAGGTACCGGTGAGGATTGTGCCGCTCTTGCCGGCTTCTGCTTTATTGCAGACACTTAGTATACCTCCCGTTCCGAGTGCACAGCCTAATTCATTGGCAAACTAATAAGTATTGGGTAACAACACGGTTTATACGCTTCAAACACTCCACTTTATTCATTAACACACTCCTTTTTACAACATTCATTGGCTTATACTGTCGCCATGATTCACACTTACAACATCCTTAATACATACTGTTCACATAATTATACAAGGCTTAAAACTGTCTGAAGTCAGATTCAAACGTCCGGGTTTCATGTGTGTGGCATTGATCACTGCCGACGGTGCGGTGTTCAGTTTGATCTTTCTGATGCCATGGTATAGCATCCTTGATTGCCCACCCATGATTAATACATCTCCCGATTTTAGCAGTAGCTTCTTTGCGAGGTCAGCACGCTTCTGCTCGCCATACACAAACACTGCGGTATCACCAATGGACCAAGACACCACGGGTACTCCCTTACTTAGAGACTCGGGTGACTCGTCCTTGTCTTGGTGCATACCTAACCGTCCACCTTTCTGGTAGAAGTTTACAATGCATAAATCTGCTTTTACACTTGGAATTGATTCCGTTTCAACTTGTTGAGCAATTCCCACGGCGTGGTAACGACCGCGTGGAACTCCTCTGGTATGCTTGCTACCGTTGCTCCATCTTCAGCTCGTACTTCTTGATATGACTTGGTGTAAGGGTTCCAGTCCTTACCCATGCACATCATCTTCAATTGCATCCTTGCTCCGTTTGGGTATTCGGGTGTGTAAAACCCTCCTGGTTTTGCTCCAAGTTCGTCGCATCGTCTGATGATGTGGATCTGTGCCTCCGGTGTCAGGTATCCATTTAGAAGTATCATACCTGGCTGGATGACCTGACATTGCTCCAATGGAAAGTCGGTGATGTTGATGGTGGTTTCTCCGGTTCGGTGTGGGTGGGATTGGATAACATATATTGAAAGTTCCTTTAAGTTTAAAGTACTCTAATTAGGTAAATCTCACACTATTCTTCATTTATTTACTCACATGGTTGTTTATTTAAACTCACTCACACGCATGCATGAAATGCGGTATGCAGACACTTATTTCAGTTAACAATTTAGGCGGTACCTGGTCTAGAAGAGGGCCCTGGCGCCTCAGACCGGTCCACCACATTCAGGGTGGCCTTGTTGGACCCCGACCCCTTCCCCTTCTGGGACTCTGTGTACCTCTGATCTGGGGGTGGCTGGTTCGCCGTCTTCTGGCCATCGGTGGTCACAGTGGCCTTACCCTTCCATTGCCCCTTGGGCCTGAAGTTCCTACTGTTCGGGTTCTGCCAGCATTCATGGTCGCGGTGACCCATCTTCTTACAGTACCGGCACTGAACATCATTACCCTTGCAGTCCTTGCCGGGGTGGTCGCCGTTGCACCACTTGCAGTAATAGTGGCGCTCCGGTCCAGAGCCCGTGCTAGCTGCTATCACAATACACCATTAATACTTGTTTCACAACTTATTAACATATACTCTAACTTATCACACAGGTTTAGACAATTACCCTTAGGTGGGTAAGAACGTAGGGGCTTGGCCGCATACGCATAGGTGAGCTGCAGAGGCTCATCAGCAGTGGTGGTCTGGGTCTGGCCCTTGCCACCTTGTTGCTGTCCTTTCTGGGACTGGGAGTATGACTTCTTCTTCTTCCCTCCCCACTGCCCTTGCGTGCCTTGGCCCTCGTTCTGAGCCTTGCGCTTGAGCGCACTCTCCTCGTCCCTCAGACGGACGGTGATCTCCACAATAGCAGCGGCATGATAGCACTCCTATATTTAGGGTGTCAGTTATGCCCCGCCAAATAACTCACATCACATTAACACATTGTACACACTTATTCACATTACACTGTAATTCCTTTACCTGCAAGGTGGTATATCCAGTAGGCCCCATGCCGTAGCGTAGGCGATAGTTCAGTCCGTTGTAGAAACGGTTCACAAGGATCCGGTCTGAGTAACCCAGATCCGGTAGCAGGTGGATTAGTCCGATGAAGGCTGAGTAGTACTCATCTACCGTCATCTTATCCCCTTGTCTCAGGTTGTCCAACTCCAGGCGCTTGGCCTCTTGCACATGTATAGGGTAGTATTTGGCTCGCAGAAGAGCCGTGTACTCCCTCCACTGGAATGTCGGATCAGCAACTCTACCCTCGCGCACAAGCTTCCACCAGTTTTGTGCCGAGCCTTTCAAGTAGTAGGCAGCAAGTCGTACCTTGACCTGCTCAGGTGGTGCTAGGGTTTCGAAGGCGGTCTCCATCTCGGAGATGTATGCCTCGAGCTTACGGGGATCGGTCTCCCCACTGAATGAGGGCGGCCTCAGATCAGCCAACGCCTTGACCCAATTGGTCTCTCGTGGCGGTGGTGGCGGTGGCTGAACTCCGGGCTGTTGCCCTTGCTGTATAGCAGCAACTAACTGGGGTACCATCTGGGCTACGGCGGCTGCAACTGCCTCAGCCATAGTCTGGGCCGTAGTATCATCGCCCTGGTCACCCATATCTCCAGTACCGCGTCCGCGGCCTCGACCTCGCGGTCTACCTGACATCTGAATTCATATGAACATTTCATTAGCATCATGCTTGCACACTTATCGGTCCAATGGTTATAGCATCTTCCCGACAACCAGGTAATTCCACACTTAGTTAGTGGTTAACCTTTCCAAATCTGTCCACTTAGGTAACTGTAGCTAGGTTTCCTAGCTCGGTATATCCCTAAGCTCGGTATTCTAGTCATCAGAGCGATACTTCGCTCTGATACCACTTTTTGTAACACCCCTACTACGCACATAACTATACTTGGAATCGCAGCGGAAAATAAACAACTAAACGGTAACTAAACGATTGGTGCTACAATGCCGTCAACCACCCACGTGGTTAACAAGGCTGAATAAATACAAATGTACCGGTCTGATGATCAGACTCCCGAGCATAGAACTAACAACCATATATATACATCAACATAATACCGAGTATTTACATAAATCCTTCACTGTATACTTCACTGTAAACCGTCACCAACAAGTATATAATACGCCACGGGTGCACAGGCGCATCCCGGGCAAACATCCAAAAGTACTTCAAAAGTAAACTACTCTCTAGGATCTAGAGCCACTCTGCCTCTTCGATCCTCATCCTGCAATAAAAATATGGAGCCCCCGAGGGGGTCAGCACCTTTGCTGGTATGGCTAACGCGCAGCCCATCGGCTACCGGGATACGCGCAACCAATTGTCATGATGACATGATATTTATTTTAAAACACACAACATATACATATATAACATAACACAGGTATTGTACACATCATAACACACATCACAACATACAATTCCTTTTAGGAAGAGAACCAACACAGTTAGTCCCCATTGAGAGCCTAGAGAATGTTGCCACGCTCATACTTAGCTCGTTACATAACTCGTTACCGTCCGGTTAGATTGAACGGTTAACTTAACACAAGGTGCCTCGGATATAGTGATCCAAGCACACCGAAACAAAACACATAGTATGCCCCTGTGGCCCGACGTGAGTCAGTAAAATAGCCTTGGTTAAGCTAAAGGGAAGGTTAGAAACCAAATTGGAAACTTAACCATAACATACAGAGAGAATCGAACCGGTTATGACATCGACTCCCATACTCACACGCGTGGCCGGAACAGACCGGACTCCTCACTTCCCCCGTTAGCCCTTGTTAGTAGTTCTTCATGGAACACAACACACAATTCACAATCATAGGTCAAGTCTTGTTAGACCCACACAAGGGAAGAGAGAGTCACACTTAACAACATAATAGTATTTAACAACTGTAAACTCTTTACATGGTTTAATCTTACAAGGTCATAAACACACAGAAAAACAAGCAACACACAAGCCGGTGTAAACCGGTAGGCAACAGACTGCAAGAAAACCATACCTTGGTCCTTGCCTCGTTTCGTTCCCACCTTGAGAGAATCCTATACACATTAGTAACGTCGGTTAATTATTTATTTAACTTCACACTTACTAAGTATTTAACATGATTGTATGACATGTTTTAATGTCTACCTCACCCTAGGTTACCTTCATTATACACCCTAGGGTTAACTACATAAGTCACATACTTTCCTGTTTTTTTTTTTTTTTTTACAAGTTTAGGTCCGACCGACCTTGTCGACCGAACTTGTCCAAGTTCGGTCGATTCCAGAACACATTTCCGCCAAAATTTTCTACTCCGACCGAACTTACCAAGTCCGGTCCTATGTTCGGCCTTTTCCCGAGAGTTTCTCCCCTTTGTAAATTTAGCCCGACCGAACTTACCAAGTCCGGTCCTATGTTCGGTCTTTTCCAGTGACTCAATCCGTACTCAAAATACAGGCCCGACCGACCTTGCAAGTCCGGTCCCCAAGGTCGGCCTTTTCCAGAAGCCAATTCTCGCAGGGTAAACTGGGCTCGACCGAACTTGCAAGTTCGGTCGCAAGTTCGGTCTGCCCCAGACCTTTGTTTTTCCTTTTTACATTCAACTCCAAACTTCACCCCATATAACCTAGTACCCCCTAAACTCATTTGGGCACTTTAAACACACCTTAAGACATCCTTAAACACTCATAAAACTCATTTTCTAATTCCTTAAGCCTTTACTTCTTTCTTTACAAAGTTCCTAACACTTACAATGTTTTCTCCTAGTTTCCAAGTGGTGTTTCATACCTATGATGACTACTATCCCAAGATGCTTTCTCCTCCTCTTAACATCATCTTTTAAGCATTATCTCCCACAACTAACTCCTTATATCCTTCTTGAAATTCTTTTCCTAGTGTACACTTTCTCTTTATTTTACCAAAGTTTGCCTAAGTCTTACCTAAGTCTCAAAGTGACTTTGGTACTCACTAAATCTTAAGATCATGTCTAAGTCCTTAAGAACATCATGAACTTCTTATTCATCTCCTACACTTTCTAACTCACCAAACCTTATGTAAACACTTAGAACTTCTTACTTTCTACCTCAATTTTGACATGGGTTCCCTTAGAACATTACTAAGCCTAAACACTTTACCTTCTCCTTTAAACACACAAGAACACCTAAAATCACCAAGAACACTTTCATACACCATTTCACCAATTTACACCACATTACAATATAGTGCATAATTTAAATTGCATGGCACTTAGGCCCTTAAAATGCATGGCTCTTAGGCCCTTAAAGTGCTTAAATCATAAACACTGAATTTCCACAATATATATGCCTTTAACCTGCGATTACATACAACAAGACATATGTTATTTTACTAGTCTCCTTGAGAACATTTACTAGGTCATTTACCATGTGCTCTTTAGGTAGTTTTAATAAGCAATTATAGCTCATTTCTCCTAAGGCATTAAACAACATTAAGTTAGTAGATTTACCTCTTTTTCCAACACACTTCCTTCTTGTTTCCTTACAAGACCGTATGGTATTTTGATTCTTTGACAAGTTCTAAACAATATACAAACATTATAATGAGTATTCAAGCTATAAGCTTCATCTCATTGTAAACCCTAATTTGGCATTGTTTCAAAAACATTAATGTAGTTGTTTTACCTTGATCTTTGAAGAGAGTTTGAATATAACAAGGAGGACTCCACCTAGTCCATGAAGAGTTGAAATGAAGCTAGAACAAAGTCACACAATGAGCTATATCAATGTGTATTTTCGGACATGACAAAAACAAGGAGGAAACTTGATTTTTGTTTGAGATTCCTTACCTAGAAGCAAAGGAGAGTAATAATATGTAGAAATCCAAGCTCAAGCTCCTTCAATGGTGGAACACCTTGGCACCGAAATGGAGCTCTTGGAGTTTTGAGAAGATAGGAATGAAGAGCTTGATGAGAGGAAGAGATTGGTGGTATTTGTTTTTGATTTGGACAAGTGAGCTAGGTTTAACAAGTGGTCAAAGTTGGAACTTCCATGGTGATAGTGGTATTACCGAGAGAGAACAAGGAAGAAGGAAGAAGAGAGGTGTTTGCAAACCGTGGGAATGAAGGAAAGAAATGAGAATGAAGATAGAAGTTGCTTTTAGAAGATATTTATGTTATAAAGTAAAAAGTAGTTTTACTTAGTTTGCTTTAATTACTTATTACCTTAACTAGAGAGTGGTGAGTCACCACACTTATAAAAACCGGCCCCCTTTATTAGTATAAGGGCATTTTAGTCTTTGTTTGTCAATTTAATTACTTAATACAACATATGTTACAAACTAGCTTATAAAAAGTACTATTCACCTAAACAAGGCACTTAGAAGTGAAATTTTTGATTTCCCACTAATATAGCCACCCAAATGTGATACTATATAGTACACATATATATTTAAGAGTAATGATGGACATTTAGCCATTCAAAACTCATTTACAAGACAATTTTTCAAAAACGTGCTTTAAGACTTCTTAAAGCACATTTTGTGTTTTAACTTGTTTTCAAGCTTGGTTTTCTTTGGTAATTGGTTTAATAAGTTCATTAGTATATAAATGAGGTCTTGGTAAGCTCATTAGGTCTTACTCAAGTTTATCCCAAGCTTAGAGCACATTTTAGCTCTTATTGACTTTAAAACATTTGTGTTTCCTTTTGTTTAAATTTGTTTAGTAAGGTTTCTAAGACTCTTTTTAGTCTTGTTACACCCTATTTAGGTGTTTAAACAACATAACTAGGTTTGGGGTATTTCAATCTACCCCCCTTAAAAGAACTTTGTCCCCAAAGTTCATACTTCCACATAACTTTAAACATTAGAACATGAGAACACATATTAAACCACTTCTATATCACATTAACAACATCTTACATCATATCGGACACGTGGTCCAAACAACAAAACATCACAACATCATTCAGACTCAGCGGTCTGCAACATTAACAACATGACAATACAACACAGACAATGTATCAAATACATGTCATACATAACCGAAACGGCTCTACCCCCCTTAAATAGGGGTACGCCCCGTACCCTATACATACAAACACTAAGAAGTAAACAACGACGGGTACTTCGCCTTCATCTTATCTTCCAGCTCCCAAGTGGCCTCCTCCACGTCCTGGTTAGACCAGAGGACCTTCACCAGTCTCACGGACTTATGGCGAGTGTCTCGAGTCTTAGTGTCCAGAATCCGTACCGGAGTCTCCACTGATCGCATGGTCGGCTCTAAAGTTAGCCTTTCAGGCTGAAGCACATGAGACGGATGAGACATATACTTCTTCAACTGGGACACATGAAATACATCATGTACCTTGCCCAGCTCGGCGGGTAAATCAAGTCTATAAGCTACCGGGCCGATCCGCTCCGTCACAACATAAGGCCCCACATATTTTGGGCTCAACTTGCCCTTCTGGCCAAAACGAAACACTCCCTTCATGGGGGATACTCTCAAAAATACCTGATCGCCCACGGCGAACTCCAGGTCACGTCGGCGCACATCTGCGTACGACTTTGTCTATCCTGAGCTGCTTTCATATTAGCCCTGATCTGGCGAACTTCTGCCTGAACTTGCTCAAGATACTCTGGTCCTATAATGACCGTCTCACTCGACTCATCCCAGCATAATGGCGTGCGGCATGGTCTACCGTACAATGCCTGGAAGGGAGACATCTTGATCGAGCATGATAACTGTTGTTGTAGCTAAACTCGATCAGATGTAACTTATCAATCCAGCTGGTCTGAAAGTCAAGTGCACATGCACGTAGCATATCCTCAAGTGTCTGTATGGTGCGCTCACTCTGACCATCGGTCTGTGGGTGAAACGCCGTGCTCAATTTCAGTTCAGTACCAAGTGCTCGTGTAGACTTCCAATATCTGGATAAGAATCTGGTATCTCTGTCAGATACTATCGTCTTTGGCACACCATGATGTCTAACAATCTCTTTATCGAATAATTCTGCCAATCTTGCCACTTTCCAGGTGTCCTTCATCGGAATGAATCGAGACACCTTGGTCAGTCGGTCAACTACCACCCAAATCATATTAGACCTCCCCTTGTAGGCGGAAGCCCTACCACGAAGTCCATAGATATGTCATGGAACTTCCACTCCGGCACTGGCATTGGCTGCACCATACCACCAGGCCGTCGGTGCTCAAACTTGACCTTCTGACAAGTGAGACACCTCAACACATAGTCATTTACATCCTTTTTCATTCCAGCCCACCAGAAGTATCTTTTCATACCTTTATACATCTTTGAAGCTCCGGGGTGAATCGAAGTAGTAGAACAGTGGGATTCACTCAGTATGCGCTCCTTCAGCTCAGCGCTACTCCTGGGTATACACAACCGGCCATTGAGCCTAATCAGGTCATCATCGTGGAGTCTGAAGTCATACTTCTGACCCTCGAATGTGCCATCAGTAAGCTTCTGTCTGATCTCCATCATGTACTGATCCGTCATCTGAGCACTCCGCACCTCTTCAACCAAGCCAGTATGAGAGACTAGCGAATGGAGAGAGTGTGCTCGGCGACTCAATGCGTCGGCTACCACATTTGCCTTACCCTCCTTGTACTGTAAATTGATGTCATAATCATTCAGAAACTCAACCCACCTTCTTTGCCTCATGTTCAACTCCTTCTGAGTGAACAAGTACTTTAAACTCTTGTGGTCAGAATAGATTGTCACGCTTACCCCATACAAATGATGTCGCCATATCTTCAGTGCAAAGACAATGGCCCCCAACTCTAAGTCGTGGGTAGGGTAGTTCTCCTCATGCTTCTTCAGCTGTCGGGAGGCGTAAGCCACGACCTTCCCGTGTTGCATCAACACACAACCCATACCCCTGCCTGATGCGTCGCAATAGACCTCAAAACCATCTGGACCGTCTGGTAATGTCAGAACCGGTGCAGATGTCAGAGCATCCTTGAGACTCGCGAAAGCCCTCTCACAGTCGACTGTCCACTCGAATGGTGCATCCTTCTTCATCAAGGAAGTCATCGGCTTTGAGACACTGGAGAAGTCCTTCACAAATCTCCTATAGTAACCTGCCAGACCGAGGAAGCTCCTGATGTCGGTAACTGTCTTCGGCCTAGGCCAGGTGCGCACTGCATCTATCTTCGCCGGATCAACAGCGATCCCGGCCTCAGAAATCACATGTCCAAGGAATGACACTTGGTTCAACCAAAATTCACACTTAGAGAATTTAGCATACAGCTGATTCTTTCTCAATGTCCGCAACACATCTCTCAGGTGGCTTTCATGCTCACCTTTCGATTTCGAATACACAAGTATGTCATCGATGAAGACTACCACTGATTTGTCCAACTGATCTTGGAACAAACGGTTCATTAAGTCCATGAACTTTGCTGGTGCATTTGACAAGCCAAACGGCATAACGGTGAACTCATAGTGCCCATACCTAGTTCTGAAAGCTGTCTTTTCGATGTCACTGTCACGGATGGCAATCTGGTGATATCCGGAACGTAGGTCTATCTTGGAGAATACTGATGCTCCCCTAAGCTGATCAAATAGATCGTCGATGCGTGGTAAGGGGTAACGGTTCTTCACCGTAACAGCATTCAGCTCCCGATAATCAATACATAGGCGGAGGCTACCGTCCTTCTTCTTCACGAAGAGGACCGGCGCTCCCCATGGTGACACACTAGGGCGAAAAGCCCTTGTCGAGTAGGTCTCTCAGCTGCTCCTTGAGCTCTGTCATCTGCTGGAGCCATACGGTAAGGTGCTTTCGCAATGGGTCCGGTGCCCGGAATTAGATCAATCTCAAACTCAACCTCTCGTGCTGGCGGCATGCCCGGCAGTTCCTTAGGAAATACATCAGGAAACTCCGACACTACCGGCACATCTGGGCTGAACTCAGGGTCTCTCTCTATGTCCTGGACATAGCAGAGGTATACATCACTCCCTCGTCGTAACTCGTGATACATAGCCATGGCGGTGATGATCTGTGTCGAAGGCTCCCTGGGCCTCTGGCGGTAAGATATGGTAACCCCAGATGGACTCCGAAGAAGCAGTCGATGCTCGGCACACAGGATTCTGCCCTTGTACCGCTCCAACCAGTTCATCCCGACAATCACATCAAAGCCTAGTCCGTCGAACTCTATCAAGTCGATCGGAAACTCTTCACCCCTGATTTGAACAATAGCACCTCGGTAGTACGGGTACATCGGATCCGCTCTTTCGACGGGAGAGTAACCGTGAAGTCTGGCATCTCTTCACCATCTAACCCCAGCCTCTTCGCAAATGATAGCGAAATAAATGTGTGTGAGGCTCCAGAGTCGAACAAGATTGATGCATCCACGCCATTCACTGGAAAGGTACCGGTGAGGATTGTGCCGCTCTTGCCGGCTTCTGCTTTATTGCAGACACTTAGTATACCTCCCGTTCCGAGTGCACAGCCTAATTCATTGGCAAACTAATAAGTATTGGGTAACAACACGGTTTATACGCTTCAAACAACTCCACTTTATTCATTAACACACTCCTTTTTACAACATTCATTGGCTTATACTGTCGCCATGATTCACACTTACAACATCCTTAATACATACTGGTTTGTCACATAATTATACAAGGCTTAAAACTGTCTGAAAGTCAGATTCAAACGTCCGGGTTTCATGTGTGTGGCATTGATCACTGCCGACGGTGCGGTATTCAGTTTGATCTTTCTGATGCCATGGTATAGCATCCTTGATTGCCCACCCATGATTAATACATCTCCGGATTTTAGCAGTAGCTTCTTTGCGAGGTCAGCACGCTTCTGCTCGCCATACACAAACACTGCGGTATCACCAATGGACCAAGACACCACGGGTACTCCCTTACTTAGAGACTCGGGTGACTCGTCCTTGTCTTGGTGCATACCTAACCGTCCACCTTTCTGGTAGAAGTTTACAATGCATAAATCTGCTTTTACACTTGGAATTGATTCCGTTTCAACTTGTTGAGCAATTCCCACGGCGTGACTAACGACCGCGTGGAACTCCTCTGGTATGCTTGCTACCGTTGCTCCATCTTCAGCTCGTACTTCTTGATATGACTTGGTGTAAGGGTTCCAGTCCTTACCCATGCACATCATCTTCAATTGCATCCTTGCTCCGTTTGGGTATTCGGGTGTGTAAAACCCTCCTGGTTTTGCTCCAAGTTCGTCGCATCGTCTGATGATGTGGATCTGTGCCTCCGGTGTCAGGTATCCATTTAGAAGTATCATACCTGGCTGGATGACCTGACATTGCTCCAATGGAAAGTCGGTGATGTTGATGGTGGTTTCTCAGGGTTCGGTGTGGGTGGGATTGGATAACATATATTGAAAGTTCCTTTAAGTTTAGAGTACTCTAATTAGGTAAATCTCACACTATCTTTATTTATTTACTCACATGGTTGTTTATTTAAACTCACTCACACGCATGCATGAAATGCGGTATGCAGACACTTATTTCAGTTAACAATTTAGGCGGTACCTGGTCTAGAAGAGGGCCCTGGCGCCTCAGACCGGTCCACCACATTCAGGGTGGCCTTGTTGGACCCCGACCCCTTCCCCTTCTGGGACTCTGTGTACCTCTGATCTGGGGGTGGCTGGTTGCCGTCTTCTGGCCATCGGTGGTCGCAGTGGCCTTACCCTTCCATTGCCCCTTGGGCCTGAAGTTCCTACTGTTCGGGTTCTGCCAGCATTCATGGTCGCGGTGACCCATCTTCTTACAGTACCGGCACTGAACATCATTACCCTTGCAGTCCTTGCCGGGGTGGTCGCCGTTGCACCACTTGCAGTAATAGTGGCGCTCCGGTCCAGAGCCCGTGCTAGCTGCTATCACAATACACCATTAATACTTGTTTCACAACTTATTAACATATACTCTAACTTATCACACAGGTTTAGACAATTACCCTTAGGTGGGTAAGAACGTAGGGGCTTGGCCGCATACGCATAGGTGAGCTGCAGAGGCTCATCAGCAGTGGTGGTCTGGGTCTGGCCCTTGCCACCTTGTTGCTGTCCTTTCTGGGACTGGGAGTATGACTTCTTCTTCTTCCCTCCCCACTGCCCTTGCGTGCCTTGGCCCTCGTTCTGAGCCTTGCGCTTGAGCGCACTCTCCTCGTCCCTCAGACGGACGGTGATCTCCACAATAGCAGCGGCATGATAGCACTCCTATATTTAGGGTGTCAGTTATGCCCCGCCAAATAACTCACATCACATTAACACATTGTACACACTTATTCATTACACTGTAATTCCTTTACCTGCAAGGTGGTATATCCAGTAGGCCCCATGCCGTAGCGTAGGCGATAGTTCAGTCCGTTGTAGAAACGGTTCACAAGGATCCGGTCTGAGTAACCCAGATCCGGTAGCAGGTGGATTAGTCCGATGAAGGCTGAGTAGTACTCATCTACCGTCATCTTATCCCCTTGTCTCAGGTTGTCCAACTCCAGGCGCTTGGCCTCTTGCACATGTATAGGGTAGTATTTGGCTCGCAGAAGAGCGTGTACTCCCTCCACTGGAATGTCGGATCAGCAACTCTACCCTCGCGCACAAGCTTCCACCAGTTTTGTGCCGAGCCTTTCAAGTAGTAGGCAGCAAGTCGTACCTTGACCTGCTCAGGTGGTGCTAGGGTTTCGAAGGCGGTCTCCATCTCGGAGATGTATGCCTCGAGCTTACGGGGATCGGTCTCCCCACTGAATGAGGGCGGCCTCAGATCAGCCAACGCCTTGACCCAATTGGTCTCTCGTGGCGGTGGTGGTGGTGGCTGAACTCCGGGCTGTTGCCCTTGCTGTATAGCAGCAACTAACTGGGGTACCATCTGGGCTACGGCGGCTGCAACTGCCTCAGCCATAGTCTGGGCCGTAGTATCATCGCCCTGGTCACCCATATCTCCAGTACCGCGTCCGCGGCCTCGACCTCGCGGTCTACCTGACATCTGAATTCATATGAACATTTCATTAGCATTATGCTTGCACACTTATCGGTCCAATGGTTATAGCATCTTCCCGACAACCAGGTAATTCCACACTTAGTTAGTGGTTAACCTTTCCCAAATCTGTCCACTTAGTAACTGTAGCTAGTTTCCTAGCTCGTATATCCCAAAGCTCGGTATTCTAGTCATCCGAGCGTACTTCGCTCTGATACCACTTTTTGTAACACCCCTACTACGCACATAACTATACTTGGAACGCAGCGGAAAATACAACTAAACGGTAACTAAAACGATTGGTGCTACAATGCCGTCAACCACCCATGTGTTAACAAGGCTGAATAAATACAAATGTACCGGTCTGATGATCAACTCCCGAGCATAGAACTAACAACCATATATATACATCAACATAATACCGAGTATTTACATAAATCCTTCACTGTATACTTCACTGTAACCGTCACCAACAAGTATATAATACGCCACGGGTGCACAGCGCATCCCGGGCATCCAAAGTACTTCAAAAGTAAACTACTCTCTCGGATCTAGAGCCACTCTGCCTCTTCGATCCTCATCCTGCCAATAAAAATATGGAGCCCCCAGAGGGGTCAGCACCTTTGCTGGTATGGCTAACGCAGCCCCCTCGGCTACCGGGATACGCGCAACCAATTGTCATGATGACATGATATTTATTTAAAACACACACAACATATATAACATAACACAGGTATTGTACACATCGTAACACACATCACAACACAATTCCTTTTAGGAAGAGAACCAACACAGTTAGTCCCCATTGGAGAGCCTAAGAATGTTGCCAACGCTCATACTTAGCTCGTTACATAACTCGTTACCATCCGGTTAGATTGAACGGTTAACTTAACACAAGGTGCCTCGGATATAGTATCCAAGCACACCGAAACAAAACACATAGTATGCCCCTGTGGCCCGACGTGAGTCAGTAAAATAGCCTTGGTTAAGCTAAAGGGAAGGTTAGAACCAAATTGGAAACTTAACCATAACATACAGAGAGAATCGAACCGGTTATGACTCGACTCCCATACTCACCCGTGGCCGGAACAGACCGGACTCCTCACTTCCCCCGTTAGCCCTTGTTAGTAGTTTCTTCATGGAACACACACAATTCACAATCATAGGTCAAGTCTTTTAGACCCACACAAGGGAAGAAGAAGTCACACTTAACACATAATAGTATTTAACAACTGTAAACTCTTTACATGGTTTAATCTTACAAGGTCATAAACACACAGAAAACAAGTAACACACAAGCCGTGTAAACCGGTAGGCAACAACTGCAAAAAACCATACCTTGGTCCTTGCCTCGACTCGTTCCCACCTTGAGAGAATCCTATACACATTAGTAACGTCGGTTAATTATTTATTTAACTTCACCTTACTAAGTATTTAACATGATTGTATGACATGTTTAATGTCTACCTCACCCTAGGTTCCTTCATTATACACCCTAGGGTTAACTACATAGTCACATTCTTTTCTGTTTTTTTTTTTTACAAGTTTAGGTCGACCGACCTTGTCGACCGAACTTGTCCAAGTTCGGTCGATTCCAGAACACATTTCCGCCAAAATTTTCTACTCCGACCGAACTTACCAAGTCCGGTCCTATGTTCGGCCTTTCCCGAGAGTTTCTCCCCTTTGTAAATTTAGCCCGACCGAACTTACCAAGTCCGGTCCTATGTTCGGTCTTTTCCAGTGACTCAATCGTACTCAAAATACAGGCCCGACCCGACCTTGCAAGTCCGGTCCCCAAGGTCGGCCTTTTCCAGAAGCCAATTCTCGCAGGGTAAACTGGGCTCGCCGAACTTGCAAGTTCGGTCGCAAGTTCGTCTGCCCCAGACCTTGTTTTCCTTTTTACATTCAACTCCAAACTTCACCCCATATAACCTAGTACCCCCCCAAACTCATGGCACTTTAAACACACCTTAAGACATCCTTAAACACTCATAAAATCATTTTCTAATTCCTTAAGCCTTTACTTCTTTCTTTACAAAGTTCCTAACACTTACAATTTTTCTTCTAGTTTCCAAGTGGTGTTTCATACCTATGATGACTACTATCCCAAGATGCTTTCTCCTCCTCTTAACATCATTTTAAGCATTTTCCCACAACTAACTCCTTATATCCTTCTTGAAATTCTTTTCCTAGTGTACACTTTCTCTTTATTTTACCAAAGTTTGCCTGTCTTACCTAAGTCTCAAAGTGACTTTGGTACTCACTAAATCTTAAGATCATGTCTAAGTCCTTAAGAACATCATGAACTTCTTATTCATCTCCTACACTTTCTAACTCACCAAACCTTATGTAAACACTTAGAACTTCTTACTTTCTACCTCAATTTGACATGGGTTCCCTTAGAACATTACTAAGCCTAAACACTTTACCTTCTCCTTTAAACACACAAAACACCTAAAATCACCAAGAACACTTTCATACACCATTTCACCAATTTACACCACATTACAATATAGTGCATATTTAAATTGCATGGCACTTAGGCCCTTAAAATGCATGGCTCTTAGGCCCTTAAAGTGCTTAAATCATAAACACTGATTTCCACAATATATATATGCCTTTAACCCTGCGATTACATACAACAAGACATATGTTATTTTACTAGTCTCCTTGAGAACATTTACTAGGTCATTTACCATGTGCTCTTTAGGTAGTTTTAATAAGCAATTATAGCTCATTTCTCCTAAGGCATTAAACAACATTAAGTTATAGATTTACCTCTTTTTCCACACACTTCCTTCTTGTTTCCTTACAAGACGTATGGTATTTTGGATTCTTTGACAAGTTCTAACAATATACAAACATTTAATATAGTTCAAGCTATAAGCTTCATCTCATTGTAAACCCTAATTTGGCATTGGTTTCAAAAACATTAATGTAGTTGTTTTACCTTGATCTTTGAAGAGGGTTTGAATGTATAACAAGGGAGGACTCCACCTAGTCCATGAAGAGTTTGAAATTAAGCTAGAACAAAGTCACACAAGCTATATCAATGTGTATTTTCGGACATGACAAAAACAAGGAGAAACTTGATTTTTGTTTGAGATTCCTTACCTAGAAGCAAAGAGAGTAATAATATTAGAAATCCAAGCTCAAGCTCCTTCAATGGTGGAACACCTTGGCACCGAAATGGAGCTCTTGGAGTTTTGAGAAGATAGGAATGAAGAGCTTGATGAGAGGAAGAGATTGGTGGTATTTTTTTGATTTGGACAATGAGCTAGGTTTAACAAGTGGTCAAAGTTGGAACTTCCATGGTGATAGTGGTATTACCGAGATAGAACACGAAGAAGAAGAAAGAGGTGTTTGCAAACCGTGGGAATGAAGGAAAGAAATGAGAATGAAATAGAAGTTGCTTTTAGAAAGATATTTATGTTATAAAGTAAAAAGTAGTTTTACTTAGTTTGCTTTAATTACTTATTACCTTAACTAGAGTGGTGAGTCCCCACTTATAAAAACCGGCCCCCTTTATATATAAGGGCATTTTAGGTCTTTGTTTGTCAATTTAATTACTTAATACAACATATGTTACAAACTAGCTTAAAAAGTACTATTCACCTAAACAAGGCACTTAGAAGTGAAATTTTTGATTTCCCACTAATATAGCCACCCAAATGTAATACTATAAGTACCATATATATTTAAGAGTAATGATGGACATTTAGCCATTCAAAACTCATTTACAAGACAATTTTTCAAAAACGTTGCTTTAAGACTTCTTAAAGCACATTTTGTGTTTTAACTTGTTTTCAAGCTTGTTTTCTTTGGTAATTGGTTTAATAAGTTCATTAGTTATAAATGAGGTCTTGGTAAGCTCATTAGGTCTTACTCAAGTTTATCCCAAGCTTAGAGCACATTTTAGCTCTTATTGACTTTAAAACACATTTGTGTTTCCTTTTGTTTAAATTTTGTTTAGTAAGGTTTCTAAGACTCTTTTTAGTCTTGTTACACCCTATTTAGGTGTTTAAACAACATAACTAGGTTTGGGGTATTTCAGTTTGGCGCCTCATAATAGCCAAGCACATTTAGACTCCTTTTTAGGTAGTTGGTGCCTTATAATAGCCCAGCATGTTTAGACTTCTCCCCTAGGTAGCTAGCGTCTCATTATAGCTCAACACAATTAACAAACTTTTAGTAGAAATATTGGGGTATCACTCAAGCATCAACTAGACTTTTCATATCCATTCCAAAGTGTAGTTGACGGGGGACAATCTCTTATACCTAAAATTTGCACCCCCCGGAAGGGAGTCTCTTAAGGCACAAGTGCTAAAAGGGCAGTTTGGTCACGTAGGATGGATTCCCAGTTTGATCGGCGCATCTGGAAGTGTTAGTGACAGCTTAGTCATCTTTAGCGGCATTTTCATAATTTTCAAGGCTCCTAAGATCTCCTAGAGGCTTTCTCTCTCATTCAAAAACAACTCATATCGACTCGGAATGCCTTGAAATTTTGACACGTGATAGAGGATGACATTCATAGCATAATGGCGTTAGAATTTTGATTTTTTGAAGTTTCAATAATTTTCTAGCAATTTCTTATTAAATCTGGCGAGAAATTGAATTGAAAAATA
Source organism: Limonium bicolor (assembly GCA_023374045.1). Taxonomy (NCBI): domain Eukaryota; kingdom Viridiplantae; phylum Streptophyta; class Magnoliopsida; order Caryophyllales; family Plumbaginaceae; genus Limonium; species Limonium bicolor. The sequence goes on from CM041776.1 coordinate 423,890,818, forward strand.
TTCAATTATCCAAAAAATCTATTTTTTCCTTATGAAATTCATAAATTCACTCCTTTACATGTGGTTAAATTTTCAAAAACATCAGTAAATCTTGATTTTTACCGAGGGAGTTTATCTTTAAGTGATGCCTAAATAAACAACCTCAACCCTTGAGATATATAGAACTTCAAGAACCATATACAATACGAGCCCTGAAATTCCATCGAAATCTCACAAAATCAACACTAAAACCCTTTTTACAACTCCCACAACATCATCCATCATCAAACCTTCACCAAAATAGCACCAAAATGCGAAGAACATCACCAATAACCAATAATCATAAGCAGGTTTTGAACCTAAACCAAAACCAGTCCCCACCGAGCTCTCAAAGTATCCCGTTGTGTCGTTTCAATTCAATCCCGAAGGTAAATAGGGTTAGAAACTTGATTTCTTAACTCACATCAACTTCAAAAGTATTCTGTTAAACTTTGGGTGTGAACCGACCTTTTACGACTTCTGAATCGTCGTTTCCTGACGTTTTTGCCTAATAACTTGTTTGATAAGTTTCATGTTTAATTCGAATTCAAACCGAACTCTTTTGATTACTAACATATTGGAAATCGTTCTAGCTACATACCCAAAATTTATTAGCCGAAAACGCCACCAGTAACCACCAAAAAGCCACCATCCGTGGCAAGTCTAAGCCTGCAGACAGCCTGTCCGGGGTCCCGGATGCCCTGTCCGTGGCCTCAGACACCCTTGGATGGCGGCGAGATTTTCAAATTTTCAAAATTTAGGGATTTATAAAGCATGTCCTGGCCCACAGACGCCTTGTCCGGGCCCTGAACTTCTCAAAATTTCATATTCGTTTCAATTCGACCTTTCTGTATAACTAGATTAACTAGGGTCCGTAGGTTCGGACGTTAGGTCCGTGGCCACGGATGGAATCAAAATTTGACCTTATTCTGCCTACGAAACACTAGTCTAGGTAATTTCACTTTTCACTTTTAATTTATGTCAAAAATAGCTAAAAACACAAAAGAATCAGAAACGTGCGCACTTAGGTTAAATCGACCTCGTAATAAGTCGTAAATGACATAAGTAGATGAAAAACGACCTAGTAGGGGTAATGAAAGTAATGGATCCCTAAATAAGTCGAATACCAAGCCCCCGAACCCAAATTCTCCTTTTCTAATTTAATCTAGGTTAAAATTAGGTGGCGACTCTAATTAGGTTCCAGTGAGCTAACTTAGGACTTAGTAATTAATGTTTTATGACATAGTTATTAAGCTTAGGTTATAGGTGGACCTAGGACCCGAGCAGATCCTAATCAACTTGAATCAACATAGGATAGGGTTCAAAAATCGAGGCTCACAGGTAGTAAATGTATCACCGAGCATACCATAGAGTGGGAGAATGGTTTGCTACCATTGGATGGCTCTCTAAGTGTCATTGACAAGAGGATGCAAATCTGGAAACTAAGTTGTGTTCCCAAAAAAAATCACATCTCGATAATCTTTAGTACGATGACGCCACGAGGGAGATTATCAGTCAAATGGTAAGTATTAAAATTCTAAAACTGATAATGATTGTTCATTCAAAATTGGATATTTGGTTTGTGTAACTGTCTATTTATTAATAATCACATTTGCATTATTCATAATAGGATCAGTTAAGCTCTCAAGTGACCAAGGGTACTTGGACTCCAATTAGGCATCGTGATCCTCTATATCGTGCTCTTGGAAAGACAAATCATCCAGGTTGCGCTATCAGTTTCGGTGGCCAAGTTGGAATCCACCAAGCATTTGGAAATTCCAGGTCCATGCCAGGCTAGCAAAGAAAGATGATGACGTACGAGAATCTAAGATTAGCTGCTTAAATGGAGCACGAGATTGAACAGAGATTTGAGCAGGGGATTGCCGAGGCTGTGTCTAGAATGTTAACCGATATGTTTATTCAAGTGAGTTCTAGACCACTAGTTAGCTCACCCATTCAGATGAAGACTACACCAATGCGGAAGAGTAGCGTCCATTCGGTTGGTCCATTTCCATATGAATATATCCAAGTTAAACCAACATGTTAATCACACTATATGAGAATTAAAATTTTCTTATTGTTAGCATTTTAGAAATTTCTCTAAATCTTTTCCCTTTAATATCCAGAACTCTCCTGAGTGCACAATGTTCTTACATATTGGAGATAAGGATGTTATGATGGTGTATGGGGTAAGTTGTTCGCTTCGGCTCCTAGTGATGTTGTGCATGGTCAAGAACTCAAGACATTACCATGGTAGAGTAATTTTGAATAACTTTGTGCCAGAACATGGTGATGTTTGACTGTCGGTGCCTCTACTAGATAAAAAAACACTACGTGCTGCATAAACTTTTATAGTACAGTGGCCAGTTCAGTTGGTCAAACTTGTGGGGTAGGTAAGTGAAGTGAACAATTACTCTTAAATTACTAACTTTTATAGTACAGTTTAGCTTTAAACCGTCATACACTTAGTTAATTAATATTAGGAAAACATTGGGCCCAAATATGATAAGAAGCCGACATCTGATAAAATGATAGGAAAGAGTATTGTTGCATTAGTTCCTGCTGCATCAGTTTCTTCAAAGGTAACCATCAATCGTGGTTAGAGAGAATTTAGTGTTGTAGAACATACTCGATGCCTTGTCTCCTAAATTGAGAATGCTGCACTCGGCACTATTGTTGAAGCCACCTCACCATGATGCGATTACAATGACTATAGATCTGATGATATTTCACTATGAACAAGATTTTGATTTTAACATATATATGACAGATTTTTTGGACCTATTCAACATGGACTGGTTGAATGTATCAATCATCAAGTCAACCATCTTGTGAGCGACTTCTACCTTGTACCTTTTTGAATAAAGTATTTGAAATAGTACAGTTGAAAGTTAAATCACTAAAGTTATTGTCTTTATGGTGCAGGCATGTGTAGTACAAGGCGCTCCAAGTGCATAGCAATGACAATTTCGGTTAATGTGTCCTGCTTTGTGTTCCGAAGCTACAATTTCAAGTGACCTCCATGGCCTTACACTTGGCAACCACAATCTATGAATGTAAGATTAAGTCTTACTATGCTACCATATCATCAAGGGTAAGTTCTTCATCTATTTCTTAGGGGGCGTTTGTTTTGGGGTAATTAGGAAAGGGAATCAGAATAATTCCCTTTCCTGTTGTTTGTTTTGCCATGATTTCCTATTTTCAGGAAAGCGAAAGGGAATGGGATTACCCAAAACCCCTCTATCTTGATTCCCCTCCCCCTACTAGGGAATGGGATTCCCTTTCCATAGTACGCTTTGACCAGGGACATATGACCATTGACCGGTGACTAATGACCATTTACCGATGACCGGTGAATGTTGACCAGCAATTAATGACTGTTGCCCGGCAGCCGTTGACCATTGATCGGTAGTCGTTGACCGATTATTTATTTCATTTCGACTAGCTCAAACAAACAACCAGGAAAATCAAAGGGAATTTTTTTCCATTCCTCTCAATTTCGTTACCCGATTCTATTATGTTTCCCCCGCATGAAACAAACGCTCCCTAAATATGTTATATTTATATCTTGTGCTACATGTTTAATGATCATAAAATTGAACTCAATTAAATTTATTTTAGTACGTGAACAACCGACACTGATGGTTATTAGTTTTGTGCTTGAAGCACGCAAGGGTTCTGCAGCTTGACTCACTTGGTAAGAATGCCAAGAAACAAATGATAGCACCTGTGTTGTTGAAGTGAGCTGCTTATGTTATACAATAATGTTTATTACTTAATATTTTGGTTCAAAACTTGTAACTAATTGTGTATATCAAACTATATGTTTTGTATAGTGCATTTAAAAGTTGCAGTGATCACATTACAAAGACCGATGAAGAATAACAAGATCCCGTGGAACAATGTCAAGGTATTATTTATTAATTGGTGTAGTGTTGTCAATACTTGTTAGCAAATATTGATAATAGGTCTTGATAGAATGATAGTGAGCATGTATGTATATATGTATAATGTCCAGAGCAGCCTAGAGCTTCCAAATGTGAATACTACATCATCAGATTTATGGATGACATAGTGCGAGCATCGATGATTTTGCCAGTAAACTCGTTGGACAAGGTAAGATTTTTTTTAAAGTTTTAGTTATGTACCTTTATCTATTGTTACACTTGTAGTTTCTAATTAATGTTCCTTTTTTTATTCATGGCTTTTGAACAGTTAGTGTCGAATTATGAAGCTCATCACATAGTTGAGATTCTTAAGGATTGGGCATAATACATTACCACGAATTTTGCTAGTTGATTTTGTATTTCTAGTTGAATAGTTGTAACTCATTACATATGTAGTTTGTGCGATGGTAGTAGTGAAGTGAAATGAGAACATTTGCATTGTAATAGTGGGGTATAACAATGTAAACTTTCTTCTATTTCTATGATTTAGTTTGTTGTGTAACTATGATGTTGTAGCGCCTCGTTAATTGCGGCCGCTTTTATGGATTTGTGAATGTGAAATGAGCGCCCGGCTGTGGTGACAGTGTTGTATAACTGATATACAGGCTTACTTGAACATTGTGGTGTGTATAGTGCTTATATAAGCTATGACGGAAAAAAATACCTGTTTCGGCAGTTCCTAGCTAAGAACCGCTAAAATAGGTCAGCCTGGACCATCGCTTGTCAGCCTATTTTGGCGGTTCTTAGCTAAGAACCACCGAAATAGTATAACAGACGTGCCGGTCCGACCAATATGGGTTGAATGTTAATTGCCCAAACTCTTAGGTTTCGTCCGACCCAAATTAGTGGATTGACCAATATGGGTCGGACGCCGATTTCCCAAATTCTCCGGTTTTGTCCGACCTAAAAGAACGACCCATATAGGTTGGTCTCCTATTTCCAAAACTCTCAGATTTTTTCCAACCCAAACGGACTATCTCGTATCGGTCGGCCACCCATTTCAGCAGTAGTTAGCTTACAACCGTCGAAATAGGTTTACCAAAATTCTTGATTTTTGCGGGCATCTATTTTGACGGTTATTTCTAGAACTGCCGAAATATACTTTGTCACATATTTCGGTGGTCTTGAATCTGGCGGTTGTGAATGCCGAAATAGGCTTTTTGGAAATGTTGAAATAAGCTGTTTTTCTACTAACACTATATTATCAAACGATGTGTGCATAATGTCTAGGTGATCAGATATTCCCCTTGTAAGATAACACCAAAGGGTTATAGGTTCAAATTCTCCACCCAATGACACTTTTTGTATAAAAAATAGTTATGTTATACACTAGAAGGAAGAGAAGAAATTAACGGTGTAACACCCCATCCAACATTAACACACTTAACAACA